>JBBWUH010000001.1:2765000-3365000 GCA_038380885.1 Phyllosticta citrichinensis | reverse complement strand
GCATTTAACTCGTTTGATCGGAACGCGTAACGGTCCCTCGACATCAACACCTAGTCATCTTCCAGACGGGCGAAGAACATCAGACCGGAGATGCTTTTTGGGTTTCATGGTTGGTTTCTTCTACCTCAGAAAGACTTTGGCGGTTCAACATGCTCGCAGAACCTCAGGCTACCGCACTGGAGTGTGGGGAATCAAAGAATCAAAGCTTTTGGTACAACTATCAAGACTGCCTTCAGCCTTGCTGGAAACAGCTTCGACTCTAGCTTCTCACTCATGTCTCTGTGCCATGCACGTGTCAAGAATTTCACTTGAACTCGCGTTTCGCAATTTTTTTCAACGTCTTGCCACTCGCCATCAAGGTCTCAACCCTCTCTCTATTGATGATGATATGGAGAGGGGGAATGAAAAACTACTCAAGCTTCTGGCAGAGGAGACCGCGGACATGCATTAACACTGAATGCGGAACTTGACGGCAGCGAAGAACAGTGATACCCGCTAAGGAAAACTTCTCACACCTGCGCTGAGCATGAAGTCTCCCTATCTACGCAACATCAGGCACTGTCTCTTCATAGCGTCTCTGCGCTTGGTTCACGCGTCCAAGTGCAGATACATGTGGCCAGTCGCGCTACGTACACAAACCCAGTCTGCAAACATTCTACTTTTTCGACGAGATCGTGATGTCATCTCCACGGATCAATAACGCAGAACCAATAATACTCAGAAAGGTGGGTTGAAGAACCATACCGCCTCGGCGGCGCGAAAGCGGGGGAGAGCAGAGGAGACTGGAAAAAGAGTACGCGCGCAAGGCTGTCGGCACTCATGCCCGACGCCAGGAAAACCGGGTCTCTGTTGTGGCTGATAGATGGTTATTCGTGGATATGGCATGCATGCGTACGCAGATCCGTCGTCCAGGGCGCGCACGCTCTCAACGTCAAGTCCTCCCGCAACTTTGACGGCCGGTCAGCAATTCCGTGAGCCGACTTGGGCGACGAGCGATGGCCTCGGGTTCTCCGCAGTCCCATTGCTCGGTGGGTGGCAGATCGTCCTCCGGTCTTGGTCTCTGCCTATGATGTTCGTTCTTGGCGGACGTTGTTTTGGGATGGGCTGCGGCGTAGCACTACTTTATTACTCTGAACAAGCGACATGCAGCATTCAAAACAGTCGCAATGCACGCACTCGCAAGTAAGAAACAAGTGCCGACTGGACTTTGAGCTTTTTTTGGACCGGTCAAGCTAAATGAATGACATTGTCTGACTTGGAAAAGCAACGGTGGCGTTTGTTGCTCCAGTTACTCCTACATCCATGTCGATGCATGTGGCCACGGCGACGCGACGAGGCTGAGCTCCGCCAGAACGAATGACTTTTTGCTCCCAAATCCAAATTCCCATCCCACAGACGGAGGTACTTTCCTCATGGATTGTTTCGCTTCCTAAGACGCCATGTGTGCGCCACCGCTGACATGGAAAGTCTGCCCAGTCAACCACTGAGCCTCAGGACCGGCAAGCAAAGCAACGACACCAGCCACATCGTCCGGAAACCCCACACGACCAAGCGGGCTCCACTTCGAAAGGCGCGCGTCGATTTCTTCCATCGTCAAGTCTGCGCCCCCGGGGATGTAGTTCTTGGACGCTTCTGCGTACATGTCTGACTTGACGCCGCCTGGCGCGATGCAGTTGACGGTGATGCCGCGGCGACCGAAATCCCATGCGAGACACTTGGTCATTCCGATGACGGCGGCTTTGCTTGCGGCGTATATGGCATGGCGAGGGACGCCCTGTGTGTCAGTCGGTCAGTATAGTTTGAGAACGTGCCGGAAGCGCGCAGAAGCAGGTGACTGCAACAAAGCAAAGGACAAACCCACCATGGAAGCCGAAACACTGCTGATGAGCATCAGTCTCCCGCCATCCTCCATGTACTTCTCGGCCATTTGCGCGACAAAGTACTGCGCCTTGACGTTGATGGCGAACACAGCATCGATCTCCTCCTCCTTGACTTCGTTCAAGCTGCCAAAGTGCTCGATGCCCGAGTTGCTCATTACAACATCGACTCTGCCGAGCTCCTTCTTCGTGCGTTCGAACAGCTGCGCCAGCTCGTTTTTCTTGGAGACATCGGCCTTGACGCTGATTGCCTTGACTCCGAGCGAACGCGCTGTCTGCGCAACTTCCTCTGCGCGCTCGGCGGACGAGACGTAGTTGATGGCGACTGAAGCGCCGTGCTGGGCGAGACGTAGAGCTATGCTGGCGCCAATGCCACGGCTTGAGCCGGTGACTGGGGTAAAGTCAGTTGCGGTTTGAGAACTGGAGCAGGCGCTGATTGTCGTAATCAAAGAACATGAGAATTATACATCCTTGACGGTACGTACCAATAGCAACTTTGCCGCTCAGGGTCTTGCTGAGGGGAGAGAGGGACTGAGATGACGTCATTGGCGACGAAGGAAAGGTCTCTTCTTCTGCGCGCAGCGATGAAGTCGAAACACTAGAGATTGTTCTGAAGAAAATACAAATACTTATGTCGCGAGCTTCAGTATGTTGCGGGGGCGATGAAAAGGACCAAATAAATAAACACAGAGCTGAGAGAATACCCCCAAGCTGGGCGGGAAGAGGGGGTTGACGTGTTCGCCGCGCCGGTAGCTGCAAGTACTATCCCAGCACGGTAGCTGGGCTCAAATCCTTCTCGACGCCATCCAAGCGGAGAACATCCGTTGTCTGGTTAGGCCCGGAGTCTAACTGGAAGGGTTGGTTCAAAGCAGGAAGTGTGACATGCATTGGTTTCGACCGACGCTGCCCGGAGACGAATCTTGAGCGCTTTCGGGTTTAGGAACGACGACTAAGCAGCACCCCATCGTGCTGGTCTTGGGAGTCGGCATGTGGAGCGCTTTGTGACGATGGCGATGTAATGGTCGCATCATCATCAGCAGGACGCGGCTTTTGGAGTGTTGTTGAGGCTTTGCTTCCCGTCGCTCGAAAGTTGACACCACTGACGTTTGACCGCCGGATCGGGCCGCGAAGACCGGAGATATTGCTGTCTAGTCATCCGGTCCGGGTTGCGACTAGAGGAAGCGCTAGGAATTGTTGACCGGTGGTCGATTACATGATGCATGAGTGTCTGACAGCGCAAGAATTGGAACAAGCGATGTTAAATCCCTCGCAATCCGCATGAATTTTTGTATCAGGCCCATGTTGAACAATTCCAGGACTCTCGAGTAGATTATGATACAAAATGCCGTCCGGGCAATATAAACCAACAAAAACGCCGGAGACGTGCCAGCGGGAGCATCCACGGCACATTTGTGGCTGCCCGGTTAACAAGGACCGATGAAGCCCAGGCGAGCTGTACGGAACAAGAATCGAAAGCAAACTGCAAGTAAACCTACACCCAAAATCTCGGGTATCAGTATAAACATTTGAATGGATATCTCAAAAATCAAAACGCTCGTCAAAGTGCTTTTCGTGCTCGTGAAAGTCGTCTCATGCCGCGGAGCCTCAAAACTCCCTGACCCAAATACCCTCGCGAGATGAGGAAGACGCCTGGAGCCTGTAAAAGCGATCAAAAGCACACGCCAATGGGGTATATATCAAATGATTACTTTCCTTCCCGGATGAGGGTCATCCCAACTGTAACCAAAATCCACCTCCTTCGTCTCCCATGAGGACCTTCGAATGCTCGGTGCCCTTCCGACGCTGTAGTTTGCGCTGTTCGAACTCATCCCTCGATTCAGTTGGAGTCGCTCTTGGACGCTCTGCATGCTGAGTCCTCTTTGTACCGAAGGCCGTCCCATGTCGAAATAGTGTTGGCGGAGACTCGACCCTCTGTTCAGACCATAAACCCTTTCAAAATATGCCGAATCTGTCGTGTCGAACCTTCTGGGCATCGGCCTGGTGGATGGCTCTGCAATCGGCTCCGGTGTCTCATGAATTGGAGAGGTGGCTGTTGAGGACCTGTCTCCTGGGGCTCTTCCCTTCAACGAGTCCAATTCAATGTAGTCTCCCTCGCGCTGCGACGTCAAGGTTTTTCTCCCAGTCAATGACCAGCCAAACGGTGTGTCGGCAGTCTTCCGGCCGGCAAGCGAGCTATTGGTCCCTTCTTGGGTGGTACCGTCAATGTCGTCCGTTGATTCAGGCTGAGATCCCTGACTGTGAAACCAACGGAAACGAGGGCAGATGTTGACCAAGATCGGATGGCAACAAGGAAGGCATCCACATATGACGCCCAGAGTCGTTTCGATTGATAGGATGACGTCGTTGTAGACACCGGTCCAGAAGATGTCTTGAGTCTTGAAGAACTTGGTGAAGTACCACAATCGGCAGACGCCTGCGATACTGACCCTGCATATATCTGTCAGTTGATCCAGAAGGAGGGATATATGCAGGCATTCGCTACAAAACGAACCACTTACATTGTCCCGAGTGCGAAGAGAATCATGAGTCCGACCCGCTTGTCCCTTGACAGCCTCAGACCCAAAACAAATCTCAAAGGCCACAAGAAAATGAAGAGGTCGCTCAGAGTGTTGAGGGCGCCTGAGGCGAGGATGAATTCGTAATGTTTGACGCACGTATTAAGCCTGATGGGTGGAGTATGCGGGCTGTGTATGGAAACACACAAGATGAATTGGAGAATCATCACAGCCACGACTGAAACTACCCATAAGACTGTATAGGCGATTGCGCATCGACAGAACCAGAGGTTTCCTTTTTCCGGGGGAAATGCGCGGAGGTAACCCAGGCAGACTGAGATTTTGGTGAGGCCAACACCTAGTGCGAAGAAGATTTCGAAACTGAATTTTATCTGACCCAAGTGGTTAGCAGTGCACATGATAGAATCAAAGCCATGGGCCCTTTTGCAGAGAGACGTACCTTCGTGACGATGTCAAACCAGTTTAGCTTGACGTCCCACAAATGTCTCCCAAACCCATACCTTGTGCAAACCAGGACGGTTATCATCCAAGCTAGCGTGAGGAACTTTGTCGCAAACGGTGTTAGATATTCGCAGAGCCAAAACCAAAAGCCAGCGATGACGGCACTTACCCACGCGCCCAACATTAGCCAGTCGTCGAGCCCCAATATGCGCTTGATATATCCGCGACTGTAGAATCGACCTGCTAGGGCGAGAGTCATCAACACCGCGAAAGGTATGAGAACGCCCATTAGCAAGCCCGTTCGCGTCGGAGGATTGTCATAATTGGGCGGTCGGGACCGATATGTCTCCTCCAAGTTCTCCGGCCAAGGCATGGTTGCGTCGCCAACGACGCTCGACAGATGGCGACCGTCCAGAAGCAGGAGAGGGCGATGACAGAGACGGCTGGAGAGGCGTTAGGTAGGGTGAAGACTAGACATTGTTCTCGGGGTGTCAAGGTTCGACTTCCGGAATTCTCGGTTACAATAACCTTATTCTCCTTAAAAGAATCAACGGCGTGGAGCGTAAGCCATCGCTGTCATTGTGGAAAGGCAACACTGGCATCGTACCCTCTCATTCGTAGACTGAGTTTGAGTAAGCTCACAAAGTGGTCGCTGCTCACGTAGAGCTGGTGACTAAGACGCTTGATGAAGGCAGGGTCAAAGGCCAAAAAGCGACAGCCCTACGCGCTCATGATGACCGGTTACAGAATTTGCGTGAGACTATTTGGAACCTTGCCAAAACCAGAGAACATCGAGCTTGTCTGCGAAAGCTTCATTCTGCTTTGAGAGAGAGTCACTCTCCTGCCTCACAGGCGGCAATAAGTATGTCCGCAAGGTTGGGAACAGTTTCGCATGTTGAGCTGAAGGGCTTGCAAAACCGGTAATCCAGAGAGGACGGTGCCTGATGAAAAGCTCCCAGAAGCCAGGCGGCGTCCTGCCGTGGTAGAGAAGGGTCGGGGCAATGATGCGGCAGAGGAACAAGCTCATGCGTGTATATATTAGTAGTGCCAAACGACAACACGACTCTCCATGGCAGCGACATGGCAGAATGAGAGCGACGCAAATGTGCCTTTTCAGAGCAGTGCTGATTCTCCCTCGTTGCTCCAGAAGCTTCCTATGCAACGGCGACGATCTTGAAGCATTCTGAACGCATGCATGAACGCCCTGGATATCCAGGAGCATCCCAGTGCAAAGTGAAGAGATTCAAGGAACATGTCCATGGACGGGTGGATTGCTCCTGAGTTGTTGTGAAGCATGATTAAGGGTTGGCGGAGAACGACCAGTTCAGTGGTCCGGGAAGTGCCTCCGGGCTGAATGGCTGGAGCCGCCCTGACACGGAACGGGACAGCCACGCCTTTCAGCAATCCTTGAGGTGCATGCCCAGGCTTTGCAGAAGAGCGCGTGAGGTCTCGATGAAGCATGGCTGTTCCGGGGATTTCGAGCTTGGGGACTAGAGGCGGCTAAGAATAGAGCAGAAAGAGCGTTTTACTGCCCAGTCACGTTGCGCTTGTCTTGATGAAGCAACTTTGACGAATGTTCCTGGACGTCATGAATTCAGCGGCAATTGCGAGGTGTTAGAGAATCGAGCGATCAGGGGCAAAGTCAACTTTATGGGCGACTGATGTGACCCGAACGGCTTTCAAGATAGTGTTGTTCCTGCCCATTTGAGTCGGCGTTGCTCTGCATTCGACAGCCGCAATTTCCTGAGCGCTGGAATTGGAAGAATCAAGAGATGTGCGCATCGTTGCTGGCGACTGGTGAGCGTGAGTGGTGGACGAGGAGAAGACGACGTGGTGGAGGCGGGGGAGACGACGCGGGCGGGGGTGCCCCCGTGGGTCGGAGCCGAGCCGGTGCCGCGAGGCGACGCGACGGCGGGTAAAACTTCGGGTCTTCTCCGCACTTCTTGTCAGTCGCGAGTCCACTTCTTTAATTGTCCGCTGCCTGCCATCAACACACCCTTGATCCGCCATGTCTTCTTCGCCCTATCCTCACTCCTTCTTTACCAGTCAGTCAGTCCGCGCGAAAAGATATGCTCAACCAGCGTCGCCCATGAAGTCCATCATCGTGGATCCCAACGGTCGTCGTTGCCCATGCCGGGACCGGGGACCTAGTCGCCTACTATTGGCCAACTGGACAAGAGACGGCTGGACCCCAGCGTGGTCACATCGCCGGCTCTTTTGAAGTTCTGTCGGGGAGACGTGCTCCCGGATTTGCGGTCGCCGAAAGTCTCTTTCTCACCTACAAAACCACCGGAGCGAGTGTTGCAGAGGGGAAATACTGCGCGAAAAGGCGCAACGGGCGGCATGATGTGAGAGTATCGTCTGTCAAACCTTTACCGCGGACGCCGAAGAGCCACTCGCAGTGAAGGTGTTGTCATCGGCTCGTACTCGCGATTACAGTCGTTCAATCGCATGCGAGGGACACCAAACGTGCATGCCTCAATTGCTAGCCAGTATTGTTTGGCGTGATGATTCGACCTCCGCTGTAATGCCCGCATATACATCGACTTCCTGGTAGACACTAGCACTGGTTGCCGACCCCGCGCCTTCGGCCTGCCCAAAACTTAGACACCATTGAAGACACCAACCGGGATAGCGAGTACATCTAGCCGCTCTGCTCGTGGGCGTGTCAAATCCCCATCGTCTCATTCGCTTGCTGTCGGGTCGGACACCCTTGAACCTTGCTTAGCCCATCGCGGGCGCGCCCTCTCACCCGCTCTGTTCAGCCGCCTTCGTAGCAAGACACTCAGGCAGTCAAAGTACATAAATATCATTGACCGTACCCAACGTCTCTGTCTCCTCTTGGACCGGAGTGAGATTGCCTTTGACACGATGAAGCTCTCTGTCGTCACACTTGCTGTCGCCGTCGGCTGTTCGTCAGCTTCGTATATGAACAACCTGATCTATCGCGGCCCATCCGGGAACCATCCATTTCTTGGCCTGCCCATCTACAAAATCGTAAAGCGACACAACCCAAGCGTCAGATTTGTTGCTGCAGAACATCTCAATTGGACACATAGTGTTGCCTCAGGAGACCCATACCCCAATTCCGTGATTTTGTGGACACGAATCTCGCCCAAGTATGATAATGCGAAGGCCAAAGGCAAGTGTCACGTGACCAGATTGTGAGCAACCAATTGACAGGAGACTTAGTCACCGCCCCCGGTTTCACCAGGCTCTATGATCACCACCAGCAAGAGACCATTCCCGTCACCACTGCTCCAATTTGCGTCGAATACAGAGTCTCTACAGATGAAAACATTGAAAACGTGGTGAGCACGGGGACTGCGTACACGTCTTCAGATATCGACTACACAGTCAAGGTAAGAAGACTGCGGGGATTGGGATGCTTGCTCTGACATCCTCAGGTCGAGGCATGTGGTCTAGAACCTTTCACTCGCTACTACTACCAGTTTCGCGTTTGCGGAACAGACTACACCAGTCCCATCGGTAGAACCAAGACAACGCCAGCTGCCAATGACGAAGTGCCCGACATAGCCTTGGCGGTCTACTCCTGTTCGAACTACCGTACGTTGTCAACCAGTGACTGTCGATTCACCATGATCTGACCTGCACGGCAGCTTTTGGATACTTCACCGCCTTCGGAAATGTTGCCAGGAAAGATTCTGTGGACTACGTCCTTCATCTGGGTGACTTCCTCTACGAGCATGCGGAAGGTGGTTACGGCTACGGATGGAAAATTGACCGCAAGTCGGAACCAGACAAGGAGATCCGGACCCTTTATGACTACCGAAAGCGGCACTCATTGTACAGATCGGATCTTGATGCCATTGAGAGCTTTGCCAAATTTCCTTGGATTCCTGTTTGGGACGACCACGGTGAGCCTCAGGCCATGCTCATTTTCAGGCAAAGATGCACTGACTCATTCCGACAGAGGTCGGAGACAATACGTACCGAGACGGCATGGCCGAGCAGAACAACACCAGGGCATCTTTCCACATGAACGACATCTCTACTGGATTTGGAGGTGACGGTATTGCCTTTGATCAGCGAAAAATGAACGCCGTAAGAGCTGTAAGTATGCACCACACTGTCAAAAATGCAGTCTTGGTTGACGTGGGAAAGTACTTCGAGTGGATGCCCATCCGTCAGGTCGAAATGGACGACAATCTGCGCATTTGGCGAAGTTTTTCGATCGGTTCTCTCATGGATATATTCATGCTGGACACCCGTCAATACGACAGATCGATAACAGACCTTTACTGGAACACCGATTATATCCACGAAATCTCAAATGACGTCGGTAGGACGATGATGGGCAGTCGTCAGGAGAATTGGTTCTACAGAAAGCTCAGCATGTCCCACGCCAGGGGAGCTGCTTGGCGATTGATCGGTTCCCAAACCATCTTTTCTCGAATCAACGAGTCGGTGACTCAGAGCCCGGAGAATCCAATGGACTACGACGCCTGGGACGGCTACCAAGCAAATAGAAATCGGACGTTTGCTCATCTCTACGAGCATGGGATCAACAACAACATTGTAATGGCCGGTGATAGTCACATGTCGTGGGCAAGCGATCTTGTGTGGCTGGATGAGCACGACTACAACCAAAAGACCGGCGCCGGTGCCATTGGCGTTGAATTTTCTGGCACTGCTGTTAGCAGCCCCTCTCCTGTCGGGCAGAACGTCACGATGAGGGAGGCCAAAAACATCAGCGAGTTGCTCATCAGAGACAACCGAGAACTTCAGTGGCAGGACTCATATTACAGGGGATACTACGAGCTCCACGTCAGGTTTGTCGACGCCCCACGAGCCTAAGCCACATTCGAGAAGATTTGAATCTGACTTTCACAATTCCATAGTTACGACGCCGTCCGAGCCCGCTTCTTTGGCATGCCAACCTTGGTCCAACGCACAGCTCTCGAAGTCAGCCTTGCCAACTTCACCGTCTTGCGCGACGCCAATGCTCTTCAACGGCCGGTTGCAGGCGGGATTGTCGAGAGCGGTACGCTGAAGAGTGGCAAGACCGTCCAAACCAACTTGACGAACAACACCCTGACAGGACGATTTTCAATACACAATCTTACGACCTTTGGATACAATCAAACTGTCGACAAAGAGCTTTTGATTTAAAAGAGAAGTGCTCTAGACCAAGCGTTGTGTGTAATGTTAATGGAGTCCCAGTTAAGACAGCCAAATGGTCACTCCTTGAAATGAATGATCATAATGGAGAAAGAAACATGCGAACAGTCAATCTCAATGCGGTCAATGCAGCCCTGCGTGTCACGACGTTTTTCGTCGAGTCTCGGCCAGCTTTACCCTATTCTGCATGCCCAGGCCATCTTGACGCCCGCCGGCCGCCGTTCTCCGATTCTTTTGCCCTCAGTATTTCCGCGGATATGCCACTTCAACTCTGATGCTGACTGGCATGAAAGACCGCCATGTTGGAAGCAGCACGCCTTATCCCAAGTCCTTCGCAAGATCGAAGTTGACATCTTCGATGCCAAGGAGACTTTGTTTTTCTTGGTAATGCAGTTTTTGGACCTGTGCGAGCTGGTTCTTCATGGGTTTGTTTCTAAAATTTGCTTTGCTCTATAGCAGCGTCATTCGCCGCTTCTTGTCTACCAACCATCAGGTCCCGTGAGGATGGGAGGATTCTGTGTCAGCGCAGTGCCGTTGGTTTCCGGATGCTTACTGTTGCTTTTCATTCGTCTATTACACTAGGTCTCTGCTAATCATACGCGTCCAGCTGCACTGAGCCCTAATTCGCAATTCCTGAGCCTCGGTTTCAATGCGAACACGGGTCCTCGGACACTTCGGACAGTTCCGAATTTTGTGGGTGAGCTGGATTTCCGGGTTGGTAGGGAAGAGATATGTGTTTGTCCGCCCCATGACGTCCGTTATCTACAAATTACACCCTTGACTGATCCCGATTCGTGCTTTGATCTTCAGAAGTAGGATTACAAAGGAGAGTTGCTGGGCGAGTCAGTCGAGGGCGGGAGCCAACAACCTAAAGTTCATGCAGTGTGCAAGATTCTTGCCGGGACCACTAAAGAACACCAGCGACTCGTCAAACTCCGTAAAGCGTATACAGTGATTCGATGTGGAGAGCGCCTCAAGCGAGCCCCCCGCAAATTCTGTGCAGCAAAAAGGGGCAGCCCCGCAAAGCGGCACTCTAATCGACCGCTTCCACCCCGCGATTCTTCAAGCCACCGCAACACTGTTTGCTGCAACAACCATCTACTCGCCCTCCATGTCGGCCTCGCGCTCCACTGATCTCTCACCGAGCCTAGTTATGACGATGGATCCCATGGCTTCACGTTTGATCCGCATGACAAATCCCGGACTCCGAATGCCGCGTAAAGGCCTCAACCAAGACCCTGGGGAAAAGTTGTCTGTAGTTACAGTGGGCAGAGGATATGAAGCAGATCTAAGCCAAGAGTTTCGTACCCAAATACGCCGACGGGGCTGAGAGGCGGCGTGCTTGGATCTATTTCATAAGTCGCTTAGATCCATCCTCAAGCTGCTTGGAAGTCTCCGCTGGCCGCCTCTTTGACGAAACTGGCAAACCACAGCCTCGTTGATTTCCAAGTCGAGCTTCGCTTCGCTTGTCAGTCTCAGCTATTCAGGATCCGTCCAATCAGACTAGTGCGCACATATTTTCCCCGAATAGTCGCAGCATCCTGGTCGCTTAACGCTTCTACGAACGGCGTGGACGAACCCTTCACAAAAGCGGTGAGTGATTCGAACACGGCTTTTGGTTGACTGCAGCCACAATGTCCGGTTCAAAACATGTGTTCCTCATTGGTCGCACTTTTGATCCCACAGCGACCAAGAGCTGACAAGCAGCGGTTCAGGAGCATTCGTCCACTCCCAGAACTTGAACAATATGGCGAGAATCAAAGACGAGTAGGTATCGTAGCAAGACACAATGCTGTCAGCGCTGACACGTGTATAGAAAACACAACGACGCGGGCGGAATCCATTCTGAAGATGCTTCCAAAATGGACGCGGGAAAGCACAAGAGCACCGTCGAAGCCTTTTCAGCGAACATCATGGGAGAGTAAGCTACAGCGACCTTACTGATTCGAGCCACCCTCTGACTCGATCTCTCAGAGTGCGAAACCCTCTCACAGACATCCCGATCCCACAACTGATGATCGACGTGGAAACTTTTGCCCGAGAGAATGGCATGACTGACGTCCTGCCACTGCTTCGGAAGGGTGCCCTGGTTTCCCGTGATCCGAAGAACTTTGAGAGCGTGGAGGAACTGGAAGAGTCTGACAAAGAGATCATACGGTTCGAGCGGACCCATCGCTGGAATCATCCATGGGCTCTCTATTTCACCATCATCTTGAACTCTATTGCTGCAGCAATCCAGGGTTCGTGGTGACTCTTATGCCAGTGGGCGGCTTCGCTGACAATGTGCAGGCTGGGACCAGACCGGCTCGAATGGAGCGAACTTGTCGTTTCCGGATGAATTCGGTATTTCAACCAAAGAGGAAATTTGCGGTCCCAAGGGCAGCTGCGAGAAAGACGAGTGGATCGTTGGCCTTGTCAACTCTTTCCCGTACATAGCAATGTGCATGTTGTAAGTGCATCACCAGTCCTTTTCTCTTTCATCGGTCATACTCACATCTCTAGCGCGGCCTGGTTTTCCGATCCCATGAACAACCTCATCGGCCGCCGTGGCACAATTTTCGTCGCTGCTATATTCTCCCTCCTCGCTCCCATCGGCTCGGCTCTTACGCAAAGCTGGGGTCAGCTCTGTGCAACCCGCATCCTGCTCGGTATCGGCATGGGGCTGAAGGAAGTCACTGTCCCCGTCTTTTCAGCGGAGACGGCTCCCGCCGTGGTCAGAGGCGGTTTGGTCATGAGTTGGCAGCTTTGGACCGCATTCGGCATATTCCTGGGCACCTGCGCAAACCTCGCAATGTACAAGGTCGGCAAAATTGCGTGGCGACTCCAACTTGCTAGCGCCTTCATCCCCGCGGTTCCATTGGTGATTGGAATCTACTTTTGTCCCGAATCTCCTCGTATGTTCTTCAAATTTCCAGCCACGCATCTTCGCTGACAATCATCAAGGTTGGTACATGAAGAAGGGGCGTTATGGTAAGGCATACAAGTCCCTCCTCCGCCTCCGAAATGCTCCTCTCCTTGCTGCTCGGGACCTTTACTACATTCATGCGCAACTGGTCGATGAGGTCAAGCTCATCGAGGAAGCTGGCCTGACCACCAAGAGCAACATGATCATCCGCTTTGGTGAACTCTTCACTATCCCCCGAATCAGGAGAGCCACTCAGGCCTCTGGTATTGTCATGATTGCGCAGCAGCTGTATGTGCTCCATAACGGCATTCTATCTGAGAAGGCTAACAACTAGCAGTTGCGGTATCAACATTATGAGTTTGTCAGTTCGCATCTTCTGGATAGCTGGTTGACACGGGAGGCTGACGCGGAACAGTTATTCGAGCACGATCTTCGAAAATGCCGGGGCATCCACATTGGAGTCTCTATTTGCGACCTTCGGATTCGGTCTGGTAAGAGCCCCGCACGTGTCAACGCCATTTCTATGTTCGCCCTTGAGCAGACAAGATCGTATTTGATCGCATAGAAAATGGTACTGAACGTTCCCAGGTCAATTTCACCTTCGCCTGGCCAGCGGTGTGGACAATCGACACATTCGGTCGACGCAACCTGCTCCTGTTCACATTCCCTCAAATGTTTTGGACCCTGCTCGCCGCCGGATTCTGCTTCTGGATCCCCACGGATAATACTGCTCATCTGGGCCTCATTTCCTTCTTCATTTACCTCTTCGCTGCGTTCTACTCGCCAGGAGAAGGACCCGTGCCATTCACCTACTCGGCGGAGTGCTTCCCCTTGTCGCACAGAGAGATGGGAATGTCGTGGGCCGTTGCCACCAACAATTTCTGGGCCAGTGTGCTTAGTCTGACGTTCCCGCGGATGCTCAGGGCTTTCAAGCCGCAGGGTGCTTTCGGATTCTATGCTGCGCTGAACATTCTGGCGCTCTTGATGAGTGAGCACCCCCACTAACATTGCATATGCAAAGGAACATTGGTACACTGACAACGACTGCGCAGTCTTCTTCTTCCTCCCCGAAACCAAGCAGAGGACACTCGAGGAGCTCGATTACGTGTTCGGAGTACCAACCCGCACCCATGCCAAGTTCCAATGGAACCAGCTTCTGCCGTACTGGATCCAGAGACACATTTTCCGTCGCAAAGGCATATCGAAGCCGCAACTCTACCACTTTGAAAACCTTGAAGTGCAAGGTTCCGCGTCAGACGAGAACTCTGGCGTTATTGACCCCGATCTCGAGGTTTCTCGCACGGAGACGGCCAAGACGGCGGTTTGAGGGTAATGGTCGATCTTTCTCCTTGGTTTGACTGCTAGGCAGTAATTGCGACTGGAAGCTTCGAATTGCGAGCTGTCGCTACCGAGTCGCGGATTGGAATGATTGAGTCTGGTTTGAGTGCGATTCAAGACTGAAAGGGTGTTTTAATTCTCAAGGGATTTTTGAAACAGTATAAAGCTCAGACATGTAGTCTTGTTTAATGTCAGTTTCGTTTCAACGATGGTCGTTTTCATGCGCTAGCCGCGTAAGGCAATCCATGCGGACAGGGTCACATCCGCGCATCCTGGAACTCGCTCTTTTTCCCCATTCCTCTTGTACACCAGCATATCTTGTCCCCTTTGACCGTCGTGTTCGGGCCTGATTTCCTCGTCGCGCGCGCTTTGTTGGTCGTGCTGGTCAAGATTCCAATTATGATCTTCCAGCGCAATCCACTCTTTGCTAGGTGTCACGAACGCTTCCGCGGCTGCCGCTTACCTGCATCGACGCATATGCACACGGCCATTCCATGAGGCTCCACCATCTCAAATTCTCCGATGGCAAATGTCGCCTGCGAACTGCTGACTGTACCATAGCCCTCCTCAATTCAGGGCCGCGGCCTACCCCACACGCGCTCGGGCTGTGCTCAAGGCGTCGCGTCAAGACTCATGACATCCCAGGTCGTCGCTCATCTTTACATCCTACTCAGCTGCCTGTCCTCCAGTGCAGCGAAGTCGCTCCCTGACCTCATTCTACGCTGCGCGCTTTCCTTTTACTGAGCCCACATGGTACCCGACCCAAACAATGCCTGACATCTGTCATGATGCAACCCAGTCTGAAAGGGTCGCAGCGCGGACGCGACATCAATGTCTACGTGCGCCCCCAACCGTGCATCTCACCTGCAACCCGGGGCCGCGCGATTGGCCGCCAGCGTGACGCGACGGCGAGACTAGCCCGTCCGATGTGAGGGCTGCCAGTCCGTTGCGTGCTAGACGAGCACAAAACGCGCTCATGTCCGAGCCGGGGAGCAAGACCGGGAGGCGCACCGAACACGCCGCTCCGCCCAACGTCGAAATAACCTAGAGCGGTTTACGCAACGCAGCAGAGGCTAGCTGGTGGGGCAGCTGCAGTGCGCGCGCGTCGCAGTACTTTCTTCTTTTATTGAGTCTGGTTGGATCGTCTTCCTGCCATGGTCCTCGACGACCCTTTGTCCACTGCTCCGTTGCTGGACGATCCGGATGCGATAGAGATGGACGACTTTGAGAAGAGCAGGATACCAGTCCGTGACGTGGAGGCAGAGGACCTCTGGGGTGACACGCCAAATGATGCTCGCGATATGCAGCGCTTGGGGAAGAAGCAGGAGTTCAAGGTATTGACTCACGATAACGTCGAGCTTTGGACCACCTGGGGCTGACCGTACACAGAGAAACTTCAGCTTCCTGTCAACTCTCGGCTTTGTTTCCATTTACATGGCCACATGGGAATTCGTCTTGGTGTATGATACTTCCCTTCATTCAAAAGCCTGGAATAACGAGGGAATTCATGGACAGAAGTAACGCGGAACAGGTCTCTCTCAGCCGGCTTCATCAACGGTGGCTTCGCCGGCCTTTTCTGGACGTTCATCGGCACCGTCATTTGCTACGCTACCATCGTTGCGTCGCTCGCCGAGATGCAGAGCATGGCGCCAACATCCGGTGGCCAGTATCACTGGTGCTCAGAGTTCGCGCCACCAAGATACCAAAAGTTCCTTAGTTACTCGGCGGGCTGGATGTCCACTTTGGGATGGCTTTCAAGCTACGCGTCCAGCGCGTTCGTGTGCGCGACCTTGATCGAAATCTGCGCCGAGATTGTGCGCCCAGACTTTGGCTTCAACAACTGGCAGTATACCCTGCTCATGATTGGGCTGATTGTTGTGACGGTGAGCTTCAACACTGTGGGAGCGGGTTCCCTTCCCGCTTTGGAAACGGCCTCCTTGTTTGGCCATTTTCTGGGGTGGCTATTGGTCGTCATCATCTGCTGGGCCATGTGCAGACCGCTGAATGCTCCGCGCGAGGTCTTTACGAGCTTCGTCAATAGCGGTGGCTGGAGCAACATGGGGACAGCGTGCCTTGTTAGTCAAGTGACTGTCATGTACTGCAACCTGGGCTCTGACAGCATTGTCCACATATGTGAGCATGCTTGGCTGCATTTGGCCGGACGACGCTAATGTTCCTGCGTGCAGCGGAGGAAGTGGAAGACGCTTCGCTCGTCGTGTCTCGAGCCATGTGGTGGTCGTACGTGGTCAACGTGTTGCTCGGCATAGTCACTTTGATCACCATGCTCTTTTGCATCGGATCACTCGACGCGACATTGGAAGCCGACGCCCCCTATCTCAACCTCTTTCAGAACACCGGATCATCAGGCGTGGCCTTGTTCCTGACCATCGTCGTACTCGTTCTCATTTTCTCCGGCAACATCACCACGCTTGCCACCGTGTCAAGAGAGCTCTGGGCGTTCTCCCGTGATCATGGCTTCCCCTTCTCGCAGTGGATCTCCCGCGTACGCACCAACGCACCCAACCACCGAAACAATCAACTCTAACATCCATCGATCCAGATGAACCCAAAATACGACATCCCCTTCAACTCGGTCTACCTCTCGTCCATCCTAACCAGCATCCTCTGCCTGGTCAACCTCGGCTCCACCTTCGCCTTCAACCTCATCGTCTCGCTCTCGCTCCTCGCGCTCCTCTCCACCTACATGATCTCCATCGGCTGCATCCTGCTGCGCCGCCTCCGCGGCCAAGACCTGCCGCACGCCCGCTGGAGCCTCGGCCGCTGGGGCCTCCCCATCAACGCCTTTGCCTTTTGCTACTCCGCCTTCGTCATGGTCTTCTCCAGCTTTCCGACGTCGCTCCCCGTCACTCTGGACTGCGCGAACTGGGCGCCGGCTATTTGGGCTGGCGTGCTGTTGTTGAGTGTTGTGGTGTATTTTGTTCATGGGAGGACGCATTATACGCCGCCGGTTATGTTTGTAGAGGGGCGCAGGGTGGAGGGTGTGGGGTTGCAGAAGACGACTTGAGGCTGCTTGGTGGGTGGAATGATCGAAAATAGAGCAAAGAGTGCAACCCAGAAGTGAGTACGCTTGGGTGTGATTCAGATTAGGTCTCTGTTCTAGGCTATTGCTGAGAGCATTCTCGGGATTTGTGACCGCTTGACCACAGCCGTCCAGGGTGGCTTGAAGCTAGATTTCAGGCTTTCCTGCTATGAAATTTGGCAGACAAAAGACACGAGAAGCATGTGCATTCCAAGAGGCGTTTAGGTTTCTCGACGAAGGGACACGGAGCTTGAGATGTCTGCAAGATGGGTAATTAGCGGACACTCAAAGCGCATAGGCCGGGGCATTCAAAGAAAGCAGCGGTCCGGGGATGATAGCATCTGCCCATGGTGCGTGCACTCGTAAGTTGTCTGTAACCTTGCAAAAGAAATGCGATTTTCTGCCTCACAGGAAAGAGACAAAGGAGAGTGATGCCAGAACAACAAATGGGAACAGTCTTCCCGCTTGGGGCTCGCAATCCATCACCCGTTGTGTATTTGTGCTTTGAGCGCCTCAGCGACGTAGACCTCCAAGGCTGTTTCAGAGGGAGCACCGTGCAGAGTCTCCCTCGGCACCCTGAACCTGTCAACACCGTCCTCAGCCACCCAAATATCGGCCATTTCATCTGCGGTGTTGCGACGAGAGCCGTGAGAGGCGTGCGGCGCGAGGATGCAAGCCACCGACGGCGTCTACGTGGCAGGACGGTCGCCCTCAGGCCCAGGTGCATCGCGGTTACGGGCTCCCGTGTCGAGCCGTTTCTCAAGCGACGAGACGAATTTCTGGAAGTGCTCCAACTACTTCTGACTCGCATGGCCTCCGAAAATATTGGCCAGCACGTCGTTGAGCTTGGGATGCTGGCCTGATCTCGCCCCCCTGGACAGCGACTGCACGGTCCGATCGGACACCCTGAGTCTGAAATGCTGATTGACGGAGTCCTTGATGATTTGGAGGGCCTCTTCGCCCTTGGGTGCGGTCGTGATGTTTTCGTGGCCGTTGTCCGTCACCAAAATGTCGTCCTCGATGCGGACGCCGCCGACGGGCAGGAAGCGGGAGACGACGTCCATGTTGATGTACTTGGCGTGGACGGGATCTGGTAGGTAGAGGGTCTTGAGTGCGAAGAGCGAGAAATAACTACTCTTTGTGAGCTTCATGTTCAATTCATAGGTGGGACTGGCTCTCTTACATTCCTGGCTCGATTGTCACAATCATGCCCTCCTCGAGCCCGCAGGCAGATGGGTGCACAGGCGGAAGGGACAGTTGGGGATCGTATATGACATCTTTCATGATTTCGCTCTCACATGGTGTCATGGGTAGTTCGATCAAGTCGTGCACATCGAGGCCAACGTGGTGGCCCAGACCATGTGGAAAGAAAGCCAGAGAAGTCCTCGCTTCAAGAATCTCTTCGGCGGTGCCGTTGTGGAAAATTCCCAGCTTCAGCAGGCCATCAACAGCCACGCGATGCGCCAAGTTCTGCAAATCAATGAATCTGGTTCCTGGTTTGATGGCCTCGATGCAAGCTGTTTGCATGGCTTGAACCAGGTCATAAATCTCCTTTGCTTCCTTTGAAGGCCATTCGTCTCCCAGAGGAAAGGTCCTCGTGACGTCGGAAGCATAGCAATTCCACTCTGCGCCTGCATCGAGACACATCAGCTGGCGGTCGCCAAAATGCTGGTTGTTTTCGACGTAGTGCAGAGTGGCTGCATTCTCTCCGGAGGCTGCAATGATTTCGTATGCTTGGTGCTTGGCATCCTCAGAGACGCACGTGTCTAGGAAGATGGCCTCAACCTGCGCCTCATTGTCGAATCTTAGGATATTCTTGAGAACGTCAGTGTGGGCTTTGGCACTGATCTCGTTGGCCTTTTTGATGAGCTTGATTTCGTGTGCATCTTTCCGCAATCGCGCAATGGCCATGGCCTCCTTCAGCTTGGTAGAATCCACACGCGGAGACTTGTCAAAATCTTTGCGCGTGCCTTGATCCGGATGAAGGATGTAGACATTGTCGCTGTCATGTTTACTCATCCAGGAGTCGACACATTCGGTGACATGATGTGAGTACTCGACGCGATCAACGTCATATTTCTCCATTGCCTCTTTTGGATTAGGCCCTCGACCATTCCAGATGACTTCTTTCGGGCTGACTTGGGGGACAAATAGTACGAGTATATCATAGCCAATGTCGTACGTCAAATGACAGTCGGCCTCGTCAACGCTGTAACACAGTTACCAGGTGGTTCAGGAGGCAATCAAAAAGACTAGGCAGCGGAAGCGTGATTTGAAGTCAACTTCGCGTTTTTTGGAAACAAGCAGAGGCTCGTCCAGCTTACACCCAGCTTACCCAGAGAGGTAGTAGAAGTAGCGGCGTTGGCGGAATGGAACCGATTGGTCACTGTCCTCAAGATAGGCGGTAGGAGCGCCAGGAAGATAGATGAGACCTTTTTGGACACCGAGAATAGAAGCGACTCGCTGGGCATGCTGCTTTGCTGGACGTCAGATGGTGTCAGCGGCCAAGAGAGACAGTGCATGAGCCATCCAGGTCCAGTAGGGCACCAACCTGGGTACTTGTCCAGTGAAACGGAGCTGTCAACGCTGACACGGAGGGCGTCCATGGCGACCGATGCCTGAAACGCCAAAGTCTCCAGGCGTGTGCAATTCAAACGGCGTTTCTGTGTAAGCAACACAGCCAACGATGGGCGTCCAGTGGATGTCCTGAGGTGGTGTATGACCGCAGAGCAGTCCGTCCGTGTCAGGGTAGATGATGTGGGGTTACAGTGGGATGAAGATGTGCCGAAGACGTGCCGGACCAGCCAATGAAAAGGCAGTCTCTGCCGCCGTTTCAAAAGGGGGCTACGTCACTCCAGCCACTCCCGTCGTCTCGGCCGTCCATTGCATCGCGACTGACCATCCACCCAGAATCTTGAATCGCCATGAGCGACCCAAGCTGAGGCTGGTTCCTCTGCTCACTCCATACAACTCTTCTTCTTCCATTCTCATCTTCAGTCCTCAACTTTCTACCTCTTTCTACATTCATCGCCTACCTGGTTTTGCTTATCACTCCATTCTCGCCAACCTTCCCTTGACCGCGCGGCAGAAATCTCCTTGTTTCTGATCCGCACGCCATCCTCCGCAGCCTTGTCCATCACGCAGCCTTTGGTGGTACTCTACGGACAGTTGCACGACCAGAATGGACCCAGTACCCCAAAAATACGACGACAATGGCGGCGACGCGAACAGCAGCATCCGGCAGACAAAATCACGCGCGAGATGCTTCGCAAGGGTTCCGAAGAGCGCCATCTCCTTGTTCAAATATCTCTTCGTCGTGGTGCGCATCCTTTCGGGGTTACATAAAGGAGAATGCTTGCCTGGATCAACCCATCACATGAATATCAAGGTTCCTGAGGTTTCCAAAGCGGTCGTCAGGCAAAACACGCCTCTTATTGTTACAAACCAGTGCTCCGACACAATATATGCGGCTGTCAACACACAGTCTGGCCAAGGTCCATCGAAGACGGGTTTCAAGCTCGAGACTGGCGGTACGCTCAACCAGACAGTGTCGGAAAATTGGCAGGGCAGGATCTGGGGGCGAACCAATTGCAGCTTCAACGCTGCCGGTGATGGACCTGCGAATGGACGCGCAACAGCCTGCGGAACTGGAGACTGCGCCGGGAAAATAGCCTGTGACGTCTCTGTACGTGTATCTCACTCACAGTCAACGTACAGGGCTGATGTTTTAGGGCCTCAATCCCGTCACATTGGCCGAATTCACCCTAGATGCTGGCGACGGCCAGACATACTACGACATTTCGCTCGTGGACGGTTACAATCTACCACTGGCCATAGTCAAGCAACCCCTCGGAAACTCGAGCCTTGATGACATTCCGCCCAACCTTACCAACCCGTCGTGTGAGGGCTCACCTGGCGAACTTGCCCCAGAGACGTTCAACCCGTACAATGGTGGACAGCAGGTTTTTCTTGGCACAAACAGCTCGTTCCCTCTTGCGTTCGACACCAAGGTCTCAAAGGGGCAAGCTTCGAGCTGGTGCCCCTACAATTTGTTGGTCAGTCCGCCTTCGAAGCCCGGTGACGGGGTGTATCCCTATCCCGACGACAACATTAAGAGGCCAGCTTTCAGCCCATGCCTTTCTGCGTGCGCAAAATGGAACAAGGCCTCGGATTGTTGCACGGGCAACTTCAACTCTCCGGGGGCATGTTCGCCTAGCGACTATTCGAAGGCAGCCAAGAAAGTCTGCCCAGACGCGTACAGCTACGGTATGCTCTGTGGATTTTGAGAGACAGAACCTAGACTGACGACGGGACAGCATTCGATGACCAGACGTCGACTTTTATAATTCCGTCCGGAGCAGGCTTCGAAGTGATTTTTTGCCCAGGCGGTCGATCAACCAACATCCTCGCCGCGAATCCAGCCGAGATGGGACACCTGACTTCGTCGGGCCACATGTCAGGCAGTGCAAACAACCACCTGCTTGGTCTGTTGATTGCCATGACATTGAACGCCTTGATTTTTATTTTCGCCTTCTAATTGGACATTTAGGAGCAGCCATGCGACGCGATAATGACGAGTTCAAGATCTGATTGGCAGGTAATGGAGCGTTGGTAGCAGCATGACGATAACGGACGGTGGGCCTGGCGCCTGCGACGATGATGGTGGTCAAGACGGCATGAGTTATGCATAAGAGATACCCACGGCGTGTTGTTGAGGCTTTGCGCCATTCTGACACAGCTATATTCCTCGTACCAATCTGACTTTTCGGAGTCGATGTTCCGCCACATCATGAGTTTCATGTGGGAGGTGGATTTGTTGGTGAGACGGAGAGGCCTCGTGTTGTCGATGTCGGAGGGTACAGCAGTCGAGGGAGCCTGAGACGGCAGGCGGAGAGATGTAGATTTACCATGGAGGTGGGTTATCGAGGTAGTGTAACGGGCGACTACATACATGTCAAAGGGAGCATGGGTGCGGGTCGGACATGAAAATTGCCGGCGTCGGCCGTTGACCGACTGCAAGCCACAGCGGGAAGATCGATGCCAGCGGCGACGCAACAGGAAGACGGAGAACAGGCACCGCGGGGAGCGTCCAAAAGCAGCCAATTGAGGAATGTCAAAGGATTCACGGGCAGGCATGGCGGCAGGGCAGAGGCGTTAAGCGGGCCCGGCCCTTAACTTACCCCGGGAAATCCAGCGGCCGCCATCCCTCATTCGACACGGACTCACCACCGCGCCCACGATCCCGTTGTGCAACGGTTCGCTCGGCGTCTTGTCTGTCAGTTCGCTCTCGTCCATGTCGTTTCCAAGGCCTACCCACTCGGCAATTGGGCCCGCCAGCAGAGCGGCTTCCTCGTTTTCAAGACGTTCGACCAGAATGCCTTCGGGACGCGAGTGGAAGCCTTAAAATCCAACATCCCGCTACCCCACGTACCGCCCTGTTTGCTGACTGCTCCTTTCTACTTTTCAGATCAAGCCACCCATCATGACGGTGCGGCCATTGACGACGCAGGTCCTGGATACTGGCTGGTCTTTCAAGCAAACGGATGTCCCTGATGACGCCTGGTTGCCCGCTCCTCTTGTACCGTCGTGCATCCATCAAGACCTCATAGCCAATAAAAAGTAGGTTCTCCAATAGCGTTTTGATTTCCAATTCCAGACTGACCGTCGATAGAATTCCAGATCCGTTTCTTGGCTTCAATGAGATAGGAGTCGAGTGGGTCGGCGAAAAACCTTGGACGTACAAAACATCCCTGCCGGTCCAGTCCACCCCGGCCCAAGATGGCCGCAAATACGTATTGGCATTTGACGGCCTGGATACGTACGCCACGGTCAAGCTCAACGGCCATGTCATTCTGACAAGCGATAACATGTTCCACTCACACCGAGTCGACATCACCAAAACCCTGTCTTCAAGATCTCCAAATGTGCTCGAGGTAGCATTCTTGCCGGCATTGAAAGAAGCTCAAAAGGTAAAGGCTGCGCACCCAGAGCACAAGTGGGTGGGATTTAATGCCGACATGGCCAGACTCGCCGTCCGGAAAGCCCAATATCACTTGTACGTGTCTTCTGGCTAGTTCGAAATAACGGGTGCGCTAATGGCAGGCAGTGGCTGGGACTGGGGACCCGTTTTGATCACCAGTGGAATTTGGAAAGAAGTCAGGCTGGAGACATACCACGCAAGATTAGAAAACGTCAGAATCGATTACGAGCTAGATCAACATCTCAGGAGGGTGTCTGGAGTCATCACGTCGACTGTAGAAGGAGATGAAGGGGGCAAAGTTTTGGTTCGAGGGGAGCTTGACAGCAAGACCGCCTTTCATGTCGAGGCGCAAGTCGATGACCACGGCGTCGCAAAAGCTCAGTTCATCATCGACTCACCTGCGCTCTGGTGGCCGCACGGTTATGGCAGTCAGCCTCTCTACTCCATCAAATCCACCTTGCTGTCCGCAGGCGGCACCGAAGTCGACGAGCGCACGCAGCGCCTGGGCATCAGAAAAGCCGAACTCGTCCAACAACCGGATGATGTGGGCAAGAGCTTCTTCTTTCGAACAAACAACATCGACATCTTTTGTGGCGGTTCGGATTGGATACCTGCGGATTCCTTTACGCCGCGCATCACGACGGCGAGCTATCGTTCCTGGCTGCAAACCATGGTCGATGGCAACCAAGTCATGGTTCGCGTCTGGGGCGGCGGAATCTATGAAGCCGAAGCCTTTTACGACGCCTGCGACGAGCTGGGGATTTTGGTGTGGCAGGACTTTATGTTTGGCTGTGGGAACTATCCGGCGTGGAAAGAGATGCGCGAATCAATCCGGCGGGAGGCGACTCAGAATGTCCAGAGGCTGCAGAAGCACACGTCGGTGGTCCTGTACGCCGGCAACAACGAGGACTATCAAGTGCAAGAGCAGTTTGGATTGACTTACAACTACCAAGACAAAGACCCGGAAAATTGGCTCAGGACCGACTTCCCAGCCAGGTACATTTACGAAAAGGTACGTCTTTCTCGAAAGCGCTCATGCGTGCTGGCTGCTAACGGCTTGCCTGAGCAGATATTGCCAGAGGTTGTCGCAGCCGAGAGTCCAAGTGTGCCCTACCATCCTGGCTCGCCATGGGGAGACGGCTTGCCGACTTCTGATAGGACCGCGGGCGACCTGCATCAATGGAACGTGTGGCATGGAAGCCAGGAAAAGTATCAAATCTTTGATACGCTTGGCGGCCGGTTCAACAGCGAGTTCGGCATGGAGGCATTCCCTCACATCGATACGATCAAGCATTATGTCACGGACGATTCCCAGCTCTACCCGCAGTCTCACATGCTCGACTTTCATAACAAGGCGGATGGCCACGAGCGCAGAATAGCCACGTACTTGGTTGAAAACTTTCGCACGGTGACGGATCTTGAGGTTTGTAGTGGATCGCTGCGCCGACTTTGGGAAAGCGACTGAGCAAGAGACAGGGATTCATCCACTTGACGCAGCTCTCGCAGGCCGAGGCCCTCATGTTTGGGTACAGGGGGTGGCGGCGGCAGTGGGGCCAGAAGCGGTTCTGCGGCGGAGCATTGGTGTGGCAGCTCAACGACTGCTGGCCTGTAACGTCGTGGTCGATAATCGACTACTTCCAACGCAAGAAGCCGGCATATTATGCAATGCGACGGGTACTCGCGCCTGTGGCGGTTGCAGTCAAGCGAGCGCATCACGATTGGAGCGTTGTGCATGCGCGTCCGGCCAAAACGAGTCCTTGGGAGCTCTGGGCGTCGAGCAGCAAGACGCATGAGGTGGTTGCGACTGTCGAACTTCGCTTCATCTCGATTGCGACGGGCAAGGACATTAAGCAAAGCGTCACCAAGGCCGGGTTCCGGATCAAGGCCAACGGCACGACGGAGGTGCTTTCTGGAACAATCGACAACGAGACGGAGGAGGCGCACGTGTTGGCAGCGCGGCTCTGGATCGACGGGCATGCAGAGGTTGTTTCACGCGACATGGACTGGCCGCAGCCGCTCAAGTATCTGGACTTTTCGGAGCGCGGGGTCAAGGTGGTGCAGGGCGTCGACGGGGGATCGGTGCGAGTGACGGCTGCGCGGCCAACCAAGGGCGTGGTGTTTGAGGAACGGTACGGGGTGCTGGTCGACGACAGCGCATTGGACGTGGCACCGGGCGACGCGCAGGTGGTGAGGGTGCGCGGGCTGGGCCAGGATGCGCGGCCGTTGCGGTGGAGGTATCTCGGGCAGCCTGGGTCTGGAGTCGTGGTGTGGCCATGACCTGACGCCGGGCGTTTGCACGCGGGCAGTAGAGAAACACACAGCGCGGCTGGAACCGGATGGCCCTCCAATATGTTCTCGACAAACCTCATCTCCAACCCGCAAGGGAGTGTGCCCTTGCAGCCTCGGCCACGGCGACCCCGCCGAACTAGGCGCGCAGATCTGGGGGAGCTTCCCAGCTTCGACAACTTCCAGAATTCCAACCTTAACTTGGCCTTTCCCGTCACCATCCACTCCCGACTCTTTTGGGTCTCTTTTCACCCGACCGCCGCCGTCCACGTCTCCGAATCCGTTGATCCCACGCGCCGACACGCACCGCACCGCACCGCACCGCCCGCCGAATCTGCCCTCACACGGACAATTGCCATATCAAAAGCAAGGTGGGATGTCGTGCCCAAGCGCCGGGTAGCACAATCCACTCCGGCACACTTCTAGAAAAGGGAACAGAAACGTTGCAAGAGCTTGGGCTTGTGCTGGGCACATGTACCACACATTCCAGGCCACGGCGGCCGGCGCCCTCAAAGGCCCGGGCGACGGCGGCGATGCCCTTGGCCTTGGGGGAAAGCACTCGCGCCCGCAAGGCTCGCGTCGCATCACGACAACCAATGCTTGCGTCGAGTGTCGCCGCCGCAAGATTCGCTGCGACGGCCAACATCCTTGTGGCCAGTGCCTGTGGTACCAGCACCCGCACAATTGCAACTATGCGAAGCCCGCCCAGCGCGTCGTGCCCTCGAGAAAGTAAGTCGACATTTGCTTGCACCCGCCGCCATCTCGCGTCACCAGCTGTTCACATTTCCCCCCTTCACATGGCAGTCAACGTCATTGGTCCTTGGCTTTTATTTCGCAACATGTCAACATGGATCACCCTGCTTACACTCCTGTCCCAGGCTGGTAGAAAAGCTCCAGGGAACCATTGACCAGCAGAAACGAATTCTCGAGAAGCTTTTCCCTGGCAAAGACGTGGACACTCTTGTCTCCATCCCACGAGAGGAGCTGATTAGCCTGGCCCTGACCCTCCCGGCACCCCCGGCAACATCCCCCTCAGACAGTGGCGCGCAGACAATTCAGTCTGTCCAGACCCCAGACGAGCTTGAAGACGAGCTTGAAGAACTCCAAAATAGGCCTGAGGAGGCGGTTCAGCGGGATGAGACTCAAACATACGACGAAGGCGTACAAGCCATCTCCGACACTGTCAACGGCCTCTCAGTCGGCGAAACAGCAATTGCGTATGTGGGAGTATCTTCGGTTCCGGCGGCCCAAAAGGTCATGCAAAAGTGCGCCCCGGAAGAGAAGGTTATCACAGAGGACGACGCCCCGCCTAGTTGGATCAGAGCTTCACCTTCTGTTCTTGAAGTGGTTCACCCGGACATGTCATATGCACCGGGTTATGTCAAGGCCTACTTTGAAAAGGTCCACCCGTTCTTTCCAATGGTTGATGAGGAGAAACTGCGCAAAGACTTCAGATCGCAACACCGACAGGACGCGCCTTGGGGCGCACTATCTAACATGGTCTTGGCTTTGGGCTGCCTGGCATCGAACTCACAGGACAACGAGACCCATATCGTTTTCTTCGAACGAGCCCGTCAATATCTCAGCCTCAAGTCCTTTGGAAGCATGAGTATTGAGACCGTACAAGCCCTCGGCATGATGGCGGGATATTACATGCACTGGTTGAACAGACCTGAGGAGGCGAGCGCCACGATGGGAGCGGTGATGCGAATGGCTACCGGTCTTGGTCTCCATCGAGAATACTCAGCTTCGGCGAGTAACCGGCAAGGCCGCAATTCAAAACCTCGGGCCCACGAGGAGACTGCCGAGATGAGGAGAAGAACATGGTGGAGCTTATTTTGCCTAGACGTCTGGGCATCCACTACGACAAGTCGACCTTCACTTGGTCGCATCAGTTCCGCCGTGTCAGTGCTTCCTCCAGGCAAGGTGTCGGAGGAGCCGGGCAACACCCCACACAGACAGGACATGAAGGTATTGCCATTGACCCACAATATCGAATTTTGCCGCATCGCAACCCGAATTCAGGATACGTTGGCAACATCACCATTGAAATACGAAGAACTCCCACAAATCGACAATGATCTCGTAGCTTGGCGAGAAAGTCTACCATCGATCCTCACCAACTTTGATGAGGATTGTGGAGAGGATGGAAAGTTTTTGCACGTCCCACGCCGTGTGATGAAGTGGCGTTATCAGAATCTGCGGATCGTCTTACACCGTCCTTTTCTGCTTCGCGCAGCGCTCAGGAGGGCGCCTTACGCCATGCTGACTGCAGAAGACAAAGTTGCAGTGGGAAAATTACGAGTGATTGCCGGCCAGACCATCAAGGACATGAGCGAGGAGTGCACCGAGGATCTCATCTCAGGATGGAACGCGGTGTGGTTCTGTTGGCAGGCCTGCTTGGTACCGCTGGTCAGCCTCTTCTACGACCTGAGCAACATGGAAGAGATTGTCAAATGGCGAGGACAAGTTGAAAATGCGCTGGAATTCATTGAGAGGATCAAAGACTACAGCGTGGCGGCGCGCAAGACCAAGGAGAGAATTGCGTACCTGTACGAAATCAGCAAAATCCATCTCGAGAAAACCACCCGGGCCGCTGGAAGCCGGATGGAGGCGCAAGAAGCATGGCACAACCAACAGCAGCAACAGGACATCAAATTCGAAGAGCAGGACGCCTCAGAGGCTGACATGTTCTCGCCCATCAATCCAGACTTCTTACAGCACTCGGTCCAATCTGAACTACAGCTGCGGCAACCACAGGTCCGGCCTGACTTGCATCTTTCCACGTCCGAAGCCCAATTCGAATCATACGTTTCCAACCACTTTGAGCAAACCCTCTCTCAGCCGCACTTCGTCGCCGGCACCGCGGCTCCAGCCCCTGTCATCACCACCGGGATGGACAGCATGCCCTTCTGGCCCACAACACATCAACAACAACAACAACAACAACACTATCAACAACCAGCGCCGCAGCCCTATCAGTACCTCCAGCAACATCATCCGACACCCATGATGGAGCCGAGCGGGCCGTCAAGTCTAGGCTCTGTACCCGGCTGGGACGACATCATGTGGGACAACCCTTTCAACATGATGATGGGCATGGACGACTACCAGTCGCCCACGGCAAGCGTTGGGAGTGGCGGCATAGCGGGCAGCACTGTGCTGGCTGGGACGGCGCAGCAGCGCGCTGCCATGGGCATGGAAATGGGGAGTTCGCGGCGAGGGACGGGTGTGCAGGGGGCTTGGGGGTTGGAGTGACTTTAAGGGCGCAGACTTGTAATTGGTGATCTTTTCTTCCTCTTCTCTCTTCGCTGTTTTTATTATCTTCTTGGTGGATTTTGTCAGCCTGTTGGTGGCGTTTCTTGACAACCCCCCTGCTCATGAGCTGTTTATGTTTCTCGGTGGTATTTGAGAATTCTTTCCATTTGGATGGACGCGCGCACGCGTGTCAGTGGTAAAAGGGATCATCGTTCGCAAGGCATGGGGTATCTGGATTGTTTTGCGTCGTCTTGTGGGCCTTGGACAGCAGCAGTTTGAGGTGGGACGTCAATGTGGGAGGAGAGCGGTTGAGCCTGTTGGAGCATTTGTCGCGACGTGCATGTTTTGCTGTTGGGAAGGCAGGCCGCGGTCACAAAACGTTGGCAGCATGCATGGTTGGCAGGAAAAACAGCGCTCTATTGGAGCACCCCTGATGACAGTCAGTGTGGTGCAACACCAACCCCTGAGTCTCTCGGTCGCCCTGAAAAGAAACTTCTTGTGAGACGTCAACCCCGACCGACCGGCCCCGAGCCCCGCTGCGCAGGGCTGTTTAGTAGGTATTTGTGCCTGCTTGGCATCCCCTGTGAAATGGATGCTCCCCAAAGCAGCCAATAAATGATGGTCGGCTGCTCAGGTAGCAAGTAGACAGCGCACAGACGCGCCTCCAGGGGACGAGCTCTATCGTGATCGTCGAGGTTGATCCAACATGTTCTCCCCCGAGCGCCGAACAGGTCCAGTCTGCAGCGGGCAAGCGAGATGGATAGGGATGGGGCGGCTTTGTTGGACGCCGGTGTGCGTCACTATGCGGAAGGCCGGAAGGATTGCGGTCCGTTGGCCGTTGAAAGGGACGGATATGCAGCTTCGGCAGGCTGAATGTGGTGGACGCACTGCACTGGACTGGACTGGACTGGACTGGACGGTGGTAAGCTGTGGTGATAGATTGCAGCCCCCACTTGTTTACGTTGGATTCTCATGCAGTCAGGCAGGGAGGATTGTGTGGTTGCATGTTGGATTGCATCGGTCCTCCTGGCACCTGGCAAGGCGCTGAATGAGAGCTTTGTTATCGGTCTTATCGGCCACATTTTCTTGCCGCTGCCATCCAGCGCTCTCCAGACTTGCCCACCACACAAACTGCTCCATCCATCCATCCTTCGCCCGCGACTCTTGCTCCCCTCAACACCCTCCTCCATTCGCGCTCCGCCTTTGCTCATCTGCATCCCATTCTCAACTCCCTTCGCTCCTCCCGCATTCCATCTCTTCCGTCTCCGCCTATCTGATTGGCGACGCTCGTCTCCAGCTTCCCAAGGCAGCTCTCTCTCGACCCACGGCGACGCGCTCCAATCGCGATTTCAACCTCGCGGACAAACCACATCCGACGTTGCCCTCAACCTATCAACTGCAAACGTCACAATGGCCAAAGCAGACGCGTTGGCAAACGGCAATGGCAGCGCAACGCCTGCCGCCACCAAGCGGCAAGAGCCTGAAGAGAACATCTTCATGTTCATCCCGAACCAAATCGGTGGGTCTCTCGGCTCCGACAAGCTTCATCCGATGGTACAGCCCACTAACCGCACTTTTGAATAGGCTACTCGCGCATCGTGCTCGCCATCGCATCCCTCTACTACATGCCGCTGCATCCACGCACCTGCTCCCTTCTCTACAGCATATCCTGCCTGCTCGACGCCCTCGACGGCGTGGCTGCGCGCAAGTTCGAACAGAGCACCAAGTTCGGCGCCGTCCTGGACATGGTGACGGACCGCTGCACAACGGCCTGCCTGCTCGTGTTCCTCGCTTCTGCGTTCCCCAGATGGAGCATCATCTTCCAGGGGCTGATCAGCCTGGACCTGGCGAGCCACTACATGCACATGTACGCGACGCTGAGCATGGGTGGCAGCGGCCAGAGCCACAAGAAGGTCGATGAGAGCCGCAGCTGGATCCTCAAGATGTACTACTCCAACAACGTGAGTGCATTCGGAAACCTCATCTGATCCGCAACAAGAGTGTCGGGAGCCCAGTCTGCTACCCTTGGCACTGCGTTGCGAAACAGGATGCCGTCATGCTGACTCCATTTATAGAAAGTTCTGTTCGTCTTTTGCGCGCTGAACGAACTCTTCTTCATCGCCCTTTACCTCCTGTCGTTCTCCTCGCCTCTCCTCACCCCGTCGCTACTCCAACAGGTCGAGACTCAGACCGTCAACCCGGCCAACCCTCCTGCGCCCAAGCCTTCGATGCTCTTCACAAGCCCTTGGTCCGCGGGCGCCATGGAGCTTGCTCGCGCCAACAAGATGGACAGCACGGTCCCTTGGATCCTTGCCGCCATCTCCTTCCCGGTCATGGCCGGCAAGCAGTTCATCAACGTGGTGCAGCTGGTCAAGGCGAGCAAATGGCTGGCTGAAGGCGACCGGGCAGAGAGGCAAAGATTGGGCCTGCCTAAGAAGAAGAAGAACTAGGTTCTTCGGGGTCGTGGTCGCCAGCTCGAGGCTGGAACGGATTGCGTCCTGAATGACCCGCCCACAATTGTTTCGGGCCGGGCGAGACTGCTGATGATGCGACTCGTCGAGGATTGATTCTTCACCCGCTGGCTAGGCATTCGCCCTCCACGATCCACATAGTCCGCCAACCCACGAAAGCAGAAGCGAACTGGGGACGCGGCAAGCCCACTTCATCGACGCCACCAAGTCGGTTCCTTTTGCAGGCACAAGATCAGCAGAAGAATGAATGAGACGAGGAGCATCCACGTTCGCTAAACGACGGATCTAGTGAGCAAGCCCGTCCAACTCACCAGGAGGATCTGCTCGCCAAACGCACTCGCTACCAAGTCGATTCCAGCATCTCCCGTGTATTTGTTACCGAGAATAATGCCATGTTGGACGACGGTCTGATTTTGTTCTGCATTCTTGTTCATCCCTTTCTTCGTCCTTGCCGCTGTCTTAGCTCTTTTTTCATTGCCACCTCGTCGGCTCCCATCGCATTGCTAGGTACGGGTTTCTTGGGCACGGTCTTGTACGGTACGGCGGATTGGCTTGTGTGCTGCGTGGCGCATTTGTTTGATCTCCTGCGTTTTAATGAGGCTCGAGGAATGGCGACGTCCTCTCTTCTTTTCTTTTCTCTTTCTTCCCTTGTTATTAGTGTTTGCTCCTCCCCAATGGCGGATGGTCTTCGTGGGAAAGGAAGCTCGTCTTGTTGCTTGTTTTGTAATCGCTGTTGTGATGTTGTCTTTGGAGATGGAATTGCGGCCTCGTCTGGAAATCGTAAGCTCGCTGACTCGGAGCATGCGCAGGTCAATTGAATCAAGAATTGCGGCTTGCCGCTGCTGAACTCTTTTTCTTCCCCTCTCTTTTTTCCACTTGATGACTCTTCTTTTCTCTGCGCTCGAAATAAAGCTGGCGAGCTTCGTTCGCTTTGGGAGTGTGGTGCGGGATGCGGTTTCGCCGTCAACCCCACTAGGATCGGCTGTGCCCCGCGTGCGCGCATGCATGTGAGTCGGTCCAGGTCCCGGCCTGAGAGCTCTTGTGCAGTGGTGGGCATGAGGGGTGCAGAAGTGGGGGGGTGGGGGGAGCTTGTCTGCCGTGCGGTGCTTGGGGTAGTTCAACACCTTGCTAGCCGTAATGCTGTGCGACTAGCTATCTGCCTACGTCTGTTCCCTTCTCACTTGCGACCTACCAATCTGAGTGTGTACTTGGTGGATGCTCTATGACAAAGCTTGACGGCTGAGTCATGCATGATCTTTCGGGCATTGTCTATGTAAGTACAGGTGCGTTTGCGGAGCGGCCATGGATGAGATAAGATTTGCTGACGTGCGCGTATCTTTGCTCTTCCTTCAGACTTGATATTTGACGCTTTGCCATTTGACTTGGATTCAACCTTGGAGGCTTGTCGATTCTCCCATGAAAGTAGCTGCGTCCGACGACAAAGAATCGAACCGCGACGCTGGCTCCTTGCCTTGTGTCAGCAACGACTGCAATGGCTGGTCTCAAGAGCACTCGCCTGCTCCTGCTGGCAGTCTCGCTATGGCAATGCTATCTCGCGAGTGCGAATTCTCTGGGGGAGCAGCAGCAACAGAAACCGCTTGTTGGCGGCGGTTCTGAACCGAATGGACGAAAGAGCTTGGATGAGAGACTGGCCGCTCATGATCCGCTGGACGACGCGTTTGCCGCTCTGGTGAAAAAGACGATGGGAGAGTACAACGTGCCTGGTTTAAGCGTCGTGGTTGTTCAGGGCGAAAAGACGTTTGCTGAGGTACGTATCTTACGCATTGGGCCGGTCTGGCATTCGAAAATGTACTTACCCCCCCCCCCCCTTTTTTTTCCCCCCTCTCTCCTACGAATTGAATGTTGGTACATATGTTTTTCCAACCAGGGCTACGGACACGCCGTGCTCCCCTCAACGCGCGCAACGAACCGCACGCTCTACTACATCGGCAGCATATCCAAGTCCTTCACAGTCGCCTCACTGCTCCACCTCTTCGAAACCACCGCCATCACCAGCTCCCCGATCCACCTGCACACGCCCATCTTGGCGCTCATCCCCGCCGACTTCGTCCTGCCCGACGCCTACGTGACGCAGCACGCGACCATCGCCGACCTGCTCGCGCACCGGAGGGGCATGCCGCGCCACGACGAATCGTACGGCGGCAGCAGGCAGACCAGCCTCAAGGAGCACGTGCGCAATCTGAGAAATCTGCCCCTGACGGCCCCGTTCCGCGCTACTTTTCAGTATTGCAATATGATGTACAGCACGCTGGCGCATGTGCTGGAGACGGTGACGGGCGTGCCGTTTGCTGATTACGTTGAAAGAGCTGTGTTTGAGCCGCTGGGCATGCGGCACGCGCATGCGTCGCGCGACAAGGCGCTCGCGGCGGGCGATGGCGGCGATTTGGCTGTTGGGTATTACTACCACCACGGCTCTCAGGGGGGAAACGAAAACGACAAGGACGGTGAAGAAGGAGACGCAAAGCAGCACGGCTACTACACGCCCCAACAGCCCCCGACATCCCCCATCCTCACCGGCGCAGGCTCCATCCTCCTCTCCCCCCTCTCCTACGCCCACTACCTCCGCGCACTCCTCACACCGCACGCCCTCCTCCCGCGCTCCTCGCACGCCCTCCTCCGCACGCCCCTCATCGTCGACAACGAAGACATAACCGCCGCCGCGTCTTCTTCCCCCCCCGTCCCTCGCGCTCGCCCCGCCGCACTTCGCGCCCTACGCCTCGCCCCCGCTCTACGGCCTCGCATGGGGCCAGCGCAGCGTCGGCCGCTGGACCGCCCTCACGCATACTGGCTCCGTGACCGGCTTCGGCGCCGCTACCATGTGGATCCCACAGCTGCGCTGGGGCGTTGCTGTCTTTGCGAATACCGACGTCTCGAGTGGTCGCGCCGCGCAGGTGCTGCTGTGGGCGTTGCTGGAGGGGCGCGTGGGGCTTGAAGACGACGACGACGAAGATGGTGAGCGAGGCGGCGGCGGGGGAAAGGGAAGGAGGGGTGTGGGGAGGGGGCTAGGAGAGGGCGCGGGCTTCGACTGGGCGGCGCGGTTTGCGCGCGACGACGAGGCGAAGGAGGAGAAGCGGCGCAGGGCGCGGAGCGTCGTGTGGCCGGATGCGCCGGAGGACGACGCAGCGGCGCCGCGGCAGCGCAGCATCGACGCGTATGAGGGCGTGTACGCAGATGCTGGGTACGGCGAGGTGCGGGTGCAGGCGTGTCCGCAGCCCTCCACCTCCACCTCCACCTCCACTGCCTCCCCCTTACCCTCTTCCTCATCCTCCCCATCCCAACCCCTATCATCCTCATCACCCCCACCATCTCCATTCACCTGTCTCCCCTTCCCCTCCACCAACGCCTCCTCCTCATTGACACCGCTCCTCTACGCCCACGTCCGCGACCGCACCTGGGGCCACGCGTGGCACTTCACGCACGTGGCCGGCGACGACTTCTTCCTCGCGTGGATGCACTCGCTGCCGGGCGAGCCCAGCCTGCTGGCCGAGGGCGTCGTGCCGCGGCGCGCCGTGTTCAGGGGCGGCCTGGACGGCCGCGCCGCGCAGCTTGGCATCGCGTATGAGCCGCGGATGGGCATGGAGGAGGGGTTGAGGGAGGAAGGAGGAAGCGGAAGCGGAAGCGGCGCTGATGGGTTGGTGTGGTTTAGTAGAGTTGATTAGGGAGGGATCAGGGAGGGGGGCTAGAAGTATGCGGTGGGTGGCAACGTCACGTCACGGTTTTGGAGAGAGGAGTTTGGTGGATTTGTCGTCCATTTTCTAATTCTAAGGGGGAACCGGAGACTAGTCGACCTGCCATGCAAAACCTCGTCAAGAAACCGAACCGAAAACACCACTTCGAGAGGGAAGAGGACCAGTGCATCGCTTTGGGAAAAAGAAATCCCCAGCGCCTTCGCCGATTGTTGAGAGCTGTGGGCTTAGTCTGCCGTTTTGAGAAACAGCAGCAGAGCTGAGTTCTGTAAGCAGGTAAGGGATTAATGGTACAGTGAAGAGAGGCCGGGGAGCTGAAAAGGGAAAAGCAAATTTTGAAGGGGCTGTAGGAGCAGTGTGATCAAAAGGAAAGGCAGAAAACACAGCAGCAGGCGAATCAGCACTATCGGTGTCGTCCGGTTGTCGAAAGGGTAATCGGGTTCCCTAGTCGATGAAGAGGAAGCCTGGGGGCGTCTTTGGAATGTGCCTCTCGTCTAATACCTCATTTCGGGTTTGTCTTTTTGCCTCTTTTCTTTTTTGTCCCAAGTCTCTGGGGGCTTCTTCATCGTCAACGCAACGCGCCGTCCTTGCGAGAGCAACAAGAGCTCTGCGCCAGCCGATATAGCGCGTCGGTCTATCCAATCTCTTCGCTCGGTAAACAGCCAGCAGTCTTACTCGACTGCGAAGCCAACTGATCTTGTACGCAGATTTCAAGGCCTGTATCGGGCACCGCCATCGCTCGTGATTCTCAAAGACCGAGCTCTCTCGTAGGATCCATTCTAGGCGCGACTTTGGCGTGGAAGATGGCCAAGTCGACACTGAAAACAGTCAGTATGGGTGAAAAATCACAAATTGGAGATCTGCTTACATCTTCTTCACCTTGATGCCAACGCTGGGCAAGTTGCCAACCTGCTTCATGTTGAACTTGGACAGAAACTTTGTGACGCCGTCCAGGTCCTTCGGGTTGTCCGAATCATGCGGCACATTCATGATGACCGACTGAAGCAAGCGACAACCGCCCCTCTCGGCCATGCTAGTGCCGTCTCCCACGAAATCGTAGCCTTCGAAGCCCTCGTACTCAAGACTGAGCTGCTTCATGAGGCGGTCCATGAGGCAAGAGCCGATTCCCTGGCGTCGGAAGTGCTGATGGACGTAGACTTCAATGTCAGCCGTGTAGCGGTACATATCATTGATGCTGTGATAGTCCGCAGCGGCGCCAAAACCCAAGATCCGCTCGTTTGCGGCACCTCTGTTGTTCCTGCCGGGATGCGCAACTGCCACCAACCAAGCAAAGGCATCCTTTTGGCTTTCTTTCCAACGGGCTGTCATTTCCGCGATCGACAAGGCAGTCCTCTCTGGAACCCGAACGCTAGTCTCGAGAATGGTGTTGTAGATTTCCGTCATCTGCGCTATGTCGCCTGGCTGAGCAAATCGGACGCGGAGCTTGAGCTTGGTGTTGATCTTGGGCATCACCGGAGCGTTCCAGAGGTCCTGCTCGATCAGAGCCGCAGCCTCTTCGTAGCCTTGCTCGCGTTTCCTCCTTCTCTCAGCCTTCCGCTTTTCCTTCTCCCTGAACTTCTTGCTCGCTTCTTCAGAGCCAAAATCGCGCAAGAAGGGCCCATCTTGATGCTCCCAGTCCTTGCGGTCGACCTTGCAGTCAGGAACATCGTTCGGGGCGAGCTGATTTGGATTTCCAGGCATGAAGGTATTCCACCACGGAACACAGTCTTTTTCGACGCGGTAGCCGTCAACCGCTTCCTGCCACCAGTCCTGCAGAGGCATTCCGTCAATCTCGATGGCCGCCCAAGTACGAGTCGCAATTTCGTTGTCGCCTTTGACCTCGATGGCGGGCTCATCGTCAGGCTGCGGGCCACGGAGGATCCAGGTCTGAATAAACTGCTTGAACTTGGATGGGTCGATGGTGAACGCGTCGCGATAGGTCCAATCGACACATGGAAGCCAATTGCCCTCCCAATCCACCAGTCTCATGGCATCATAGTTGGGATCGTCCTGATCGGGACCACACACCTTGTCCCAGCCTTCATCATCATTCGCCCACAGAGAACCGATTGGAGAGCTGCCTTTGCCGTACTTTTCGCGAATCTCTTTGTCCGTCGCAAACGCTTTGGCTCCGCGTTCCTTCTTTGTGGGAGGAGCAGCCGCCTTTGGCTTACCGGCCTTGTAGGTCCAGACATTTTTGGGAACGGCACATGCCGGGCGCCTGAAGACTTCCATGACATCGTCTTGTCCATTGCCGTTCTTCTCGCCATTTACGTTTGACGGTCTGGCTTCCGACGGCTGGGCCGCGCCACTTTGCGCAGCCTGTCCATTTTGGTGAACAGAGCTGGCACCTGGTGTCGACTTCGAAGCGTTCTGGCTCCCCTGGCCTTTTTCTTTGCCCCTGCCACTGCTGTTACGTTGGTGAGGCGGCACATAGTCAGGCTTGGGACTCGCTGTCGAGTTGTCGCGATTTGCTTCAGTCGTGGACTTGGGATTGCGAAGGTGAGGCGGCACATAATCGGGCTTCGGGCTGGCTGACGAATTGTCGCGGTTCGCTTCGGTCGTGAACTTGGAGTTGCGAAGGTGAGGAGGCACGTAGTCTGACTTTCGCATCGGCGCTGAGGCGTCTGCCTGAACGGGAGGTGCACTGCGGCCATTGCGCAGGTGAGGCGGAATGTAGGCGGACTTCGGCTGAACCTCCATCTTGGGCGACTCCAAGTTTGCTCTGGAGCTATCTTTGTCCTGAGGGCTGGGGTCCACGAAGTTGTCGTGCAGCAGTTGGACGTTGGAAGCGCGAGTGCTTGGGTGAGAGTATTGTGGCGATCTCGACGTGGTATTCTGGATATCCCCAAAGTCGAGTTTGTTCGGGGTTCGTGGCGCTTCCAAGTCTACGGTCGATGGAAGGGTAGCGTCGTCGGGCTGCTCACTTGACTCTTTCCAAGCCCTTCGGTTGTCACGGTTGCCGCGGCCGGCAAAGGGTCGTGTATGCGCAAACTCTCTGGATGCGGTGGGGTTCTGGTGATCTGAAGAGGGAGCAACGGGTTGAGGCCTGCCAGAAGTAGCGCCACGTGGGCGATGGCCGTGAGGCGGGAACGACCTGAACTGCTGAGAAGCGGGCTGGCTGTTCGGGATCTGGCGGGGACCTGACGCAGCATGCAAAGAGTTGCCAGGCTGGACAGGGACACGCTTGCGATTGCCGTGAGGTATCGTGCTCTTACCGTTGACGAGACCAGGCGATTCCTTGAGCTGGTGGCGCCAATATTCAAGGTTTTGGAGCTTGGGTTGGATGGCTTCTTCGTAGTTGTTTGCCCAGTCTTGGATGCGACTGAATTTGTCGCGGGCGACGGGGTTGCGGTTGTCGAGTTGATCCATGGTTGGAAGAAGCAGCAGGGTTGGTTGCACGCCGAGAGACGGTTGGTCGCGCCGCGAAGACTCACAAGAGGCCACTTACGGCAGGCACAGACAGGATGGACTGAGATGTAGAGGTTTGGTGGAGATGGATGGAGCGTTTCGAACCGCTTAAATTTAGATCACGACGGGGACGGTAGAGGTCCACGTGAAAGCCGCAGAGAGGGAAGGCACCAAAAGCTACAGTCATTCACCTCCAATGTGCGAATTAACACCGGTGCCGGTACGGCCAAAGGCAGACAACGGGAGCCTTCTTGGGGCTTCGTCGGAACACACTCACCACTGACTTCATCCTACCACTCAAAAAATGAGATCATCTACAAAGGAAGACGTGGACCCTCCACCTTGCTTCTATTCTTAGCGAATGCCAGGAGCGACACCCAAATCTGCCAAACCTAACACCTCTTTCCCCTCCACTGCAAGCATAGCATGGTCACGATGGGAAATTCATCAGCTTCTATTCCACTCAAAAGCTAAGCATCCTCCAGTGTCCTTTCAACCGCCACCTGTGGCCCCGGCGCTTCGCAAAGTACCCTGAACCACACCTAGATTTTCAAACCGACCCTGAAACATCACCTCCGGAGACATTATCCCCAGAAGCACCGCCTTCAAAGACGTTGGACCATCACCGAGGAATCGTGAAGAGAGGAATGGAAAGCAACAACACTGTGGGGACACGCGGTTCCTAAGTCTGTTTGGGATAGACATGAACCACTCTCCGCTGCCTCTGGAAAGTCATTTCACGGCCTTTTGAACAATTTTGAATCCAACAAATGCTTTCAACAATTGTGCATGATAATTACACGACTGGTAATTAAGCATCATGGCAGCCAAGTTTGACCTAACAAAGTATGCAGTCTCAACGAAGGATTGACAGCAATCCTCCACAATATTTCAAAGCATCGAAAGTCTCTCAATCAAAGCAGACCGAAAATCAAGCCGATCCCCACCATTGCCGCGGCGGCAGGCTTTCCATGGCTGTTTGCCGCCCCCGTAAAGGCTGGCGCCGCCGCAGTTGGCGGAGAGCTGGGCGCCTCGCTCGACCGCACGGAGCTGGAGGGTGTTCCAACCGCTGACGACGGGGTGCTGCTCGCTGGCGATGTGTGAGGAACGTACGTCACCGAGGGCGTCGTTGGCGGAGGATAAGAAGGTGGCGCCGATTGCGACTCTGGAGGCGCGAGATGGGATATTTCGGGTGGCACTAGGTGGGAAGGCTTTGGAACAATTGGTATCGTCTCGTGCGGGGGAGGTGCCGAGTAAGATGGTACAGGAACCTTCGTCGTGGTCTCGGGAGGAGGCACATGTGTGTAAGACGGCGACGTTGTCGTACAGGTCGTAGTCTCGGCTGGAGGCGGTGGCACATGTGTGGTCTTCTCAGGGGACGGCAGATATGTGGGCGGCGGTGGCTTTTTCGTCGTCTCTGGCGGAGGAATGTAGGTGTGAGGAGGCGGTACTTCCGTGGTCTCGGGTGGAGGAACACGTGTAGAAGGTGGTGGGACTATGACAGTCTCCGGCGGAGGGACATGTGTGTGAGGAGGCGGGACTTCCGTAGTCTCTGGAGGAGGTACGTGTGTGTAAGGCGGCGGAACTATAGTCGTCTCCGGCGGAGGAACATAAGTGTATGGAGGAGGAACCTTGGTCGATTCTGGAGGGGGTATTTTGGTGGACTTTCCAGGAGGATGAGGGTATGTAACGATGGTACTGATAGTCGATGTTGTGCTAGTAGTGACAGGACAAGTTGTTGTGTGCATGGTGATAGTCTCCGTCGTCGTGCTGCCGCCGGAGCACTTTTTGCATGGGACGACGCTGGTCTTGGTCTCGGTGATAGTCGATACGGTCGAAGACGTTATAGGACAACTGATTCTTTCAATCCCTGTGCTTGGAATGACAATGAGGCTGACTTACATGGTCGTGTATGTAGTAGTGATTTCAGTGTAGGTACTAGTCGTGTTTGACGGGTAGGGCGGGACTGTGTGGCTCTCTGGGGGCGGACTGGAGCTCTCAGGGGGAGGGGTATAACTCTTTGGTGGCGGGGTATAAGGCTTTGATGGAGAAGTGTGACTCTTTGGTGGAGGTACATAGGTCGTGTTCTGGCTTGCAGACGAAGTTGGAGGAGGGACGTAAGTGGGCTTGGCCGGAGTAGTGGTCGGAGGCGGTACATAGGTCTTGCTGCAGCCTCCCTTGCAAGAAGTGACGGTGATGGTGGAAGTGGTCAAAGAGGTCCAAGTCGTCGAGCCTTTCCATGAAGTGACGGGGCAGATGGTTGTAGTGACGAAAGTCACCCACGGGGGCTCAGAATCAGACTTGGTGGGCAGAGGCCAACTTTTGCCTGGGGTGTGGCCATCCCAGCCGCCCCAGTCTGCTCCTCCCGCAGAGGCGAGCGTGGAGCTAAAGAGCGCGATTGAAACGAGTGAAAGACGCATCTCGCTTGGCCCTGGAAGAAATCTGGAGATTTGCGTGCAAGGTCAGGGGAATGGGCCGAGTATGGTGAATGATTTGGAGCAACGAGAGTATGACCGCGTCGAGGATGCCGTAGAATTCAACCACAAATCTCGAAGGCAGGTGAAGAGCTTGGAAGCCTCCGGGGGGCGCCCGTTCTATATTCCAAGCAACCTCCTCGGCTGGCATGTCTGCGGATTAGCACTTCATTGGCACCATTACTGAGTGGGGCTGCAACTCGATAAGCCTGATTCGGGTGGAACGATCCAGAGGTGCAAAGAGAAGAGTTTTGCCGTCATTCTGTCAAAGGTGCTCGTATGGATGGAGCGATCAGCAAAAAGTGCGCCTCTCGCATTGATGATAGGGCAAGAGAACGAGGTGCTAATGCAAGCCACACAGAATAATCAACCATTCAGTGTGGAAAGTGATCCAGGACACAAGGCTAAGAGTATGCGTTGATACCTTGTTTTGACCGAGCATTTTCTCAGGAAGCCGCACAAGTTGGTGGTCGATGGAGGCCGGTGCCGATGTCGTGAGTACAGGCAAAAGAAAATCAATCCTTGGTTCTCTTTGCATGTGGCACGAGCCATTCCAGTACTCATGGTGTGCAGAATGCATTTTCGCTGCGGTGCATCCAGACAACAAAGTGGTCGAGAGGAGACCAGCCTGAGTGACGTGGGCGCACTGACCACCAAGGTGGCTCAACGGGAGCGGCGGCGTAGTTTATTGAATCCATCAACACCATGACGTGGGATGGTCCGTATCCTGCCGTCTTCATCATATCTGAAGATTCCGTCAGCCTTCTCCTTCGTCGACTGCGCCGTCTCTGCTGAGAATACCAACATCCAACCGTCGCTGCCCTGGAACAGCCCGACTTCGCAGCCCCGACGTGCGCCACCAGGAAACCTGAGAGGCCCGCTTCATCACGGTCCGTCGACTTGCAGAGCGGGAGGCGGCGGTGTAACCCTGCGAGGCAAAAGCTACCAGCGGCCAGTGCAGGCGATCTCGAGGTGGTTGCGGTTGTGGCAGGGCGAAAGTCGGGGTGTAGGCAACCTGGCCGTAAGCCGGCCAACTCCACGTTCTTCTCCCGGCGGCACCTCACACTGGACCATCCGCCCGCCCGCTCATGGCTGAACAAGCTCGACCTCCGTCTCGGTACCCGACGAGACAGAATCCTGGATCACATCAGGCCACGAGCGATACGTGTTGACTGCTCGTACTTTGCATCCCACGGCTGGCTTTGCTCGTCGCTTCGCGCACCACCTGCTCTTACCGGATCAATACGAACCCAAGACACCGAGCATGCATACCATCTTCCGAGGCGACTGGTCGTGGCTCAATCCCCCCGGCGTGAGGATCTTCATTGCGGGGCTCGCATCGTGCTGCTGGCCTGCTGCGTCGAGAGAAAACTACAACGCGAGCCTTTGGCCCACGAGGTTGTGCCGCTCCACGCGCTGCACTTGTGCCCATTAAGAGGCAGGTCACATTGCTGCAAAATCATTCGCCAGACTGCAGCATGGTCCTGATTGATTCATATTATTGCTTTTCCATGGCACCCATCTCATCATACCTCGGAAGCCTGCGCAACAAAGCCAGCAACGTCATTGTGAATCCGATTTACTGCGTCTAGGAAAAGTACGACTGAATCTTCTCGAAGATGACACCGGAGGTCGAGGCTTTCCGTAGGCCTTTGCCATGAACGCTCTCAATAAAATCGTCTTGCGTCTTGATATGTTCAAAGCAGCCTCTGCCCGGTCAACTTTGATTCTCGAAAAGTCCACATTGGATGACCAGCGCCGACCCTGCAGGGAGGGACGAGGCTATCCTGGACTTTCGCTTTTTGACGGCTTTCACTGTGCGTCAAGCTAGCAAACCGGACTGGAAACACATACAGGCAAATGACAAGGGACCACACGTCCAACTCAAAGGTGAAAGGTGAGCACGACTTGTCGTTGAGCAAGGCGGATGGCTCATCCACCGAGTGGTACGCAAACTGCTCAAGACATTTGAAGAATTCTTCGAGGATATCCGAGCGTCTGCTCCAAAGCTCAGACCCCCTGCGTCGCCATGGAAAAGGGGTACGAGTCATTCGAATGGCTTCAACACGCGCGTAGCGTGCTCTTTCCACGACTCTCCAAAGCTCATCCCGAAGCTCCGCAGAACAAAAGGTCCGGTCCCTTAAGGTTCTGCCTCGCGTAGTCCCGTGATCTACATTTGGCTTCTAATTTGAGCGACCAAATTGCGTCTTGGCGCAATTCTTCAGATTAGCGGTCTTCGATTAGCACTTCTCTCCGTCTCCCTATGACTGTTTAGGCAAGATGGCCGTATGAAGAGCTTGGGAGATCTACTCTGCAATGATTCTGGCCCCCGTCTTTCGTACAAATGCCCGTGTACCTTGCTCCTTTACTCTGTTTCTCAAAAAGATTGACCTTTGGACGAGATGGCAACCGTTTTTGAGCAGACGGCCGAGGGTATCATATACAAATGTCCCGATTCGTGGCCGCTCCCAGATCTCGATGTGCTTACTTTGTTGTTTGGTACTTTTCCCGCTGTCAAGGCTGGCATCTTGATTAACTTGACGAATTCCTTCTGACGTTGGGCAGAATCCGAACTTAGCTACGCAAGAGAGTACACACCAGTCTCCATCTCTTGCGCCAACTCGAACCATTTCATAACCAAATCCGAAGCTCGGGACTGTACAAAACGCACTGCTCACACTCTCCGTCACAATTACGGAATCGGCGAATCAGGACCGGGCAAAGATGTAGTCTGCAGCGTCACTACTGGTCACCATCTCCTATCCATCGCATTCTATGGCGTCATTGCTGCCGGTGGCGTCTATTCCGCAGCAAGCCCAGCTGGGTCACCATCCGACGTGGCCAAACAAATGCGCGATGGGGACGCCAAACTGCTCATTTGCAATGACGACACCAGACCACTTGCTCTCGCCGCCGCACAGGAGGTTGGTCTGCCAGAGGACCGCGTGCTTGTGATTCCCACGGGGGGCGAATGGGAGCTGCGGAGCGCAAAAGACAAGCAAAACGTCGTGGGCCTAAAAAAGATGGACTGGCAACGCATAACCGATCCCGGCGAGCTCGAGGACACGACCATCGTGCTCATCTACTCCAGCGGCACGACGGGCAGTCCGAAAGGCGTCAGGATCTCGCACCGGAACATTGTCGCCGAGGCCGTGACGTCCCTGGACCCGTGGAAGGCGTACAACAAGAAGCATCGCCCGAACTTCGAGTACCGCACCATCGCGCACCTGCCGCCGTCGCACATCTCGGCCATTCAGGGCTATCTGGTCAACCCCATGTACATCGGAGGCACGGCCTTTTGGATGGCCAAGTTCGACTTTGGCCTGTTCCTCGAGTACTGCAAGAAGTACCGCATCACGTCGTTCTTCACGGCGCCGCCCATCTGGCTGGGTATCGCGCGGCACCCGCTCGTCACGGACCAGTTTGCCAGCTTGGAGCACGCCGTCAGCGGCGGCGCGCCCATGAACAAGGAGCTGCAGATGGCCGCAAGCCGCAAATTGGGCCGCCCTGGTAGCAGCACCAACAGGACGCTGATTAGCCAGACGTGGGGATTGACCGAGACGACGGGCGCTATCACGCTGCTGCCGTATGGAGAGACGGACGAGACGGGCAGCGTCAGCTGCCTGACGCCCGGCCACGAGGCGAGGTGAGTCTGGTCCCATACTGTCAATTGAAGCTCTCCTCAACGTCAACCTCTGACAACGCACAGAATCGTCGCCGACGACGGCACAGACGCACCGCCCGGCACGGCAGGCGAAATGTGGGTGCGCGGCCCCGTCGTCTCCAAAGGGTACCACAACAACAGCGCGGCCGACGCCGAAGCGTTCGTGCAGCCGGGCGGCTGGTTCCGCAGCGGCGACGTCATGGCGTTCCGCGACGGCAAGTTCTACATGGTCGACCGCAGGAAGGAGCTGATCAAGTACCGCACGCACACGGTGCCGCCGGCGGAGCTGGAAGCGCTGCTGCTGGCGCATCCGGTCGTTGCGGATGCGGCCGTCATTGGCGTGCCGCTCGACTATGTCGAAAACAACGATGACGACGACGTGGTGGGCGAGGCTGCTGGACAGGTCCCCCGCGCGTACGTCGTCGCAACGGCGCCCGAGGCCTGGGGAAGCGATACTGCTGATGAGATAGTGCAGTTCGTGGCCGAGCAGGTGGCGGATTACAAGCGCTTGAGGGGGGGCGTGGTGTTTGTGGAGAAGATCCCTCGCGCGCCGAGTGGCAAGATTTTGAGGCGGGAGTTGAGGGCTTTGGCGGCGGCGGAGAGGGAACAGCGACGCTGAGCAGCCGATGCCGTGAGTGTTGGGGGAAGTGGGAGTGTTCTAAGGTGGAAGATTGGTAGATTGTGAATTTTGCAGTGTAATGTTTGAATGCTCGTTAAGGTGGCCGACTCAGCAGTTCCTTGTGCTTGACGTACGCAGGGTTGGTTGAGAAGAGATGTTCATAGCGGTTGGTTGCTCTCTGACTGCACGAAGCACCCGAGTCATCAGCACAAGCAGTCAAAGAGGACCAAGCAGTTGCAATCACATTCACTACATCATCGACACCCGCTCTCTCCCGCTATCTCCAATGCCGCCACCATCCAGAGCAACACCTTCGATCCACCGACATACCCATCACCCGCGCCACATCCACCTAGCCAGCCCTACCGCAAGCCCATCATCCACCCATTCAACCACGCGACCCGCGAGAAACCACCTCCACCTCCGACGAACCCGCGACCACGGTCAACCAACAGCAGACAAACAACGCGCACCGCTCCCCATCGCAGAACCCTCCATCGACGTCATCCATCATCTCATCATGAGCATTGTGTTCGCATGTCAAATGGAGCAAAATCAGGGAAAAGCAAAGAAAGGGGAGGAAACAAGGAACCAGTGACATGGAGAGAGAGAGAGAGAGAGAGAGAGAGAGAGAGAGGAAGAGGAAGAAAAGGAATTGGAATGGAGGAGGTGGCGAGGAAGGAGGAAGAAGAGGGAACAAGAGGAACAGGATAGTAGACGAGAAGGAGATTGGAGGGAATAAAGTGATTAGCATTTGGAGGTATAAGCAGTATACGAAGAGTGGTAGAAATGGGGGAGGAGGTGTGGGGCGAAGAGCGTCGTCCTCCTGTTTCTCACTTTGCCGCGCCATGTGGCCTTGGAGATAGGCGAGCGACTCGACTCGAATCACAGCAAGGAGACGCCAAACAAGGAAAAAAAGGAAACAGTGAAAAAAACGTGGAATTGCCGCCGTGAGGAGGGAGTTGGCGAGCGAGTAGAACAGCAAGCAAGAGCAAGTGAGCAAGCAAGCTACGGCGGCATCAGGGAGGTGGGGTATCATTGGTTCAAAACGGGCCAGTCTTCTCATTCTCACATCGAGCGGGGCAACGGCAGCCAAGACGGCGTGAGGCGTCAAGGCTTAAAAGGTTTCGCTTTCGAGCGAGGAGCGGTACGAGACTGCGGAGGTCACAATGTCAGTCTATCAACCCCTCCATCTTGTCCAGAATCTTTACTTACTCGGGCTCAAACTGCGCTGACTCTGGTGATCACCGACCGGCTTCCTGCGAATCACCGTCTCGGAATGCTCGAGAGGCCGTGGGCTGCGCGACCCCATGGGACGAGGCCCATTCAAGATTTTGCGGCCAGAGCCACTTCGCGACGCCGGCTGTGGGGAGGAAGGGGTCATGGAGCGCCGCTCGGTCTCCAGGCTGTAGCGCACTTCCTCGATAGGGGCAAGCGGCGCCAGGTACTGGCCGTTGCCGAGGGGGCTGCTGTGCATGGGTTTGGCGCCAAAGGGGAGGCTGGCGCGCAGGTTTTGCTGTTCCTGGGGGAGAAGGGGCCCGTCGTCCCTTAGTCGGCTGTTGTTGACTTGCTCGGATGCAGAGTGATTCGAGTAACCGCCGTCGGAGAGGGGCGACATGTGCCCGGTATTGCTGCTCAGCCGGTTGCGGTTGAGTGCCAGGCTCGGCGCGGAGCCCCACTGGTCGAAATCTGGGGACTGCGGGTCGTCGAAATTTACGGCCTGAGATTCGAGATATGTTTGGTGGCGATGCGTTGGGCCCGGACGCGGCTGCGGATGCTCAAGGTTCAGCGAGTTGCGGTGAGCATGGTACTTCGGGTCTTCCAACTCGTGCTCTGGAATCAAAGGGGAGGGTGGCCGGCCGTGCTCGTACGCAAAGCCACGCTGTAGAGACGTCTGCGAGGGGAGACGGTCGTCCGAATTCACCGCATACTCGTCGTAGTGGGTGAGATTGACGTTGGAGCCAGACCGTGAGGCATCCGAGTACGGTTTGTTCTTTTTGCTCCGCCCGCTCTCCTTATCCGTCGAGGTCGTCGTTCTCGACCAGCGCGAGATCTTCAGAGGGCCAAAAAGCGATGACGAGCCAGTCGACCGATGCTTCGACTTGGTTTTCGGCGTGTCCGGACTTTGAGCATCTGGGAAGTTTTCCTGTAGCTGCGGAGGCGTCACCTGCGGAATTGACATGCTTCGCTTTGCCTCTTGGGTTGGAGTGAGAAGACGCTCGTCGTCATAGCCTTGTACTTCGGGATTTTCGTCTGGTTCCTCGTCCCCCTCGAGCACCGTGCTGACGCGGTGTTCTGAGCCCCGGCGACCATCGTATCCAGAGTGCCGACCAAGCTGTCGGGAGGACGACGGGTTAGAGAAGCTGCCAGACTGGTTTGGCGTCGACGCAGTGTTGGCACGTCCCTCGGGCTCGTAGCCGGGATCGTTGGCTCTGAGGTTCTCATAAGAAGTGATGCTCTGGCCTCGGCTGTCTTGCGACTTGGGAGGCTGAGCAAACGTCGTCGACTCCTTGAGCCCTTCGACGTCATCGAGCAGTTGCATGAGCATCTCCTCAATCTTGCCCAAATCATTCGAATTCTTCATGCTCAAGCCTCGCAGGGCGCGCTTGAAGATATTCTTGCGCTTCGACTGCATCTCATCCATGTCGTCGCTCGAATTGCGGCCTACGCTGCGGGCGGGAGGTTGGCCATTCAGGATGCGTTGAACAGTCATGTCAGCGTCCTTGTCAGTGTTGCTCATAATCATCCGGTCCTGCTCCGCAATGAACTTCTTCATCTCCTCGAAAGAATTGCGCATCTCAGCCGCGCTGCGAACAAGAGTGACAAGAATCTCAGTGTCACGGGCGTTCCTTTGGGCGTCACGGACGGTGAGATGGTCCATGAGGGCAACAATATCCTTGGACTGGATGCGGTCCAGTCCTTTGCCAGTGGCGCTGTCGTAAAGAGGGGACGACATGCCATGGGAGTTGCCGCTAAAATTACGTGCATGGCCACTCTTGCCCCCCGAGACGAACGGGTCATCATCGAGGCCACCGGTGAAGTCTGGCATGCCACCATCGAAAGACTGAGACCTGTCCCGGTGAGGCTCAGGCGTGTAGCCAGGCTGAGCGGCCGAAATATACCCTTCGTCCTTCCAATGGCCAGGGCTGGTCGGGGTCATGTGTCGATGGTGGAAATCATCATCTTCTTCGGGGTGCGGTTCTCCATGCTCGTCATAGTCGTCTTCGACAGTAGGCTGGTAATGGTGATCTTCCGCAGCAGGACTGCCATGGTCGTTTCTCAAGAGGTTGGCGGCCGCAGCACCGACAACGGCAGCGGCGCCGCCCAGAGCAGCAGCCTCGCCAATGCGCTGGCCCTTGGTCGACATGGGAGGGGTCGGCTCATAAGGCCAGCGGTCAGGGGTACGGGCCGGGCCCTGAATTTCCGAGGGGTTTGTCGTCACATCCGAGCCGTCGTCCCCAAGACCGTGGCCAATCTCAGGCTCCGGCCCGCCCAACGGCATGGCATTGGCCGTCATTTCAATTTCGTGCTCCGAACGCAGCGAACTGTCTTCGCTTTGCTGAGGGGAGAGCTCGCGCGCGTGCGCTTGGGCCAGGTTCTTCGCACGGTCACGAAGGGCACCCCAACGCTCCGAACTGTGATTATCCTGATGGCCGATGAAGACATTTTCATCTGCAGCGAAGCGGCGCTGCTCTGAAGACTCTCCAGAATTTCCAGAATCGACGTGGGACACGCTGACCGTCGATGGGTCTACAAGCGAGGCAACGGCGGATTCGACAGCTGCCAGCGTGTGAACGTAACCTGCCTTTTCGCCCACCATCTGAATGTTTTGCTCGATGGATTCCCGGCTAGTATCAGTGTAAGTTGTCTGCCGACGGTCATCAAGCGGGCCATTGGAGCTCTTCAGGCTCTCGTCGGTGTAACCCGTCAATCGCTTCTCGTCCACCTCAGCACGTAGCGCATCGTTCTCCTCATGTCCGTGATCAAAGAACTCATCGGCTTCTTCACGCCTCGGGGCGTTCAAAGATTTTGACTTGCTTTCGAAAGTACCCCGAGGACGTTTGCGCGAGCGCGCCGCGTTTGTGCTGGGCGAGTTTGAAGCGGAGTCGAGCGAGAGCTCAGACAGTTTTCGACTAATGTGGCCAGAAGCAGCACTCATCGGTCGAGATCGTGGAGTCCGATCACCATCGCCATCTTCATGGTTTTCGCTGGTTCTATAAAGATCGCGGGTGGGGGTAAGTGACCCACCTCGCTCCTTGCCCTTGCTGCGGTGAGAGGCCATGGCCGCAGCGGCGCCGGCAGCAGTAAGAGCAGTTGCCTGAGCATTTGGCGGGAGGCCATGTTGCTGCTTTGACGTTCCGAATGCCTGATCAATGAGAGAGCCAAAACTGCTCGTATCCTTCCGAAGGTCGGCAGGCGATCGTGTTGGACTACGAGCGCCAGGCGATACAACTGGGCGAGGCGTTCCGCGAGAAACTTCTTTGACTGGCGTGGCGCCCCTCGATGAAACCGAATGAGGTCCCATAGTGTTCTCGGACAAAAGCGACGCGCGGGTGACCTCGGAGGGCTGGAATTCGCTGGCCATGGGCAGAGGTGGCACAGCTTCCTTGACCGACTCTTCCTCGTCTTCAATACTCTCAGACAAGCTCGCAGTGTGGCTTCCTCGTCGACTGCGCCTCTTTTTTCTCTCCTTCTTGTCAATGCTGGTGTGGGAATCGTGGTGTCTCAACGCAGCGGCTGTGAGACCAGCCGCGGCGCCACCGATCAGAGCGGCATCCCTGACACGGTGCCTTTCCCTACTCTTTTTGCGATGAGATCTATCGTCAGCAGTAACGGTATCCTCGGAATGTCGGTCATAGCTCCTCTCAGATCCTGACCGACTCGACCGTCGAGTTTTCTTGCCCTTGACAGAAGATGTGTCCACGGAAAGAAGGGTGCTCCTTTCATCGCCCGGCACCACTTTGACGTCTGGCGTGCTGGTGGACTTTGAGACGCGCCTCTCGCTGGTGCTGGACGAGGAAACTGGTTGATTAGCGCGATTCTGGTTCTCCTTGAGCGCATTAATCTCGGGCAAGATGAGTCGCTTGATGGCATCTTCGACAGTAGCAAGGAGTTTGGGGTTGTTAATTGATGAAGTGGTCGAAACACCTGAGCGGACAGAGTGCGTATCTCCCGATCTGCGGCTCAGCTCCGACGCGAGGAGGCTAGACTCGGTAGTCCCGCTGATGAGGGCCTCTTCGCGTCGAGAGCGCGACGCTCTGCGCCTGGACTTTTCTTCTTTTGACTTTTCACTGCTGGCGCTCTTTTCCCGCCTGTGTTTGCTCTTGCTGCTCGACTCGGGCTGATCCTTGAGTTTTTCCATGATCTTTTGGGTCATGATGCGCTCCCTACTCAAGCTGCGGCTCCTCCGACGCTCGGGGGCCTTGAGGTGTTGACTAGTTGCCAGGCCAGCGCCAGCGGCGGTGATGGCTGGGGCGTCCAACAAACTGTCCGGTGGCATTGAAGAAATATCTGACGGAGCGGGGACGTAGCGGCCCTGGGACAAATCGGATCGCGACAAGTCACTGACATTGTTCATGACCTCGACCTCCACGGGAGGTCTTCCACTGACGTTGGACTCGGAGGAGTATGACAGTTCGCTCGTATCGGTAGTTTTGCCTTCCGAAGGCTTGGCCCCGGAAGGCAGCAACACCCTTCGGGTGTATGCAGGCTTTCGGTCCTTGTCGGTGTGGGTGATGTCGACGTGGTCAGCATCTTTGGACTTGCGGTGTTTGGACGAGGGCGTGACCCTGACGCGGACGCTTGGTCGAGAATGCACCTTGTCGCTGCTTTTTCCAGCCTCGAAGTACTCTATCAAGAGCGACGTCTGGGACTGGTGACGGTGGTGAAGGCCTTTTTCCTTGGGTTTGGTCGCAATCGTCACTGGGGTACCGTCATCCGGGATGGAGTAGTGGGAGCGGTCGGTGCGGCGAGAGATGTCCGTGGCCAGGTCGTCGGCGCGACTGCCATCTTCCAAAGCGGAGCTCTCGGTGGGTGCGGGCAGCGGCAGCGGTCTCTGCGTGTCGACACCCATTTTCGAAGATGAGCAAAGTCGAAGAGGGAGCGGTTGGGCGACGCTCAAAACATGGACAGCAGCAGGCCTGGGGCAGGAGCAAAAATTGGCGTCAGTGGGCGAAGCAAGTGAGGGTCCGGCGGTGGTTTCGATTTGGATCCCGGAGGTTTCAACAGGACGGACGGGGGACCGCAGTCTAGGTTCTGGAGCCAGCCGAAGACTTGGTCGGACCAATTGGGCGGACAGCGCAGCGTCCGGGCAATGGAGTCGCAAAGTGAGCGAGTGACGTTTGGAGGAGGAGGAGAGCAGAAGGGCGTTTGGACAGCTGAAGGCGTCGGGACGGGCGTGTGTCACTTCAGCTGGAGTCGTGGCACAGTGACGAAGTGCGACATGCGGCGCGAGTCGGTCGCAAGGTGAGGAGAGAGCAAAGAGACGGGGAAGACGCTGGCAAGGCGGAGTCGTCGCAGTTGCAGGCTAGTCGGGGTGGGCGGCAGAGCGCTGAAGCGTGTGGCGGCCTGACTTTTTTCTTCTTTCGACTCTTTTTCCTCCCGGTGGCGGCAAGGATGGAGGGGACAGCAGAAGACAGGTGGACCTTGACGCGAAGTTGGGGGGGGGAGAGGTTGGAGAGAGGAGGCTGGGAGGGGAGCATGGAGTGGATGATGGATGATCATCACCAGCAGCAACGCGAGCTGGACTGGAGCAACGGTGGTCTCCCGCACGCTCGGATCGGGCAGAGGCCTCGTTGCGCGAATCCCACGGCACCGCAGCCCCCACCCTCGACTGGCACCCTCAACACCACTGGCCCTCCAGAGCTGCACGGCCAGCACACACACACACACACACACACACACACACACTCACTCACTCACTCAGGCTCAGGCTCAGGCTCAGGCTCAGCGGCACCCGCGCCAAATCCGTCAAATGCACATGCGCCGTTGCCGTGGCTTTTCTGCCGTCCACCTCCCGTCCACAGCCCATTGGTGTTTCTGCGCCTGTCACTCTGCAACCTATATTCGCCGCCACTATTCCTCTTACCGCCTTCGCATTGCATCGCAGCGCAGCGCATCGCCTCGCATCCGCCCGCCGCCGGAGCTTTTCCACTTCCTCTCACTCGACGTGTAACCAGCAACCTCCTATATCCCCTCGCCGCCGTGTCCATCGCGTTGGTCGTCCAAATCTCTTCCTCTGCGCCTCGTTGAATCCTCCTTGCTAAACAAGTACCTGTTCAAGCACTCTGGCCCACCCATCTCCTCCCCTACTTACTGTGTGCCTTAATATCAAGTACTAATGCTCGTATCAGCCCTTTGACTTTTCCGTCCTTAAAGTTATCTGACATCACTCTGTACAGTACCAGCGCCGATGCCGCTTCTAACCCTCGAACTGCCTGCACTTCATCGTCACTCTGCGTCGCAGCATGTACATCCAACACCCTCTTCGCCACACGTCCAACGCGTGAATAAGTGGTGGTGTATTTTTACCCTGAAACAAGCGTCCGCGACACCGTCTCCCTGCCACGGACGACCACCCGCCCACTGAGCATCCATTCATCCATCCATGCCCATGTCTACCCTTTCGCTCGTCCCTCTAGTCCATTTTTAGACACGGCGACGGGCCAGTGCCACAGATCTTGTTCCTGTGCAACACCAGCCACCTTCTCTGCTACCCGTTCCGAGTACCCACTTTGAGACCCTACCCGCCGCGCTTGTGCCTGTCCCTGGCATTGATTAATCTAGATGAGAATCGCGTCTTCCTGCTCGACGTTGCGTCGGTGCTGCAGGCAGCCAGGCACTGGCGTTGATTGCATATAGCCGTGTTGTGGACGTCGCTCGCCTTGATTAATGTCGAGAGGAAATCCGGATGGCACGGTACTCGGCACATAGAGTGACCTACCGACGCCTTGGCTGGATACATCAGCCATCTTGACGGCACTCGCGCCGCCACGCCGGTGAAGGCGCTCGGGATATCGACTCTTGGAACTCATCTCAAAGTCTTGATTACCCGCAGCTGGTCATATCTCCCATGGCAGATTCTCACTGCATTGTGGTGATGACGCAGCTATATTGGCGTTTCTTGGATCAATGAAGGCCTTTGACTGCGAGATTGATCAGCGCTCACATGCAAGCCGATGGAAACTCGACCGGATGCTTGGTTTCTTGTCTCTCTTTTTCTCCCGTTGCCACGCTTACCACCAGACGCATCGCAAGCCTTGCTGCCACCGTGGCGCCCTTTCACCTCTCACCGCCAACTTTTCCGGTGTCGTTGCAGCCGTGCCGTCTGGTCTCATTCGCGACAGGGAGGCCTCAAGCCAGAAATGTCGACGTTCGTCATCGAGGGCGCCGTCACTGGCTTTGCGCCATCATTGTTTCCACGTTGACCCTGGAAGAACCAAGCCTTCTAGCACGGCAAAGCGCGCCATTGCCGTCGGTCGGAGCCAGGCCGTGGTGGCGCACGCTACAGGTACTTGGCGTTTTTCCCTGTGTCCGTACCGGGGATTTTGAAAAGTCGGCTCAAGATCAAGGTGCCAGTCAGGTACAATGCGCAAGGCAGAGCACGCCACCTGACGTACAGAGCCAAGGCACAAAAGGAATGCAAGACGCGCACCATTTCTTGGTGAAAAGTGCAGTGTCGACAACAGACGGGTAACGTTGGGTACGGGATCAGAATCCGAAGTGCAGAGGGACTCGAATCACCTGAGAATGTGTGAGGGGACCCGAATTTGTGCTCCGAGCTAGCAAAAAGTCGCGTTCAACGAAAGGCACCCCTTTTTCTGTTGCCAAAAACCTTTGTTGGGGTATCTTGCCCGGGTACGACGACAAATGCTGCAGCGTCGGCTTTGGAGGTGAGCGAGTCGTGAGAGCAGCGACTCGGCGATACTTTCAACGGCTTCACATGGGTCTTTGAGCCAGCTGATAAGGACAAAAGTTGTCGTGTGGCAGCGGTGATCCCCCAGAGCGAGTGACGCCATGGTTGGCCGTGCAGGCTTGCAGGCACAGCAGAGCGATCCGTGAGGGAGAGGGTGCAGGATTTGTCGGCGGACGCTGAGAAGGGAGAATTGCGAATTGAGAGTGTGCGGCGCTCGCTTTCGACCTGGCGCGCCCCGTTTGCTGATGAAGTGATTGATGGTGGTGCCGTGGGGCTCGCGGCGATCTTCAACTTGGGACTCGCAGCCCCGCTGAGCCTGAGCCAGAGCCAGCGCCGGAGCCAGCAAGCTTCCAGTTCCACCTCGACCGCGTCAGGAGCCCGCCGGCCCTGTCGTCAACCTCTCATCAAAACCAACACCATCGCTCCCCCATCGCTCACTCCATCCTCTTCGCTTCTGTTCTCCATCCCCGCCAGCGCCGCCTCCGCCGCCGCCTACAGCCGCCGTCCCCTCCTCTGATTCCTCCTCACCCCCTCTTTCTCACCTCTCTTCCTAACCGTCACCTCGCCTCGCCCTGCCCTGTCCCCTGCCTTCATTGTGCCCTGCGGAGGAGCTGTTGCTCCAACGTCATTGCCCTGCCTCTCGACTTATGCGTACCTCACTGCTCTACATTTTTGTTCTGTCCAATTCCATCAGTCCAACCCTACTCGTGCCCTGAGGTTCCACGCCACGGCTGCCGTCTCCGCCAACCCTCGCCTCTTCTCCCATCGCCGCGTCCAGCGCCTCGTCTGCGCGCCCATCGCCTTGTCCAAAAGCGCCAGCGCCCTCATCATCCCTTCGTCGCTGACCCAAAGCACCACTTCGCGCCGTCATACCCTGGCTCCAGACGAGCGCGACCCGGCTCCGGCTGACTTGTGATTACACAACCTTGTTTAACAGCGCCTCTGTATGCTTCCCCGCCTCGGCCCGCCGATGCTCTCATGTTAATCGAGTCCGCAGTCCCGTTTTGTCGTCTTCATCCGCATCCTCGCTTGCTCCTCTGAGCCAAAAGGGTCCTGAGCCGCCGTCTGGCTCCTACCTGGCTCTCCCCATCCGCCCGCCATGACGTCCGCTTTCGAAGACGAGGACCTTTCGCTGTCCATATCCACCACAAACACTCGCCGCAGCTCCAACACGGCCAGACCCCACGATTCTCCCCACGATGTTAGAGCGAACCCGGCCATGGTCGCGCGCGCCGACAGTGCCTCCATTACAAAGGTCAACCAGCGCCTGGGCCAGTACCAGCTCGTCAAGACCCTCGGCGAGGGCTCCTTTGGCAAGGTCAAGCTAGCCGTCCACGTCGTCAGCGGCCAAAAGGTGGCTCTCAAGATAATATCGCGCAAAAAGTTGATCACAAGGGACATGGCCGGTCGCATCGAGCGCGAGATTCAATATCTCCAGCTCCTCCGCCATCCGCACATTATCAAACTGTGAGTGCCAGTCGGCACGCGTTTGCGAGGCAGTGGCTCATTCTGCATCTAGTTACACAGTCATCACCACTCCAAGCGAAATCATCATGGTGCTAGAGTACGCCGGCATCGAGCTGTTTGACCACATTGTCGCCCACGGCAAAATGTCCGAAGACAAAGCCCGCAAGTTCTTTCAGCAGATTGTATGTGCCGTTGAATATTGCCATCGCCACAAGATTGTCCACCGCGACCTCAAGCCCGAAAACTTGCTGCTGGACGAGAACCTAAATGTCAAAATCGCCGACTTCGGTCTCAGTAACATCATGACGGACGGCAACTTTCTCAAGACGAGCTGCGGCAGCCCAAATTACGCCGCTCCCGAGGTGATATCTGGAAAGCTCTACGCAGGCCCTGAGGTCGATGTGTGGAGCTGTGGTGTGATCCTCTATGTCTTGCTGGTCGGCAGGTTGCCGTTCGACGACGACTACATTCCTTCGCTTTTCAAAAAGATTGCGCAGGGAAGCTACACGATTCCAAACTACCTGTCTTCTGGAGCCGTCCGCCTGATTAAAAAGATGCTCGTCGTCAACCCGGTACACCGAATCACGATTGCTGAAATACGACAAGATCCGTGGTTCAACAAGGACCTTGCACCGTATCTACAACTACCCGCCGAAGAGTTTTTTGACACCGGCTCGGATCCAAACAAGGCCATTGATCCCACCAAGCTCGGTCCCACTCGACCTGCTCCTCAGGTCCAGCAGCTCCATGAGACGGTCGTTGGGAAGCTCGGAAAGACAATGGGCTATGCAAAGGAAGATGTGCAGGAAGCACTGGCAAAGGATGAGCCGAGTGCCATCAAGGACGCGTATTTGATTGTCCGTGAAAATCAAATCATGAAGGCGAATCGTACGTGTTGCGCGCGCGCGCGCCGGAAGAAAGGTTGCTAACAGCGGACAGCTCTCCTCTCCCAGGAGAAAAGCCTTCAACCATTCCTGGCAACTTCTCCGCCAAGCTACGATCACAGGCACACGTCGTCTCCCATAGCAGCCCAACTTGGACCCCCTCCTGCCCCGAAGATCGAAACGACAAACCTCGAACGACCGAGACACGGCTCGAATGCAAGTCAGCAGCAGATTCAAGAACACCGCAGTCCCGTTAGTACGATTGCAGTGTTGCCAAGCAGTCTACCAGATTTCCACCGAGCCTATATGAAGGGCTACCCGAAGCCAGGCTATCCTCCAGAACACGGTTATGTGGAACCTTTGGGATCCCCAACCGAGCAATCGGCGAGACAGCAGGCCACAACGGCGCGACGCCTCAAACCACACAGCCGTCCACGTGCAGACACGGAAAAGGTGTCGATGAAGCCAGAAGCTCTGACGCCGATTCCGGAAAAAGAAAAGACGAAGAAACCCAAGCCTACCAAGTGGCAATTTGGCATCAGAAGCAGAAATCAACCTGCAGAAGCCATGCTTGCTATTTACAAGGCACTGAAAGCCATGGGCGCAGATTGGGAAGTTCCCACCATACGAAAGCCTGGTGGCGGCAGCAGTGATAGTCCGGATCGCAGCAGCTCTGGTTCTCGGGGCGGATCCACAGACTCACTCGCCCAGCGCCTCAAAGAAGGTGGTATTATCGAATCAGAGTCGGACTTTGACGTCCCTGGCAAGATGGAGGGATTCCGTAGAGATGACAAGTCAACGTCGCGGGAGCGTGGCCGCGCACGCCGCAACCACGGCCCGTGGGACGATTGGGGATACGCGATTCCAGAGGACCCCTGGGTTATCAACGCACGCTTCAAGAAGGAAGGCATGTTTCCTCCCGGGGCACACCATCCGTCGTCAACGCACTCGTCGCGCGTAGATCTCCACGAGCGCCCAAGCTCTCAGATGCGAAGCCGGTCATCGAGCATCGCAGGCATGTCGCAATGCCACGGCGACGACGGCCACAGCAGCCACTCGACATCGGTCCCGCACAGCACAACGAGCAACAGCAACATCGCCAACCGAGACCACCCAGACTACCACTCGCCATCACCGGCGGCCGCGGGAAACAACCACCACCACCACTCCCACCCCCAACACCACATCGTCGCCGACGACGACGCCTGCTACGTGTACCTGACGATCCAGCTGTACAACATCGACGTCGGCTTCTTCCTCGTCGACTTCAAGTGCGCCGGCTACGAGCGCCTCGTGCACCGCCTCGTCCGCGAAATCCGCGTCTCGTCGCGCGACGGCGGCGAGGAATGGCGCGCCCTCGGGCCCGACAAAGAGCTGCCGTCGCCATTGTCGGGCAAGAATAGTCCAGGAGCGGCGGCAGATCAGCAACAGCAGCAGCAGCAGCAAGGTTCTGGCGACGGTGGTGATGAGCCTGCCTCTGCGATTGCGCCGGCGGTTAGGGAGCGCGTTGAGCTTGTCGGCGCGGGGCGGGCGCGCGATGAGAAGAGGGCGACGAGCCCGTTTCCGTTTCTGGATGTGGCTAGTCGGCTCATCATTCAGCTGGCGCAGACGAGCGATTGATTGAGTGAGTCCGTCGGTGCTGAATGCACGCGTCGTCGTCGTCGGTGCTTGGTTTTGTTGTCTACATGACATGTATCTTGGGCACATGTACTCTCTTCGCCTCGTCGACAATCAATCAATCAATGAATGAATCAATCAATCACATAATAGCCTTGATGTCTCATGCGTATCCGCGTGTATCGTGTCAGAATCCATACCTCGCATCCCGCGCGTTTTCTACTCTGCTCTGTGCCCTGCTCTACACCTCTAGCTGGCTGATTTGTTAGTATCGTTGCACGCATCCCACCAGTCGGCATTTCTTTGGATGAACCGCAGACAGATGGATACCTACCGTACCGTAGGTAAAATGAACGCATCAAGATGCAGTGATACTACATTTTGCCCACGCGTCGCCGCGTTTGCATTCCTGCACACACGTACGGAGCTCCGGATAGCTGGCTTTTCCGTCTGTCCAACGATGTTCGAGACACGTGAAGAGCTGCGGACGGTGGAGACAGGCAGACAGTTTAGAGGGAGGTAGGGGGGGGGGAAGAAATGTAGAGTGTAGAACGTGCCGTCGTGCAGCAGATGTCAAAAAAGGCATGCATGTGTGTAAGAGGGAAGGGGCCGAGAGAAGGAAGAACAATGGCCGCACCCAGCGGACGAGGCTGCGAGACGAGACGAGAGGAGGGGAGAGGAGAGTAGAGCAGCGAAAGGAGGACTCAGAAAAGGAAAGAGGAGAGGACATGTTGGTTCGTGCGACCACAAGCAGGCAGACAGGCAGGCAGGCGGGCAGGCGTCAATTCCAGGACAGATACATAATAAATGCATGTAGATGCCCACGCTTAGGTAGGCAAGTAGGTAGACAAGCAAGGGTGAGTAAAGATATATGCATCCAACACCACAATCATCTACATTTCCACACGTGTTTCTAGAAACTGTTCAGGCTGCCGAAGGCTAACGAGGAGGATCTTTCTCATTTCTACTGAGTAGGGACGCAGACATGACAGACGGGACAAGGCCAGATCAGACCACACGAGTCGACCGACTGCGCGAAGTGAAGACAAGCCGAAAAGAAAAGGGGGCGGCGGCAACGAAAAGCATTCAACTCTCGATTTGATGGATTGTCTGAAGTGGGCAAACTCAAACAACAGACGCCAACTCAAACAGGGGCCAAGAGCAAGAGCAAAACCAGCAAGACACAGCCAGAGACGAACAAGGCAGAGAAGAGTGGTGAGTGACCATTTATTCCATCTCAATTCATCCGACCCGACCCGAGCCGAGCCGATGCGATCGCAGCAGTGGCCCAAGTACAAAGGAGGTAGTAGTAGTAGTAGTAGTAATAGCAAGAGACCGAGGGGGTGATTGGGGGGTTTACCAGGTGTTTGTAGTGCCGTGGTGTTTTCCCCCATCGTCCCGGATTTCTAAACGCCCGCTTAAAACCAAAGAGCCCATTCTGGGCCCGCTCCGCTGCTGCTCTGCCGCTGTCCAACGGTTTCGTCGGACGGCGGGGAGTAGTAGCAGTAGTCAACATGTTCGGTTTTCTCCTCCACCATGTCCTCCATCACATCTCCAGCAGAAAAAGGCAAGAAGGGCAACTCGGCCGCTCGGCCCAACCTTCCGCCCCCCGCAGAAGCAGCAAGCCACAAAAAAAAAAAAAAATTAAATTTGGAACCACAACTTTCACGCCCTCACTTATTTCTTCTTGTTCGGAAACTTGGGCTCGCCAATCTTGTCGCCGCGCAGGATGACGTTGAGGACGCGCTCCATGTTGCCGAGCAGCTTCTGGTCGGGCGTGGCGCTGCCGCGCTCAAAGTCGGCCACAATCGTCGGCGTCGTGTTGCACTTTGTCGCCAGGTCCTTCTGCGTCATGGTCGTGCCCTTGTCGTTCTTGGCCTCCGAACGCGCCTTCTTGATCGCGTCGCCCACCTTGACGCCTACCGTCTTGGGCTTGACGATGTCGTCCGATCGGTCCACTTTGGTGAGGTGCTGGCCTTCGACGCTGCCGCGCTGGAGAGGGAGGGCTGTTAGCTTTTTGTCCTTTGTTGTTTGCTTGAGGAGGCGTGGGGGCGTGTGTTTTTGTGTCAGGCCGTGGAGGATGGCTGGTGATGATGTGACGGCTGCCCTGTGGCAAGGCGAGGTGACAGGTGTCAGACGAGGCTCGACGGCCCAGATCAACTTACGGCATTGGTGGAGGCGTATTTCTTCTCGGTCGCGAGAACGGCGCCGCTGCGCTGAGCAGCATTCAGTGCGCTCTTGCCACGGACGACCGTCTCGCGAGGGGCAGCGGCGCCGCCGCGCACGCGAGAGCCAATCTTGGTTGAAGTCTCCCAATCGTCAGACATGGTGGCGGTTGTTGGAGCTGTAAGCGACGGTTGATGGAGCGGGTTGCTTGTGAGAGTGCGTTGCGGATAGCTGGGTGCAGCGTTGGTCGTGGATAATGGGAAGGGATGTGCTGAGGGTGGTGGTGGTGGTGGTGGTGGTGGGGAAGGGAATGCGCTTTTAATGACGAGCGTGAGCTGTGACGACCGGATCGGCCATTTGCGAGGCGGCGGCGGCGGCGGCCGCCATGCACTGACGTCTAGTCATCGCATCTTAGTCATCTGCCGAGTTCTCTGTTCGACCGTCTTCCAGCCATCTTGAGCTGCGCTCCGCCTCACATGGCCGTCTTGGGACACCGCGTTCAATATTTTCGGCGTTAACCTGACGCTGACCGCTAGCCTATTCCTCTACTCCGTCCAAACCGCCCTGCCCGTTATAAACACCGCCCTTGGCCAAACAAACGCTGCCTTCTACCGGAATTCTCAACGTGCTCATGATGAAACTTCTCAAAACCGGAAATGCCTTGTCATGCTGTAAAGCTTGCTACCAATTCGCTAGAATCGACCAACCAACGCAGCGGACTGCCACAATTCAAGAGAAGATCATCAAAGTCGGGTTCAAAAGCCCAGTGCTTCAGTCGCCTTGATAAAGGCGTCGTACTCGGTCAAAGCACCCAGCGCACGTCTCATGTGGGCGTTGAGAAGCTGTAAGCCGTAGACATAGCTGGCGTTGACCCAACCAAAACTGCTCAAGTTAGCATCTGGAGAGCAAGCATCTCGAAAAGACTTACCCTTCGCGTGGCACTCCCTTGAAGTCGCTGCCCTGGTTGCCGTACTCTGCCTCGACCTTGTGAGGATCAATTGGCCTGGTAACGTCGTACTTTTCCACCACGACGCCGTTGAAGTCGACAAAGGCCTTGGTGACCATGTAGCACCACTTGTACGCCAGGCGCTGGGCTTCCGTCTCGTAGCCATATCGCTCAAAACCAACCCACGCAAGCATCTGCTGCGGTGCCCATCCAAAGGGATAGTCCCATTGACGGTTGGGCCTTTCGAGTCCGATGGGGCCGCGAGATTTCTCAGTTCCCGATGCCAGTCCACCGTACTCCTCGAGCTTGGGCAATGCCTTGGCAACAAGCGCGGCAGCCTGGCGCGGCGTGGCAACGCCAGACCACATGGGCCAGAATGTTGTGGCACTCTCGTAGCCCGTCTGCTTCTTCTCGACCGTGTTGTAGTCAAAGTACATGCCTTCCTCGTCGCTCCACATGTACTTGTCCATGAGGGCCTTTCTTTTCTTGGCCCGACGGTCCCAGGTGGCCGAAGTCTCGACGTACGGGTCCTGGCCGGGAAGGCAAAACTCTTGAGGGATGGCAAGTTTGTCGTTGAAGTGTCCACGAATGACGCGTGCAATGTCTGTTTCGTACTTGTAGAGCAGCGAGTTGAGGTCGACCGTCGCGAGGTTTGCCGCAACACGCTCCAAACGGTACGACGTGTCGTGGCCAGATTCTCTGACGGCGCGGTCGTGCAAAAAGTAATCGTCAAGCTCGGGCTCAAGGACTGTGCGGTGGTTGTAGGCGTGTACAAACTCCTCGAAAGTCATGCCGTGCTTCTTAGCATACGGCTCGAGGATGTGCACAAAGTGCGTCGCCTCCGTCTCTGGAGGAACGCCGATTCCTTGAGGACGATATCTCGAGAGACCGCTCTCCGCATCGTACCTCGGCTGTGCCATCCACACGCTGTAGTATTCCTTGATTGCCGCCATGATCGAAGTCCGCAGGAAGTCGACTGCGCCGGGCTCGTGCTTGATGCGCTCATAGACACGTAGAGACATGTCGGTCAAGAAGGGGGGCTGAGAGCGACCAAGGTAGTAGGTGCGATTTCCGTTGAGAATCTTTCCGTAGTGCTTGATGCAGAAGCAAAAGTTTTGCACCATGGACTTGACCAGGTCCACGCGGTCATTCACCAGCAGGCCGAGAGACTCCATGTAGCTGTCCCAACCGTATAGCTCGTTGAATCTGCCGCCGGGCACCACGAAGGGCAACCCACGGAAATCCTTCTCGCCCTTTTCGTTGGTGTACTCCTCCATCTCGAGCGCAAGAAGACCGGGCGCATCGTTCAGGTCCCTCACGTATTCATCGTCGGCACAGTCCTCAGCCAGCCAGATGACCTCGAGTTTCTCCTCGGGATGTTCCTCGGCATGCTTCTTGTAGTATTCGAATTGCTCCGGAGCCCCGCGCGGAACGTAGACTCTGGGGTGTGGGCTGGGTGTCCAATCCTTGGGGTCGCGGGCAATGCGGGCAATGTTGGAAGCATCGGTTTTGCGGGTGAGGTTGTTCCAGAAAGAGTCCCTAATAAGGCGAGACAGGCGGTTTACTGGGTTTTCGTTGAGACGGGCTTCGTCGAGGATGATGGTCTTGCGGCCGTAGTCTTTGGCGAGCGTGAGTTCTTGGAGGAGGTTCGAGAGCATGTAGGTGCCGCGAACGTCAAAGCGGTTGAGACCGTTGGAGGCCGCAGTACCCACCGACAGGACCTGCCTCAGCGTAAGCAGTCAAAGCCTTTGACAATCAACGTTTGCGGCACAGCTCCGTACCTTTGGCCCATGGTCGTCGATTGTGATTTGATAGTTTTGGTCGGTGTCTTCGCGAGCGAGCAGCGTCTGGAGGGTCTCGTCGACGGGAATCAGGAACTTGCGGGGGACAGAGGAGGGTTCATCTGCGCGCATTAGCATTTGCCGCACTGGCCGTGTCGTAGGAGGGGCGTTGTACCGTGACTAGACCTCCTCCCCGGCTGCCTCAGCCCGGCAGCCATGGCAGCATCATGGCGCCTCGAGACATCTACGACCTGCAATGCGTGTCAGCGACAGATGCGCGTGGGTTGTGAGGTATGACGTACACTAGAGTAGGTGCGAGTCTTTGAGTTCTTCTTGTGCGACTGCCCGTAGTAGACCTGGGCAGTCGACAAGGGGTCGAGGTCGCTGGTCGAGGTGCGGTGGTGGTGGCGCTGGGGTTCGGAGGATTGCGAGCTCATTTCACAACCGAGTAAGCTGTGTTTGGTAGAGGGAGTACGTAGAGAGGGCTGTGTGTAGCAGTTGACGAGTCGGAAGAGAGCGTGGTACCGACAGTCCAGGTGCTGGGAGCGAGAGGGTATTTAAGAATGGACGAGAGCGAGTCAGGCGCAAGAGTCTGGGCTCAAGCTGAGCGAGGCGATAATGGATGAAGCTCAGGTTGTTAGGAGAGTAGGTAATGTAATGTAATGGGTGTTGGAGAGGAAGAATAAGGCCAGGCCGTTGAGAAGTGGCAGAGGCAGAGGCAGAGGCAAGGGCAGCATGCATGTCTTGTATACCAGACCGTCATGGAGGGGCAGCTTCGATTGATCCACCCGTGGCGCGGGCCAGGAACGATTCGACTCCATCTCCATCGGCCTCGACCACTGACTGACTGACTGCGTCTTTGTTTCCCCCACGCCTCGCCTCGCCTCACCTCACCTCACCTCAATCAAACAACACCCACCACCGTGTCGCTCTACCCGTCGTCGAGTAGCTGCAGCTGCACCTCGCCGCGCCATTTCCGCTGCTGGCGCCGTGCCATTCGACCCCGCAACCCGTCGTTGCTGTACTTGTACCTCCCTCGGTCGCGTCCATCTCGTCCGGTTGGGAAATTCGGAGCCTTTCATCATATCTGCGCCCCTCGACCTATCACGTCGTCCCAGAAGGGTCCAGCGCTACTACGTCATGCCGCTCACTTATCAAACACGACCCCGTGCTTCTGAAAACTCGTTCTCTTCGCCACCACTCCTCTCGCTCTCCGTCATTCTGCTGTGCTGTTGATCTCAGCCATCGTCGCCCTGTGTCACTCAAGTCTGCATCCCTCTTCCGCGTCGCTGGCCGAAAACCGACCTGTCACCCGGCCGATACTGCATCGTAGCCTCGGCCCTGCCCATGCCCTTCGCAAAGAGCTCCATCCCATCTCGACCATGTCCATACGTCATGAAGCCGGGCATGCTTGCCCTGGTCAACCGAGCACAGTCCAATTTAGCCTACGTTGTCCGCACCATCATATTACCTACACGGGTTAGCCCGGCTCTTCCACTGGTTCCCGACTGGTGAACATGGATCTGACACTTGGAGCCGACCAGTCGCACGCCCTGTGGAAAGGTCAGCATTCAGCCTTGTCGCTTCATGTCCTCGTCAAATGAACGAGAATCTGGTCTGCCCTCGGATGCGATTGGTTTTTCCTGATGAGGTCGGGTGATGAATGCCCGGTAACGCAAGCACCATTACTTGACAGGATAATCCCCATCGACTTGGGCCAGACCCTTCTAGCAGACCATGACCGTCGTCGCCGACTCTGAGCGGCGCTTCAGTGCATTAGATACTGAATCTGGCCAAAGCCTGTGGCTTGCCTGTGAGCAACCAAACAAATTTCAGCCTTGCGTACTCGGGATTCTCCAGCCCACGCAAGCCTCGTTTGGGCGAGACTTCAACAGTGGACGATTCAGCCTGTCCGGTGCCGGGACGTACAAGGCTTCAGGAGTATTCGTCCCTACACCAAGATCGTCAACTGCGGCCGTCTCATACTTCCTGGCTGTAGTTTGAAGTCCTCGACCAATTTCCAAGGCAGCTTAACTCCTGACATTTCTGCAATCAGAGCTGAATCACTCGCTCCACCTTCTTCTGTCTTTTTTCGATGTTCATGGCGACATTTTTGCCGACTGCTGCCTGGCCTTCTTCCCACCTCAGAGTGCATGACAGCGCCCTTGGTTACTTTGGACAACTTGAGGAGGCTGCTATTCAAACCGTGGCTGTGCTATGTGGAGATTGTCCTCGAATCGCAAGGTGCAGTCTGGACCACTCGACCCAGTTCATGGAAAGTGTCTGTGGGTCCTTGTGCATTGGAGCGGCTACGCCCATGATCTGGTGGTGCTCGGTCAGCATTGGACGTGACACTGCATCTTTTCTATGGACGCTTGAAAAGGGCAAGGCTGAGCAAAGTTGACCGCCCAAACCGCAACCATGTCGAATCGCCCAAAGCATAAAAGTCGCGCCGGGTACCTCCTCTTTGTCGGCAGGAAACACCATGGCAAAACCTTCCGCAGCTTCCAGCGAGGTGGAAATGACACTACTCCCACAATCTTCCTCGGCGGAGACAGTCCAGACTCCCATGTGGCCTGAACCCCAACAATTGATGAGTACTGACAAAGCCTATCTTCAATATCTGCCCGATATGATCTTGGGGATGCTTTCCTTGGCATATTTCATTTATGGGGTCGTGTTTTTTCACGCCGATGGAAAGCCACTTCGCGATGAGGACACTTGGGCAACAGGAAACATACTCTTGAGAGTAGCCATATACGTTTGTTACTCGACCCCTAGTTCTGACTGACAGACAGCTAAAACTTTGAAAGGCCACCACGATCTTTACGTCCCTTTTCGCGGCTACTGTTTCCCAGTGCCTGAAAAATATTGCCAGATGGCGCACCGAAAGAGGTCTCGCTGTCGGGACGATGGCTCAACTTTTGGGAAGCACGAGTCTGGGAAACACCATATTCATGCCGTGGAAGTTCCGTTGATGAGCCCTCTGATGCTGGCGCTTCTCGTCAGCTGGGCCTTGTCGCCTCTTGGAAGTCAAGCTTCTCTCCGGATTGTGTCGAGGGAATCTCAAGATGTCATCTCAGACTTGACCGTCACATTACTGGATACGAATACTTCCTCGTCCCAAAGTTCTACCTCGCCTCAAAATCCGGACTCAGATACTGAATCCGGCTACAACAGTCGCGATTTGGCTTTTTCCACAGCGTTAGCTACCAGCCGCTTGACAAGACACTCCAGTGTTGACTCCTGGTCGAATCTCCATATTCCAGTGATCGAAATCGTCGAAAAGAGCTCAACGCCAGATGATGGAGGATGGCACCGCGGCATCGAATTGGATAACGTACCACACGCATCACTGATCGGAGTTCCCTTCACACCAAACGTTTTGCTCCAAAACGCCAGCTTTACGTTCGTCGCGGCCTACATGCATCTTACCCCAACCTATTTTACCAATGATGGTCCCGCAAGAAGAGCCCAGGCAACGTAAATGTTGGAGAGTCGTACGAAGAAGACTCCAAGAAAAACGAAGCATTAGGCCCTCTTGGTCTCAGATTCTCTGGTCGGTTCGAAGGATCCAATTCGTCTGATGCACGCGACGGAACAACACAAGGGCCTCTAACCGTTTTTGTGGATGACAATGTGCACCCACTTAGAGGCGATCACGTTCGCATCTCCGCAGATTTCGTCCTGTCAATAAGTTTTGTTGAAGTCGAGATCATCCGAAACGCAACACCAGGTGCGTCCAAGCCCTGGCACATGACTGCAGTACGCAGACGAGATTCCGAAATGGAAGATCAAGACTGGACTCCCTTAAAAGATAGAAAGTCATTCGATCGATTTTTCAAGGGCCTTCGACAAATAAAGGCATTCCAGCCGGCATCGAAGAGGCCCACTACACTGAATTACTACCTTGCCGACCCTACAAATCCATATGAAGCAAAGACGACAACAGAAGACTTCTTGGCCATAACGGCGGACGACTTCGCTCTTCGGTTAACTCAGCTCATGAACACGATTCACATGGCTGACCTGATGCCACATGGATCAGGAATTCTCAGCGAATTCGCTCCGTCCGCAGAAAGCAACTTGACGCTCACGACAACTGGGAAACAGTGGACCACGGAACCTTACCTTAAGTGCCATCACCAATGGCTCGGCATCCTCCTCATCTGCAGCCTCTTCCTCATAGCCGCCGCCGCCGCCGCCGTCTCGACCATCTGTGGCGTCGCCAGCCTCGCCCCAGACGTCTTTCACACCGTCTCTTCGCTCACGCGCAAGAACTGCATTGTCGCTCCCGAGAGAGGCACGTGGATGGAAGCCGACGAAAGGATGCGGGCGCTCAGGGACATCGTCGTCTTCCTGGGCGACGCCAAGCCAGACGCCGACGTTGGATGCATCGTCCTGTCGAATAATGCAGATGGCGAGGGAAAGGTGGAGAGGTTGGATCGAAACCGGCTGTATGAGTAGGATTTGCGGAGAGGAGTCTTTAGTTTAGGTCTCTGTGGCGGATACATACAGTAAACGGGATTATGAGCTCGTCGATGGCGAGATGGAAGGGGAATAGACGACTTGCAACTTTCGCTGTACCCGGCTCACACCACAAGAGAGAAGCAACGCGGTTCCGAGCAGCGATCAAACTGCTGTATCCAACAACAGTCTCAGCACATGCACGCTCCCCTCCCTCACGAAAAGCAGAGGACCAAGAATAACTCAATTACCGCTACTCACGCACCAAAGCGGCGTTGCTTGGTAACGACTTAGCTGGCCAGCAGAGCAGCGCACTAATTCAAATCGACAAGCTGGCCAGCCGGGCGGCAGGGAAAAGTCTCACGTCCTCCCCGCCTTCCTCGACTTTTCTCGACCTCCGCAGACTCCAGCACATGAACCTAGGCGCTCAAATAAGACGATGCCCTCGGCCATAAAGACGTCCAGTTGAACATCAACATGCTCAAATCGGCAGGCGCCCATCATTCTACCACAAAAAGTCCAAGCCAACTAACTAGTCAGCACTACGCCGGCGCAAGCAGAATTCAACGAAAGCCTCAAGGCAATTCGATTCTGCGATGCCAGATAAGGTACGACGGACAGGCGGCGTGTCAAAATCCGGCACGGGACCTCGAACAGTGCATCCACTTCACGATGGAGGCACAGCCGCTCCGACGATATTGTCGATGGCGTACGCCTGGCTGGCTGGCTGGCTATGCACTGTGTACGCGGCCGCTCTCTCCGAAAGAAGTAGGGTAGAAATACATCTGTTGAAGGAGTAAGACTTAAGAGTAAGCAAGAGTCGGGGCTGCATAATAGCCAGCACTTCAGCCTGCGGCACGCATGCTCGCCCAAGCGACGGCCAACGGCGACTCTGGCGGCGGGCCTGCTCTCCCTCGACCATGGCGTCGGCACGCAGTGCGCCGCGCGGAAGCAATACCAACTCGCAGAAACCTAACGAACATAGCAATTTGCCAAACAGCCAGGCCGTCAACTGGGTAATTACGAAGGCAGGCTCACAGCGGCAGCCTAATGCACATTCAACTCCAACGAGCGCGACCGTCCGGGCAGCAGTGCCTGCGACTTTGCATCTTTCCAAGATTTACGGCGTGTTGTAAAGAGGTAGGAATGACCACAACCTCATTCAGGTTGGTGGGCTGCGGGCTACCGGATAGATAGCCCGCAGGGGAAAAGATAAAAAAGTATTTTTGGTTCTGCTGTCTGCCACCATCAGCCTGACAGTCCACAAATTCTTCCAATGACTTGGCGTTGCAAGTCGAATTTGTGGCGACTACCGACCCAGAGTAGCCCAGACCGTCACTGGGCCGGACGGAAAGTAATTCTGGCTATATCGGGCGCACCGTAAGACTCGAACTCGGGTCCTCGGATTGCAACACGGAAGGGGTCTACTCAGGGCAGGAGTTTACTCTAAGACGCAGTGGTTGAAACGCAGGGGTCGTCCACCTACACCACAACTTACGAATGAGATTTTTCTCCCAAACCTACTCCGCGTCGAGGATTGAATTCGCTGATTGATTTTATCAACTGGTTGCGGTGAATCTGGCATCAACGTCACGGCCACTTTCACCATCCACCACTTTCACCATCCACCACTTTCACCACCCACCACTTTCACCACCCACCACTTTCACGACCATCACGGCGACCAATGCCAGTCTACCATATCAAGCCGCAAGCCATCATTGCAACTTACCTCGACCTTTTCCAGGCAACAAACACATGGTGTTAATAGATTAGATCCACATTTGTCTACACAGAGGACTTTGGACAATCCATATGGAGTTGTTTGATCACTTCTTCACAATTCTTGGCAAGAAAGGAAGAGAACAAGGCGAAAGCGTGTGTCATACCACCGATAAAGACCGGGAGGCTTGCAAAGACTCTCATTAAAAGTCTAATTGGGCCATGATCTCTGTTACCTCGCCGTAAAGAGTCTTGCAGGCTGGATGCGGATATCACCGGGTGGTGGGTGTCATGGCGAGCGATTCATCCTCTCGTTGCGTGGCAGGTCGCGCAGTCGCGCAGTCGCGCAGTCGCGCAGTCACTTCCAGCAAGTTGACGCCCACGGAATGGATGGCAGGACAGCCATGCCTGCAGCTTTGCATCGAGCAGAGCGCAATGGCACGCTTTAAGAAGAGGGAGGTCCAGTGAGCATACGACCTTAGTCATCGGCTTCATCACTCCGTGATGCATGCATGGCCTGCAATGGGAACGGCGGGATTCAGAAAGAGACTGATTCCAACACTCCAATGGACAAAGCCCATTGCTCAGCAAAGCTTGTGGTCGTCTATCCACGCCAGCACTCAGGAACTTGATCTGGTGTTGAAGACACAGCAGAGTCATTGGACTATGTTTTACTGGGCTCCTTCTTCCTCACACGCGGGCCAATTGCGCTCAGACCTTGCGTTGGGAGGCTCTGCCACTCTGATCAGGTTGAAGATGAGGATGTCACGTCATGCCGCGTCGTGCGCTTGGGGAGGCTTCGTACCGGTGGGTGCGTTGCACGCAGGGAGGCTCCGTCATCCAACGTGGCGGCAGACGAGGAGCATTCATGTCCACTCACGCCGGAAAAACTCTCTGTTTGTTTCCCATCTCGTCCTGTGCCTCCCTCTCCGTCACCAGGACTCGGAACCGTACACAATCAAAATCTCTCTGCGCCGCCATCTCTCCGCCCACCCTCTACCTCTCCACACCCACCGCCATGCGCGACATCTCCCCTTCATCGAGCGTCATCTCCCTCTCCAACTCCACCACTTTGTCCGAAACCACGCCCGCCTCGCCCCCCGTTGCCGACATGGCCGTCTCCGCTCGCGCCGCGCTCAGCGCTCGACCTCTGCTAACGCTTCCGGCTGAGCTACGCAACAGGATTTGGGGATTCGTTCTTCATGAAGACTACCCTTCGGCGGATGGCTTCGCCATGGACTGCAAGAGGCTGCGCCGTGGAGAATCTACGGCTGCCGACTTCAAGGCTTCGCTCTTGCGCTCCAACCTCCGCGTCACCCCAGTAGTGCGTCAGGAATACCTCAGCTTGCTGTGGGCAAGCTACAAGACCATCTGCCTTTGCAGCTGCAACACCAAGGCCAGCCACACCTTGGACCTCGCATTCCTTCACTTTCCGCATCATCCCCGCCTTTTCTCGATCAACTATCACATTCATCCCGGCACCATGAGAAACAACGCACTTGCTGTCATGAAGCCATTTGTGCGTAACCTCATCCAAATGGGTTACAACGGCACCATCAATCTCAGCGGTGTCCGTTACGAAGCAGAACTTGTCCAATTTGGCCTCCGTTTCTTGCACGAGCTGTTCAAGGACGGATGTAACTTCAAGGAGGCGCTCGACCGTGTGGCATGTCTCTCCGGGTGGAAATACCTCTCGACGATGTACGGCAGGAACGACAACAGGACTGTGTTTCCGGGACGCGACCGCTACTCCCCGCGTGAATTGAGCAGAGCCGATGCCAGGGAGTGCTTTCCCTCGGCCAGGGACGCAGCATTGGCGGCGGGCATGTCTGCTTTCGAGGCCCAAGAAGCCGGCAAGGATGCGAGGGAAGCGTACCGCAAGTCATTGCCGAAAGTCTTGATCGGAGATTACGGCATTCCGGATGGTGTCAAGGTTGAGCACAACTCTGTCCAGCTTGAGTGGGACTTGTCGGGCGTCAAGGTGGAGGGCATTTGAGAGGACCACCCGCATCGCATACCAACATCACGACCCGCCAGACACGAACAAGCAACGCGACACGACGACCAACGACATACGACATACGACATCAAAAATGAGTCTTGGAGGAGCATCTTGTATTTTTTGTGTTTGGCAGCAGGTTCCGGCATCGAAGGATGGAGGGATGGGATGTTACTTGTCTTGTTGTTTTGAGATACCCACCACTGCAAATTTCCTGGAGTTGATGGGAATGGGCTTTTTCTCCGGGATTTCTTGCTTCCAAACAAAACTTTCCTTTCTTGTTTTTATTCTTTCTTTGCCTGGTACACCGAGTTTTGTATAATAGATAAGCGTGGATACTAACCTGCAGATTGACCCGGACCTCAAGACGACGATTGGAGGACCTGCCACCTCTGCCCCCTTTGACACTCGACATTGACTGACATCTTTGCAGATGGCTGCTGCGCGACGAAGCCAACGCTAACGCCAACGCCGCCACCGCCGACGACAACGACGTGGTTTGATACGAGTCGAGCGAACAGCACCTCCTCGAGGCCCAAGGAGATCACAGTATCAGTGCGGGAGAGCCACCCCAGCCTGGCTGGCACGAATCCACAGCCTTGCTCGTCGCTCTCCCGAGTTCAGCTCGCGGGATGACGCTGGGTTGTTTCCGCGAATTTCCCCGTCGTGTGAGTGGTTGACTGGGCAGACTTTCCATGTAGGCGGTGACTCGCACATGGCGTCTTAGGAAGCGACAAATCTGGAGAGAAACACTGCCATTATTCAGAAGGAGCTTGGAACTGGAGAGGAGCTCGAAACCCCTCGTCGCTCAGCCCCGAAGCCAGAGACATGGACGAATGAGTAGTTAGAGCAAAACACGCCCCCATTTCCCAAGCCACAGTGTCATTTGACGAACGTGGGGTTTGCCGTAGCAGGTTCCTGCAGGTAACTGGGGTTGCTTGCGTGCTTGCGCAGGCACTGCAAGCGTTTCGATGGCTGCACGTCACTAGCGAGCAGAATTCCCGAGACCAGCTTCGTTCCGTCGTTCAATTTGCCCACGGCGTCACTGGCCGGTTGGGGAGCGACAGAGGAAGCTGACGTCAAACGACTCGCAACAAAGGTTTATCGGCAGTTCCTGCATGCGTGTGCGATCCTTGTCGGCGAATGGAACCCTACATGTGGCCAATCGCTTGCATTGCCAACCCCTGTTCAGCTCGCTCGCGGGCAGGAACTCCGAGGGCCCTCGACGTTGTCCCCTCTCTCCGGGACTCTCTCGTTCCCCCAGCTTCCACATCGACCAGACGCTCGTGTCCCTTCCACACCTGAGTGTGATTGGGCCCGTGCGATCGGCAACTGAAGATACCCCACTGGTGCTGTGGAACTTTGGCGGATTGAGACGCAGTGTGACTTGCAGGAAACTGACACGCTCTTGTCCTCGCTCGAATATGTGAATGCTGGAAATTGATGCAGGAACTGTGTCTCCCGACATGCGGGATAGACAGTCAAAGTGCCGCACGGATGTGAGAAAGGGACCATGTTGTGAATCGCTGCAATCATCTCCCGCCGTGTAGATTCACCTTCGATGTTGGTGCGCAAGCAGGTCGTTTGTATATTTGTACAAAAAATTCATTCCAAGATGATACAGATACCCGCATGGTATGGGTGTGGAGAAAGGATGCTGAGCTTTCAACTTCGTACGTCGAGAGTAGGAAATTAGGAAAACCGCAATACTCCGCCAGTGTGATTTCTCAGGTGTGGAAAATCCAAGTGATGGGTGAGAGCTCGCTCCGTGGCTTCCCTGTTGGGACTTTTCTTTTCTGATTGCCTCTCAAGATTGTCTCTTGATACTGAAATGACAACGGCAGCGTGCACAAATGCCACATGTGTTCCATAGTGCCATGCGCTTGACTCATAGATGGCGATGGTGATCCAGAATGTGTACGAGCTTGTCGCCGCGGATTTCTGGAGCTTTGCCATTGAGGTCCGACCTGCTTTTTGTTTTAGAGCTTTGGCTCTCCAATTCTCCTGGTCGATGGAAGCCTTACTGTTGATTTAGTGGCCGCCTGGATCCCGTGGCCACTCGCCGGAAGAGCTTCCTCCGGACTGGCTTCCGTCCCCGTCCCCCCTTCTCATTTCCAAATCCTAAGAGCAATGTCAGACTTCTCAAGCCCCACGGCTGCAGCGAGGCTGGGTTGTTGGCTTCCAACACGGGCATCGGAGGTCTTACATGCGTAGTGGAGAGATATTTGGACATTGGGATAGCACGGGAGTCAAGCTGTTTTCGTACAGGGGCGCAAGTCGAGGACAGATTGTTGGAACTTGATGGACTCAGAGACTTTGAGCTCCTTGGATTGCGAAGAAAGACAGTTGCGAGTGTCTTCTTAAGCAGTCGAAGAAACTACCTCAGTCCAATCACTCTAGCTGAACGACAGAGTTCAGCAGAGGTCAGTGCCACGGGATGGGCCTCAACACTCAGCATGGCTCGCCACAACAGACATCAAAGGTCCCCAACAAAGCCATCCCCGGAACTGAAACAAAGCCCTTGATTGATGGGGTTGAGTAGCGGTGTGAATCGACGTAAGACGTTTGCAAGGTGGTTTCTTGGTCAGACCAGCTAGCTGGCCACGTACATCGGACAGCACCGGTACAGCCCCTCGCTCTTCTCCAAAAGACGAAAGCGTATTGGGTGAGGTCAGAGGCCAGAACTACACGGTCGAAAGGCCGCAGAAATGGCCACCCAGCTGCCAGGGCACTTCTCCATGGGGATTGGTCGAAGTCTGGTGGAGCAACCGGGCGGAGTGTCGAAAGACTCGTACTCATAGTGACACGTAGTTGTCGTTGATGTGCTTCGAGATGGTCAACGCCACCAAAACTTGGAGTGAAGCCCGGGTGGACGGTAGGAGTCCTCCAGGGAGGGCTCGTGCAATACCGACGAATGTCTTCCTTGCTCAATCTTGGAGACGAGCGATTGGATATCAGCTACGCAGACGCGCGGAACCGCCATGCCGGAATGAGGGGACGCATGCGGTTCGAGTTTCAGAAGGTCTGTCTGCCTTCCACCGCGAGCGCAGACATCAGACACGAGCCGCGTACGGCCTCGACTTCCAAGGTACAGCCAGGCTATGAGAACACTCAAGAGGGACATGCCGTGATACAAGAAACAGCGTCGAAGGAAGGGCCGGAAGACTTGGATATTCTTGAAGCAGGAATTCCGGATACAATTCGAGCCCCCTCATGAGATGGGGGTACGGGGACAGCTCAGCCACCAAAGCCTGCGAGAGCTACGCCATGTAGGCCATGGCCTATGGAAGCCAGCCTGCGGTATTCCCGGCCCTGCGGCGCATGCTCATGTTCCGCGGCGAGAGCAAGACAACTGTCGCGACTGGCGGATTCGCTATGCCGTCAGTCGAGGCATGCTCGGGACACGCGATGTCGACAGTTGCTTAGCACGCCAAATGGGTCTTCCGGCTCTCAAAAAAACGAAGACGACCCTCCCGCCCGGGTCTGTCACCAGTATCCCAGGCTGAGTTTCGTGAAGCGAGTGGAAGTGGTGTGGCTGCGGACCTCTCATGATTTGTTGTATGCAGCAAAGCTCCGGGGAGCTGCCGGGGACAATAGTTCCGGTCAAGACGAGCAGCCCCCAGCTGCGAGACTGTTTGCTGGAGGAATCAGTATCCAAGCTTCCAGTACCCACCACACTGTCACAAACAGCATGCCTCAACGAAACGTTGGCATACGTGTTTCCACGCCAGAGGCAGCATTCGACCGAAGACGAGAGTACCCAGGTGCCCCTGGGGGCGAGGCATAGCGTTCAGACAAGGACGTCTCGCAGCCACGACGAACCCTGGAGACTCTGCGTCATTGAGCAGAAGCACCTGACCGGGCGCTTAGCCATATGTGAGGAACGGAGTGACTTGCATCCAAAGCTCTTTCCCAAGGCCGTTTGCGACTCCTCTTCGAAGTCAAGACTTGCTCCTTAGACAACTCCAAGTGTCGACAACCCTCTCGAAGTTCAGCGACTCTCTGGCCCCATGTCTGAGACGACTTCTCTTTCTCCGCTGACTTGGAGCTAAGCGCCCAGTCTCCGATCCCTGCCTCTCGAAGAGCAATGCTTGGGCTCTTGAGCAAGGCTGAAGAGAAGAAGAAATCCGTGGAACAAGTAAGAGAAATGCAATCTGGAGAGGCAAACAGATCGTTTTTATGTACTGAGAACTCTTCTGCAAGTGAAGGGGCGCCTCAATCTGCTACAAAGGCACCTATTCGCAAGATGTTGTGTTACCTGAGGTTCGGTGTACTAAAGCGCGGAGGGTTGTTCGAAACAAGACACACCTGCAGCAGCGCGGTTAGCGAACAACCCCACTTCTTGACTGAGGACGAAAGCTCATTATCCTGGGCAACGCCTCGAGCGAAGCGACGAGACGCTGGATGGCCCGAAACACTGAATCCACGCTCACCCAGTTCGTTGAGCTTTTCCAATCAGGTATGTCGCGAAGTGAGTTGCATTTCTGTAGAAGGACAGTCAGGACGATGCAACTGACTGACTGTGGCTTTAGGATTCACGTCGCGCAACCGATACTTTGGAACCGAGCTTGCCCCTCTGCCGATTCGTCTCCACCGAGAACAAAGTATGAAGTCACAAGAGGTTGAACCCTACGAGCGATGGGTCGCGTTCAGCACTTGATGCTCAATCTTCCATCAAAACGAAAACGGACATAAATCTTGTCAGCACGCATTCGCAGACCACCGAATTTGGATGCTCACCAGCGATATGCAAACCTGCAGAACCTAGGTGGCATGACAGGGCGCAAAGCCTCCCGAGACGAGGCTGTGACCCTCCCTGATATGTCGTGGCTGATGCTTCTGGAAACCGGGTCTAATCAGTTGGCACGGAATCGCCTCAAGAAGTAGAAGCCAGCCGCACAGTCGGTCGATGTGCAGTCACACAAGAGGGAACAATAAAACCAGTGGGATTGGGCTCAGAGGTGCTAACAATGCGCCAACATTCCATCAGCAAGGGCTCCGATCGAGTATTCGTGCACTATCGCTGCTCCAAGAAACGAAAGAGAGAGCAACCACCAAGCTGATCAACGAACTGATACACGGTTATGACGGCTCTCCATGTTGTTCTCGCCTGGGACCAATGGTGGTGTGTGAACAAAAAGAAATGCTGGCGCGGTGAATCCTCCTCAGATCTTCACACCGGGGACCAACACTGACGAATTTCTTTGCCCTGTTCAACCATCTTGACCCTCCTGAGACAGTATTAGCTCAGAGGTCATCCTCCAGAAACTTGTACGCAAACTTGAAGTCTGCTTTCCGGCGGTTCACCCTCCTGAGACAGTATTAGCTCAGAGGTCATCCTCCAGAAACTTGTACGCAAACTTGAAGTCCGCTTTCCGGCGGTTCATCCTTTTATATGTCAGCAAATACAAAACAGCAAATAGATTATATGGCAAAATTATGTTCAAGAAGATGATAGCAGGTAGTGGGGTCGTAGCTTACCAAGTGCTCTCGTAGTCAAAGAATCTGTACGTGCCCTGCTCATAATCTTCCGTAATAGACTTTGGTTCCTCGTGTCGTTGAAACCATGTCTGGTACTGCTTGTGGAAGCGCCAGCTTTGAGACTTGAGAGCCTTCGCCGCCAGGAATTGCTCGTACGTGCCTTGACGGTAATAGAACGCGTAGAACAGAGAATCGGTGTCGAGGCGCTGATAAAGCCTCGAATCGTCGAAGATTGCAAGCGGCTCTTGCGGATAGTGGTTCGGCGTGTACGGGTAAGGGTTCTGAGGCTTGTAGTGGCGGGGCTTGTCAACTTCATTGGAACTGGGCATCTGATCGCCCGACGCAGCCAACGAGCGCTCGTCAATTTGCGGATACGTCGCGAAGTCGCCCTTTGTCGCCTCGAATGTCTCGAGAAGATCTTGTAAGCTCGAGGGCAGATGGAATACTGACTCCTCCTCCTGCTGTTGTGTATGCTTCTCTCCATTGGTGATGCGATCCAATGGTTCTGCTTGCTTCGGAGCTTTGGCTGGCGTTGCAGTCTTTTTTTCCTGTGCAGGGGTGGGCGGTACGCTGTTGGATTCTGCACTTGGTGCCGCGGCGCTGGAATGGCTGAGTGCTGGGGATTTGGCTGAGATGGGACAACTCGAGGCGCCGTCATTGCTCGTTGCAGTGGCGACAGTAGGTCGGTGGCTTGTTTGCGCGACTGTGGCCGGATGGGCATGAGACACTGCAGGAGATGGTGCAGCACTGGACTTCGCGGCGGTGGCATGTGTGAGAGCAGGTGTAGTTTGGACGGCTCCTGGCGGCGGAGGTAGAGGTGCGATACCCACACTATTCTTATCGCTTGCAGCCGCAGCAGCAGCAGCCGATGCGTACTTCAGAGGTTCTCCTGGAGCTCTTGTCGGAAGAGGCGCAGGTTTCATACTGGTCGTGTTGATGCCATTTGAATTGCTCGGCGCAGGCGTATGCAGAGTGGATAACGTCGGTAAAGGCGATTTGAGCTGTGTTGACGACCTCCTCGGAGCCGCCGCAGCAGTCTCTCCAACCGCTTTGCCTTTTCCTACTGGTGCTGGCGCACTTCTTGTTCCCTCGTCTTGCTCGTTGTCCTGGACTGATTGCGTGTCTTGTGAGGAGACCTTGTCCCCTTCGACCGCCATGCCGAAGAGGTCCTCTCCGTCTGCCAGGTTGAGGTCGTCGTACATCGAATCATCCTCCATGAAGTCAACCTCTTGATTGTTTTCGACATAATAGCGAATGCTCTCCTCCAAATCTTTGACCTGTTCCACATCGAGGCCATCGTTTTCTAACGACCGGCGCACCAGCTCCAGCTTGTTGATGTGCCATTGATGTCTTTCGGTCATGCGCTCGAGCTCCGCTATCCTCTCTGACTTTGCAGTGTCCTTCTTGCCTTTCTTGATATTCGCTGAGAGATGTGCCGACTCGGCTTCGGTGGTTTCGATTTGTCGCTCGAGCTCCTCGACCATGTTGGATAAGAACTCGCATACTTCCATCTTCTCTTTCTCCTTGGGATCCAGCTTCGAGGCGGCGGACAAGCCTTCTTTCGAGTATGCCTTGGTCTTCATCTCCTTTTCCACTGCCTTGAACTTCTCCATTTGCTGCACATGGGTTAGTTCCAATGTCGATTGCCAGGCCGACGCTTCCGACGAGTGTCACGTACCGTCTCGATCAGCTTCCGCTGGTCAAGCAACGGCTTCTTGTCCTTGATTTCATTTGAAGCTGCCCATGCCTTGATTTGGTCGCGCGAGCGCTGCAGCTTCTTGATTTCCTTCTTGAGAGCATCCTCCAGTTTTTCCTTTTGTGCGGGATTTGACGACTGCTGGAGCTTCTCGTAGATGTTTTCAAAAGCCGCGACACCTTCGGCGACCTTTTTAAAGCATCGATCGATTTCTTGGGCGAGTTTCCTTGCTGCCATGGTCGCGAAGGGCAGCCTCGTTGGGCGAGCGCGTGAGACGGGGCCTAGCGACGTGGTGCAGCGAGGCCGAGCGAGGGAGAGGATGTGCGAACGGGTCGGGCGCGCGATGGAGCTTGCAAGCTGGACACGCTTTGCAAGTTGCCGACTGTGGAGGTTGTGGAATCAGAAGTCTGGGGAGACAAACGCCATGGGGACGCAAGGTACCCATCGGGATTGGCAAAATGGCATCACGTGACGCGGCGTTGGACATGCCCGAGCGCCAAGCGCCCGCGAGGATCCCGGTCGGTGCTCCTGGGTGCCCGTCCGCCATCCATCTCCTCGACCACCACCGCTGTACGGATACCAATACGCGCGCAGCTTGCCGCCCAAAATCTGACCACGCCGCCTCCATCTCGCTCCCTCCCCGTGTCTGGCTGTCTGTCCTCTGGCCGCTCCAAGAGAGAGAGACGCCTGGCATTGCTCTAAACGTGACACAATCAAGCACAATGAAGGGTGAGCGCTGCTGCCGAAAAGTTGCACACCCGCACCGCAGCTAATGCTCCTCAAGCCGTCTTGCAGCGCGTCAAGAGCGCTTCTGTCACCGTCGATGGCAAGTTGGTTTCTAGCATAGGAAAGGGTGTGCTTGTTTTTGCTGCCGTTGGCAAGGACGACACGCCAAAGGAATGCGAAAGGATGGCCGACAAGGTCCTGAAGCTGCAAATGTGGGACGACGAGGCGGCAGAAGAGAAGAAACGCAAGGTATGTCCATCTTGCAATGGTCAACGTTTCCAACCCTTATTGATGCATCTGCTGCAGTGGAAGAAAAACGTCCGCGACATTGGCGGAGAGATCCTCTGTGTCTCACAATTCACTCTTCTTGCATCCACAAAAAAGGGCAACAAACCTAGCTTTCACAGGTCCGCGGCAGAGAACCAAGCCCGTGAGCTATACAACTCATTTTTCAAAAAAGTCCAAGATCTTTACGACCAGGACAAAGTCAAAGATGGCATCTTCCAAGCAATGATGGACGTCGCCTTAGTCAATGATGGCCCGGTAGGTGTTGATTATCACTGCGAGGATGAAGCGGTATATTTCTCCAGCGCTTGTCCCATGTCATCTCTGCCTCGGGCTTCTTGCTGACGTCTCGACCTTCACAGGTGACATTGGAAATCGATACGGATCCACCCAAAATGGATCCGCCTGGAGAAATGGGCGCTTCGACAAACCCTGATCGTATCAAGCTGGAGGAGCTCATGACAAAAATCGGCAGGATTCAAAAGGAGTTCCACATACCGGCTGAACTACTGGAGTGAAACATCAAGGCGCCTTGTCCACGAGGTAAAGAAAACTTGACGTGGGCGCACTTCCCAAGACCTGGCTCTGCTACCTCTCCAATTCACACGTAACTGGGCAGCAATGGCTTCTTATCCAACGACAACTTTTTGGTCCGGGTTTCGGGCTGTGTACGTCATCTGTATCACAAACTCGAGGCTTGCCAGCCTTCTGCGGCTAGGCGCATACGGGCCCCTATGCTGTACCGCAGTCTACGACAAGCATGCCGCCGCGTCTGATAGCCTTAGGAATTTGCCTTCCTGTACATCTGCGTGGCCATTCTCTTTCCTCACCTGATTCAAGTGGGAATTGTGGCTCACCGCTCTGTCGGGAACCTGCATGCTTCAATATGAGCGTGTCGTCTGCGCCATTGCTGGGTACACAGCATCGGTACGGGACGCCTTTCTCTGTTTGACCCCGAGGATCTTTCTCGTCTGGGAAAACGCCACAGCAGAGTTGAAAGTGATAGTTCAAAATCCCTCATCTGGAGGCATCAAGGCCAAGCGTCAGTCTCCTTGCGGCGGGCTTTCAGAGTCAGCATGGCATATCTACCGGAGACAAAATTATCACGTGCGACGTCAGCCAAGGCTTAAAGCTTTCGATATTTGGACATGCAGCACCCGTTTGCTGAATGTTCAAAGCTGCAAAATTCATTTCTCGAAACATGCGCTTGTCAGGTCTTACTAAACAACGGCGCAGCTCGCAACCTTTTTCTTTGTCGCACAATACCATTTCCACCCGTAATTCAACTGGCTGTCCACTTTCCGGGCCGGCGGATCTGGCTGACCGCAAGCGTTGCTACCTCTGAAAGTTGTATCACAGCGACAAGGAAATCATGCGCTGCAGAATCGTTTCAGCCGCCACGCTTCATTCCAATGCTGCGTGTCTACTGCGCAAGGAACCAAAAAGCGTAACAAATTGATTATGGCATTGCAAATCTGGGGCCTGGAGGACAACGCATGGGCGTATCCTTGCGTTCTCAATTCTAAAAGCCACAGTGGGGCGGTGACACAAGTACCACCATGTCGCAACGGCGCTGGACTATGCTCGGAGCCCGATACCAACTCAGCCATGTGCTTTGGTCTGCCGACTTCTCCCTACAGCACTATCTTGCTTACTCAAGGCACCGCTTCTCAGCTGCCACAGAACACCCGGTGCCACGGCCGCGAAGTCTCGTGTCGAAGGCTATGACACCTCTATTCCTGTGTCCCCGAGTTCGCATTTCCATTCGTCCAGAATTTGGTGATATGCTTTACTATGACGGACATTACCAACCACTGGGTCCGGCAAGCTTTGGAAAAGGTTGACAATGAATCTGCAAGAACTCAAGTCACCCTAGCAATCTTGTCCACCTGACGCATACCGCTGATCTTGCGTCTGAGTCCAAGAAATCGACCGAGCCGCTGTCCTGTCCTTGACGCCGCTCGGTCTCCAGTTTGTGGTTCAGAGACTTCATCATACATACTCTAGCGGGTATGCAGCGCCGTTCAATGGGCATTAGGGCCATGCAGCATGCTATAAAAGGAGCATGCATCCTACACCATCAATTTACTGTCTACTCGAAGAATAAAGCTTTTCATTAGCACTTTCCTCCCTCGAAAACTCTGTCCAACATTCCAGGGGAAAGTCTCAAAACGAATCCATCCTCGAAATGTCCAACTCGTGGGCAAGCAATGCCCGGAATCAGCCGGACCCTCAGCCGACGTCGACTTCAAGTCTCCACGCATGCGTTGGCGGTCTTTTGATCTCTACATGTCCTGCTTGTGCAGGGCACCCTCAAGGGTAAGCGCACCAATTAAAGTCCCGTCGGACGCAATTTCGTCCTAATTCTCGGACAACCAGCTACCGCAACCCTATTTGCAACAATTGCAAAGGTATGGGAGTCGTGACAGAGCTGTGCCGACAGTGTCCGAGTAAATCATCCAATACGTCAACAAACACATCATTGGCTGGCTCTCCCAGCTCTTACGGAGGCTACGGAGGCTATAGCGGCTACGGATCTTCACTCGACCAAAGACTAAACGACAAGCACAAAGAAACTAAAAGAGACGACAAAAATCAAAAAGGCGGCGGGATCTGACCTCGCTTTTTGCTCTTCTTGCTTTCATACGGAGTTTGAGCCCAGAATTTGTGTTGTTGCCGCTTCATTCTCAACTGTATTCTTTCCATTCATCAACCAACATATCCCATTTCGAGGATCTTGGTTGGCTTGCTTATGGACACATGTGCTGCTTTGAAAGGTGCCATTCATGTGGATAGACTTCTCAGGGGCTTTCGCTGTCTTCTACAGGCAAATTGACCAACACAAACCGACGTGCTCAGGCGCTCGCACTGTCATTCCAGAATATCTTCGCCAGCAACAGAAAGAATATCCTCGCGCCAGCATCATGCAACTGCTGTGCTCCTATTTTGAAATCACTCTATCTCAGCCACCCTGTCGAGCCGCAGTTCCAGTTACCAGAACCTCTATGTTTCCCAACAATCTCCGGGGGTGTAACAACACCTTCCGAGCGCGAGCACTCAGAGCCAGTCGGCTTCTTTGGGCGCTCTGATTCGCCTCGGAGATATCCATGCAAAGCATATTCGCACCCAGGCGCCAAAATGTGCAACAACAACATCTACGTAGCCATGGCTCCATGCCACCTTGCCATGCTGGTGGTCCATTAGCGCAGGCACCAGTGCCCGCCAGCCATCTACTCGTCTCCATGGCCCAAGCAGCAAATAGCAATGGAGCAGGTGTCCTCGAGACCTACCGCTAGAGGCATGTGACTGCGTATCGAGGGTACACGACAGTCGTCGCCCTCACTGACGATAGCCACTTTTACCCTCTGTTCCTTGGAAACGCGTTTGTGCTTCACTGAAGTCCAAGCCGCGGAAGAAGAGGCCGATTTCGGCAAAGGGACAGAGCTTAATCTCAGTCCCACAGACTACCAAACACCGTGTTCACGGTCGCCAAGGCCGGATCTCACTTGTTCGGCACGGAGCAATCTCAGAACACCCGTTGAGGTGTTTTGCGCGAGGACTTTGGGCTGCACTCGCGTCAAACTGCCAACACACTGGCCACTGTATTGATGGTGACCTGGCGAGCGTGTCTTTTGGAGACACGAATATTTGGCTGGACCACGCGGCGGATGAAGACGTGATGACACACGCGCGAGGAACCCTGCAGTAAGACTTTCAAGCCTTTGGCCTTCGCAATCCCCAATTCTCGGCTGACGAGTTCCAAAGATTGTACCTCAAACGTTCTTGAGCACGAAACCGACTGGCTGGGTCGGGGAAAGCCTGAAGTTTGCCGTGTAGAATGATCCTCTCTCATTCACCCCGGATCATTGCAGTCACACTGCGCTGAATCACGCCTGCAGCGTGCTAGGCTCTAACGTCGTCCGAGCATCTCTTCTTTGGCGCTGATCTCGCATTCCTAGGCTAAGAAATCTTTCGGATCTCATCGCCAATGCCTCTCATTTGTTGGAATTTTACGCCGTCCAGAAGGCACATGGTCCTCCCCATCGGAGGCCCATGTCAGAATCCTCATCCATGACCTGCTTTTCTGCATCGCCAGGGCTGTTCAGGCTTACTCTGGCCGGACTTGGGCTGTGCCCGGAATGACACGCAGACACGTTCCCGACCATGGCCTTACTGAGACATTGCAGATTCGTATTCCACGACTTTTGTTGGCTCAAAAGAAGCAGCCGACATGACGTCACGACGACACTTTCTTTGAACCGAGTGTACAGTCACGACGTGAAACCAGGTACATGAATCTTTGGGTTCTATGCCGTGAAATCTCGCCCAAGCTCCTTCAGTGCACCCCGAGTCGGCTTTGGCTGGGCTTAAAAGACGAAATATTGCCAGGAATCATTGCTCACCTGAGGCGCATTGTGGAAGAACGGTATAGCTGCAAACGCTGTTCCAAGGTGTTTACGCATGACCTTGAATACAAAAGTCGTATTTGCTGGCAGAGTGCCGAGGTGAACGGCGGCAGATCGCCCAACCTTCATGTTTAACTCTTTCGGCTGACGCAATGTTTTCTGGCATGGTGCCGATAATTTGCACCTCGGCCCAACCATGAAAACGTGGCTGGTGGAAAAAGAATTGAAGGATGATGTTTGTGGCGCAGGAGACGACGGCACGACAGAGCACAGCTTCAGAACCTCGTCTTCGACCTTCAGGTCAGGTACTTGATTGATTCTTGCAACGAAGCAAAGCAGCGACTAATTTCTGCAAAAACAAGGCCCGGGCCGAGCGGAGACGGGCCCTTGGCTTTGGCCACGCTACGGGCGAGAGATGGGGCGCATGAACAAATCACAGCCAGCCAACGCCTCTTCTCATCCGTCACGCGTCGCGAGCTGACTCCACTCCCTCCATCTGACCTGCCAACTCCAGCAAGGCCGCCGTACGAGCCATCGAACGTTCTCTCCATCTGGTCACGGAAAAATCGCAGTCTGTCCCCAGTTTGCTGCCTGCACTGTCGAACCACAGGCTCAACGGAGTCGATGTCCGATGAGATTCTCGAAAGCATGCGGGTGCTTGCGAAAGACCGGGTCTCTCGACTGGCCCACGACTAGAGATCACCCTGGGCAGCTGAGCTGGAGAATATGACCATTGGCTTGTGATGCGACTGTCGAAGGCAGCGCGCGCAACGTTGGGGGCCATATAAAGAAATTGCGCTGTAATCCGGCCCCAGCCAAAGGAATACACCAGAGCCAACTTCGCTCGGAGCCCGTCGACAAGGGTCTTGTTGCCTTGCACGCCTCGAAGCGGACATCATCCCTCTATATGAACCGAATAGTTGCACCCTCGCGCCAAAGCCTTGATTATTAGACAGCGGCGCAAAACGCTGCAGCGCCTTTTCTGACAGACAAACCGTGGTTTTCCTGCTGCAGGTTCTCGACCATGAAGTCATCCCTGTTCCTTGCCGCTGCAGCTCTTGCCGGCCCAGCTTATGCGGCCACGCCTGCCGAATGGCGTTCGAAGATCGTTTACCAAGTTATTACAGATAGGTGAGCAAACAGATCTCCTTACCATTTGCGCTTTGCGCTGACAATTCTAGATTTGCGCGTGGAGACAACAGTACTACTGCCGCTTGCAATGCCTCGGATCGACAGTATGTCTCGAAGACTTGCCACCGTCGAATAAATTGAAAATAGAACTGATCATGTTGCAGATATTGTGGCGGCTCTTACCGGGGCATCATTAACCGGCTCGACTACATCCAGAACATGGGTTTCACTGCGGTGAGTTTCGCAGAGTTGGAAATTTGCCATTGCTTGGGAATTGACAGAAGCCGGCAGGTTTGGATCTCCCCAATCACGTACAACTTGGAAGGGGACACTGGCGACGGCACCGCCTACCATGGCTACTGGCAACAGGATCTGTACAGGTTGAACGAGAATTTCGGCACGGCCGAGGATCTCAAGGCTCTTTCGACCGCTATTCACGACCGCGGCATGGTACGTTCTCTCTTGGTGAAACCAAACCTGTTAATATTAAGTGACTCTCTAGTACCTCATGGTTGATATCGTGGTAAATCACAATGCCTGGCCGGGTGATTACACAACGGTCGACTACAGCAAATTCAACCCATTCAACTCGCAGGGCGACTATCACTCATACTGCGAAATCACCAACTACGACGACCAAGAGAACGTCGAGGACTGTTGGCTCGGCAGTTCGAACGTCGAGCTCGTTGACCTGAACACGGACAGCTCTGCCGTCATTTCAGGCTACAACTCCTGGATCACAGATCTCGTGTCGAATTACTCCAGTGGGTATTCTACGCTCCTGAATGGCTGAATGGATGGACGGGCTGACTGGGAGCAGTCGACGGCCTTCGTATTGATACTGTCAAGCACGTTGACAAAGCCTTCTGGCCTGACTTCAATGCCGCTGCTGGCGTGTTTTGTACGGGCGAGATCTTTGACGGCGATGCGGCGTACACCTGCCCGTACCAAGATTACCTCGACAGCGTGCTGAACTACCCCATGTAAGCCTGCGCTTCCTTTCTCCAATTCTACGTGTATGGTTGAAGACAGAGCAGGGACGGAGAAGCACCCTGTTCTTCACTCTTGCCTTTTCCTTCCCCCCCTTTTCCAGACAACCGACTCCTATGCTCAACGCACTAACCACTACAACATAGCTACTATCCCCTCATCCGAGCCTTCACCTCCCCATCAGGCTCCATTTCCGACCTCGCCTCCATGATCAACACAGTCAAATCGACCTGCAAAGACTCGACGCTCCTCGGCACCTTCTCCGAAAACCACGACGTGACGCGCTTCGCCTCGCTAACCTCGGACCTCTCCCAAGCGCGCAACGTGCTCGCCTTCGTCCTCCTGCACGACGGCATCCCCATCGTATTCCAGGGCCAAGAGCAGCACTACGCCGGCACCGGCGACCCTGACAATCGCGCCGCGCTGTGGCTGTCGGGCTACGACGCCAGCGCGCCGCTGGCCCGGCTGGCCGCGTCGGTCAACCAGATCCGCAACCACGCGCTGTACGTCGACGCCGCCTACTTGACGTACAAGAACTATCCCATCTACAGCGACGCCAACACGCTGGCGCTGCGCAAGGGCTACGATGGCGCGCAGATCGTTGCTGTGCTGAGCAATCGCGGCGAGAGCGGCGCGGCGTATACGCTGAACTTGGGGAGTACCGGGTGGAGCAGTGGTGCGTTGGTTGTCGAGGTCTTGACGTGTGCGACCCTGACGACGGCGGGTGATGGGTCTGTTCCGGTGCCTATGGAGAGCGGGCTGCCTCGCGTGCTGTATCCAAAAGATAAGTTGACTGGGAGCGGCATTTGTGGCTTGTAGAGTGGTTGACGGCTCCGATTTGAGCTTCGTGTACAGTTTTGGGCTTCGAGCGGGTAGAGGAAGAAAGATGATTTGCAGTGGTTGAAGTCATTGCATTTATAGTATGACGTTGGTTGGCCTCTCTTGTTTCTCGTCCTCTGCTGCTTTAGCAGCATGTTGTAAGCAAACCTCAAGAGAGAGAGAAAAGGCCATGTTTGTAGGTGCTTTGGACAATAAAAGGGCATGGGAAATCAAACTGCTAGGTGAATGTTCCCCGTGCCATTCATGGCATGCTAGCCAGGCAGGTGCCTTAAGCCGACAACTTCATTCGCTGCATTTGCCATCATGTCAATATCAAAGAGAATTGATCCACTGACTACTGGAGCGGGGAGGGGAAAAAAAGAAAATAAAAAAGACCCAAGTGGCGACACCATTCCCACGGCCCATATCCCGTTCACTCCACCCACGAAATTGACCGATGACACCCCAATGAACCACAAAATCAACGCCGTTTCCAGACCCCGTTAGCCCTGACTCGTTCCTCACTGACAAAGAAGATTCTCGTGTTCGTCTCCTTGGACAAACAAATCTGGACATGTGGACCGTTCGACGTCGGCTGCAGTATGCCTGGCAGACGTCCCTGTGTGATTTATTTGTTCGTGCTTTGTTTGTGGACAGTCGTGTGTAATGGTGTTTGAAGGAAACAGTCCGCTCATGTCAAGGTAAGCAGACCGATGTTTGAAGAGACACAAAGAAGATATCTGCTTAGAAGGGCTGGCCTCATGGACCAAGACTGTCGGGCAACTTGGCCAGGCCGAGGAACATGGCCAGACCACCCGCAGCAAAAATGCTGGTGTCGCGGGCAACACAGCGCAAGAACTGAGCGGTGGTGCGCTTTCGCGGGCTATCGGCTGGCGACGACGTGATTTCCTTGTCGTCGTCCTTTGTCTGATTGTCCTGGGGTGGGTCGATGTCATCAAGCTCTGCCTGCTCCACAGTCCTCTTCTGAGGTCGGGGGCCCGTTGGTTTGTGGCCTGTCGACTCATGTGCTTTCGCGACGTCGGCATAGGCCTTGGCGATCAGGTTTTCCATCTGTTGATGAACATCCTCGGCGGTCAGATTTTCAACCTTTTGGTCGACATCCACGATGTCTTCCTGGCTGGGGCGCGAGACATGACAATCGACTGCCGAAACAGCTTCCGAAGCAGCAGGCTTGTCGCAGGCCACCTCAGGAAGAGGTTGGTCAACAGCCTTAGAACGCTGGTCTTCGACATGTTCCTCAACATACTCCTCAATCTCCAGGGTGGTGTCCATGAAGCCAGGCTGGTCAAGGAGGTCGTTGATTTTGTTTTGAAAGCGCTTGACTGTGCCGAGACGGGTTTGCACTTCATCGGGCTCACCGGGAGGGGTCGTGGATCGGGGCAGAGGGCCATAGTAGGCACTGTCGCTGGAGCCGGAATCTGAGTCATCGTCGGCGTCTTCCTCAACCTCGCTCTCCTCTGGATAGTCCATCTCCTCTTCTGGCGCTCCTTCGGAAATCGAAGAATCATCCTCGAAGTGGATTCCGTCGAAAAGGCTGGACTTTTCTTCGTCCTCACCCTCATCCTTCATATTCAAGTACGTGTCGGGGATCACAATGTGGCAGTCCTCTTCCTCGTCTGAGTAGATGCTGACCTCGTCGGTATAGCCGCGCTTGATGTCACTGTAGTCGACGACTGGCTCGTGCTCGGACGGGCCAGGGGTGTTGAAAGGGTCCCAATTCCGATACTCAAGCCGGTACATGGCTGGCTTGTAGGATTCTGAGGCGGAGATTCGCATTAGCGTTGTTCATGGAGATGGAAGTTTGAGTGGTGTTGCGTGTAGGGTTGAGGTTGTGAGGAGTTGGGCGGGAGCCTACCTGACCCGCGAATCACACTCACGCCAAACTCCAGGCTGGCACCGGACGCAACAATGACTTCCCCGCCACGGGGCACCACAACACCGTCGACCTTCGTTCCATGCATCGATTTAAGGTCTTTGAGAAAGACACGCTGGGAAAGGCAACGTCAGCATAGTCTGGGACCAAGGGGCATGAGTATCGAGGTGAGACGCACCTCGCCGGCAGTGTCCGTCCTAATCGATGCATGCTCCTTTGAGATGACTTTATTGTCGATTTTTGTATTCCCGTGGGAAGCGACAACCCCGCGGTTTGAAGAGGCACGACCGATGGTGAGCGGGTCATCGACTGAGAGGCGAACAGTGCGTTCGCGGATAGGATCACCGTCATTCAACGCGGTGAGCTTCACCTGTAAGGCTATGAAGAGTCAGCTTGGGGGCGTGAACAAAGTGCTGGTGAGCTGCGGCAGACGTACTAGTGCTCGGAGTCAAATTCATGGTTGCGTAGCGTGTTGAGTCAAGGTTGGCGGAGTGTCCGGTGACGAGGTGAGTTTGGTCCACAGTTTGTCCGCAACAGGCAAGTTGAAAGGCAGCAGAGCGTTGAGGTCTGACTGGACAAAGCGGCAGCAGCGATGGCCAAGATAATGTAAAGCTCTCCCGGACCAGGACCAGGACGACGAGTCGAAGAGAGCGAGTGGAAGCGAGGAGGTTGAAGGAGCAAGAGAGGGCAGGTTGTGGAGGAAGCGCAGCGGAGGTGGTGACTACACCAGTGGAGAGGAAGCGGGCGCGGGGGACTGGGAGCACTGGCCTCAGCTCCTTCCCGGTCGCTGATAAGAGATTGCCCGGCCCATCTCCGGCTTTTTGCACCCCACTGGGCTCTCAGGCTCGACGGCGCGGCGCGCACATCCATGGATCCTCGCGCGCCGTCGCAGAATTTCTGGTCTTGACTCTACGGCTCTACCTCTACCACGCCCGCCACCCACCCCATCGCACCCTTCGTCCGGTGTTCTACTCCCATGCTCATGCCTGTTCCTCGGTAGCCACTCCTTCTTTCCCAACATGACTTCTCAAGGCGAGGTCAAAGAGCAGGTCGTCGACCGCGTGCCCAAGCGCATCACCGAGCTCCAATTCGGCATTCTGTGAGCACCCTCACCCCCGCTGTCAACCAAGTCCACCTCTGACCACGCCCCAGATCCAATCAAGATATTGTCAACCAAGCCGTCATTGAAGTCTCCGACCGCCACATTTACGACGCAGGAAGCCAAGGCCCCACGCGCAATGCCACCAAACATGGACCCCTCGACGGCCGCCTGGGTATTTCTGCAAAGTCGGCTGTTTGCGAAACTTGTGGCGAAGACCTCAAGTCGTGCAACGGCCACTTTGGTCATGTCAAGCTGGCCCTGCCCGCCTTCCACATTGGGTACCTCAAGATGATCATCGAGGTCCTGCACAGCATCTGCAAGGTACGCGCATTTGCTTGATGGATTACCCTCCGATACTGACATGAAAGCAGGAATGTTCGAACATCCTCCTCGACGAGCCAGCGCGGCAACGGCACCTCAAAAGCCTTCGGAGACCCGACATCGACAGTCTCCAGCGGACTGCCCTATGCAAGAAGATTGCGGGAGAGTGTAAGAAGGTGAAAAAATGCCCCTACTGTGGCGCAGTCAATGGACCAGTTAGAAAGGTTCCCGGGCATCCGCTCAAGGTTGTGCATTTCAAGTTTGATGCATACAACAAGTCAAATGCCAAGAAGAAGGAAATGCCGCGCGGCAAACCAGAGTTCGACAAGTCATTCGAGGTGGCCAAGCAAGGAAACAATGAGCTGGAGAAACACATGCGCAAAGCCGTCGATGATATGAATCCGCTCCGAGTCTTGAACTTGTTCAAGCGTGTCAAAGCCACAGACTGCCCACTTCTGGGCATGTCAAAAGGGAGGCCGGAGATGTTTATTTGGCAATATGTTCCGGCGCCCCCCGTCACCATCCGCCCCTCTGTCGCGCAAGAGGCTGCAACAACCGAGGACGATATTACCAACAAGCTCGGAGACATTATTCAAATTAGCTCCCTGATACGTGCGGGCCTGGAAAAGGGCCAACCAGTCCAGACAATCATGGAGCAGTGGGATTTTCTTCAGCTCCAGATCGCCATGTACGTCAACAGCGACCTTCCTGGCATTCAACAGCAAGGAGTCGGAAAGCATATCAGAGGCTTCTGCCAGCGGTTGAAGGGCAAACAGGGTCGTTTCCGAGGAAACTTGTCTGGAAAACGTGTAGACTTTTCGGGCCGCACCGTCATTGGCCCTGACCCGAACTTGTCCATCGAAGAAGTTGCGGTTCCGGAGAGGGTTGCCAAAAACATGACGTATCCGGAGAGAGTCTCGCGATATAACATGGAGAAGCTCAAAGATTGCATTAGGAGAGGCAAATTCAAGCACCCCGGTGCCAATTTCGTCATCAAACAGGACGGCCGCAAGCTGGTTTTGGAAGTTTTGCAAAAGCTTGGAAGACTGGGCCAGTCAGCAGATCAGTTGGAGATTGGCGACATTGTCGAAAGACACCTTGAGGACGGCGACATTGTACTGTTCAATCGACAGCCTTCCTTGCACAAGCTCAGTATCCTCAGTCACAAGGCCAAGATCCGACCATGGCGAACTTTCCGTCTCAACGAGTGTGTCTGCAACCCTTACAACGCTGATTTTGACGGAGACGAAATGAACTTGCACGTCCCCCAAACAGAGGAAGCCCGCACCGAAGCCATCGAGTTGATGGGCGTGAAGCACAACTTGGCGACACCTAAAAACGGGACGCCCATCATCGCGGCCATTCAGGATTTCATCACCTGCGCTTTCCTGGTCAGTCGGAAAGACCTGTTCTTCGACAGAAAGACTTTCGCCCTCGTCTGCGGCTACATGTTCAACGACGAAGCTGTGAGAGACCCGGAAACTGGAAAATACCACAGAATTGAGCTTCCTCCACCTACCATCATCAAACCGCAGGCGTTATGGACTGGAAAACAGGTGTGCAACGTGCTCATGCGGCCGTACAAATCATCCAAAGTTCTTGTCAACCTCGATGCCAAATGCAAACAATACAAAGGCAAAGCGAAGGATCTCAACGAGGATGATGCGTACCTTGTCATCCGCAACTCGGAGATCATGTGCGGTGTCATGGACAAAGCCACAGTCGGAGATGGCAAGAAAGACTCGGTCTTCTACGTAATGATGCGAGACTTTGGCCCTGACTATGCAGTGCAAGCCATGAACAGACTGGCCAAATTGTCCGCTAGATGGCTTACGAACCGTGGGTTCTCCATCGGTGTGAGCGATGTCACTCCCGGAAAAAAGCTTGTCGAGAGGAAGACCAAGCTCATCAGTGACGCTTACGTCGAAGCAAAGCATGTGGTGGAGCTCTACAACTCAGGCAAATTGGAAAGAGCAGCAGGCTGCGACGAGGAAATGAGCATGGAGAACAAAATTTCTGGTATTCTCAACAAAGTCCGTGGAGAGGCTGGTGACATTTGCTTCTCGGAACTTACCAATTGGAACTCTCCCCTCATCATGGCCAAGTGCGGTTCCAAGGGCTCCAATATCAACGTTGCCCAGATGGTTGCTTGTGTCGGTCAACAGATTATCGGAGGTGCTCGAGTTCAAGACGGCTTCCAAGACAGAACATTGCCCCACTTCGCCAAAGGTGGTCGTCTTCCTGATGCGAAGGGCTTTGTTGCCAACAGCTTCTACTCCGGCTTGACACCTTCTGAGTTCATCTTCCACGCCATGTCCGGCCGTGAAGGTTTGGTTGATACGGCCGTCAAGACTGCCGAGACTGGTTACATGTCTCGTCGATTGATGAAATCTCTCGAGGATCTTTCATCGCAGTATGATGATACCGTCAGAAATTCGGCTTCACAGATTGTACAGTTCCGATACGGAGACGACAACCTCGACCCTGTGGACATGGAAGGCAAGGCGAAGCCTGTCAACTTTGACCGCTCATTCGATCACGCAAGGATGACCACCTGGAGCAACGAGGAGCCATGCCTACAGCCTGAACAGATCCGGACCATGACAAGATCACGGTTGAATGCGGAACGCTCCAAGATTCAAAGATACTCTGAAAACGGCGACAAGCTTGAATACAATGCGGCAGACCTTGCGTCTGTTGACCAGAAAGAATCACAGCGCGGCTTTTTCGACGAGGTTCAAAAGTTCATATTCGACAAGGCAGACATGCTGGAAAAACTGCTCACGCGCTTCATGGAAATCCAAAACGCTGAGGAGCAAAAGGGCAGAGAAGCTGCCGACGATGGTAAGCTGCCGTGTTTAATCTGTGCACGCGGTTGCTAACAATCCCTGCAGATGGGTTCGCAAACATCATCAATGGAGTCGCCAAGGTTTCGAGGAGATGTCTGGACTACTTTCTCGAGCTTTGCTTGACCAAGCATGGCCAGTCTCATGTCCAGCCAGGCCACGCTGTTGGTGCTGTTGGTGCACAATCGATCGGAGAACCCGGTACCCAAATGACGCTCAAAACTTTCCACTTTGCAGGTGTGGCCGGTATGAGTATTACTCAGGGTGTACCCCGTATCAAGGAAATCATCAACGCTTCCAAGGTCATCTCGACCCCAATCATCGACTGCGAGCTCGAAAACAGCAAAGATGAGTTGGCTGCTCGTGTTGTCAAGGGTCGCATCGAGAAGACGTTCCTCAGGGACATCATTTACTACATTGAAGACGTCTGGTTCGACAATGGATGTTATCTCAACATGCGTATCGACCTCGACACTGTCAACGCTCTCGGTCTCGATTTGACCACCAACGATCTCCAGAAGGCCATCCTTGGCGAGAAAAAGCTCAAGATCGGCTCTGAGGGTGGCACCATCGAGTTTAATCATCTCCACTTGCGAGTCTACGTTCCTGACCTAACTAGCCCGACCAGTACCGAAGGAGCTCCCAAGGCCAGGAAGGCTGCAGCAAGTCGTTCTGGCAAGAAGCCCTTGACTGATGACGCATACTTCTCCCGCATCCAATTCCTCAAGCGGGCTCTCCCTGAAATTGCAGTCAGCGGATATCCTGACGCAGCACGCGCCGTCATCAAGAAATCCGACGACGCCGAAGAGAAGGTCCGATTATTTGTCGAAGGGTACGGTCTGCGCCAAGTCATGGGCACTCCTGGTCTCAAAGGAGTCCACTGCAAGACCAACTCGGTTCTCGAATGTTACGACGTCCTTGGAATCGAAGCCGCGCGTACGACCATCATCAACGAAATCGCCAGCGTCATGGGCAACATGGACATTGATCCGCGTCACATGCAGTTGCTGGCTGACACCATGACGTACAAGGGCGACATTCTCGGCATCACGCGTTTCGGTCTTGCCAAGATGCGTGACTCTGTCCTGCAGCTCGCGTCGTTTGAGAAGACGCCAGACCATCTCTTCGAGGCCGGCGCGAGGGGCAAGAGCGACGGCATCAATGGTGTGTCGGAGTGCATCATCCTCGGACAGACCATGGGCATTGGCACTGGTGGCTTCAAGGTCGTCCGGCGCCTGAATTTGCAGAGAGAAGAGGTTGGAAGAAAGGGCGATGCTTTTGAAGGGTTGTTCAGCTGGTAGTGGTTGAAGTGGGCGACGGCGTTGGCAGTCTTCCTTTTGAGCATTTTGTGGGCGGCGTGGTTCAGCATAGCATGGCGTGGCGTCAAAAAGGGAAATTTCGTCGGATAGCCTCGAGGTGCAAAAATTGGCCTTTGTTTCTTGTCAGCTAGCTCGCTTCAGCGATAAGTGTCGAAATGATCTTGCAAGACTCCTCTTCAGAAATCAAACTCCTCACTCACGACCTCGCATCCCTCGGCCTCAAGCCACGCCCTCACCCTCTCCCTGAACCCCCTCCCAGCGCAAACGAACCACCTGCTGCCTCCCTTGATCCCACCGCCGTCGCCATCGCGGCCGCTTGCTCCGCCCAGCAAATCCTCCCGCGCCATCCTCCGCGTCACGATCACCGCACCCAACGCCTCAAGCTCCTGCACCACGGCGGCGTCCGCGCGCGCGTCCTCACCAGAGGCGGCATCATCGTTCTCAGAGGCGGTCAAGAACAGCGCCACGCGTCCCCAAACGCGCTGGGCGGCGGGGTCGTGGCGCCAGGCGCGCAGGAGAGCGCGAGCAAAGGGCGCGTCGGCGCGGCGTAGTGTCCACAAGAGGTGCACGGCGGCGTTGCTGTTGTGCTGTTGTGGTGGATTGGCACTGTGGTTAGAGGCTTCGAGGGCGGAGAGTTGGCCGAGGAGGGGCGTGATGCCGACGCCGGCGGCGACGAAGGGGATGATGTTGTTTGAGGTTGACTTCGATGTGGGGAGAGGGTGTTGCGGTGGTGACGGGGAAGTGATGGGGAGGAGCGAAAAGGAGCCGCCGAAGCCGCGGACGGGCAGGGAGAGGGGCCGCAGCGCGGAGCGGCGGCCAGGGGAGCGCGGGATGTGTTTGAAGAGAAACGACGTCGCAGGGCCGTTGGAGATGAGGCGAACGGTGATGGTGAATGTCTTGCTCGGAGCGACGTTGACGGGGGAAGCGGCAGGCGAAGGAGACGTGGAATCGGAGTGAGAGGGAGAAGGCGGGAGAAGGCGAGGCGCAGACGACACCGTGAACGTCCGGACGAAGTCGTCGTTGAGCGACTGCGGCTCGTCGTCGCGCATGTGGCTGTAGCCAATGTCGAGCTCCTCTGAGAAATCCAGCGCGACCCACTGGCCTGGCTGAATCAACGCAGGCCGGTCCAGAGAGAAGGTGAAGCGACCTATCGTCGGGGCAAGGAGCTCCGCAGCAGTGAGAGTTGCTCTGTTGGAGAAACCCACGCCTGCTTGTACTCCTGCTGGTCCGAGGTTAGCGAGAGTTGCCGAGAGGCTGCTTTCTGAGGCTAGTGGGCGCACAGGGGGATTGTAGGGGCTGCGTTCGCCTGGGATGCCACGAAAGGAGAGGCCCTGGCGGACGAAGCGGGATGCAGTGACGGTGATTCGTACAGCGAGGTTGCTGCGTGGGAGGACAGCTGCCGCGGCAGCACCCACCAACGTCTCCGTAACTCCTGTCAGATAGAGAACATCACCAGTCTCGAAATCTGGAAAGCATATGCCGGCGCGAGGTGTTGACTGCAGATTCCCAAGCGTCTGATAAAGACGATTTCCAGAGTACTCGGGGTAGACAATAGTGGTGGTCTTCGAATCCTTCGACTGTATGATTCGCACAAATCCAGGGGGACCGCCGCGGTGGTTTGTATCCATGTCCGTTGTAGAATTCGAAGAGCTTATGAAAAAGAGGTCTGATTTTTGGATCAATTCTCGTGCTTCTGGTGATAACATACTCCCAGTCGACACGACGTGTGGACTGGGAGTTGCGGGAACGATTTGCTTTGCATTCAGATATTTGGGACAGTTCCCCAGACTTTGTTCAACATTAAAGAACAATTGAATGTTCCCGACACGCTCGTCTTCTGTGTCTTGTGTGAGCTTCCGAGCCACCAGTCGTCCAAAAACTTTTACTCTTTTCCTCGTGTCCAGGTTAATCGGCAGGCCGCCAATCATTTTTCCAGGCGCGTCGTCCCGGGCGACTTGTCCATTCCCCTGGCGCTGCTTCCCATCAAACAGTGTCTCGATGACCGGGTCCGATTCTGCATTGATTTGAGCTTGGACTCCAACAAGAGAATCCCCGAGCGCTTGTGCAAGTGGTGGAGACCCGCCAAGAAGTGTCGTCCATGGCCGATTTTGAGAGTCGAGTGCACCGAGAGCGATGAGGGGAAAGTTGTTAAGTGCAAAGGCTGCCTGGTGTGTGAGTGTCGGGGCAGTGGGATTGTCCATTTCTCTCAGGGAGGGATTCATGAGTCGCTGGATCTGTTTTTCCCCTTCAGAGAAATTCACTGCTATGAGAGCCATGATCAACACAGTCTCTGGCTTTCAATGTGCACTCGTGCCGGAGCGATGGGTGAAGAGCGATTGTCGACCACTATCGAATTTGCGGACTGTGACAGGGTGGCGTGAAAGATGTAGGATGGAGTTCTGCGCTTCAGAAGAAGGCTCCTGCAATGGGGACGTTGCTTAGCGATGGGTTTCTCGCTGATTCTTTGCCTGACGGCATTTGTCATCTACCGTCCAGATGTTCTCGGGCGTAGCTCAAATTCACGCTTATGCATGCTTGATAGTAAATGGCGGAGCGTGCGTCATTCGAAGGATTTTGACGAATCCTGCCAAGAGGCTTTTGGGTTCTTCTTGACACTTGATTCCGATGGCAGCTCCATATGCTGACTGAAAGAACATGAGTAGTCAGCAGTGGTTGCGACTAAGTCGAGGATACCTGAGCCAGTTGGTATTGGTCGAGTGCCTTCGTCTAGAGGCCACCTCAGCGGAAAGTATGCAGGCAGCAGGACCAGGAGTCTCTCCGCGAAGACGACCTGAGCGGGGTCGCGGAGGGTTGGTCAGCGGCCGGGCCCGTTAGTCAGATTGACCAATCATATTACGTCTTCCAGAACAGGAAGGAAGATTTCCAACTTCTCAGAATCTGCGATGAATTCAGAGCACCAAACCTGATACAATTGCTTGCATTCAACAAGGTCGCCTAGCTTTGCTATATTTCTCTCTTTCTGATGTCGTTAGTCTCTTAGACCATGCGAGAACATATCTTTCCAAGATCAATGTTCAGGTCATAAGTGTTGTTCTTGGACGCCTCCATGACTCTCCAAAGCGCGATCCAGTTGCACGATCGAGGCGTCTGGCTTCACTTCATGTAATGTTTTGGATGGAATATTGGGGGTCGAGAGTTGGTGGTCTTTCGCCACAGAGGAGCAACGGCGCAATGATTGGGTACTAATGGGAATGTATTGCGAACAGCAGCATAGGGAGACGTAGACGGAGGGCCTTTACAGCTTGGGTATCAACACCAGGAGCGGTCGTCGCAGGGTTTCGACTTGGGTCCTATTGCGTGAGTGATGTGCGATGCCCGCTGTAAACGCTGACGCGGAGCCCGGGGAGCAGCTAACCGAATACGGAAGCTACATGGCACCTCGGACGTCCGACAGCTCCGCCAGAGCATCTGTCAGGTCGCCGACGTCAGAGCTCGGCTATTACCGTATGCCCGGGTCGGTTGTTGTGCTGAAGGCGAGCTTCCCAGAAAGTTTGAACGTGGGCACGGACCATGAGTGTACTTTTGAAGAATGTGTGGCTAGCATTGAGCTGATGACGTTTTGGGTCGAGAAACCACTACCGATTGGCGATACGGCGGCTCAAAAGCCCTGACCTGTGTCGCCAATCGAGAGGTTGCTGCTGTGAGTACATCCATGACCAAGCCGCGACTGTCCCAGATTTGGATTGCGCTTGTGGTGTCCCGATGATTTCTCCCCGTTTTGATGCCGCGCCTCTGGCGATTTTGCAAATCTTCCCTGGGCCCAATGTTTTTCCTGCATGTTCCTGAAGAATGGCTCGGTATGTGAAGGCGTTGCAGCGTGTGTCTGGCCGAAGTTTGACTGCAAGGATCAGTCAAGATCCGCTCCGGCGCATCTGTCTTCAAAGTTTTGCCGTGATCGAATCGTCCGTCCTGTTTACTCATCCTCGGCGGGAGCGAAAGGGTTGGCAATCTCCTCGCTGCCATCGAGCGGAGAAATGAGAACAAGAAGAGTGCCGCGGGCGACAATCAAGCCGAGCGAGCGGTGAGATTCGTTGCCTTCGTCGTCTGGATACCATTTTAGCAGCTCGTACGAGGACAGGTGCGGTGGGTGGAAGCTCACCGCGCATTACCTCCTTGACGTTGTCCAAGACTAGGTTCATGAGCTGGTCATAACCTTTCAAGGTGCCGGTGACTGTGGAAGCGAGTAAGCGGCGGGGGAGGGATGGAAATCGGAGCTTGGCGGGACGGACCTTCTCTTCCACCATTGAACTTGACCGAAATTTCCTTGTCCATGAGCTTGGCGAGGTCGAGGATGTTTTCCTTCTTGGGGCGGTCTTGGTGCTGGCCGGCATTGGCGCCGCCGCGGCCGCCTCCTCGACCACCACGGTCTCCGCGAGGACCGCCTCTGCCGCCTCGAAAGTGGCCTCGCTCCGACATTTGGAGAGTGGAATTTGCAGGGAGTGGAGGGAAGGGATGGAGTGGAGTGGGTGATGGTAGAGTCGCGGGATGGGGCGCGGCGCACTGGAGCTAGATGCAGATGACGGCAGATGCCGGCGCGGACGGGGCGGTGTCGGGCGGCAGAATGGCGGAGCGCACTGCCATGTATCGGCAGGTGGCTGCGACCATGACCGCATTGTCACGGATGATGTGTCTAGGTATTTCAGAATGCACTGCCTCGATAGAGAGTGCTGTGCTGTGCTGTACTATGCTGTGGTGCGGGAATAGCTAGCAAAAGAGGCTCGTATGGAGAACGAGAGGGACGGATGATGGGTTTCCTCCCCGCCGCCTGGCTTGGGTTGCGTGCCGACTACCCGCGCGCGCGCGCTTTCCACCCCGTCGCATCGCAGTCCCAGTGCCAGTGCCAGTCCCCGTCCCCGTCCCCAGCTCCAGCTCCAGCTCCAGCTGCCCTGCGCCGCCGCCTAGTCCCATCCCATCCCATCCCATCCCAGTCCAGTCCAGTCCAGTCCAGTCCAGTCCACCCTCTCTCCGCCCGCGCCCTCATCAACGCCCTTTCCCGCACCCGCACCTCTTCCCAACTCCCACCCTCCCGACTCTTCCCTCCCTCTCGCCTCGTCCTCAGTCCTCGTTCCGCTCTTTGCATCCTCCCTCCACTGTCCCTCCGCCCCTCGCCCTCGCCCTCGCCCTCGCCCTCGCCCTCGCCCTCACCCTCGCCCTCGCCCTCGGTCGCAACACGTCCCCGTCGCCGTGTTTCGCCCTACCAGTGGCGCTGCGCTGCGCTGCGCTGGCACCGCCGCCGAGACTCCCCGTTCCGAACCCCATTCCGCTCTGCCTGAGCCCTGACCTGACCCCGTAGCGCACTACGAGCCATGGAGCCCCAACACCACCACCACCACCCGCACTCGTCCTCCACCACCATGACGGCCGAGCTGAAGCGCAAGCGGAGTCCTTCGCACGACCCCGCCCACGTCGCGCCTGCGCCTCCGCCAAAGACGGCAAAAACCTCGAACCACCTCCAAATCAACTACCTCGCCCGCCAGTACCAGGAAGATTTGCCCCTCATCTCAAACGACGACGCTCTACCTTCGATTCTCCAATTGTTGGGCGAGTACCAAGGCGTCCTCGACCGCCATGAGAGCATGGCCTGCAACCTTGGCGCGCGCCCGCTCGGCCCCATCCTCATAAAGCGTTTTGAGCGCTTGTTCGACGGTCCTCCCAAGGTTCTCAAATCCCACGGCAAGGACGGCGCCACCGTCACCTGGCTCGATGTCGTCGACTTTGCGCGCAACAAGCCCGAGCAGTTTACCCTGGGCCAAATGAGCGAGGGCGTCCGTGTTTGCCAGTTTTATACCAAGCAGTGCAGGGTCCAGATCAGCGAGGAAGACTTTGTCTTGATCAGCAGCGGAATACCTCAGAAGATGATCCCCCCGCAACCCATAGTCGAGGATGAGGAAAAAGAACTCGGCACTCTGGAAATCTTGGAGAAGAACTTGGCTCAAGTCTGTCAATTGGCGGACCAAGGTTTGTTTTGACGTCCCAAGGCTGCAAATTGCTTTGCTGATTGTTTCCACCAGTCGCTGCGCGCACGCGTCAACTGAATCACCGTCTCAAGGGCCGTAAGCAGGCCATTCTCGATCGACGCGCGACCAACACCCCGGCCGCCGTGCGCGCATCCAGTCCTTCCAACGTCGCACTCATGAACGGACTGGGACAAAACGCGAGCGCTGCGCTGGCTGCATTGAATAAATCGCCCAGTCAAGGCGGCTTCGTGGCCGTCAACACGAGACCACCACCCGAGTCGAATGGACCAGAAGCGCCCAGGAATGAAGCGCCCAGGAATGGCGCGTCTCCTGCAACCCATTCTGATCTTTTGAGCAAATTCACCACAGTGAGCGACCGCCGCGGCCAACCAAACTCCAACGGCGAGCATCTGCGCCGAGGCTCTGGCGCGAGCCTTGTCTCCACTGGCGGCCAGTCCTCGTCGGGGGCCAAGGCAGTGAGGCCGAACAGCTCCACCGCGGGACCTGCTGGCTCCAACGGACTCCCTTACACCGAAGCAGAGTACTCGCAGTTGCTCCTCTCGAATGCGTCGCCGATTCCCATTCCGAGCACACCATCAAACCTTGTCCCTTCTTACGGAGCACGGGCTGGCACCGCTTTCTCCCAATCTACCGAAAAGGATGACGGTGGTCCTTTCAAGGCCGAGATGGTGGCTCGCATGGAAAGTCTTTCGAAAGGAGAAAGAATCCTGCCACCATGTGACCGCTGTCGGAGATTGCACATGGATTGTCTCAAGAACCTGACAGCATGCATGGGGTGCACCAAGAAGCACGCCAAGTGCTCATGGAAAGAAGTGCGAGAGCCTGAGCTCCGAATGGGCCAAATTGGAGAGGGCGAGCAAAGCCATTCGGACGTGGAAATGGCTGGTTACCCAAGCTCGGTCCTGAGGCAGAACCTGGCCAGCCCGACCTCTGCTTCCCCTTCGGCCTCTGTAGCAAGCGTCGGCCAGGCGCAAGATGCTAGAATGGGAGGCACAGAGGCCCACCCGGGCCACGAAACACCTGGACCAACCCACGCAGAGCCCCCAAAGCAAGAGAGACGTGCATCGCATTCCGGGGAGAGCAGAATGGAAATTACATCCGGTGATGGAAGAATGGAAGAACGCTTATTGGAAACGCAACACCAGCACGGCCAACCTCAGATGTTTGAGCACCAAGGCCATAGCTTGGGCCAGGAGCGGCGAGACGGCCCCGACGCGAGCGCATCCAAACCGCGCCCGGAGCAGCAAGGACAAGAGCACCACCAGTCGAACTTGCAATCGCTCGTAGCGTGAGACGGAGACGACGCCGAGGAAAAGACGTGGAGTTGAGACGACGAAAATGACATCCACACTATTACGTTGCTGCATTCTGAGATGCGTTTGAGCGGGACCCGGGTTCACACATTTCCCATCATGCCATTTGTTGGGGCGGCGTTTTTTTTAAATTTCCTTATGTTGCAAACAAGGGAGGAATGCTGTCGTTGTTGTTGTTGTTGTTGTTGTTGCGATTCATGATATCTGTCTGTCTTGTCTCTGGAGCGGACGACAACCTGCATTTGAATTTTGTTTCGTTGGTGCTGCTGCTGCTCTTCCTCGCTCTTGGCTTCGTGTGCTACCGGTGCGATACTTCATCTTGCCCTTTTTGCGTTGTTCTTCGCCTCTCGCACTAATGGAGCGCAGTCCGTAGTCTGACGGCATATGAGCGGCTCTTCTTTTTGTTTGGACATGGGGTGGTCTTCATCTGGCTAATTGAGCCTTGGGTCTGTCTGTCTGTTGCCATTGATGCGCGTGAGGTGTGCAGAGGCGTCGGTCCGTCTGGTCCCGCTCGCTCTCGTCACTTCGATTGGTTTGAGAACGCAGGGGTGTGTATGTAGGCGGGGTGTGGGTGGGTTTGGTTGTAGTCAGATGTAGCAGTGGCGCGATTATCATCCGACTCCGTGTTTCCTTGAGCATCCAGTGCGTGTAATCATAGGAGGTGTGCCCCATGCAGTATATCCAGTCTGACCCAGATGGGATTCCTTTGCGATGTGCCTATCTTCATCCTACATTCTGCCCACCTACCACTGTTCTTCGTCTTTACCTGCCCGCTTTCCCGTTCTGCCGTCCCCCCCTGACGTTTTACCTGCTCGGCCTCAGTGCGACACGTACGTACCAGACGTCTCCACTTCTTCACTGTCTGCCGCAGCACAGTAGATGCTAAAAGTAATGATGCCACCTCCTGGCACTGGGCGCGGCCGCATCTAGGGAGCCATCATTTCTTTGACACCGACTACTGTGACAGTCCCGCAGCGGCTGGGCGATTCGCACCGTCTTCGCGCCATCTATCACCCGCAAACATACAAACCTACCCACCTACCTACACAGCCATTGCGCCGTGGCCTCGAGGCGCACTTGCTCCGATCAGCGTTCGTAAGGGACATTTTTCATCCGCCGAGGCTTTTTCCCTTGATGCGTCGTTTCCAGCAGCGACGAGACGCACCGAACGGTGAGGAGCCAGGACCATATCCTGGGTGTTGTGGATTAGGTGGGAGCTACCCCATCAAGGTCGTGGGTTAGCCGTTCAGCGGGACTAAATTGGCGGCAAACCAGTCCGCCACGCGTCGCCGCGTGTCGGCGCATCCTGCTCCCACGATCTGTTCAAGGGACTTGTCGAGTTTGTAGCCAGCGCCCGTCAATTGGCGCCGGCGCCGTCTGTCAGCCTGCTTGTATGTATGTAGAGTAGAGGAAGGACAGGCCAAGCGTGCGCGTGCGCAAGCGCATGCGTCGAGCTGCACCCCATTGGCCTTGCAGCAGTAGTCAGGACTCCGGCGGCTACCTACCTCGACTCTGCAGCAATCCAGACCTCGACCCCTGAGGCACTCTGTTTTACCGGGTAGAAATGCTGCCACTGCTGCAGCCGCTGTCGATGCCCCACAAGCACCAGTAGAATATAGATGCGCCTTGGAACGTGCCTCGTCCATCATTTCACCTCTTTTCGACATGAGGCAGCGCGGGCGCGCCACATGGCCCTCGTGCCTCGAATCGGGGGCGCGTCACCGGCCGCACGCGCCGTTGGCAGGCGCTCGCGTGGAGGCAGCCCTGAGCCCCCAGACGAACGACAAGAGTTGGAACAAGAGGTTCGTGGAGAAAACGGCATCGCCCGCCCCGCTCGCCGTCGCCTGTCGTTGTTCGCCTTCGCTATCGTTTTGTGTTGCGCCGCCGCCACCGCTCCGCCCCTGCCTGTCCTGAGCTGAGGAAAAGAGGGGGAGAGAAAGAGGGAGAGCCCGAGCGAATTGCCGCAGCTTGCCAGCACGCAGCCCAGCCCAGCCCGGACCGCACACGTTCGTCCGCCGGCCAGCGACAAGTCCACGAGACAGCCAGCCAGCCAGCCAGCCAGCCAGGGCCATCCGTAACGCCTGGTGTTTTTGGTGCGAGAGAGGGCGGTTCGGCTGGCTGGCTGGATGTGCCGGGCGTCGCCATCAACAGGTCGTGACTGGGATGCGTGGACCGGGATGAGCGCATCCGACCAGTGGACGCTCCGGATCTTGTCGTCGCCGTGTGTTACAAATGGCCTGGAATGACGGAGAACGGTGACGTGGTGAGGGCGGGCACGCAGCGTGAGAATGCTATGTAGGGAGTCCCAGCGAGCGACAAGGCGAGTCCAAATCCGTTTGTTTGATGTATTTTGGATTCATGCAGGTAATGCCGAGCGGGTACGGCAGTCGAGGTGGGTGGCAGGGATGGGCGGGCCTCGGAGTTGATGTCAAGGGCGAGGAGTTGTCCGGGAGCAGGCCCCGGGGTGCGGAGGTGGCGTGGCTTAAGTGGAAGGCTAGAAGGCTAGGAGGCAGAAAGAAGACCGGAAGGAGACGGATATTGGCGGTATGTCGTCAGGAATGGAGTGGGCGAAGCACGCGGAGAATGGTGAACAGTTGGGCCATTTCGTGTCGTTGGTAGAAGAAAGGCTGGAGCTGGGGATGCCTTTTTTTCTCTATTTTTCTTTCTTTTTTTTGGCCAAGAGTGTCCGCCCCGAATACGAGCCGCGCGGCGGAGCTGCCTGTGCTCTGGCGGCGGAACGAAGCGAGACGCGTTCATGTCGTGCACTGTTCACCGTCAACGTCAACCCAAGGAACACCTTTGGCATCACCATTCTTGGCAGAACACCAGTGCCCATTGTCATCGACGACCAATGAGTCTAGACCCAGCAACCCCGCCCACCTCTCCCTCCCGCCTGGAATGGCGAGACTTCAGCCGCAAAGATTCTCCAATTCCTCATGGGCGCCTCTACTGCCGCCAACCGCGTCATCGTTCCGTGTCGTAAGCTCGACTACTCGATGGGCCCGCCTCCAACGTCAACATATGCCATGCATCCCATGCGCGTGGTTGTTGTCTCCGCCTGGGGCTTGGGAGCAAATTCGCGGCTTACACAAATGTCACAGCTGTGGGGCTCCGCAAACTCGGGTTTGAATGCTGCCTATTACTGTCCCTTGTAGATGCTTAATTGCTCTTGGATGATCCGAAGTAGTAAGCCTATTATAGTTTGGCTCATATACTTCCTAGTTTTGTATGTGCCACGACTTTTGGCACCAAGCCTCGGACTTCGACAAAAGCGCAATCCCACATTTCTCTGAGAACCGGCGACTGTACCCCAGAAATGTCCTTGCGAGTTGTGCTATACTCGTGGCCGGACGAAAAGTATCGGACTGCAAGATTCGGCTGTGAGTGCCTTAAAAACTGCATCTGCAAGGAGGCCCTCACTTCGCGACAAATGATTTTGCGCTGTATATTCGGGATCTAAGAAGACAGAAAAGGGGACCAAGGACTCTCTAGAGAAGCAAAACCAATGTGTCACTAGGAGGAAGTCTGAAACCGTAATCTTCGACTAGACTGAGATGGCATTCCAACCTCCTGGTTCCGGAGCAACGGTATACGTTGAAACAGCATCGATTCGGAAGCTTCGTCCGCGTCCTCCGCCCAAGAAACGAAAAAAAGAACGAACACGAAAGTCGCGGCCGCCAGTTCGAAGCTGGTCCAGACAGACTATCGAATACCACAGCCGCGACATTCGTCAGCGCTACTCAAGACAAGATGACGCAACTTCCTTGGAGATGGACAGGCCCTTTTGCGGATTGGCATAAGCTTACACGGACGAGCTGCGGATCTTCATCTGACTTGGCGGATCTGGTCGACGACCAAGGGGACCGGATACCAGCGGGAGCAGTGCATGAGCCACTTGAGTTGCCATCTGCTCCTCGGTGTCCGTCCTCCCTATCTCAACACTCCCGGATCTCGTCTCGCTTGTTCCCGAAATCTTGGCTGGGTGTCCGTGGTTCATTAACCTTTCTAGACGACAGGCTTAGTCTAGCAAACCATCACCTGCATGGCTACCTATCCAAACGCTGACCCCAAGCTTTGAAAATAAATCATGTTAGAGCCCGAGATCAGTCATCATTCTCTCCGCCAAACGCGATTCGCTGTTGAGCCAAGTGGCTTCATGTTTTACTGTTAGCTCAGCGGTTTAACAGGGCACCCTACGTCAGCCAAGTCCGCATTAGGACATGATTAGGCTTCCCCAACTCCCGCCGTTCAGAAGCGGAACGGGGGATGTGTCACTCCCGGGCTCTAACTTTATTGTGGGAAACCGCACCAATCACATCCGGATGCGGGCTACACAGGGCCCGAGGGTTCCTGCTTTCACGTAGCTGGCATCCCACCTCGGGAAAACGTGTCGCGCTATACTGCGGAGGCGGACAAAGATGCTCGGGATGGAACATGCCGCCATTAACGGTCTGTTGGTAACAGTCGACATATATAGTCGATTCCCGCAAGCGCTACAATATACGCCGCACCTACCCGCAAAGACACATTTTGAGACATCGACCACCTGGACCCTTTTTTCAAAAGCCATTCCTGTGCATCTCATCCAGGGAATCTACGACAAACTACCCCTTTCGCTCGTGAGGAGCAACCTCCCTCCGGACCCCTCCATCACCTGCCTAGGTCAAGTGTTTATATCCTTTCAACAAAATGGCAGAATCATACGACGAGAAAGAAATATCGGCCCCCCGGCCTGAGGGCCAAGACGATAGCCGGCTCTTCATGCCCATCAGATCAACTCGCCCAGACAACGATGGCTACAACTCCGAAACGGACGTCGAGAAGTCCGAAAAGTCTGACGATGACCGGGCTCCTGCCTTTTCCGCCGAGGACGAGGCCGAGTTGGTGAGATTGGCTACCAATCTGTCCAGGGGAGGAAACCGCTCCTCCATGTCCCGCCGCACCACCGGCATGAGCGCAATGGAGCGTGCGGAGCGGACAGTGTCAGCGACTGATACCATTGCCGACCTCTCAGAAGACGATCCCGTCTTCGACCCAAGCAGCGACAAGTTCGACCTTTACAAGTGGCTGCGCAAATTTGTCCGCGCCATGGATGACGAGCAAGTCAAGATCAAGAGAGCGGGAATTTCTTTCAAAAGCTTAAACGTCTTCGGTTCGGGCTCGGCTTTGACTCTTCAACAAACGGCTGGCTCGCTCCTCATGGCTCCTTTCCGGCTCGGCGAAACCTTTGGCAAGAAGACTGAAAAGCGGATCCTGAAAGATTTCAATGGTGTTCTCAAGAGCGGGGAGCTGTTGATCGTTCTCGGAAGGCCTGGCAGCGGTTGCTCGACTCTCCTGAAATCGTTGACGGGTGAACTGTATGGATTGCAGTTGAGTGATGATTCCGAGATTCACTACAACGGGATACCGCTGAAGAAGATGATGAAGGAGTTCAAGGGAGAAATGGTCTACAACCAAGAAGTAGACAAGCACTTCCCTCACTTGACCGTCGGCCAGACTCTAGAGTTCGCGACTAGCTACCGCACACCTTCCAACCGCGTCTATTCAACATCCCGCGAGCAGTGGGCCAAGTACGTCACGCAAGTAGTGATGACAGTCTTTGGACTCAGTCATACCTACAACACCAAGGTCGGCAACGATTTCGTGCGAGGTGTTTCTGGTGGTGAGAGGAAGCGTGTCAGCAGTAAGTAAATATTTTATGTACATCGACCATAAGCTAACAACGGCTATAGTCGCAGAGATGATGGTCGCAGGAGCACCGATAGGAGCCTGGGACAACGCAACAAGAGGCTTGGACGCGGCTACGGCGCTCGAGTTTGTCAAAGCCCTCCGGTTGGCGGCGGACTTGGGAGGCTCCACGCACGCCGTCGCCATCTACCAGGCCAGCCAAGCAATCTACGATGTGTTTGACAAGGCCGTTGTCCTCTACGAGGGCAGGGAAATCTACTATGGACCGGCTAGCAAGGCCAAGCAATTCTTTGAAGACCAGGGATGGTACTGCCCGCCCCGACAAACCACTGGAGACTTCCTTACCTCAGTCACCAATCCCCTCGAGCGGAAACCCCGTGAGGGATGGGAGAACAGAGTTCCAAGGACTCCGGACGACTTTGAGCGCTACTGGAGATCGTCAGAGGCCTTTGCAGCTCTCCAAGCGGAGATTGCTGAAAATGACCGAGAGTTCCCAGTAGGTGGAGAGGTCGTTTCCAGCTTTCAAGATGCCAAACGCGCAGAACAAGCGAAGCACACAAATCCGAAGTCTCCGTACCTCATCTCCGTCCCTATGCAAATCAAGCTCAACACGTTGCGGGCATACCAGAGAATTTGGAACGACAAGACTTCTACTTTGGCAAATATCGGCAGCAACATTTTCATGGCTCTCATCATCGGCTCGATCTTCTTCGGTACCAAAGACGCAACTCAAGGATTTTTCGCAAAAAACGCTGCACTCTTCTTCGCTGTTCTTCTGAACGCTCTCATGGCCATTTCGGAAATCAACAGTCTATATGCACAGCGGTCGATTGTGGAAAAACACAACTCTTACGCCTTCTACCATCCTTTCACGGAAGCTGTCGCTGGAGTCGTATCTGACATACCGGTCAAATTCGTAATCGCGATTTGCTTCAACGTGATCCTCTACTTTCTGTCTGAGTTGCGAAAAGAGGCTGCCCAGTTCTTCCTGTACTTCCTCGTCGTCTTCATCTCCATGTTCGTCATGAGCGCCGTCTTCCGGACCATGGCTGCAATCACCAAGACCGTCTCACAAGCCATGGCGCTAGCAGGAGTCTTGGTCTTGGCTATCGTCGTGTACACGGGATTCGTCATCCCAGGCCCTCTGATGAGAGACTACCTCGGTTGGATCCGCTGGATCAACCCGATCTACTACGCTTTCGAAATCCTCGTGGCCAACGAATACCACGCGCGCGATTACGTATGCTCCGAGTTCGTCCCAACCTATTCACCTCTGGAAGGCGAAAGCTTCATCTGCAATTCCCGAGGCGCGATTGCTGGGCAGCGGACTGTCAACGGCGACGACTACATCAAGGCCGCTTTCGATTATTCTTACTCAAACGTGTGGCGCGATTTTGGAATCCTTTGCGCATTCCTCGTTGTCTTCATGTTCATCTACTTTGCTGGGACGGAACTAAACTCTTCCACAACCTCTACTGCTGAAGTTTTGGTGTTCCGCAGGGGTCACGTCCCAAGCTACATGGACAGCTCCAAGGCCACTGACGAAGAACAGTCCGCTGCCGACATAGTGACCAAGGAAAGTGCTGACGCCGATGGTGAAGCTGCCCTCGCTCCCCAAAAGGACATTTTCACCTGGCGGGATGTGGTCTACGACATTGAGATCAAGGGAGAACCTCGCCGCCTACTAGACCATGTGTCTGGCTGGGTCAAACCAGGCACTTTGACCGCTCTCATGGGTGTGTCGGGTGCGGGCAAGACAACTTTGTTGGATGCTCTCGCGCAGAGAACTACCACGGGTGTTATCACTGGCGACATGCTTGTGAACGGAAAGCCTGTGGCTGAAAGTTTTCAGCGGAACATTGGCTACGTGCAGCAGCAAGGTAAGTCGTCATCAGCTTCAAGAAGCAATCAATTGCGTCCCCATCGACTTTCAAGGACCATTCGACTGACCACCACATACAGATTTGCACTTGGAGACTTCAACAGTACGCGAAAGTCTACAGTTCAGCGCCAGGCTACGCCAGCCAAAGAACGTCCCCGAGTCTGAGAAGTTAGCCTATGTCGAAGACGTCATCAAGTTGCTCAACATGGAGGACTTCGCCGAGGCAGTCGTTGGTGTTCCCGGCGAAGGATTGAATGTCGAGCAGCGAAAGTTATTGACTATCGGAGTGGAGCTTGCTGCAAAGCCAAAGCTTCTATTGTTCCTCGACGAGCCCACTAGGTCAGTACAATTCCACCAGTCATGATCATAGTGCTAATGCAACACAGTGGTCTCGACTCGCAAAGTTCATGGGCCATCTGCGCCTTCATGCGCAAGCTTGCCAACAACGGTCACTCCGTCATCTCGACGATCCACCAGCCTTCGGCTATCCTGTTTCAAGAATTCGATCGTCTTCTTTTCCTCGCAAAAGGAGGCAAAACCGTGTATTTCGGCGATATCGGTCCCAACTCGCGAACCATGCTCGATTACTTTGAATCCAACGGAGGCCGCAAGTGCGGAGACGACGAGAACCCTGCTGAGTACATGCTGGAGTGCGTTGGAGCTGGTGCCACGGGCAAATCCACTCAAGACTGGCATGAGGTGTGGAAGCATTCGAACGAAGCTAGGGCTGTCCAAGACGAACTCGACCGCATCCACCGCGACATGCTTGACGAACCCGTCGCAGGCGAGAACGAAGAGGGTAACCAGGGCGAGTTTGCCTTGCCGTTCCGCTCGCAGCTTTACTGGGTCACCCATCGCGTCTTCCAGCAATACTGGCGCATGCCAGGCTACATCTGGGCCAAGATTGCACTGGGAGTCTCTTCCGGTCTCTTCATCGGCTTCTCGTTCTTCAAACCTCCGCAGTCGTTGCAAGGCATGCAAAACATTCTCTACTCCGTCTTCATGGTCTCGACAATCTTCTCCACACTCGTCCAACAGGTCATGCCTTTGTTCGTCACCCAGCGGTCACTGTACGAAGTGCGCGAGCGCCCGTCGAAAGCCTACTCATGGAAGGCCTTTCTCATCGCTAATATCGTCGTCGAAATCCCATATCAGACCGTGGTTGGGATTTTGGTCTTCGCGTGCTACACATACCCAGTCAACGGCATCCAATCTTCAGAGCGCCAGGTACTGGTTCTCCTCTACTGTGTGCAGTTCTTCATATTCGCGTCAAGTTTCGCACATTTTGTTATTGCAGGCCTTCCAAACACCGAGACGGCCGGTGCCATCGCGACGACGCTATTCGCGTTGATGCTGACCTTCAACGGCGTCATGCAAACGCCCGACGCGCTGCCCGGCTTCTGGATCTGGATGTACCGCATATCGCCCTTTACTTATTGGGTAGCGGGCATCGCAGCGACAGAATTACATGGACGGCCCGTTGAGTGCTCGTCGGTCGAAACCTCCGTCTTCAACCCACCAGACAACATGACTTGCGGCCAATACATGGCACCATATCTCGAGACGGCGCCCGGCGCATTGCAGAATCCGGACGCGACTGCCGACTGCCGCTACTGCAGCTTGCGAGATGCCGACCAGTTTCTGGCCACCAGCAAGATTTACTGGGCTGACCGCTGGCGCAACTTTGGCCTCGGCTGGGTCTACATCTTCTTCAACATTGGCCTCGCTACGGTCCTGTACTACTACCTTAGAGTCAGGCCGGCTACCAAGTCGACGAGGAGGATGAAGAAGCAGAATGCGTAGAGGCAGGGTCGTGTGGTGAGATTGCTTCCGCACCCTGTCCCAATTTTTCCTTCTTCTTTCTTATCTCCTTTATGAGAATGTCCTCATAGATTAGACTGCTTTATTTCGTTTTTCTTTACCTCACTTGTACCCCTTTAATTCACCAAATGTCCTCAATTTTTCCTTCCTCTATTCATATATTTCCTCCTGGTCTATCCACGCAGATTCAGCGAGGCGTTCAGGTTGAGAAGAGATGAGATGATCGCGGTCTTGGTCAGTGTAAAGTTGCTTGGACACAATTTCCAGCTTGTTTGCGCTGTCAACTTGTTATATCCTGTAATGAATGCTGTAGTGTCAAGATGTTAGAAGAATCCAGCAAAAGTTCTCCTGCAGTATGGAAAGAGAAACTGTGTGAACATGGTACAAGATTCTTCAAATTGTCCAGTCAGATCCATGAGATGATAACTCCCGACACTTCTTCAAAGCCGAACCTTCCAGTCAGATCTCACCATTTCGTTCCGTTGAAGCTTCTCCACGCCAGAGTCTCCAGGAGCATTCAAACACCAGAACACGATAACACGTAGCACCCAACCCACAAGCCGCGGAAACGGAAACAAGCCTCAAAAGGAAAAGTCCACCGCCCGCACTTGCAACTGGTAAACGGACAACACATCTAGCCGCCACACTCCACTAGCGCAGACACTCGATTGATGACCGTGGGAGACTCCGTCGCCCGACTGCACGGATACTCCCCTTTCCCGAAATTGTGGGCCTGGAAAGAAGGTCATCCGTGCTGCAGTCTGGAGTGGCAGTCACCGACGCCTGGAGAACCTTTTACGCAGTCACTGCCGCCGGAACTACGAGCCTGGAATCAAGTCGAAGCAGCTGTGGCAGCCCAAGGCTCTAGCCACGGAGTCGCTGTCGTCGCCTTCTACGCCTTTGTTGGCCAATGCCGTCGTCTTCACAGCCGTCAGAAGAGTCGGAAGGAGCACAGTGGAGAGGTGGGAAGAGATTGCCGTGGCCGAGTATTGTCGTTGTCCCCGTCTTCACTGAACTGAGTCTTTATACGGTTCCGGCGACGATGACGAAGATGCTGGCCTCTTGTCATCAATGTCACTCACTTTGGTGGATGTCTGGACAGAGACCGTCTTTTTTGAAGGAGTATCTGGCGACCGCTCAGATGGACCCGTCATCGTTTGGCGTGGTGGAAAGAATCTGCAGTCTCAGAAGCAAAGTTTTGTTAAGCGCGGTCTAGGGGCAGTCAAAGGGAGCGTAGGCTTGTCGAGCACGAAGATACGGCTGCTGACTGACGGCGACAGGCAGAAAGGGCCTTGCTAAAGGTTTCAATGCTCCGTGGGTGCAAGCAAGTAAGTTGCGGGCTGCTTTCTTGATGGTAGCGCCGTTGGGATTGTGTCGCGATGGCTATTGCTGACCTACTGCGGTGAGGTTCAGGGGAAATGATACCCCCTTGCATTGCGACAGCAAGCGACTATTCATTCGCTGCAACAATTGCGCCTAGGGAGCTGCCATTCTATTTACCGCTGCAGCAAGACGTAGAAAGTTTAATGTCTTTCAGCATCTATTGTGTTGTTGAGAAAGCCGCGACAGTCAGTCTCCAATGGGAAACAAATCGTCAAAGTTGGTATTCCGGATTTGGATAGGCCCAAGGCTTCGGGCTATATGTAAGGAAAGATGACATGGCAGAACAAAAGAAGAAGAAAGAAAGCGTAGAGACGGTGGACGGTCAGGGGTACAGAGATATAGAAGCCGCGCTCAATCCTCCAGAGACAGTAAGGAGAGGGAGAGAGTATCCCAATCCGAGTTCGAGTCCGAATCTCCAGATGCACCGGAGGACGGAGAAGTGCAATGTCCCCATCAGATTGTGCTCCCACCCGTGTACATCACAACTGTCTATGCTCAGATTGCGGCTTACAATGGACTCGTTGATGACTTGGGCAGGGAATGCAGCGTCGGCGGACTGAAGTACATAATGTGCTTCTGTCCGCCTGAATTGCACTGTTGCGTGGTGAATGACTCGCCATCTGCGCTGACATCCCATCAAGACACTGCCTCAACTTTGAAGACACAAAGCGGGCCAAGACGCAGCAATAAAGGCACGGTCCGACGGGAACGCAGCGAGAAAGCGGGACAGTTGAGCCTCACGGGATAGGCTCAAGGTTCAGCGGGCGAGTGGGCATGCAACGGCATTACGCAAGTGTTTTTTTTATTTTTTATTTCAAGGAAGCTCAGGAGGCTGGCCGGGTCCAGAAAAGAGGCTGAGCAACCTGTGTATCATGGCATCCCAGGATACCTTTTTCGCGGAGGCTCTGTTTCGATGATGTGGCGGAAGGGAGACCCTGCAGTTGATGCCGCCGGGAGGAGGGAAGCTTGTTTGGCGTCGTACGTGACGTTTCCTATCATGCCATTCCTGAACCGAGTGAGCCCAGAAGAAACGAGATGGATGAGATGACAGGCAATGACCTGTGGATTTCCGTGAATGATGAATGAAGAAACCATCCGGCTCAGCAACGAGCGTCGTATCCGCCGTCAGTGATACGGAAGTCGCTGATTCTGCAACACCAAGACAGGAAGGTGCAACTCTTTGACATCATTTGTCGGGCCGTGAGCACAAAAGTCCGCCGTCCAGCGAAAAAGTCAGGGCGCAAAAAAGAATCGTGGCGGACCTTATTGGACGCAGTCGAGATGACTGAGCAAGACATGTCTCAGAGCCGACAGTTCATCCCAGCGGGACTAGTCAGCGAGCTTCAGGATAAGTCCCTGCAGCAGGCGCCTGCACCCAGCACGTCGGCGGAAGTGCCTCGTCCTTGTATGGAGGCGCGTGGCTGACGAGGGAGTCCCAGCGGCGCAGAGACCGCCCTCAACACCTGAGAAGCCAATCTGAACAAATGGGCCATGTGAGGTCTCAGATCTTCTCAGGCCTGCTGCGCAACGGGTTCCGGGCAGGTCAACCGAACGACGAATGATGACGGCTGGATGCGTGGCTGGCCGCTTGGCTGCAGCAGCGGTTCTTCATTGATCCGAGGCCAAGCTACAAACATGACCGTGTGTGCCATTCTTGATAAGCGTAGGGGGGAAAACAGGAAAGCTGTTTGGATGAGAGCTTCGTCGGATGGAACTCGGTCAAATTTTAGGATTCCTGCCAATCGCATGAACAACTTGCCTGGTTGAGCCAGCCGACGTCGGTGGTATATGGTCGGCGACGCCGTCTTGAGGACTGAGACCGGGAAGGCGAACTTGCAGTTTTCATGGTGGTGGAGAAAGTCCTGGGCACAGACGACAAGAATGGCAGAGACCCTGCGTTGATTGCTGCTTTGGCGTGGGGTGGGCTCGGAACAAAGCTAATGATGCCGTCTCGCTACTGGTGGAGGCTGGTATTTATAGATGCTTAAGAATCAGGAGCAGCGAATCAGCACTTCGTCTCCTGCATTTCAACTCAGACTTCGAAGGTACCGTGAGCAACGAGAGCAAAAATTCTGAAATGGCGCGTAAGTAAGCTGAGAACATAGCGAATGGCAGTCTCCAAGCGCAAATGTGGCAGCGAACGACAGCTCCCCAAGTTCATCAGATGTAGTGAACGAATACTTCTTGGATGCAGTCGCAGTTCCAGGCGTCATCATCTCTCGCGACACCCACTATGCTGTTGCCATTGAAATCTTGGCGCTTGTTGATTCTTTCTTGTCTTGTCGGCTGCTAGAGGTCACAGAGCGATCTACGGCTGCTGCGTCTGGGGCAGCTTGATCGAAGATGCTGATGTTCGGGGCGCCCGGATTTCTTTTGGGCGCCGACGCGCGAATAGCTACTTACGAGTTACGCATTTTGGTGCGCGGTTGCCAGTCTTGCCAGAGTGACGCAGCCGAGTGGAGGGAGCAACAGTAAGTGCAGGGAGCGTCTTGTCAGCTTTTGCATGCTTGAGGTGGTTTCCTGGAAATGATATTCGGCCGCATCCGAACGGCTTTCATGGGGATGCCTTGACAAACGGGGCAGTGAACGCATCTAGACCTGGGGTTTTCCTTGCATGTAGACTCGCAACATCAGCGGGCGTCTGACGACTCTGAGAGCCAGCAAGTCAACAATCAGTGCGCGCCGTGTCCCACTAACGAGCAGCATAGCGCGCACGGCGTGCAGTCGCGGTGCTGAAACTAGTCTGGAAATCCCTGCTCTTGTTCCCTCGGCCAGGGGCACATGTTTCCCACAATTGCCACGTTGGACGTGCTTGATCGGTGTTTGGGAGGGGGGCAGTGTGCAGATCTCATTGCACTGCTGCTCCACGGGTCCCTCTTCCACAGCCAATTTTTCATCGGCAACCCCTAATGAGTGTCAGGCGAGCAGCCAAGTGGAGATGAGTAGTATGTGACGCGCCGGCGATCCGCGATCCGCAAGACTGACACAATTCCTCGGAGACTGGCTGGCGGGAAGGCCGAAAAAATTGCTCGAGTGGACGGAAAAGCAAAATTTGGGCTGGAATGATTCTTGCCATTGAGAAAAATTTGGTCTGTTTGTGATTGACCTGGCGACATGAGTGGACGGTGATGACCTAGCGTCAACAAATCCCTTTGCTCGAGGTGATGGGAGAAGAGGGAAGCGGAAAGGGCGCATGATGCGAGCAATGACGGCAGAGCAACTTGTTCGCTGCAGGCTGATGACACCCTGGGCGCCTCACAGTGGAGGACCGACGACGTGGGATTGGGAGCCATGACCAGCACAAAAGCAAAGTTGTGCCTGGTAGCAGTGGAGGCGGCATCGACGCGTACCTGTCCATTGATGGTCCACCACATTTTGGCCTAAGCTGCAAGGACGCAATGGCTGAGGGGGGGCTTTTTCTTCCCTCCTCCTCTTGTCCCATGACCCTTGCCGCCAGCGCCGGAGCGTGTTCCCTGGCAGCAGCAACGGCAAGCGAAGGAGCCAAGGTGGCAAGGAATTTAGGAGTAGCAAAGTGCCGCAAAGCCAATGGAAATTTCCGGCGGGCCGATGGACGAGGTCGCGGGTGGCAGAGCAGAGGAGAGGCAAAAGAGGTCGAGGGGGCGTCGCGTGTGAGAAGCGAGAAACAACGCGGCCCGCGTTGTCGGAGACGAGCGTCTGGCGACAGTTCGGCAAATCATGGCCGTCATCATCTTTGGATACCAGCTGTTGAAAGGTGTCTTTCGGTGTGTATTATGGTCGTGTTTCATTGGAACAGACTTGGTTGCAAAAGTCGCGGACACGACACCAAGCCAGGAGAAGACAAGAGACATCGATGCACCCCAATAGGGAGCTAATCTGGAGCTTCTATATGCTAGAGTCCTCCGGAGCATTCAATCATCTGTAAGGAATAGTGAAGGAGCTTTCATGGGCTCAAACTCGCGGAATTCGTGTCTGTTCTTGCTAGGTAGCTACAATGTTTAGGACCAAGAGGAGCATTGGTGGCACAAACCACGGTCGGCGCAAGGTGGCGCGCGTGCATTGCACCAAAGCCCTGGTTGCGGAACAGCAGTCGACGGGCATTCAGCAGTCAGCCAGAGGCGCGAGCTCACCTTGCGAAGCTGTGCAACAGGTACAAGGACGCGCTGGCAGTCAGCTGCGTCACACGCCTCCCATACTCGCAGCAGCGACTCGGTGCGGTGGAAAAAGCAAGTGGCAGGCTGGACAACAACAAGCCTCTGTCCAAGACGAACGTAGGAGCCTCACTTTCACCGGCCACAGGAATCTCCTCTAATCCGTCGTGGTCAAGCACAAGACTGGCGACATGGCCATGGGAGGTTGCGCCCGCAGCGGAATCACGGTAGGTAGATATACTGTTGGTTCTTTGCCGCAGACAGCAACCACTGCTGACAGTCGAATAATTTTACGCAAACACGAAGTCAAGACAGGCAGATCCAAACCAAGCCATGCGAAGCTTGTCTCGTCTCGTCCGTCGCCTTTGCATCCGTCTCTTCCAACCAATCGCTTGCTGCCCAACCAATCCCTGCCGCTCGTCCAGGCCGCCCACCCATCCTGCTCTCGACTCCTCTTGGTATCTCCAGCGTGACAAGAAATTGAAATCCCTCCCATCATGCGAGGTGCCAAAGCCTCTCCTCTCCGGAGCCCCCGCTCAAAGACACGAGAGAGATCGAGGAGGACATCAGCTGCACAGCTCAGCCACCTTCGACGCCTCCCTTGCGCTTGTACGCCAACGCCAACCATCATCGTCGTCCCGTCATCACAAGCCCGGCCCTGCCATCTTTTTTCCCCTCCAGGCCCTTCCCCAGGCGCTCCCACCAGCCCGACCCCAAACCTCGACTGCGGACCCAGCCCCCCATGCTAGTCCTTTAGTCGAAGCTCTACCCTCCCACCCTAGCGCCTCGCCCGAACTATGCTCGATATTTGTACAGTGACAAAAAGAACCTCCTCGAAAACGCCACAACCCACATACCCCGCGGCGTTTGGTATATTGGACACAATGGGAAAGTGATGGAGAAGAAACGGTCGGCGGAGGACTAGGACCAACGCGAGACGGTCCGGTGCGCTGAAGATCCCGGCACCAGCAAGGGAGGATATGCGTACAACGAAGGGGAAAGAAAAGAGGAACATGATATGAAAATAGAAAACCGGTACGCAGCCATCTGGCGTACAATACAGAGATCAATAAAAGCATACGCATTCATCATTGCGGGGGCGTTATCGAGAAGATGGCTTTTGATCGTAACGACGTTGCTCCTCATCGCCTCCTCGCGGTAGACGTCGTTTGAGCGCCGGCACTGCCGGCTCCCGTGTGTTCCTCGAGCAAGTCGAGGCACCTTGTGAGGACTGGCTCAAAAGTTAGCAAGCGTTGCCTGTGTTGCTTGGAGTGTGGACGAACTGGCAATGATTTCCTCCTCCCAGACTCCCATTTGATAGTCGACCAATCCATGCTTCTCCATGTTGTCGCAGAGGCTCACGAGCTCCTTGCCCATTGACTCCATGAATTCGTAATCCATCATGGTCCTCGGGGGTCGTGGGGGTTGTCCGGACTCGGCCATTTCCTGTGACATGTCCTTTTGCGATTGTAGGATGCTCAACCAGGCCGTGTTGAATTCTTCCCACAGCTTCAGGCGGTCCTGTTGCATGGACTCGTCGTCTCGAACTAGTCCTATCGTCAATTCAGCTGCTCAGTTCGTGCAATTTCGCGACCCACTTGGCTTACCCAAAGCCTCGGCGTTTCCCAGCAGCCATTTGGTGATTCGGAACAGGCAGGTGCCGCCTTCGCTGAGGCGACCATCGCGGATCAATTCAAAAGTCCTCTTAACCTGCGTCTGGTACTCGGCGTAGGCATTGTCCCAATCCGAAGATGCACCCGAGGCCGGATAGTTTGGTTGGGCGTATGCTCCGTGCGAGCCTCCCTGCGTCGGATCGCTCATTCCAGTGGCGTACGCGGGGGCAAGAGGATCCCGTCCGACGGGACTCTGTGTGGTATAAGAAAGGTTCGAGTACTGTGATGGCACGTTTTGCGCGGCCATTCCAGCCGCAGGGGCGCTAGTTGGCCCACTTTCGCCGGGCACACCATAATACTGCTGTGGAACTCCAAATTGGGTTGACAACACCTCTATTGCTGCAGACTGCCGCGGCTGGTACTGTTGCACGGATTCGTACGGGGACTGCGGAGCCGCCTGCTGCTGGGCCGGGACATTGTACATCATGTTGGAAGCGTACTGCGAATATTGCTGGGGCGTTCTTTGCTGATCTTGGCCGTACTCGGGGGGATACTGCAGCGCTCCGGGCTGGATGGACGAGCCTACAAACTGCGCGCCTTCGCCGTAACCGCCGTAGCCGTACCCTTGTCCGGTTCCTGCCCGTCCGCTCGAAGGCGCGGATGATGGCGATTGCTGCGCTGTCAATGGATTCTGTCGAAAACGGTCGGCTCCGCTTACGGCTGGATACTGCTGAGGCTGCTGAATGAGTCCTTGTTGTGGAGCGTAACCAGGTGGATTCTGCTGCCTCTGCCGACGGTCATTATTGTCCATGCCAGTCGACCTGCCCTTGCGAGAGGGACCTATGGGCGGATCGAGCGCACCCCTTTGCCCCTGCGGCGATGAAGGAGGAGTCGCGTAGACGGCCAGCTTTCCAATTTCTGCTCTGATTCTGGTCTAGTCGAACGAAACACGTCGAGTGGGTCGGCCGAGCAAGCGAGCGGTAGCGTGCGAGCAGGCTGCGAAGTTGGTATGCGGCCGCCTCTGGGACGCGTATCAGCGAGTCAGAGCTGGTGGGTTGAACGAGAGGAGTTTGACACCTCGCAAAGGTCTGAGGTCAGCGACTGTGTGGGATATTAAACAGACGCGACTCAGGCCCGACGCAACAGAGCTACGGGCCAATGACAGGCGGAGTTTGCACCGTTGAAAGAATGGCGTAGCAGCCTCACAGTCGTCAATGATTGGCGCAAGGATACCCTCGAGGAGAGGGAATGGGCAGCACGAGCGGCCTCTGGTACCTCGATCGAGCAGAATTCGGAATGACCCTCCTTGAGGCGGAGACTGGCGGGTCGCGTCAGCGAGGGTGGGCCGGCCACAACGCGCAGGCTGTGCCTGCCCGGGTGTCAAAAAACAAAGCTTGTGAAAGAGCGGGGAGAATCCTTGGACGGCGAGGACAGCGGTGTTCGGCAGGGCTGCGAAACGGGATGAGAAAGGGCAACCTTGCAAGATATCGGCAGACGAAGAGGAGACGCGCAGGAGGCGGCGCAATCCACGCCTTTCTCGGCCTGAAGTGAAGAAGACGGAACCTTGTCGCGTCGGCCAACGTCGAGTCGTCGTCCCGCGGCCTGCAGGGAAGGTGGATCCTCGACAGTGAGTGAGGACGGATGACGGCAATTTTTTCTTGCTTTCAAGCAGAAAACCGAGAGAGTGATTTTAAAGGACGGCGCGTGTGCAGGATGGGCTTCTTTGGGGAGTTGAGGTACTGGCGAGGCCGTCACTGCTGGAAATTCGAGGACTAGGGAGAGGTTATTGAGGAGGGGGATGGCGTTCAGTGAAGCCCCATTCGCGACCTGACGGCCCCGTTTGTACAGACGGCCACCGGGGGAGGTGAGCTGATCGGCTCGGGATCGCTCCTAGGGCTGGCCTGGAGCTGGTGGTTGATGAGGACGGGATCAAGGGTGATGAATGAAGCAGGGCGCCGCCAGGTCAGCCAGCGCACACAGCACACAGCGAGGGCAACAGGGCAGGCGAGAGCAGGTTTACGCCTTTGTCAACATCTACCACAGCCGCGCGCCGGGCGCCACGACGCGACGCCGGGCTGCTTCACGGCTCACGGCTCTCGACGGCCAAGGGCTCGTGCGAGACATGACGGGATGGGATGGGGTGCTCTGGCCAGGACGCGCCAGGCGAATTGAGAGCAGCGGCCAGTTTGCGCGCAGTGGTCGCCAAGGTGTAAGAGGGAGCGATGTACGATACGGGTAAGGCTCGACGGGCGGATGTGCAGTAGTGGTGGTGTTTGGATTTTCAAGGTTCATGTTGATGGACAGGACAGACAGACGAAGCGAAGGCTGAGAGAGGACTGCCGTGGGCTGGTCTGCAGAGAGAAAAAGCCCGAGGTAGCTGCGACGATCCTCACTCAACCACCTCACCACCTCCGGATACATACAGCACCTCATTCCGGTACTCATCATCTCCCGGGACGCCGCTCACGCCCAGGAACCAGACTCCGCGGCGCACGCGCGCATCTTGCACGACCAGCCCTGCCAGGCGTCGCAGACCAACCCCCGCCCCAGGCCAGGCCGAAACACAATGGAGCACAAGCTGGATTGATGTGCCGATGAAATGCGATGCGATGGCCGTGGACAACGAGGCTTGCCGTCTCGCTGCGCTGCGCTGCGCCGCGCCGCTGTCGACGCCTTTGCGGTGCACAGGCACAGGACTCATCTCCACAGCCATCGTCTTGTCGATCCCTCGCCCGGATCGCCCTTTCAAGCCTCGCCGGGGTGCCGCCCTATCCCGCCGCCCTATCGTAGATCTCGACAACCACAAAGGAGGGGATGTCGGGCTGCGATTCATGCGCCCGCATGAGCTGCTGCTCACTTGACGTGGCTGTTTTAGCCTACGGCCTGTGCTGCCTGCGGACTGAGGACGCCCAACAGTCCACCGCGTAGGTCGTTCATTTAGAGCCGTGTGGTATCACTGATCGTCCAACGGCTCCCGTCGCTGCATCACGTCGACCTGCAAGGATCCTCGTCAAATTGCACCATTTCTGCTTTCTAGAAGCTTTCGTTTGCTTCCGAGCGACATGGCCCTCTGCCGACTCTGCCAGCTCCTTCTCAGGCCCGGCAGCGCTGACAAAGTGCGACCCTGAATCTTATCTCTGTGTCACTCGCCCGTGGCATTAACAACTTCGCTTCCAATTTTGCACCCTCAATGTGGCTTGCGCATGCATGGCGCTCTGCTGCTCATGTCGCCAAATCGCAAAGCCACTGGGCGCAACCTCCGGCCGTGCAGTTCCACTCAACCTATCGCAAAAGCCAGTTTTCAAAAGCATATCTTTACCTTTGGCAAATTCTTCCGTCCCCTGGCCTGCCACCAACCGCTGTGGTACACGGCTGGCAAACGGGCCGAGACTGAGTGAGCAGGATCAATTGACGTCGAGTGCGAGACAGATGATGCTGTCATCACAAATCCCCCGCGACTCCTCCAGCTTTGCCGATCTGCCCATGCGGTGCCAGACGACCTGCAATGCAAACGAGTTTCACCAGTGCTCTCCCTGGTCCCTCGGGTCTAGACCGCTTCATCCGAATATATACGCTGCATGGGTCGGCCAACACGCGTTCATGACCCCGAGCGAGGGCTGTTGCAAATAGACTTCCGCCTTGTGAGTTGTCTCTGGCCCGAGCTGTTCCGCTTTCACATCACCACACATGGCACTGACTCGATGCAAACAATCAATGGCTCTGCAATGTGTTTAGTTTTTCTCCTTCTTTCGCGACCAAGCTCCAAACTCTCCAATGCCGCGGCACATTGGCGCTCTGACGGCAGGGGGAGCGGTCATGATCGGCTCGGTTGTCGCCATTTGGCTGAAAAGACATCTTGACATTGACAAAACTGCCATGGAAAAAGGTTTGGATCCGAACCCCCTGTGCGGACCTGACGCTAGTAAACCAGCATGACGACTGTCCCATCTCTTAACGCTTGACCCAAGCGGGCATCTTGCGAGCCTTGGTATGGCCGGGCTTCTTCCTCTCCACCTGGCGGGGGTCCCGCGTGATGCATCCAGCTGTTTGAGACACCAAAAGTTAGCCACTGACCCTAGCAACAACTTTCTTGTTTCGAGCTTGACAAGGCTAGGTACGAAGTCGCGAAGTGAGGCAAACACAGGGCTGTGTGAAATGCAATCAAATGCGAGAGCGACGCGCGTGCCTCGACTCCGAACAAAACAAAGTGAAGACGTATTGCGTTCGGGGTTGTCAGGCCTACCTCTTCTCAGAACAGTTTTCAAACCTGGCTCGTGTACCAATAATGCTCTCGCGACGGCCACGGTCAATGCCTCGGCCCAGCCTGTTGTGCCACCTCCCCTTACGATGGCAAACAGGTTGTAGTTGCTCAGACGGTTCGTAGCCTTGAGCGCCCACAGCGCGCTCTCACGGTCATGAAGCCGGTGGAATGCCTCGTGCAGCGGCTTGCTGTTTATTATGACTTCGCCATCACCTTCCACCAGCCACGCGACAGCCGAGCAAGTCTTTCTGCGACCAACGCCCTTGCCTCTTCCCATCTCATCAAGTATCTTCGGGGCGGGCTCTCGCGAATAGGGGTTGATTGGTCGCTTGTACCGTTCCAACACTTGAGAGACCTCCTCGGGCATGACCGTGGGGTGGATGTAGTTGAGCCGTTGCAGAAGCTGCTGAAGTCTGCGCCATCTCGAAATTCTAATGCTCTCGGGCGTTCCCATCGATTGGTACTCGTCCAAGCTCTTCCAGGCTACTCTGGGCGCCAGAAGCGGATCAATCTGCGGCCATGTCTCGTACTTGCGGACGAGAGCTTGGAGCTCGAGAAAGTCGTCGGTGAATCTCGGTCTGCCGGTGAAGTAGGAGGGTGACGCTGGAACGACGCGAACCCTCTTCATCAAGGCATTGTGAAAGTCCTCGCCTTGGCCATCAAAGTCGATTTCAGGAGCGGCCTTGACTTTCTGGTCATCCTCGAGGAACTCGGCTCGGCGAGAGATGCAAGTCGAGAAGGATGCGGTCGAGTGTCTGGCGGTTGGTATCCTCAGCGCCGCGGGGCTGATGCGCGGTGCGATGGGTTGAATGAGAGAGCCCGCGGCCCTTCGAAGGCCGGTGACGAGCGTCGAGCCCTTCATCGGTGAGAGTTGGCGTTGGACGAAGGAAGCGATTGATCTGGTTGTCGACTGGGCATTTCTCGCGCGCTGCTTGAGGCTCGGCGCTCGGGCCATACTAGCTTCGCGCTAGCCCTTCTGTCTCGCAAATTTCTAGCGACTTTGCCTGCCACACCACCTCGAGCTAACAACACACCTCCACCACTCTCTGCCTGTCTAGATCAACGACAGCGGTTTTTGAATCCTCCACCTCTTCAATACCAGTCGCTTCAATCAACACAGCAGCTATGTCTTTCGGCAAGCTCTACGGCTACAACGTACGTGTTGTGGAGCTCTGTTGCAGGGCCGACAACAGCCCCGCGATGACTCTACTCGCTCAGTCTGCTAAAACCTCGACAGGGCCAGCCGCGCACGCAGCCCATCATCGCTGTTGCCAAGGAGAACGGCCTCGACATTGAGATTGTCGAGACCAACCCCGCCGAGGGCGTCTCTGCCGACTACCTCAAGGTCAACAAGCTCGGCAAGATCCCCACCTTTGTTGGTGCCGATGGCTACAACCTCTCCGAGTGCATTGCCATTGCTGTCTACGGTATGTCATTACCAATCGCTCCGCACCCAGATGGACTCTTTCCCAAAGATGAGCACTCCTATCAATACAGTTATCCCTGTCTGAAAATTACTGTTGAGAGATTTTACTCTGATGTCCTTTGTCACCAAACTTTTTATCAAAAAGCCCGCACATGAGCCAGTAGCCTCTGAGCAAGTGCTAATGTGCGCACAGTCACCTCCCAGAATGAGAAGACCACTCTCCTTGGCAAGACCAAGCAGGACTACGCCTCTATCCTCCGCTGGATGTCCTTCGGCAACTCTGAGGTCCTCCCCAAGCTTGCTGGCTGGTTCCTTCCCCTGATTGGCAGGGCTCCCTACAACAAGAAGGCCGTCGAGGAGGCCCAGGCTGGTGCCCTCAAGACCATCAAGGTCCTCGAGGAGCACCTGACGGTCAACACCTACCTTGTCAGCGAGAGGCTCACCCTTGCCGACATCTTCGTCGCTAGCATGATCAGCCGCGGCTTCCAGTTCTTCTTCGACCCCAAGTGGAGGTCTGAGAACCCTGCCACCACCCGCTGGTTCCAGACTGTTGCCAACCAGCCCATCTGGACCGCCGTCTGTGAGCCGGCCATCTTCACCAACGAGGCCCTCAAGAACGTTGCTCCCCCCAAGAAGGAGGCCCCCAAGAAGGAGGCCGCTCCCAAGAAGGAGGCTCCCAAGGCTGCTGCCGAGGAGGAGCCCGCGCCCGCTCCCAAGCCCAAGCACCCCCTTGAGGCTCTTGGACGCCCCAGCCTCGCCATTGACGACTGGAAGCGCAAGTACTCCAACGAGTCGGACACCCGCGCGGGTGCCATGCCCTGGTTCTGGGAGAACGTCAACTTCGAGGAGTACTCCATCTGGGCTGTTGACTATAAGTATAACGACGAGCTTACCATGACCTTCATGAGCTCCAACCTGATTGGTAAGGTTTAGCCAGTGACGTTTTGAGGAAAGTCAGACTGACAAGGGTTACAGGTGGTCTCTTTGCCCGTCTCGAGGCTAGCCGCAAGTACCTCTTTGGTGTGCTCTCCGTCTACGGTGTCACCAACGACTCGATCATCAAGGGTGCCTTCCTCGTCCGCGGCCAGGAGGCTATCCCCGCCTTCGATGTCGCTCCCGACCACGAGAGCTACAGCTTCACCAAGCTCGACCCCAAGAGCGAGGCCGACCGCTTGTTCGTCGAGGACCAGTGGGCCTGCGACAAGGGCATCGAGGTCAACGGCAAGACGTACGAGTGGGCTGACGGCAAGGTCTTCAAGTAGACGAGTTGAAGACTGTGGAGACGAGGGCTGTCGGACCATTGCATTGCTGCGGGTATAAAAAGGCTTCTCCAGCATTGCTTGTTTTACGGCGGGATGGGTTTACGAGTGCTGTTTTCAGCAAAGGTTTACGACATGATGTGCTGTAGCTCTATGATAGGCAGCGAATGGGCACCAAAAAATTGATTCCCCCAACTTGACAAGCAGCATCCTGGTATGGCTGTGAAAGTGTTCCTGGATGACGGGGGCGTGGGGTCGGCAGTTGGGATCAGTGCATGACGCACCGGAGATCTGTCTGCTGGGGTTGCGATGATCTGATCGTGGGTGGGATGGTGGACCTGACCTGGGCTCCTGGATCTGGAGGAAATCACATGACGGGGACTGGGATGTGGACGAGATTCCGGGGAGTGCCAGCCATGACTATGACGCGAGTCGCGCAAAACTGCGACTGGGCTAGGACTTGGACGACACCTTGACTGCTGACGAGAGCGCGACACGCGCCACGACCTGCTGTGCCGCCGACTCCCCTCTCCCCATCTCGCCCTCTGTTCCTCTCTCCCTCTCTTCGTCTCTTCTCACAACTCCCTACTTTTGATCCCGCGGCCGTTCCCTCCCCTCCACTCGCCCGGGCGCCTGCCACCACCCGCGTGCTTATCCATTGGTCCCGGCACCAACCGCTTGGCTTCAGGTCCTCGCAGGGCGCCTGCGCGCCGCCGTCGAGCCTGTCAGGTCTACTCAACGCTACGCCTTGCCTTACCGCACCACAACGGCCTGCCCTCCTACCAATTTCCCTTTGCCATCGCTCTCGTCTTTGGGTTGGAAAGAGCCATGCTCGGCACTCTTTGACGCACCCCCACACGATCCAGGTCGACCGGCCCGCACCACGTCGCCCGCCTCGACGCATTCCACGACGCGATCCCAGCGATTCCCAAACCCGTGCGTCCACAGGGACCGCCTGCTGCTTTCCATAGGCTGGTGCCTATCGCAGAGGTCTATCCTTTGAGACATCCGCTGCCAGCCCACGTCTTTTGGCGCATCCGACACTTGCCTCGATCCAAGACCATCTAGCCAGTCCTCGCTGCAGTCACTCCACTACCCGCCTCAACTTTTGGCCTACAATTGCCAATCTGTCTGAGGCCTTGTTTCGAATACGGTGCACCCATCTGATTATACCCAAGGGTCGGACGCCACAGGTCTTTGTCCACGGCCTCGTACCAAAGCCTCAGCGCCTGAAAGACCGACACTAGAGGCCCGTCATTCGACACCTCGAGCTCGCGCAAAGGTCAAAGCCGCCCGCCCAGATTCCAAGCATCCGGACGGACGGGCAAACCCGCTTCCATCTCCAGCCAAGCTGTGGGCTGGCCATACCAACGGTATCCGCGCGAGACAAGGGGTCCACACCAGCACGAACAAGACTTGCGCTTGGTAGAACCCCCGGCTCCTCGCCGACTTCATGAAGAAAACCGATGGAGACGCGGAGCACCCCCCAAAGGATGCAGCCATTCAGGTGATTTGTTTGGTAAGTGTTGGATAGCGGGACAAGCTTTGCTGCAATGCGGTTGAGTGATTACCAAGACTGTTACCAGATGCGCCTCGACTGGTAGTTCTGCCCATCTTTCCCACCGCACAGTGATTGACAGGGGAGAAAACGATGGCTCTGCTGACGGCGAAATGTAGGGAGCCGGTGGCGGTCCGAGCGAAGACAGTGTGACGGGCTTTCTGGTACGGGCTACGGCATCGAAATGGTCCAAGAACTCGATATTAGCCGTGGATGCAGGGACCCATTTGTCGGCCATTACCCGAATACTGGAGCATGACTTTCCCACCGTCGATCAAACCAGTCCTGTCACGGCAAGGGTCGATTTCGATGAAACGGACGAGTCCCCCAGCCCTACCAACACGGGCTCCTCGCCGCAGGACCTCTCCACAGACAACAGCTCGGACGGGGCGTCATGGCGATCCGCGACGCCTCCGCCTCCAATCACGACGCTCGAGGCTGGACCCTTTGCTGGATTGCCTTTTCCAAATGTGTCGGCACGCGCAAACGCGGTGCATGTCGTTCGGGAGCATGTGGCTACATATCTCATAACACATCCCCATCTGGACCACCTGTCTGGCTTCGTCATCAATACTGCCGCATTCCACAATACCTCGAAACCCAAGCGCCTGGCCGCGTTGCCTTTTACTGTGAATTCGATCAAGACTCATATTTTCAATGACGTCATATGGCCAAACCTTACAGATGAGGATGGCGGCGTTGGATTTGTCACGTTCCAAAGACTTGCCGAGGGTGGAAACATTGCGTTGGGAGATGGACACAGCAGAGGCTTCATTGAGGTATGCGATGGCCTGGGCGTCAAGGGCTTCAAAGTCAGCCACGGGAACTGCATGAGAGGACCTGGACACATTCACCGGGCAAGCAGCGCCCAAATGTCAGAAACTGGGCTGAATACGCTCGCGCATGGACATCCTGCGGCTGCGACGGACGGCAGATCGCTTTCCATCTCGCAACCGTCGCAGCCTGGGACCCCTTTGTTCTCAGCACAACAGCCGACCTCTATGCCGCAGATTGACGGGGTGCAGCAGTGCATCATCGACAGCTCTGCCTATTTTATCCGCACAGAGTTGGGCTCGCCGTACAGCGCCGTCTCTTCCCGTCCGACTCCTGCGCGGGAGATTCTCATATTCGGCGATGTCGAGCCAGACACGCTGTCCTTGTCTCCGCGCACGGCCCATGTTTGGCAGGAAGCGGCGCCCAAAATCGCTGCGGGTATCCTCACAGGCGTCTTCATTGAGTGTAGCTATACAGACGCGCAAGGAGATGCTGTTCTGTTTGGCCATCTTGCCCCGCGACATTTGATCGCTGAGCTGCAATACCTGGCGGACATGGTCAGGGAAGCGCGCAAAGAGCTTGAACGCGAGCGCGAAGAACTTCGTCAAAGTCGAAAACGCAAGCGTAGCGGACCCAACGGCTTTTTGTCTGGCAATGAGGACGAGCACAGCCGACGCCGCAGCCGCTCGCGCCAAAAGTCAGTGGCAGCCAGCCAGTTGACTGCCGCCGCCCTATCCGCGCGCACCTCGACGACAACTACGGTTGAAACTACAACAAACAACACCTCTGCGGCGTTTGCCACGTCCACAACGCCGCAGCTACTCTCTCCTGGTGAGCGCTTGTATACGCGCGATTACCTTGACACGCCTGTTGCCTCCGCAACGAGCACTCCTGGTCCAGGTACGCCCTGTCTACACCCGCAACAGCAGGCGGCGACTCACCAACAACCCCCAACCCCGTCTCTCTCAATCTCTGTCGCTGGCGGCACGTCGAGTGCTTCCCCAACCACTGGCGCCATTACTCTAGATGGAGCAGGAGCAGAAGTAGCAGCCCACCAGCCCACGATAAGCCATCACCCTCTCCCCCACCCACATCCACTCAGCCGCCGCGCTTCTTTCATGCTGGGGCCATCAGAACATGCTCCAGCGCCGACGACCAACACTACCGCCACCGTCACAGCATCGGCCGCCACAACTACAGTCGCAGCAGCAGCAGCGGCGGCATCGACTGCGCCGCCACCGCTCAAAGGCCTCCGCGTCATCATCATTCACGTCAAGGATACGCACACGGACGGGCCGCTTGTCGGCGAGCGGATCCTTGCCGAGCTGCAAGAGCACGAGAGGGTGTGCGCGGAGCAATTCGGAAAGCCGCTCGGCTGTGAGTTTGTCATCAGCAAGCATGGTAGGAGTTATTGGTTTTGAGTCTTTTCTGAGCTGGTTCTCTTGGTCTTCTGGTGTATTTGAAATGGGATATCCTGGCTTGAATGGGTTTGGATTGGATTGGATTTGGTAGAGGATATAGGCGGTGGTTGGGCTGGTGGGTGGGTTGGTGGTTCTGGGGTTGCATGGAACGGTACGCACTGCATTGGATTGGATTGGATTAGATCGGACTTGCTCGGACTTTTTTCTTTTCGCTTTGCTTCTTCTTCTTTTTCTTCTTCTTCTTCTTCTGGGTCTCGCTGGGCTGTTATTTTGCCCTCCTACCTTGTCTCATGATGGCACGAATTGACTGAAATAGGATGGATGGATGAACGAAAGGCACCGCACGTTTGGTAGTTAGGTAAGATAAGGTAGTCCTCGCTTACATCAATCACAACCACAATCAGAGCAATGGAACATGTTGAGTGTGGGACAGGGAGAAATGTTCTGTCTGTATAGGTGCAGGCAGGCTTCGTATGCTTGACAGCGGTCAGGACAAGGAGGCCTCATTCACTTCGAATGGCGGTAGGGTGAAGCGTCTCCATTGAAGGCATGGAGAGGAACGGTTGGCATGCACGTATCCACCATTGGCTGGACAAGGACTGACAATCCAGATCCCTCCGTGCGTTGACCGTGTCCTTTTGCGAGTTGAAACAAGCCGTATGGAGATTAAGACATGTAGATTCTAGAAAAGCAGTCTCTCTCTCTGTGCACTTAGCAAGAGAATTTCATGCAGTGCCCTGACTGCATTCCGGGTCTATGGGAAAACAAATTGTACGCACGTAGTCGAAGTGCCTCCTTCGACCACGAAAACAGATCAAACGCCCACACCAACACTGAGATCCAAATAATCAAGCGGAGAGAAGCCGCCGTTGCCTGCTTGACGTTCGAGGTCCTTGATATGGCTAGCCATAAGTAAAAGTCGTGTTGTCTAAAATGCGGACGGTCTTTTCTTTTCAAGGATGGGTCAAGCGGGCAAGGGGGAGTCTAGTCTGCAATTGTGTCGTGACGGCTCATGGACCTGATCTTGGGGCCCCACTTGAACAGCACCCAGGGAATCGGCAGCAGCGCGAGCGAGATGAAGGCTAAGAGGCTCGACGCCCAGTCGACACCGAGGTTTGTGTACACTGTGGGGATTCGGTCAGCATCATGCGTAGGCAGGGCGAGGGGAAGACAGAAAAAAAAGCGATGGATGGATGGGACACAACGACGTACTTTGAATCGTAAACAGCGGAAAAGCAGCACCAAGGACATAACGCACAAAGCCAAAAGCAGCAAAGACACTCGCGCACGTCAGCGGGCCGTACGTGTTGACCATGTTGTTGCTGGTGCCGATGAAGATGGCCATGGTGCCCCAAGCGAACGGTACGCCTGCCAGCAGGGGACTCCAGTACGACACGTCGGGGCGCGCCGTCCACCCGAACCAGAAGAGTCCCACGGGCATCCCCAGGCTGCCTATCACGGCTACGTACAGCCGGTGTTCGGGCGCCGCTTGCTTCTTGCCTGCCGCCAGCGCTGCTCGTCGCTGCGGCTGGTACCACTTCTCGTCGACCCAGAGCGCCGTTACGACGGCGATGAGCACGCCGACTGCGATGCCGAGGAAGGGAAGTCCGCCGTGCGAGAGCGACATGCTGAGCTGAATTTTAGTCTGGATGGCGACGCAACGGAGTCTTCTGTCACTTACCCGTAGATGCCGTCAAACACGAGCGGATACGCTTCAAAGAAGGCAAAGAGCACAGCAAAGCAAAAGGCGCAGTAGAAGCCGATGAATGTGACAATCGGCTCGACGAGGAGCATGTGCACCGGCCGGATGAGCGTGATGGAGATGAAGAATTTGAGGTCGACAGCGCCTTCGTATTCTCTCCAGGGCGGAGGCAAGCCGCGTTGTTTGGCGCGGCGCTTCATGAGCGTCTTTTCGTACGTCTCGGGGATGCAAAGCGTCATCAGGTAGATTGGAAGAGCTTCGAACAGGATGGTCCATTGCGTCCAGCGCCAGCCTTTGTGCTCGGCGACGAAGCCACCGACGATGGGTCTGTTCAAAAGGTCAGTGTCGTGTTTGAAGGGCTTGGACGGGAATAAGAGAGATGCCATAGCGTACCCTAATGATGGACCAAGAAATGGCCATGTTATGTACGCTGCTGTGCCAACGATCTGCCACCGATCCGCGTACATATCCGCCGCACTGCCTGCGCCGACGGCCATGACCGGCCCGCCAAAGAAGCCTGGAAAGAAACGGCACACCAGCAACGATCCGAGCGAATCTGAGAACCCGGCGCCCATGGTGAAGAGCATGAAGACGGGGAAGGTGGTGATGTAGACGACGTTGCGTCCTGCCGTCTCGCTGATTGGCGCCGCCATGATGGGCCCAAAGGCCAATCCGATGACGTAGAGAGAGAGGCCGAGGAGGGCAGCTGTCGTGGATACGTTGAACTTCTCTCTAATCTCGAACACTGCTGGTGTGTAGGCAGAGGACCCGAGGGAGCTGGATGTGCTTATTACTTGGATGTCGAAAGTGGTGGATAGGCACGTCACTTACACTATGAATGCCACCAGGCCTATCACACCCGTAACTACCGCACGCTTTAAGTACTCCAGTTGCGTGGATTTTCTGGGTCATCGGGGCCATCCCATGACACTGTTGGTGGGTTGCTGTTGTTGTCTTCCCCAACCTTTAAGCTGGCCTTTTCAACGTCGAGAGACAGCCGGTTATGGTCTTGCTTTACATGTGGACTATCCGGCGTCGTATTTCTCTCATCGTCGTTTGCCATGTCTGGAAGTCTTTCAAATGCTCTGGACTAATGCTCAGGGGCAGATGTTCAACGAAAAATGACTGCGACTGGATCCGAAATGGCTTCAAAGGACCTGTTACAAGCCAGATTTATATGCCAGCATACAGTGAGGCTAGAATGTCTCACTGTCAGGTTTCCGGGTGGTGTACCATGCCCGGGCTGCAATACAAGATTCATATTTCTTCTTGTTTTTGATGCCAGACTCTGCCCCCGCGGGGTTTCTCGCAGGGTTTAATGGCCGAGGGAGTTGAAAAATCACAGAGCCATCAGCGCAGAAGACCACACAATGCCCATAAACATGGTCACGGTCACATCCAGGGTGTGTCGACGATGCCGAAAAGGAGCAGGTCCAGCATATGAGTAATCGAGCCGCGGCCACGCTTCCTTACCGCTTTTCCACAAGGAGCGGCCGTAGAGGTGTCCCCCAAGACTCGTGCGCTCGTATCTAGCCGGAAGTGGAAACGGCCCGCGTGGTGGTCACTGGTTTGCTGGGGTTCAAGTGCCGACCAAATGCAAACAAGCGTCAGTCTCCTCCACCACATATACTCCACGGAGGTAGCGAAGGCGCTCGGAGGGGGCTAGTCCGCCGCCTCCGCCCGTCCACTTGATCCGCCGGATCGATCACTGCCAGCCGTCCCGCGTCCGGCGCCCAAGATCGACGGCGACCCCGAAGCGCTCTCTACCGGTGTTGATGTTTGATCGGAAGAGGTGGAAAGGCCTCCAGGCTGTCCCAGTGCAATCACGTCGATGCTCTCAAACTTTGCTGTGTCAACGACTGTGGGATTCGCGCTTGTTCTATCCAGCACCTCAGTCTTTCTTCGCGCGCAGCGCGCCGCAAGAGTTGCGTTTCGCTTGGTTGGCTTTCGCCAAGTGAACCCTTTCCCGAGGCATGGTGGCATTGAAAGAAGGGTCGCTACCAGTGTCTGCTCTGTATTCCATCTTCAGAGAGACTCTCCAAAGTTGCCGCTGGCAGTAGTACGCGATGATTGATTGATTGATGCTATTCTACGCCTAGTGGCCCCGCTTAGCCGAGGCTTGGCGGGGGCCATCCCTTTTCGGGATATAGGGCGCCGTGCCTTACTGATCACGGGTGTAAACTATGTAGGCTAATCTACAGACATATCAGACAGGGGACGACAGGTCCCTCCTGTCTGGTACAGTATAAACTGGCCGCTTCAGGGTCCAGTGATAGTAGTACGCGATGCTTCTGTGGTGTTGCTCTGTCGGGGATATCGGAGCTGCTTCCTGTCAATACGCTAGCGCGGTCGGTTAAACCAAGGCATGACGTCAATAGGCATTCAATTCCAACATCAGCTCACGACCTGTGCCTTACCTCTGTCTTACAGCAACTTCGTTTTGGTGTTTCTGTTGGTGATAACGCTCTCTCGTTGTCCCATTTCATTGGAACTCATTCCCGCGTTGTTCGCTCCTGCCCAGCTTCAGCTTCCCTCTTGCAAATATGGATTGTATCCCGCTTCCTGTAAGTCGTTTGCGCCTTGTTTTGAAACGTCCTGGGCCTAACAAATTCTTCAGATTGTCTGCTTCCAGTGCGGAACGTATGCAGCCTCTTCAATGACCTCCAGCGGAACGTGGACCTGATCAATCCTTTCCAGCAATCAAAATCCTTGCCATTGTAAAGTTGTCGGTCCCACGATCGGATTCGCCGTCGCCGTGTGCCTGGCTATTGTGTGTTGGCCAGCGTCGCTCCTCTGTGGATGTTGCGCCACAGATGCGGGCAAGAAGTAAGCCTTGCGATGCTCGTCGAATGACAGTCGTTAACGCAGGACAGGATGCTCGCCGCGCCTGCTGATACAAGTGGCGCTGTCAGTAATGCGATACCCATATGAGCGATGAATGCTTCATGACCTTACGACAAGTTTCAAGAGCCTGGGCCGTGATTTCTTTGTTTGAAGAGAGAGAGCCGTTGAAAGGAGTGTTTTGGCGCAATAGCGCTTCGTACCGAACGAGCTGTGCTCTCAATATCCCAGAGTGGTTTGCGATGTTCCGGTGAAAGGCCCAGGAGCCTATGGAAGTTTCCTTGCTGTCATATTCAGTCTCGAATCGTATTTGCTTTGTCTTCCTCTTGATACGAGCTCCTCGTGTCTCGCGGTAAAGCTCACGTACCTGCAGGCAACTGCTCAGATAATTCCACCATGTGGGAACTGCTCGCCAATGTCGAGGTTGGTCCATGCGGTGTTGGTGGAAGAAGAGGCCTATCTTGTCGAGGCTAAGGTCAAAACAGGCGCGGGCGTTGCGCCTGGGGGGCGGTCGCAATTAATTCGCTTGGTGGTCAATGTTTTTCCCTATTGCCCACTCAGAGCCTGTCCATCCCACAACCTTTCGCATCACCTCAACACTCACCTGCCATCCTCTCGCCCTACCCCATCTCGACCCATTTGAGCTCCGTCATCGCCACATCATGCCTGGAAATTGCCAGTGTCCAGTATGCGTCAGGCTCCTGGCCGAGCACGATGCCATCGTGCAACAGTACGAGGAGAACACGCCGCTCCCGGACCGGTTTCTTAGGGTGAACAATCTTACCCGGGCCGCGCTCGAGTACGTGCAGTATCTCCAACGCAGCATCGATCACCATAATGGTCGCCAGGAGCACCAAGACGGCCCCCAGGACGGTCTTGAGAACGTGGAGCAGCAGCAGCAGCAGCAGCAGACGCAACACCACGCGCAGCTGCAGCCTCCTCAGGCGCAGGTGGTGCCAGGAGCGGTGCCAGGTCAGTACTTTACTTGCTGTTCTGTCAGTGGGATTTTCCAACTAATGAATGAAAGTGATGGCAAACCACCAGCTGCTGCACGCCACCGAGAACGCGGTCGTCGACGGGAATGCCCACGCCGCCGAGAACGCTCAGTGTCCCGGCAACCCTTACAACATGCCACCGCAGCTGTCGTACCAGCACCACTACCACCACCACGCTCCGGCCGTTGGCCAGCTTCCCCTGGGCCATGCAGCCCCTGGCCCTGCTCTCGCCGCTCCGCCGCCGCCCCCGACTCCCGCCCAGCTCGCTCCCGTCACCTCCCAAGCCGCCGAGCAGGTCAGGGGCAACAACCAGTGGCGCGGCCAGCCCCCTCAGGGCCCTCCCCCTGGCCCCGCTGTCGCCCCGAAGACGGTGCCCACGGGCACTTTCATCCGCGCCCTCGTGGCTCCCGGCGCCCCTCGAGCCCATTACATGAGTCGCTGCACCCAGTGCATCAAGCAGCAAGACGTCTGCACGGCGCACTACGTCTGGCCTTGCACCAAGTGCAAAAGCAGCACTTGCTGCAGCTTCGACAGGCCCACGAGCTTTGTCCCTGGTAAGCCCTTGTTACCTTGAATATGAGTATAGACTAATGGGGAACTGTAGTGCGCATCGACCCAGATGGTTACAACCTGGGTAAAGGTTTCACGGTGCGGGAGGTTGGCGGCAGGCTGGATGCTCCACCGCACGAGCTGCTCAAGCAGCTTAAGAAGCAGCAGAAGGACGACCCGGCATACTAGGGAAAGGAGCGGCGGCGGCCCAGCTTCGAAAGGAGGATCACTGGATAGACAGGCGACAATGGATGAAAGGGTTTACTTCGGTTCTACGTTCTTGCCTAATCGGGCAATTCTACAAATTACTATCAACAGCGTGTGCTCTAACCACTACGACACTCTGCCATTTGGTGAGAATTGAGGTTGCTTAATGGATTCATATACGTGCTGCGGAGGGTAGGGTTGGTTGCTAGGAATGTGTAGGATGTGTATATGCATATAGCTGGTTGGAAGTCGGGGGTCGGTATGAATGCTCCTTGGCTGTGTCGGTAGTATGGTTTGAATGCTCCCTGAGCCGACTGTTAGCGGCTTATGAATGCTCCTTGGCTGTACCTGTAGTATCGTTCGAATGCTCCCTGAGTCGACAGGTAACAGCTCATGAGTGCTCCTTGGCTGTGTCGGTAGTATGGTTTGAATGCTCCCTGAGCCGACTGTTAGCGGCTTATGAATGCTCCTTAGCCTTCTGTACAGGGAGTATACACATGAATGCTCCTTGGCTGTACCGGTAGTATCGTTTGAATGCTCCTTAGCCCTCCGTACAAGGAGTAAACGTATGAATACTCCTTGGCTGTACCGGTAGTATCGTTTGAATGCTCCCTGAGTCGACAGGCAACAGGTCATGAATGCTCCTTAGCTGCTGTCCAAGGAGCAAACGTGAGAATGCTCCCAAAGCTAACCTACGTTAGCTGATGAATGCTCCTTGTATATCGCGGGGGTGAGTTTATGAATGCTCCTTAGGAGCCCACTACCTCGGTACATGTACGGACGCTCCCTGAGCATACTCACCTTGTTACGGCTCACGAATGCTCCTTGGCTACCTCGACAGCAGAGCAAGAATGCCGCAAGCATTGTCAATGTTTTACATTTGATCTGCATCAACTTCTCCTCTACAAGTGACTACCAGCCCGTCAGCACCCTCCCCTCGCGCATGGAGCCTCCTCACACGCACCCAATGCGCCACATACCCAATGAAACCAGCCAACAAATCAACTACAACCGCCGAAAACGCACAACGGCTTTGACCGACCAAATGCGGGAAGAATGGGAGGAGCAAAAGCCAAGAAAAACAACAAGCGCCCAGCCATGCTGCTACTTCACACTGAAGAAAACAACGACAAAAGCTGGAGAAATAACAACGGTGCCCGCACAAACGCAGTTTGGAAGAAGACTGAATGGTAGCAAAAACTCCCCATTTGGGTGATGGATTTGGATCATCATCATCCCCCCCCTATCTTTTCCAAGAAACTTAATAAAAAGGTTTGTTTGATTCACTTGAAGTAGTCCACATTGACATGCTCTATGTGGATGATTGTTTCAAGTGTAAACCTTGCACTTTCAAGACATGGTTTTCACATGTGGAGAATTTCCACCAACAAGATCCCTCTCATGTCTTGTCGTCTTGGACCCGAAATTAAATTCCCCGAGGTGGATGCGGCAGTGGGGTCGTTGGCGGTGGTACTGGGCGGATGGGCAATTGCATCGGCTGACCTCCACTCAGTTGACCTGTACTACTGGCGCGTGTCGGGTAGGAAGGACGATCAAGCCTGTCGCCGTTCCGTGCGCCAGAGGATTCCTGGCTGGTTGCGGAGCGTGGAGTCTGGCCAGAAGAGCTGGAGGTACCGTGGTTGCGATCGTTTTGGTTTGCGGAGACTGAAGATGGCGGGCTGTGGTTTGGCGAAGAGCGAAGCATCTCGCGAGTTTTGGCGCTGTGTGGACGTGGTGCCAGATGTGACTTGCGGTTCTGGCGTTCCATCATGCTCACTGCCCAGGCGGCAAGGTCGACAGGGGTGCGCTTTGCGGCGAGGATGAAGGCGTCGGATTCCTGAGAAGACGGATTAGTAACAATCGACCCAAGTTTGGACAGTTACGCACATAGAGCTCTTGGGGAGTGGGGCGCTGCTCTGGGTCTTTCATCAGGCAGCGCGCTATCATGTCCTCCAAGATAGTGGGAAAGGCGTCGCTCTTTGGGAGCTTGGGAGCTGGTTCCAGGACAATTTGTTGGAGCAGGTCAAGAATGCCCTGAGGTCCGCCGGTCTCATCGTCTGCGTCGTTGTTGTTGAAAGGAAACTTTCCAATCGCAAGTTCCATCAAAGTCAGACCGACGCTCCACACGTCTGACTTGACCGTGTACTTGGCACCTTGTATTCTCTCAGGTGCCATGTAGGTGCCTGTGCCGACGAACGTCTCGGCCACGGAGCCTTCCAACTCGCTTGACACGCCAAAGTCGCAAATCTTGATCTGTCCCCTGGAGTTGACTAGTATGTTTGAGGGTTTCATGTCGCGATGCATGATGCGGTGTTGTTTGTAGAGGTAGGTCAAGCCGCCGAGGACAGCTTCAGCAATCTTTCCGAGGACATCGACTCGGACGGGGCCAAAGTTTTTGGATATGGAGTCGAGAGAGCTAGTGCCGAGTTAGCGTTGAACCATGTCCCGACGAGTCAAGCGTCGAAGCGTACCCGCAGTCCATGTATTCCATGCACATGACGACGTCACCGGAATCATTCTGGAAGGCGCCGTAGAAGGACACGATGTAGGGGCAGGCGCAATCGTGCATGATGCGTAGCTCACGCACAATTCTTTTCCGGACCTCGTTTTTGGCTTCGACGTGGATGATCTGGAGGGCGCATTAACCAAGGGCGCGGCAGCCACCGTCTCGTCTCAAGAAACGCACCTTGCGCGCCATTATGGCCTTTGTCGCGGCATGCTGCACCTTGCTCACGGTGCCGCCGTTACCGTGACCGAGCTCCTTGAGCACGATGAGATCTTCGGCTCGCAGGTCCAGCCTAAATTCGACGCCGATTTCGAGCTGGCCGGCGGCTCTGTCGTCGTCGTCTCTGCGGGAACCAGGCATCTGAGCGTCAGCGCCAGACTGCATGGTCCTGGGCTGAGGCGCATTCAGGGCCAGGCCCTTGACGTTCTTCCTCTTCATAGTCCTTGTCTTAAACTGGTCGGCCATGTCGGGCATGTGCGCGCGGGGGACTGCGGCGGCGTCGTACAGGTCGGGAGGGGCGAGTGAGCGGAGTAGGAAGAGAGGAAGATAGAAAGAGAGTAGGCAAGGTGGGTTGGATGGCGGCCGCAGGACGGGCCTGTGGTTGCGGCGGTTATGAGCAGGTTCGGCGTGGGGTGCGAGGAGGCGGCGGGATGCGCCAATCGGCAGGGTGCAGGCGACAGGAGGTGGTGGCCGTTGTGCAGTGCGGCGGTACGACTATTGGATTGCCGCTTTGGGGGTTGCGAGTGGGTCTGGTGGTGGGAGGCAAAGATTGCGAGGGCCTGGCGTCAGCAGAGAGAGGGAGAGGGCGAGGGCGAGATGGAGTTGTATGCAGCAGCAGAGAGCAGCTGGAAGCAACTAGTGGTTGACGAAAGAAGCCGTGGTGGCTTGGGCTAAACCAAGTCGTGGATGACGCAGGCCCTGGCAGGACAGGACAGGACAGGGTTAGTGGTTGACGAACGGTACACCTCAGTACGTCCAGGTTGGCGAGGAGAGGCGTCGCTATTTCAACGTTTGAATGTCATGATGCACCAACCACGACGGGCTGGCTGCGACAGCGGGTCTTGTTTCACTCTCGTGGCTGCGGAGAAGAGGAGCGTGATCCGCATCAATCACGGCCGACAACCATGAAGCCCGGGTCGCCTGGGCTCCAGCGCACTCAGACGCGAGTTTCACGTGGAACCAGCGTGCCCACGATCAGCGCAAGCATTCATTAGACGGACTTGAGCTGTGTCTCCATGTTAGCAGATCTGGTGGTGAGGGTGAGGGCTTACGCCGGCCAAGCAAAGATTCGATTGGTTGAGTTCAAGTCGTGCATCTCCGTCTCGGTGTGGCCTGACATGCCCTCCACCTCCGCTAACATGGCTGCACGTGACTCCGCTCCGCTCCGCTCCGCTCCGCTGCCAACGCGGACGCCCGCGGCCGTTCTTCGGATGCCTCCGTCACCGCCCTCGCTATTAGCGCCATCTTCCTTGGCCCGCGAGCTCAAGTCTGTTCCATGGCTACCAAACATCAAGACACCCTGCGTCCTCAACACCCACCTCTCGCCCACCGCGTCACCCTCCTTCTCAGCCTACCGCCCCTCGAGACGCGCTTTACCCTCGCCACTCTTCCCTCTTTCCTTCCTCGTTGCCGTATCCTCACCCCAACATGGCCGCCTCCCTGCTTGATGTGGCTGCTGAGCTGGGCAGTGAATCGGACGACGGCGACTACGACGAGGAAAACGGCGAGCAGAAGCAGCGCAATGGCAATAGTGCTCCAGGCGTCGATGACTCCAGCGAGGAGGAAGACGACGATGACGACGAGGAGGCAGCCCGTGCCGTAAGTGCATGCACGCGCGCCTCACCACGGTCCAATTGTTAACACGTCGCAGGTCCGCGAAGGCTTCATCGTGGATGAGGATGAAGATGATGAGGAGGAGCGCAAGGCTCGAAGACGCGAGAAGCGCAAGCGGAGGCGCGAGCAACGCGAAGAGGAGGAAGCCGCCCTTGACGAGGAAGATCTCGACCTCATTGGCGAGACGGTCCCGCGTGAGGAACCCACTCAGGTCTGTGTAGCCCGACTGGTAGCTTGATCATCTTCTAACCCCCCAACAGTCCAAGTTTAAGCGACTCAAGCGCGGCCATCGAGAAGAACGCTCCCCCAGGGCACCCCGCGGCGTAGACGAAATTTTCTCCGACGAAGACGACGACCTCGGCGATGGATACGACGAGCGCCCTTCGCGTCGCGAGCCTAGGGGCGGCATCAACGACGAGTTTGCCGACTTCATCGAAGAAGACGTGTTCGAAGACGAGGAAGGTCTGCAGGATGAGGAAGACCGCGAGGTGGCCAGGCCTGGCAAACGAATGCCGGGCGTCGTTGGGTTCCCCGAGGCTGGTTTGGATGAGGCCGAAATGGAGGACTACCGCAACGCGTTCGGTGATGGCACAGAATACGACTGGGCGCTGCAACTGCAGGAAGAGATGGATGAGGAGGACCGTGGCGACGAGAAGCCGCTGGAGCTCAAGGACGTCTTCGAGCCGGCGCAACTTGCCGAGAAAATGATGACGGAAGAGGACGACATTATTCGCTTCAACGACGTCCCGGAGCGCTTCCAGATTGCCCGGAAGCCTTTCAAGGAGCTTGAGCTGTCCGAGGAAGACATGACGACAAGATTGAATACGGAATACGTCTGGATATCGAAGCTGCTTTGGCCTAAGACACGGCTCAGCCCTTCCTTGCTCGAGCCCTTCCAGCAGGCGGTTCGCAAAGTACTTGAATTCATGAACCTCGAGGATCTGGAGGTTCCCTTCATCTTCAACCACAGGAAAGATTACCTCATCCACTCCAGCACGGACCAAGACCCTGACGACGCCGATGGAAATGCGGGACCCCAGCGACTCCTGACCCAAGCTCATCTGTGGGAAATCTTCGAGCTCGATCTCAAGTTCCGCGCCTACATGGAAAAGGTTGAGGCCTTGCAACGGACCCGTGACAACCTGGGCAGTTTTTCATCAATCAAGGACGAGGTGTTGGAGACTTTGCTCGACAAGGCGGAGACCATTGAGGAGATTCAGGATATCCAGGATTATGTGCATTTCCAATACTCGGCCCAGCTCAAGGACGTAGAAATCGCCGAGTCAGAGTCGACAGGCGTTCAAAAGAAAGCTCGCGCCAGCTCTACGCGATGGGAGAGGATGCGTGCCAGCAAGGCCTACAACCTCGTGCGCGCTGTTGGCATTGCATCTGATGACCTGGCGCACAATCTCAACAGGGACGGCCATCGAGTGTACACAGAGGACCCCCAGGAGGCGCCCGAGGACATGGCAGACAGCCTCATCGACGAAGAATACAACACTGGAAAGAACGTGCTTCGTGCTGCCAAGACGACCTTCGCCGAGGAGCTTATCATGAGCCCACGAATGCGCCACGTCATGAGGCGACTTTACTACGAGAACGGTCTTTTGGACGTTTACCGCACCGAGAAAGGATTGCGAAAAATCACAGACGACCATCCCTACTACGAATTCAAGTACCTCCGCAACCAAGGTTACTCGGCCGTGGCTCGTAGACCAGAACTCTTCCTTCGCATGCTCAAAGCCGAGGATGAGGGCATGGTCGAAGTCAAGATCCGCTTGCAGGACCAAGACCGTATCAGAAAGGACTTTGAAGACATTTTCTGCACAGACAACCGCAGTGATGTCGCTCAAGCCTGGAATGACCTGCGACGGGAGATTTTGTCCATTTCACTGCCACGACTCGACCGCATCATCTCCAAGGGAGTCAAGGAGTCTCTGCGCAACGAGTGCGAGAATTCCTTGGCCAAGTCCTGTAGAGATAAATTCACCGAGAAGCTGGACCAGGCTCCTTACAAGCCAAAGGGAATGGCCCTCGGCACGATTCCACGCGTCATTGCGCTCTCGAATGGCAACGGCATACCTGGAAGAGACGCGATTTGCTATGCGTGTGTCAACGAGGAAGGTCTCATGACAGACTCTGGCAAATACATTGACCTTCATCCAGGCAACAAAGAGAAGTACATCGCCGACGCCAAGGAGATTGAAGATTTCAAGAAAATGGTTTGGGGATTCCGGCCCGACGTCCTCGCAGTTTCGGGTTTCTCCGCCGAGACTCGCAAGCTGTTCAAGGACCTCCAACAGATTGTCGACGATCATGATCTCCGCGGCGCCGACTATGAAGATGAAGACGGTCAAGAAAAGAACGACAAGCTGGAGGTCGTCATCGTCAATGACGAGGTCGCCAGACTCTACCACACCAGCGACAGATCGAATATAGAGCACCCCGGCGTACCATCTCTTGTCAAGTACTGTGTCGCCCTTGGGCATTACATCCAGAGCCCACTCAAGGAGTACGCCGCTCTTGGAAAAGACATCATATCCATCTCCTTCGACCCGAATCAGAATCTCCTGTCTCAAGAGAAACTGCTGAAGTACTTGGAAATGGCGCTGGTCGATATTGTCAACCTCGTGGGAGTTGACATCAACGAAGCCTTGCAAGATCCGTACCTGGCCACTCTTCTGCCGCACGTATGTGGCCTTGGTCCCCGCAAGGCACAGCAACTTCTCAAGGTTATCAACCTCAACGGAGGCGTGGTCAACAGCCGAGATGAACTGGTCGGCGATCCAGACAAGAAAATCATGCCGGCCGTTGGTTTCAAGGTGTGGACAAACTGCGCCAGCTTCCTGTACATCCCGCATGAGTCTACCGACCCCGAATCCGAGTATCTCGACGGCACTCGTGTGCACCCCGAAGACTACGAGCTTGGTCGCAAGATGGCTGCCGACGCGCTCGAAATGGACGAGGAAGACATCAAGGCCGAGGTCGACGAGAACGGACCTGCTGCGGTGGTCAAGCGCCTGGTGCGTGACGAGGCTCAAGACAAGGTCAACGATCTCGTTTTGGAAGAATATGCCGAACAGCTGGAGCAACAATTCAACCAAAAGAAGCGCGCCACCCTCGAGACCATCCGCGCTGAGTTGCAAGTCCCCTACGAGGAACTGCGTAACAAGTACAGTTACCTCAACTCGGAAGAAGTCTTCACCATGTTGACAGGTGAAACTCGTGAATCGCTGACAGAGGGTATGATTGTTCCTGTCAAGATTCGTCGCGTGTTCCCCGACCGCGTCGAAGCGCGCCTGGATTGTGGTGTCGAAGCAGTAGCGGATGAGCACAACTTGCCCCGCAGCGTTGGCGGCGACCGCGGAGTGGACCCACGCCAGGTGTTCCAATCGAACCAGACCGTCCAGGCGAAGCTCCTTTTCCTGAATCGCAAAGGTTTCAGCGCAACAATATCTCTCGACGAGCAATCTCTCAAGTCGGGCTTCGAGAGGCACATTGAGCGGCAGCAAGGCGAATGGGACTTTGAACAAGAGCAGGCAGACAGGGACGCCGAGGCAAAAGAGAAGGAGAGCAAGACGGGCCGCGCCCAGCGCGTCATCAAGCACCCGCTGTTCCGGCCTTTCAATGCCGCCCAGGCCGAAGAGTTCTTGGGCAGTCACAGTCGTGGTGACGTGGTGATCCGACCATCAGGCAGGGGCCTGGATCACTTGGCTGTGACCTGGAAGGTGGCCGATGGTGTGTATCAACACATTGACGTCCTGGAGTTGGACAAAGAGAATGAGTTCTCTCTGGGCCGCACTCTCAAAATTAGCGGCAAGTTCACCTACTCGGATCTCGACGAGTTGATTGTCGGCCACGTCAAAGCCATGGCGAAGAAGGTGGAGGAGATGATGGGCGATGAGAAGTACAACAACGGCACGAGGGCGCAGACTGGTAAGCGTTGATGACCACATTTCAAATCTTGCACATGGCACACTGAGAGGCTAACACATCTAACAGAAGCATGGCTTTCGACTTACACCGAGGCCAACCCCAAGCGCAGCATGTACGCCTTCTGCCTTTGCCCACAGTTTCCGGGTTACTTTTACCTCTGCTTCAAAGCCGGCCGTGACGCGCCATTTCAAGCTTGGCCTGTCAAGATCATCCCCAACGCCTTTGAGCTGCAGAGGAACATGTATCCGGACATGCGCAGTCTGAAGAACGGATTCAAGTTGCTCTATGCCAACACCAAGGCGAGAGCCCGTTGAGATGTCTTGAACCTGCCATTCGGCTGGTCTTTCGCGAGGGAGACGCCGGAGTGCTTTTCTTGATTACCTTAAGTTCTTCTTCCATCCCACTTCTCAAGTTTCCTCATTTTTCTTTAACGTGCTAGCAAAGGAGGCATACCACGGTCTTATGGATTGACCGGTAAGGGGAACAGCGTCATCCAGAGATGCGGGCTGCGGGCAGTGAGAGCCAACAATCCCCCAAAATTTTTAAATCAGTTGATGCGGTTGGTGTGCAAAGCGCGGTTGGGTGGTTCATTTGGGATTTCACGCCTCTAGGCACAAGGAAACGGGCAGCCAGACCAAAAGTACTGATTGATGCGAGACGGTAGCAGCATGGCCCGGTTGTTGCAGCATAGATGCGGTAGGCAGCGCGAGGGCGCACGAATGGATGTTTAAAAGTCGTTCAGATGATGAGTAGAAACGTCGATGAGATTTCGAGGGTGGGAGAGTGGAATATTGATATACTGTAGAGGTTGTATGATAGACATGTATACAGTATGCATATCAGATGCTGAGGCTGAAGAAGGGTCCCGCTCGTGGTCGCAGCCAGGGAGCCAGGGTCCATGCACTGACGTTGTTGTGCCTTGCTCCGACGTCGGACTCTGACGAAAGCTTAATTGTTTTGCGGGACGAAGCTGTCAAAACACCACCTCCCGTCCATTGCATTCCAGACCAGCTCTTTGCTACCCTTGATCGTTTTTCTGTCAACCTTCGTCAGCCGGGAAGAAGACCTATCCATCGGACCTCGGTCGACCTGCGGCGCCCTCTCCGTTTACCCGCCTGCTGTGCTGCGTCACACAGTACAGCTCCGTTACCGTTGCCCGCGCACCCTGCAGCTCGCAGCTTTCCGCAGAAGCAACACCTCGTGGTGTGATTGTCTCGCGCCAATCCCCTTGGGCCAGTTGCTATTATCCTCCGGCCCTCCTTCTCCTCTCTCGCCTCGCCTCTCACGGCTAAGCAACTCGCTCAATCCCGGGAAAATCTGCCAGAATACCCCCGCGCTCTCGTCATTATTTACCCCCCACCATGCTCGCCGCTAGGACTGCGTCGAGGGCTTATCGCTCTGCTCCTGCTTCTGCCACCAGATATTTTGCTTCCCTGACCGTCGCCGCTGCCAGACCTCAATTCCGCGCTTCTCAAGCTTCGGCGCCGAGCTCTCGCCTTGCTGCTTCGGTCGCCGGTTTCGCCGCTCAAAAGACCAACCTCGTTGCGCCCATCACTCTCGGTTTCGCTACTCAGGCCCGGGGAATGGCGAGTGCTCAGAAGATCAAGGTCAAGAACCCGGTGGTGGAGCTGGACGGTGATGAGATGACCAGGATCATCTGGCAGGACATCAAGGACAGGGTAAGCTCCCCGGGCTGATATATTTTTCAAGTGCTGATTTTGTTTCTCCTGCAGTTCATCTATCCGTGAGTACAGACATGCCCAGAGCTCCGAATCACACCACCTGACGTGTTCCAAGCTACCTCGATGTCGACCTCAAGTACTACGACCTGGTGGGTACATTCCTGGGACTGTAGCCATGGAAATGCAATGTTGATTGCGCCGCAGGGTCTCGAGCACCGTGATGCCACCGGCGACAAGGTCACACTTGACGCCGCGGAAGCCATCAAGCAGCACTCGGTTGGTGTCAAGTGTGCCACCATCACTCCGGACGAGGCGCGCGTCAAGGAGTTCAACCTGAAGCAGAGTACGCTGGTCTTTTGAAGAATCCAGATGTTATGCTTACCAGGGGCTTTGTAGTGTGGCTATCTCCCAACGGTACTATCAGGAACCACCTGTAAGGACGATCCCTTCGGCGTGAAGAATGAGACTAAACTTTCCTTAGCGGCGGTACCGTTTTCCGCGAGCCTATCGTCATCCCCCGCATTCCTCGTCTTGTACCTGGCTGGAAGCAGCCGATCATTATTGGTCGTCACGCCTTTGGTGACCAATACCGCGCCAAGGACCGCGTCATTGAGGGCGAAGGTACCCTGGAAATGGTCTTTACCCCTAAGGGCGGCAAGCCCGAGACCATCAAGGTCTTTGACTACCCTGCCACTGGTGGTGTCGCGCAAACCCAGTACAACACGGCCGAGTCCATCTCGGGCTTCGCCCACGCTTGCTTCAAGTATGCGCTTGACAAGAAGATGCCTCTCTACATGAGCACCAAGAACACCATCTTGAAGAAGTACGACGGCCGCTTCAAGGACATTTTCCAGGAGATCTACGAGACTATTTACAAGCAGGAGTTTGAGTCGAAGAAGATCTGGTACGAGCACCGTCTCATTGACGACATGGTTGCTCAGATGATCAAGAGCGAGGGTGGATTCGTTTGCGCTTTGAAGAGTATGGACCCTGTAATTGACTTTTATTGCTCTTGCTGACTTGGCTCAGACTACGACGGTGATGTCCAGTCGGACATTGTCGCCCAAGGCTTCGGCTCTCTGGGTCTCATGACCTCGGTCCTCATCACCCCTGACGGAAAGACCTTCGAGTCTGAGGCCGCCCACGGCACCGTCACTCGCCACTACCGCGAGCACCAAAAGGGCAACGAGACGTCGACGAACCCGATTGCTTCCATCTTCGCCTGGACCCGTGGCCTGGCCAAGCGTGGTGAGCTTGACGGAACCCCCGAGGTTACCGCCTTTGCCGAGTCGCTGGAGAGGGCCTGCGTTGACACGGTCGATGTCGACAGCATCATGACCAAGGACCTTGCCCTTGCCTGCGGCAACAAGAACAGAGACGCCTACGTCACGACCAAGGGCTTCTTGGAGGCTGTTGAGAAGAGGCTGAAGCAGGGTCTCAAGGAGAAGTTGTAAGTGATGCGAGAAAAGTCGGGTTGGATTCAGTTTCGCATTTGCATGTAGCAGGCGTGAGCGCACTGTGATTGTATACTAAATAGCGGAATTTCCTTGTGGTTGGGGAACGGATACTGTGCATACTATGAGCGGACATGGAAGTCTATTAAATGTCTATGTATTGAAAGCTCTTTGAAAGCCGGCCTGAATGCTACCTTACCTACAATTGTCGTTGTTCCTACCGCGTTCGGAAGGCACATGCTCGCTTGGCTGCAAGTGGTCCTGATTACATAATTAGATAAGATCTCAAGCACGCACGGACGGCGAAATCCCACTTCGGCGTTGTCGACATTTCGCGGCAACCTGAGCAGCAGCGAGCCAACAAACCCCCAGACCGCCCACCATGAGACCCATCCTGCTCTCCGGTCACGTAAGTAGCTCCCTGCAGCTTCACATGTGCAAATATTCTTGCATCTTGCTAACGCGCATCTCCAGGAACGTGCCTTGACTCAAGTGAAGTACGCCGTCATTGTTCCCGACCACGAAACCCACGGCGCGTGCTGACTCCCACAAGGTACAACGCCGATGGCGACCTGATCTTCTCCGTGTCCAAGGACCATGTCGTCTGCGCATGGTACAGCGCCAACGGCGAGCGCCTGGGCACCTACCACGGCCACATCGGAGCCCTCTGGACCGTCGATGTCGACCCCACGACGACGCTGCTCGCCACCGGTGGCGCCGACAACACGATGCGCCTGTGGGAGGTCAAGACTGGCAAGCTGCTCAAGACTTGGGAATTTGAGACGTCGATCAAGCGGGTCGAGTTTAGCCCCGACGGAAGGCAGCTTCTGGGTGTGACGGAGAAGCGGAGCGGTCACCTCGGTACCATTAGCGTTTACGACATCAACCCGGATCCGGAGGCGGAGCAGACGGACGAGCGCAAGCTGAGGATTGTTTGCGAGGATGCAAAGCCGACAGTCGCGGGCTTCAGCTATGGCGCCAAGTACATTATTTCTGGCCACGAGGATGGCACCGTCACGCAGTGGGATGCTAAGGTAGATTTTGAAAGCGGTTGGATCAGCGAGCTCGTGCTGATGTTTCTTTCCAGACCGGCGAGATGCTCGAACTTGTCGAAGTCCACGAGATCGACACACAAATAACAGACCTGCAGTGGGCTCCCGACAGGACCTACTTCATCACCGCTGGCAAGGACAAGACTGCCAGAGTAAGTCGTGCGGCTCCTGTCATGGCTCAGCAAAAGATATTGACTTTGATTCGCAGCTCGTCTCCACCGACGACCTCCAAATCCTCCACACCTACGTCACCGACACTCCTCTCAACAGCGCTGCCATTACGCCCGTCAAGGATTTTGTTGTTCTTGGTGGTGGTCAGGCCGCCATGGACGTCACGACAACGTCGGCTCGCCAGGGTAAATTCGAGGCTCGTTTCTACCACAAGATCTTCGAGGAGGAGGTTGGCCGTGTACGTGGCCACTTTGGTCCCCTTAACTACGTTGCCGTCCACCCCAAGGGCACAGGATACTGCTCCGGTGGTGAGGACGGTTACGTCCGTGTGCACCACTTCGACAAGCCGTACTTCGACTTCCTGTACGAGGTGGAGAGGGAGCAGAAGGCGGCGAACTTGTGAGCGGAGCGGTGGATTTGAATTGAATATGCGAGAACTGAGTGGGTTCCAAAAGAGAGGCTTTTGCAGGTTTTGGGTTCCTTTTCACGAAGCATGTCTGGCGTTTGTCAGGGGACCGGGCTGGAATGAGGCCCGGCACGAGTACCCAAAAGCGACGAAGAGGTAGACAGCAGGCCCTCAGTTGTGGGGAGGATAGCTTTTTCGTGTAGGTCGACTACGGGTCGGTGATAGAGCACAAACAAACGGCATGCCGAGAAGGCCTCTCCCTAGTGCGGCGTGGCTGATGCGGCTCGTCGGACCCTTGCCCCGTGTGGCTTGCCCGCTGCCATCACGTTTTTGTGCCATTGGCTGTGGCTTCCCCGCAAGAGGCCTTCGGTTCTCCTCTGCAACACCTCCTCGCCCCAACTCGCCGACGGAAATGTCGCCCATCTCGTAATATGCTATGCCCAGGTAGACCGCCTCATCACAACCGGTGGGGTCTCGCTTGGACCATTCGAAAGGTCGTGTAAGTGCCGTCTTCTCCTTAAAAAGTCCCTCGTCAGCCTGTCGCTTCCACTCGTTTGTCCTAATCTGCTCTCCCTTTGCGCGTGATCTCCTCAATTGGACATTTCCCTTTCGCGTCTGCGCCAGTCAGTTTCTTATCATGGGTAGTCCGGTCCTCTTTGTGACAACAGTGCTGCTGGCTCTGCTCTTCACCATGAGCGAGTCCACGCGAGCAGCCTACATTCCTTCCAACTCGTCTTACTTCAAGTACACCACCGTCACTGGGTTTTTTCTGCAAGATGAAAACTCAACTGATGCCAAGACTTTTGACTACGTGCGTGGCTCGATAATATCTCTTGACAGCGATTCGTCTGTCCAATAGCTGACATGCTACAGTCTAAAGTCAACCTGGGCCTTATAAACCGCACATACCCAGCGGACGACTCTTTTGATCCTTCGGGTAAAAAGACGCAATGGGAGCGCTTCTCCAACTACGTCTCAAGCCTCAACGAAAAGGCCGCGTCCAATGAGCAATACAAAGTGCTCATTATGGGACGGCACGGCGAAGGCTACCACAACGTGGCCGAGTCGTTCTACGGCACGCCAGCATGGGACTGCTACTGGTCGCTGGCCGACGGCAACGGCACCATCACGTGGGCCGACGCGCACCTGACAGAGATGGGCATCCAGCAAGCGCTCGTCGCCAACGCCTTCTGGGCCAACGCCCTCGCCACGGCGGGCATCCCCGCCCCCGAGTCGTACTACGTCTCGCCGCTGGCGCGCTGCCTCGCCACGGCCAACTACACCTTCAGCAACCTGTCGCTCCCTGAGTCGCGGCCGTTCGCGCCCGTCGTCAAGGAGCTGCTGCGCGAGAGCATCGGCCTGCACACGTGCGACCGCCGCAGCTCCAAGACGTGGATCCACGAGTCGTATCCGTCGTGGGAGTTTGAGCCGGGCTTCGCCGAGGACGACCTGCTCTGGAACTCGCACACGCGCGAGTCCAGCACCCAGCAGGTCGCGCGCCTCAAGACGCTGCTCGACGACATCTTCGCCTCGGACAACTCCACTTTCATTTCCCTGACCAGCCACTCCGGTAGCATTGGCGCTACGCTCAAGGCTCTCGGTCACCGCACTTTTAGCCTTGTCACGGGCGCCGTCATTCCCGTCCTCGTTAAGGCGGAGCGATTGTCCGGTCAACCGCCCTACACGAGCATCGAGCCGAGCACGACGGGTGCTCCGTCTTGTACCGCGAATCCGACGCCTACGACAGCTGCTGTATCGACAGCGGCGAGCGTGAGTGCGACGTCGACGTCACTGTGAGAAAGATTGCATGGTTGTAGATAGAGTTGTGAGGGGTTCATTTGCAGCATATACTAGATACATTGACTCCCTTTTCGTTGAATCTGTCGTGTTGATGCTCTCTGGAAGCACTCTGGTTTCTGTCCTGACATCCATATCTCTCCATGCCGCACTTTCTTTTTGTAAAAAAAAAAACCGGCCCCTGAGATACTCATCCATACGACCCCCTGACGCAACATCCGCAAGAATACATCCCGGCTGCCATCAGAACTTGAACAGGCGCCGCCACCTACACTCGCGCCTTTCAATCGTTCTCACTCGCTCTTTCCCTCTTCCACCCGAATCACCTGCGTCTCCTCCTTTGCGTCCGTCGTCTTCACGTGTCAGGCAGCCCGTCGCGACACGACGTTCAATGTTGCCTCTTTCGCCCCACCGACCCACTCACCTGCTTCCCCTTCTAACGATCCCTTTCTGGCCCATGTGCCGTCTTCGCGTGGCTACAACGCCCCAAACGGACTTCCGCACATGTCCCTTTCACATGCCTCAGTCTTTGCGACGTTTGGAGTTGTGAGCGCGGTGGTACGTCGACGTGTTTGTTTGCGCGGCAATACGATGGATAGGAAGGTAGGGAGGTACGCGTGACGTGTGACGCGTTTGGCCGTGTCTACCAGTGATGTCTTTCTGTGGTAGTCTGTTTGGCGGTAGTGGGTGCCATTGGGGCGAGGTTGTCTCAGACAACGGGGACAGGTCGGACCGGAAGACGAAGACCAAGACCAATGCCAAGATGAGAAGAGGCAAAAGAAAAAAGAGAGAGGGGAGAGAGAAAAAGGGAGGGGGGAAAGAGAGAAAGAGTGAAAAAAAAGTAAAAAACAGGAGGAGCATCACCTTTAAATACCTTCCCACTCCCCCCCCCTCTCTTTCTCTTCACATCTGATTGGCCCTCTCCATCATGTCACACTGACAGGTTGTGTCGTTTTCCTGCAATCTTGCTAGCTGTGGTGACTTTCCACATCTTGCATCTACAGTTCACGCAACAAAACCACGCCCTGCAGTCGACAAAGCAAGACCATGTGCTGAATCTTCCCATACGAGCTAAACATTCCCATCCCCTGCGTCCTTCACTGTGTTCAAAGTTACCAAACAAATCATTTCATTGGATGGCTCAGCGCAAGCGAAGGGAAAAGCACCTTAAAAGGGGAAAAGAAGAGTGCGGAAAAGGGGGCCCGGGACGCTGTCCTGTTGCTGATTGACTTGCCACGTTCCCTCCATACCAACGGTTGTGTAGTCCCAAAACACGGCCTTGTCACGTCAACCTTTTCCTCTCTCCTGACAACTCTTCGTGCGGTTCGCCTGCGCCATGGAAGCATTCAATTCTCCGCCCACGGACCGCCACTACCTCCACCATCCCTCCCATCAACGTCGGTCCACCCAGCTTACACGTCACATTTCACCTGTCACGCATAGGGAGATGACAGACCGTGGAAAGGGTTTTTTGCGCACCTTCTCTTTGCCCATGGGAGCTCGCTACCGAGGACGAGGGTGTGGTACCCCTTACCCACCCACCCACCCACCCTTTTTTCTTTTTTCTTTTTTCCCTTCTCGTCTTGCGACGTTTGAAGTTGTAAGTTGCGGGCTTGCGATTTGGTACCGAAGAGCTCGAACGAGGAGGAGGGGCGAGGGCGTTCCGCTCAATGTGACCGTCTCGTACGAAGCACCTGAAGAGGCAGACTGCTCCACCTTGGCCTGCTTTGCCTAAACTTCGGACTGAATCGAACGTTGCGGACTGGAGGATCAAATGGCAAGTCTGCGGATAAGGCGACGTGAGTGACGACTGATTAGTACGACTTCGTCAATCGCATCAGCTTGTGCCAGCACACCACCTTTCTCTTGCACGGCCCAAAAATCCGATGCGTCCTAAATTGCGGCAAGGACGCCGCAATTGGTGGGTGGATGGAGACCGAGGCCATGTGGAAAGGTCAGAGACGAGGGTGGGAATTCTCAACGAGGAGGGACGGCGTTGGTGATCAGTTTTCTGTCATACTGCAGGACGTCATGGTGCGGCTCCGCTGTGGAGACGAGGAGAATGACAAAGATCCAGTTGGTCGCTCGTCAAGACTGGTATGAAAGTTGCGTTCGATGACAATTGGCGAAATCAGGAGATGGTGGACGATTTCTTCGTTCTTTCTGTTTGTAAGAATTGAGGATTAAATCTGTGGTCGACTTGAGTAAATGAAATATGCATGCGATCAGGGCCTCCTCCGATGAAGTGACAGCCTCAAATCTAGCTCAGCCCCCAGCAAATCAAGACACAATTATGACAGGATATATGCCGGGCAGTCAACAAAAAAGGCGACAACGCTACAATTTGCAAAAAGAAAGGAGACAATTCTAGTTACAACAAAACAAATGCACTGAGAGGGTATAGTGAAAGATGCAACAGGAGCAAGGCTGTGTAAATGCTGTAGCAAACAAAGGAGATAGTACAGCAATGAAGTCGACAATTCTGACGCGCCGTAGTAATGCACAACGGGCCTCTATGCCGTATTAAAACTCCGCAGCGGTCATGAAGCGCTCAGGCTCCGGTCGTTTGTCCTTTTCTTCGGTCTCTTGACTCTTCTTGGCCTCCTGATTCTCCCCTTTCTTCATCTCGACTTCTTGTTTCTGCACCGCGTCATACTTTTCTCTGTCCATTTCCTCTTCGGCTGCTTCCTTCGCCTCGTCTTCTTTCAATACGGAGGCTCCGGTGCCATTTGTCCTTATGTCTATACCCTGACTATCGGCGTCCTTCTCCCGCATGCTGCTTTGGAAGCTCATGAGGGTTGTTGTGCTCGGATTTGGCTTGTGGTTGCCCACTTGCAGTTTGAACGGGTACGCGATGCCTTCGCAAGTCGGCCGGGTGCTTGTATTGTTGCTAGGGGGAATAATCGTCGGAGCACCGTCTGCATCCTCCGACATGACGATGAGAGGCTGCTGGGCATCCGAGATGCTGAGCCTAGGACTAGGAATAGGGGACGAGAAAGCAGTATCGGGGTCGGGAGCGCGAGTGGAAATCGTTGCAGCAATTGAGCCAGTCTCAGGGTAAGACGCCGACACTGGGAGCGAGAGAAAAGGCGGAGGAGAGGATGCCGTGGGAAGCTGGTCTGAGAGCATGCCTTCGGTCGATGCTGGATGCCATGTGTCTGGATCCGTTTGACCCTCGTCCGTCACCGTGCGACGACGGGAGCGAGGGCAACTATCGACGGTCAGGCGTCTACCTTTCTTCTTGCTACTCATGCTGACTGATCTGGGTCGAGATTTGGCATCGGGAGCACCTTCAGGATCCACAGTTGCCTCCTCGATCGAGTCGGCGCGCGTTTCGCGTCGAATGGTCGCTTGGTCGTGTTTGCTGCCCCAACCGCTCCACATGGCAAGACCCCAACTCTTAACCTTCTTAATGCGTGGGAGGTCTCGGTCTTTGAGCCGGCGCCCTGCAAGGGCAGTAGGCGGTGGGGTTTCTCCATCAAACCCTTCGTAGCCGGCGGCCATTTCTTCGATTCTTCGGCTTTGGACTGCGCGCTTCTCCTTTTCGAATTTCTTCGCCCAGCGCTCTTGTACATTCATCCACTTCTTCACAGGCCCTTCTTTGATAATCCCAATCTCCGATGGAGAGATTTGTAGCAGGTGGATGTTTTCCGAAGGCTCCATTGCACGTATCCTCCCCTGCCTGTTTATCCGTTGTCGTATCATGTGGTGCTCAAATGGTGGTAGAGGGTCTCCGGCACGACCGATTATATCTTTCGCGTCCATTTCTGTACCATCGGACTGTTGTAGCGGCTCGGTAGAGCTACTGGCGACGGGTCTCTCAGGACTCGAGTCTGGTGACTCGCCAATGTCAGAGACCTCTTCGTCGTCCAAAATGTCAATAGGCTTTTTCTGGGCTCGAGCAAGAGCCCAGGCTCCAAAATGAGCCACAGACCTGTACATCAACTTTGCCGGGCGTGTAAAACTGAGGGTATGTGGAACGTGACAAAGATCGTCCCAAACCTCCAGCTTGACATCCGTTGGTGGGTATCTATCGGCTTCTTCCTTGACCCTCTCCTGCTCTTCTGAGGTTAAATGCGACAGGTCGGGCAAGTAGTTCATTGGAGCGGCGGCCTTGTGCGCGAGGTACACTTGCTCGTCGTGCAGAAGCTCCCCCCCTCCAACCTGAACCAGGAGAGGCGGGAGGCCACCTAAAGTCGGCTGGAGAACAGGAGATACAAGGGGGTGATTGAGCAGATGGTTAGCAGCATAAAGCTGAATCTGGTCCTTGATCGTAATGAGCTTGCCATCTATAGTGACGGTGAGGTTTGGCGGAGGTAGTACGAAGGATGATCCAGCTGCTTTGGCGCTAGAGTCGAGTGGATCCGGTGCCTGTCCATCTACCTGCTTTTCAAAGGAATAGCCCCGAGCACGATTTTCTCCCTCTTCTTTTGTGTCTTTGACCGTTGGGCTTTTGCTCTTGCCTGAAGAAGCATTCATCTCAACGGAACCCTTCTTGATCGCTTCCAAGTCGTCCGCGTTGGGAGGTGGCCAAGCCATTGACGGCTTGTGAGAAAATCCGTGAGACGGTATGTAGTCGAGTTTCCCGTCGCCGAGAAGACTTGGAAACGAGTGTGTAAGGTCGACCCAGGGCGAGAGCAAGATGCCACCAGCTGGGAGAGGAATTCCCTGATCGCGAAGTGTGACGAGGAGAGATAGTGCCATGCCTCCACCCGCCGAGTCGCCGGCTACAAGAATGGTGGAAGGATGGTGGTCCTGTAGCAGATAGAGATATGCCGCGATAGCGTCGTGTATGCCGCAAGGAAACGGGAATTGTGGCGAGAGTCGATATCTTGGAGCAAATACCCTCGCTTTCAGTTTTCTTGCGTGCCGCTGGATTTGATAACGGTGCTCCTCGACGCTCCCAAAGTAGTATGCGCCGCCATGGATATAAAGGATTATCCTCTGTCCTGTTGGATCTTGTGCAGCCCTGCGCTCAGAGTAGTCTTTTCGCATTTCGACCCATTCAGCCTTGAGGTGGGTGTTTTCGCCACGCCACTGCCACCATGTCTTACCACCGGCCCGCTCGATTCCATCAGGACCCAGTTGTGCCTGAAGAATGTCGGCAGCCTTGGTCAAAAAGTCCAGTGGTATGGTTACATCGTCCGCCTTGACCCAGGCCGGAACTGGCACCCATTGCTGGGTAAAGGCCTGGACCTCCTCGACGGTGTGGTCGGCAGCATAGGTTAGGAATTGGCGCACGAGCTGTAGGCCCTCGTGGTAGCCAATGTATGCGGTTGGCTTTCCTTGATGGGGCTTGCGGTTCAAGTACTGGAGCGTGCCAATGAGCAGGTGCGGCACAGCGGCGACTGGCTACGGATGGGCGGCTTACGTGGGAAAAGTAAGTCTCAATGACAGTCGGTGTGACAGCAGCGGCAACGGTCAAGGTATTCAGGACCATGGTTGGTGTCTTGGAAATCAAGGGAGAAGAGGAAAAGAAGGGGCGCAACGAGGGGGCAGGTTTTGGAGGAGCGGCAGTCAGAGGGGGATCATGCTCGCGATAAACGAAAAAGGCAAAGGAGCGACGAGAAGGAGGAGATGAAAGACGATAGGATAGGGGGCAGCGGAGGACAATCTAAGATGAGCGAGTCTGGGGAAGATGGTTTGGCGAGCTCCTGTCGGGCTCAGGCTGCGAGGGTCCAGCGCTAGCGGCAGCGCAGCCGACGTCATTGCCTGCGGGCCCAGCACCGGTGCGTGGGAAATCTCTGTGCCCAACGTTCAATTTACACACCCACCACTCGACCTCCCCACCACCACCGCGGCCTTTGCCATGTCGGCCTCCAACACCAACGGCCCCGTTTCCGTCGCCGCCAACTCGAGCCCAGGTACGTCCCGTCGAGTTTCCGCACCTTGGACGCGCACGGTCGTCTGATCTCCTCGCAGCCCACCAACTCAAGTCCGAGCGTTTCGGACAGGGCATCTGGTTTGCTCTGCAAGCATGGCCTGCCCTCACCGTTGCCATCCAGAGTCAGTTTGGAGGCCCAGATGGCGCCGATAAGCGTGACTGGCTCGCCGGAGCCATACAAGACATTCTCGAAAACGACCCGGGTATCGACCAGCTCGACATTGAGACGGTTCTGCTTCAGGTCATGGAAGACGAATTCGAAGTGCGCCTGGAAGACGAAAGCGAGGTCCTCGTCGCCGCCACAATTGTCAAACTGAAGGACGAGGCCACCCAGGGCAAGTTCGACACTGTTGATGCCATGGAGCGCAGGTGGCGAGAGAGGAGGGGCAAGGGACCGAATCTGGGCAACATCCAAGTTGTTCAAGAGGGTGGCGTCAACGATGCAACCGACGACAGCGACCTGGAGGTCTACGGGGACGAGGACGAAGATGCGACCATGGAGGATGCGCCTCAACTTGTTCCAGCAGCGCCCAAAGAAAAGTCGGAACCCGAGGTCGACGAAGACGGCTTTACCAAGGTTGTGGGCAAGAAGAAGCGTTGAATAAGACAGACGTGCTGCATTTCTGCATTCATCTGAATACCTAGGCAAGGCGTTTCCGGAGTCATACGACATAATTGGTGTGGCTATGGCTTCAGTGGGGCGCTATAGACGGAAGAAAAGGGAGTTTTTACTTTGGAGAAGTTCGCGCAAGTCTAAGGCACATAGATGATATTTTTAATATGCCGTTGAAATCAAGGAAGGCACTCATACTACATACTACATTCATTGACCGAGGGGCCAAGTCCTCCGCCGTCACCGGTTCGCCGAATGCGGCGGCTTCGACTCGCACGCACTGAGCTTGAGCCTGAGAGCGGGAGCCCCCGCCTGTGCCGCCGCCGCCGCCGCCGACCTGACCCAGACCAACCAGGAACCGCAAGGTAACCGCTCCGTATCCCGATCAACCCGCTTCCGTGCCGTCACCACCTCCGCTGCTCCTCTTGCAAAGACGCAACCGACCATTCACCTCTCAAGAAACATACGCCCACGCCCACGCCCACGCCACATACGATCTGCCCACATCTTGCTTTTTGTCGCGAGTGCCGCAGCAGCTTCACACTGCCCTGCGCCACACCATGGACGTCGCTTACGACCACATCCAGGAGGAGAGCTTCCCCGACGACGAGCGCCCCAAAAAGGAAGACGAATCCAAGGAAAAGCCCAAGCAAAACGACTTCAACACCGAGGTCCAAGAGGCTTACAAGGCCATTTCCAACAGCCCATGGGCTGCTCGACTCGGCGGCCTTTGGGGCACCGTCAAGAAGCAGGCAAGCAATGCGTGGCCTCTCTTGCCAACTCAACACGTGCTAATCGCCATCCAACACAGGGAGAGACATACTACGAGACTGCGCTCCAACAGTCACAACCCTTGGTAGAACAGGCCAACCAAGGTCTCACCGGCCTGCGCTCTACCATTACCACACACACTCGCAACATCTCCACATCCTTGCCCCAAGTGCAGCTTCCAGAAGCCGACTCCTCCTCCAAGACCACAGTCACAGACAAAGATGGCAACACTGTCGAAGTCAACGCCGCCGCAACTGCGAACCCCGCAACTGAAAATGCAGAACGCTCCGAATCTCTCCCCGCCGACATTGTCAAGGAGGCCGAAGGCATGCTTTCGCGCTTGCGTCTCGAGGGGGCCAAGAGGCTCAAAGACATCCAAAAGGCTGAAGATGCGGCTGACGAGGCCCTGCTCAAATTTGGCACCAACATTCGTAACTTCTTGCGCGATGCCGTCACAATTGCGCCGCCCGAGGATGGCAGTCCGGCGGACGGCTCGCAGTCAAAGGTGCTTTTCGAAAGCAAAGACGCCGATGGCAAGCGAATCATCCACACTACCCGTTTTGACGCGCAATTGCATGTGATCCACTCTAATCTGGATGGCTTCACAAAGGACCCTGAAAGTCCGGAGTGGTATGGCTGGACCAAGGAATTCGATATTGATCAGAAGACGGCGGACATTACAAAGGACCTCGAAAGGTACCCTGAATTGCGGAAATCAATGGAAGCCCTGGTCCCGGACAAGGTCGAGTACAAGCCATTCTGGACTCGGTACTACTTCCTCAGGCATGTAATTGAGAGCGAGGAGCAGCGTCGCAGGGAGATGCTGAAGGGTGCGTACTACCCCAATTCGTTTAGTTTCCGTCATTGCTCACACGTAGTTACAGCTTCTGCTTCTCGAGTTGACGAGGAAGAGGTCGGATGGGATGACGACTCAGACGACGAGGCCGAAAAGTCAACGGCCAAAACCTCGTCTCCAGATGCCGGCCTCTCCAACTCCAAAGACACGCTCAAGCCTTCAACGGCCGAGACGGCCAAGGGGGATGTGCGCAAACTCAGCGACGAGCGCTCCCAGCCCGACAGCGACGCCAGCTACGACGTCGTCAGCGGCGCCACGAGCCGCGGGCCCGGCAGCCCCAAGGAGGCCAAGCGCACGGCGGCCGGGGAGAGCGACGAGGAGGACTGGGAGTAGAACTCCGTCTGCTACTCCACTGTAACCTGACGAGTCGAACCGTTTTTCGTTCCTTCTTTGCCTTTGGAAATTTCTGGTTGGGGTTTGAAATTGGGAGCTTATACGAGACTGTTCTTGCTAGTTCCACTTCGGTCATCAACATGGGGAGCGGCGTTCTTCGGGATCGATGGGTCATGATGGATGGGATTGGTTGCGCGGAGCGCACGCACTGCTTGGCAGTGAGGATTCTTTGACGCGCGCGCAGACGGATAGGAAACTCTGCGATGCCCGCGGGTTATGAGGCGCGTTTGATGGTGCTGTCTGTTCGGTATGAGCAACGTCAACAATGCAACGGATGAATTCAATTTCGAAAGCAGAACATGGTGCATGAATCGCGACCTCGACCTCATTGCCGAGCCTTTGAGGTCCCATGTCAATTCATCCGACTAAGCGGTTATAGATTGGCTAATTCATAGTTACAAACTGTGTAAATGTAGCGCTTGGTCAATGAACCGCGCACCGTTGGGTAAAATAAGATGTTTTTTGCTTTCATGTTTTACAGCGGCGTAACATTAGGCCCTTTTCTAAACCACTGCACAACCATTGCTGAACCGTTGCACAAACGTTGCGCAACTGTTGAAATCAGTCAGACTTCGGCAGATGTATTATTGATTGGTGGTTGCTCCTCAATAGGCTTTCAATAAGACTGCTACGTTCGAAGTTGCGCAAAAGCCGCTGTGTCGCTGGTTATAGAGAGGTGGTCGCCATATGTCTAACTTGAAAATATAATCTCACTTGCATACTCTGATGTTATGTCCATTCCGATTTATCTTCCTGTATAACAGAAGCATACACAGCAGCAAGCCAGCTGGACAAACAAATTCGACAACGCCCCATTTAATGCAGACGCCCTTGCTAAACAGCAAACACTAAAGCCGCCCCCTGCTTCCCATCTTTGGAGCACCGCCAAATAAACAAATTGATATCGTGACAGAGTCAACTCTCAAACTGACCCCGATTCCGGCGGCGTCTCAGGTACGCGTCCATGGCGGATGCCTTGCCCGCGCGCTTGGTCACTACGGACACCAGCGACAGGCCGCGTAGCCTTGCGCAGCAGCGGGCTCGGGCTGGCTCCTTGTCCCACATCCCTCTCTCTGCTTGGCAGGGGCACATCGCGATGCGGCAGCGACGCGCTGGATGACACAGAGGCAGACGATCTAGCGACAGGACGACGCGGCGAAGGGCTCGGCCGCGTGGTCGCTGCGCTGCTTGGATACGGGTAAGGAGGGTCCGATGCGATCTCGGCACCGTACGGCGTCGTCTGGCGCGAGTACATGCGGCCAGGGGAGCTGCCGTTGTAGTCGGCGTCGCCGGCGTGCTCGACCAGATACTCTTCGCCACGGCGTTTGATGGGGCTCTCGTCGTAGGGGTCGAAGCCGACGCGGCGCGCGGCGTCGCGGCGGACGCGCTTGCGCAGGTCCGAGTCGTTGCCCGCGCCCACGGTGCTGCTCTCGGAGAGGAAGAAGGTGAGGAGTTCGTCGGGGATCGAGAGGTGGCTGTTTTGCTGGAATTGCTGGAGTGCCGTCAGGCGGATCAGCATCTCGAGGAGGGAAAGCGAGGTCTTGATGGGTGGGAGGCCTGGCGCAGCGGTCGATGACGCGGGTTGAGGGTAAGGAGAGGCAGTTGGACGTCGTTTCGTCAAGGCGGTTGGTGGTGGTGAGGACTGCGTGGGCCTTACTGGGCTCGGAGACGGCGTGCGCAGGTCGAGATTGGACATGCCGGCTGTCAGGCGGGGGTCGAGCGATGAGGAGCGGTTGGGTTCGGTGCTTGTGCTTGTGCTGGAAGGTGGGAGTTCGGTTTCGTCCAAGTCTTCGTCGTCTGAATCTGGCTCTTCTGAGTAGACTTCAAAAGCCATCCACTCGAGGTCGAGATCCGGTGGCAGACGCCAGTGTTCCAGAGGTGGTGCGGAAGACTGCGGTGGAGGCTCTGACTCTGGAGCCCTGGACTCCCGAAAGAGCTGTGCGTCGATTGCTGATTGCTCGTCTTCCTCTGCTACGCTTGGAGGCTCGTCCTCTTTGCCACCGGGCTCGGCATCTTCAAACCAAGCATTTTCTGAAGCCTGTCGTTCCATCATCCGTCTTGGTGGAACAGCATGTATGTCGCGCTTCAGGAGAAGGACAGGGTTGTTGGTTTCTCCATCGGTTCCAATGTTAAGAATCTTGCCGGTATCTGCGTAGAAGATTTTGGAAATCTCGTGGATGGGAATGACTTCTCTTGTTCCTGCCTGTGGGACGTCTTCAAATGGACCTGGTTGCGGTTCGTCTTCCTCAAAAGTGTGCACCCGGTCGTCATCAAGGTCTTCAATCAAGATGAGCTGGTACGCGAATTCGAATGCTCTGCCTTCTGCAGCCCGAATACTGCCATGAGGATGCGTCGCTTTTCCAGATTGTTCTGGAGATGATGGGAAATCGTACAGCCTATCCAGCGGCACTCTCATGAGCTTGACACGAGCTTTGTGAATTACTTCTTTCCAAGTGGTCTCTCTGATTCCTTCTTCATCGTGTGGGCGAATGTGACCTGAAAAAAGCATGTACATTGAAAGAGTGAAGGCTGGGCCTATTTGGACGGCGTTCGAGGAAAGCGCTGAATATTGCGAGTCTCCAGCGGTAAGGAAAGTGCTTGCTTGCAACAACCTGGACGGAGAGACTGTGGCGGGGAGCGAGGTCGAAAGATTCGCCCCAGAGGTTGTTATCGCAAGATTTATGAGCGGCACTGCATCCTCTATGCTTTCCAGAAGCTTTCTGATATCTGAAATGATCAATTTGAGCTCCATCTCATTATGGGCTTTTGACTGTGCGCGGGAGCTGCCTCGACGCTGTAGTTCCTCTTCGCCAGCGGCCTTGGCAAGGCGCTGGCCTAAGGCTTGAATACCCCATCGGAGAGACTTGGTCAAGTTGACAGCAGATTCCAAAGATGTGTTGCCACGGGCGGATATCAACTCAATCATGTCAATAGCGGGGGAAATGATTCTGATTTTGGCCTCAAGACGCCTCTGAAGGGTTGCAAGTTCTTGTCTCTCTTCTATGTTGCCGACGGTCTTCAACAAACGGGAGCATTGCTTCATGGCAAAGCTACTTGTAATAACGATGCCGGAGCGGATGGCATAGTTCATCGCCTGCTGCGTGACCTGGGACGTGTAAGTGCACATTGGAACCCAAGCCGGAAATCAAGGAGATGCCCTCGGACGCTGAGAAAAGAAAAGACCAGAGTGCCACGGACCTTGGAAAGTAGAATATCCATGATGAGGATGAGACTTTAGGGTATAAGCGGGAGGCGAGGTTGCAAACGAATCATTCAATGGAGATGGAGCTGCTGGGGCAAGCGCTCCGTGGATTTGAAGCTTCGAATCGACTCGGGATCCGTCTTTTTGCGGTAGCCGGTGTGATTGTGAAAAAGAAAAAAAAGAGCGGCGAGCCCAGGCAGTGTTGAAGCGTTGTATGGCGGAGAAGCGTTTGGAGCGGTGATGGCCATGGACTAAATCGGCTTAGCGCGGACGGAGTCGTGAATGAGTCAGTCAAGAGGCGCCGGGTTTCTGCCGGGCGTCGTGGCGAAGCCGTGCGCGGTCCGGGTTGAAGTCGAAGCCCCACCATTTGCAGCCCAAAGCTTGCACTTCTCAAGGACGAGAGCATCACCCAGCCATTCAATCTCGGTCGCCAGGCTTTGTCATTCGACTCCTTCATAGCCGGGCCCTTTTCTTCTGTCGCTGCCTCCTCCTCCAGTGACTTCTCATATTTCCTGTCCTTTCGTACCTTTTTTTGATTCCCCCACATTACCGCCAAAATGGCTGATCTCAACTCGTGGGAAGACGACAAGGACGCTCAGGATGAGAGCCTTGCCCAACAGGCACAGCAGCAAATGAACATCAACAACGCTGCGCGCGCGCCCTCCTTCACTCCTGGTGCCGCCGCCTTCACTCCCGGCGCAGCATCGTTTACCCCCGGCCAGTCCTTCCAGCCCTACGGCGGCTACCAGCAGCCATACGGGCAATACTACGGTGGTGGTGCGCAACAAGGATATGGAGGGTACCCACAATATGGCCAGCAGCAGCAGCAGCAGCAGCAATATGGCCAATACGGCTACGGCCAACAGGGCTATGGCTACGGCGGCAACCAGCAATATGGCGGGTACAACAACCAGCCGCAAAACTTCCAACCCCAGCAGCAACAAAGCCAGGCTCCAAAGATCGCCAAGAGAGGCGACGACTTGAAGGCTGAGCCCGCTGCGTCCAAGCCCGCCGCTGCTCCTGCAGCCGAGGCGCCCAAGCAGCCCAAGACTCTGTCCATCGGCGGAGATGGCAGCGCAAAGGTCGAATCGACCGGTGGCACCAAGGTGCTCAGTGTGGGTGGCGAGTCTCCGAAGCTGGAAAAGGCCGGCGCGACGAAGGTGCTCAGCATCGGCACTCCCGCCGCCAGCGACAAGCCTGCCGCATCGGCCGCAAAGGCTGCTGCGGACAAGGACAAGGCCGCCCCAGAGGCCGGAAAGAAGGTCACCGCAGCCAAGGCCATCGAAAAGACTGGAGAAGCTGCAGGACCCGCGGCATCAGGCAAGACGTCGCCCACCCCATCGACCGGCAGAAGCAGCCCTACCAGAGCCGAGATTAAGGCCGCAAAGCAGCAGGCCGACATGGTTGCCCAGGAACAGTCTGCCGACGTCGACGAGGACACTCTGGCCGAAATGTACGGCAAGGAGCACGTTAACGTCATTTTCTTGGGCCACGTCGATGCCGGAAAATCTACTTTGGGAGGTTCCATTCTGTACGCTACCGGCATGGTTGACGAGAGGACCATGGACAAGTACAAGAGGGAGGCCAAGGAGGCTGGCCGTGAGACCTGGTACCTGTCGTGGGCTCTGGATTTGACCAAGGAGGAACGTTCCAAGGGCAAGACTGTGGAAGTCGGCAGGGGTTTCTTCGAGACTGAGAAGCGCCGTTACTCAATTTTGGACGCCCCCGGCCACAAGACTTATGTGCCCAACATGATTGGAGGTGCGTCCCAGGCCGACGTTGGTGTTCTCGTCATTTCTGCCCGCAAGGGCGAGTACGAGACTGGTTTCGAAAAGGGCGGCCAAACAAGAGAGCACGCCGTACTTGCCAAGACTCAGGGCGTCAACAAGCTTGTCGTTGTTGTCAACAAGATGGACGACCTCACGGTCGAGTGGAGCGAAGAGCGCTACAAGGAGTGTACTTCCAAGCTCACGCAATTTTTGAAGGGTGTTGGCTACAACCCCAAGACTGGTAAGACAAATTCGACAGTGTTTGGTTCAATGCTGACCTCTGACTCACAGATCTCACTTTCATGCCTGTCTCTGCCCAAACGACTCTTGGGATCAAGGACAGAGTACCCAAGGAAGTTTGCCCGTGGTTCGATGGACCTTCATTGCTCGAGTTCCTCGACAACATGAAAACTCTGGAACGCAAGCTCAATGCTCCTTTCATGATGCCCATTTCTGCCAAGTACAAGGATTTGGGCACCATGGTTGAGGGCAAGATTGAGGCTGGTGTCGTCAAGAAGGGCGTCAAGTACCTTATGATGCCCAACCGTGAGCAGGTTGATATCGCTGCTCTTTACGGCGAGACGGAAGACGAAATCCAGGCCGCCACTTGTGGTGAACAGGTGCGCATTCGTCTGAGGGGCATTGAAGAAGAAGACATCCTGCCCGGTTTCGTCATTTGCTCTCCCAAGCGCCCCGTCCACTGCGTTTCCAAATTCGAGGCTCAGATTGTCCTGCTCGACCTCAAGTCCATTCTCTCGGCCGGTTTCAACTGTGTCCTTCACGTGCACTCTGCTACGGAAGAAGTGACCTTTGACGCCCTGCTGCATAAGCTGGAGAAGGGCACCGGCAGGAAGAGCAAGAAGCCTCCTGGATTTGCCACCAAGGGCATGAGCATCATTGCTCGCTTGTCCATCACTGGTGGTGCGGGCAGTGTTTGTGTCGAGAGATTCGAGGATTACCCGCAGATGGGACGCTTTACGCTGAGAGACCAGGTAAGTCCATTCCAATGTATTTTGTTAGGTCTCGCAGTAAGCTAACTTTTCCAGGGTCAAACCATCGCGATTGGCAAGATTACCAAGCTCATCACCGAGTAAGAGGTGAAGGATATCCGGAACAGGCGGCATAGTTGAGGCGTTCAAAACATCGATATAGCTACGACGTCATGCATGGAGGGAGAAACGACCAGAGATGCTCTGGTCAATTCTTGGGGGACGGCCCTGATTCTCCAGTCGAGGTAGCGAATCCAAAGATTGATTACAGGACCGTCCTTTCTAGATCGTGGCGCGACAGTGGCTCCCAATGCAGCCTCGGGTGGCGCTTTTGATGTTGAAAATTCACTGTTTGATGGCACGGCTAGAGCAAGTGGTCCTTCAGTCTACCCTTGCAAAAACTAATATGAGAGACGATTCTCACATACCACTTCAAGACGACAATATACGTTCAATACTAGCTGACGTTCAACAGCCAACACCAGCCAGATCCCGCCAGATTGATCGGGACCATGTTCTGACGGACGCCAAAGTTCCCTCAACGGCGGCTAAGCACTAGCCAGGCCAAGCGGGGTCGGTCGCCTACCAAATGGTTCCACAAAGGGTCTGGTTAGCTGAGAGTGGTGGCTGATCGAATTTGGGGGCGGCGAAAGGGGGTACCAGTGGAGGTGGGCAGCTGAAGAGAAACCAGTAGCTGCAGCGGTACCTACATGTACCTGGTAGCGGTTCGGCTCTCCGACCTGTCTGTCTATCCATGTACCTCCCTGCCTGACCCCATCGCCTCGAATATTCGCCTGCTCGTCTACTGCCTCAAACGAGCTCAGCACCGCCGGCTCCTGCTGCATGCGCACTCGTCTCGCAACCCCTCGGTCGACGCCCACCAGTCCACCTCAATTTTCCCTGGCGCAAGAGAAAGACAACAGCAAAAGGAGCAACGGCAACAATGAAGGCCCCACGCTTCCTCCTCGCCAGCATGCGCAGCGGCAGCAGGGGAGCACCATCGCGAAGCAGGAGAGTGCAACCGACGCCGTACCCGCGGGTGCCGTTTCATGCGGTGCGCTGCACGCAGCTCGTGTCGTCGGCCGTCGTCATGAGCGTCATGGTCTTCTTCATTGACCAGCTGGCGCATGATCATTATGAGACGCCGTGGACGTTTTTTGTGGTGAGTTTTGAGCCTTGGGATATGTCTTTCGATTCTGTTCTGTTTTTGCTTTTTGCTTTTTGTGTTTGGTCTCGGCATGTTGGGGTGGTGTAGGGCATTGCTGTTGTCTTGGGGACTGAGGAGCTCAAGCTGGTCGATTGCACTGAGCGTGCTGTATGACTGGCGCTGAGATGGCACACGCGGCCATGTCGGATAGCTCTCCTGAATAGCTTTTCTCTTCACAGCACGACCACACAATAGCTCTGAGAGGAAAAATAAAGACCAAAGAAGTAAAACTAACATCTCAACCCCACAGCTCCTCTGCGTCTCAATCCTCACAGTCCTCGCGCTGATCGCAACCATGATCGCGCACTGCATCGGGGGTCTGCGGCCACAATTCAACCTGGCACTCAACGGCGGCCTAGTCCTGCTCTGGTCGCTGGGCTTCGGGCTGCTGGCCTGGTGGAGCAGCGGCACGCTGGGCCACGTGTGCAGCGTCGCGCGATGGGGCGGCGAAGACGGCGTCATGGTGTGCCGCACGTACAAGGCGCTGTTTGCGTTTGCCATGTTAGGCTTGTAAGTGACCGACTCATGATGGGATGCACATAATCCCCTGCCCTTCGATGCGAGTGTGGTTGTGTATTGTATACGCGCGGGTACGGTAGGACTGACAAGCGACGCAGCACATCGACGCTGGCAGCGGTGCTCCTCGACCTCTACGTCTACAAGCGCTTCACGCAGCGCGGCTCCTACAACGCCATGCTCGACTACGAAACCAAGACCGAGGCGGTCCCCATCCACCCCATCGAGCGCGCGGGGCTCGGCGCCTTTGACCCGGCCATCAACAATCTGCGCCATGATGACGATGACGACAGTGACGACGACGACGACGACGACGACGTGTTTGGTTGTCGCGGGACTAAACACCAGCAGGACCAGCAGCAGCCCGAGGCCGGTCGCATGTTGGAGGATTATGCTGTGCCTGAGCAGCAGTTTAGGTATGATACGGGGTACCATGGCGTTCATGGTGATATGGCGAGGCATTGATGGAGTGGCTTGCGGGAGGAGGGGTATAAAGGTCAGGGAGTGGTAGATGCGGAGACGGGGAAGGAAGCATTCCAGTGAGTGGATGGGAGGGGAGAGGTCAATTTTTGATGCGGCTTGGAGAAGTGGTTGAGTTAAGGTTCCCTGTGCGGTTGCATTGATTTGTTTGGAGCTGGCGCTCCGCGGTATGGGTAAGAGGCGGTATAAGCGGCATGAGTGGAGTTTCGGGAGTGATTGGTCTACCATATTCTTTGTTGCATCTCGTCATTGCGGGTCAATCATCTAAATGAATCTAGTTGATATGGCAAGCAGTAAAGCCCAGCACTACGCCTAGTTGGATGGTGTGCTCCGATGAACTTCTAATTTCTCAATCTTCCGTCTCAGAGTTGGCTTCTCCTGTCCATACCCACTGTCCGCTTGGTCCTCACGTTTCAAGAAAAGAAGTTTCAACCCGACTTTCCACCACCAGCTTTCTTCGGGCTACCATGGCCACTCGTTCTCGCTCTCTCTTTCTGAGGGGCCTTGTCTGCGCCTCCTTCAGTCGGATCTCTCGGCTTGCTGATTTCTGGGTTGCCAGGGCTGACGTCGAGTGGATTGGTGTCCTGCATCGCAACGCATTCTCGTCAGCAAACGGGAAACACCACAATAACGCCCCGGTTCCTCTCAGCTCAAACAAGCCAATCAGTCACGTACGCTGGGACCGGATTTCCTCACCTCCCCACTCTCGCGGTTAGCCGTCGCTGTCTCCTCCTCCGGGCTCGTCTTGTTCGGGTTGAAGGCGGCGTCGGTCGTCTGCGCCGCGGCGTCGTCGCCGCTGCTCTTGCTGTACTCGGTGCTCGTCGGGTTCAGGCTGTCTTTGTCTTGAGTGTCCTTGGCCGGGAAGAGGGAGCGTGCTGTTGAGGAGAGCGCTCTGCTGGTCGGCCGCGACGCAACTCGCTGGTACGGCAGCTGAGTCACTCGCCGCGTGGCGGCTGTGATGGCGCTCGTGGGGCGGATGGGAAGCATTGCTGTGGTGTGAAGTGGGGTGGGGCGTAGAGGAATTGAGTTTGTGGGACGAGCGTGGTGGGGGGATGATGTGCTGCGTCGAATTAGCAGGTCTTTCGTGCTGTGGAGAGGAACACAACACCTTTGCAAGCAAAGCGGTTGGTGATACGAGGGCGAAGAAGATGTTGAAAAGGTGGAGTGGGTGCTTTTGAGGAGCGTGAGAGATTCCTGGAGATGGATGGCCGCCCTGGGGTGCCCTGGGATGCAGGTGACGTCATCGTGACCACGGCGCTGTCCGGGCAAGGAAGTCGAGGCTCCTGTTACCCCAGATTGTAAGTTGGACCGGGGATCGCTCAGACCACGCCAATCAGCACGTCTTCAAAACTAAGACTTGAACATTCTCAACACTGCATTATCGTGAGTAGCTTTGGACAGGCTCAGCACCACTGTACGTACTATACACAGGCGCTACTCTGCGTAGCAAAAATGGTGGCCGTCAGAATGCTCGAGGCATGGTAAACTGGCCGTAAAGAAAAGCTAAGTAACCGGAATGTGGACCTCTGAACGCAACGACGCTTGGGATATTGAAAAGCAAATCCGAACGCCTTGCAGAATAGCTTTCAACAGCAGCAAAGTCCTCGGCAATTATTTGCCCGAAATCCCGATTTTGAAGAAAAGGAAAATATTCGTCTTTTCGAGTGCGAAACCATCGTCCCCAGGGCCCGGAGACGCTGCGGGTCTGGCGATCAAGGGAAGCTCACATCGTCAGGCATGACAAAGCCTCTGCGTTCAAAGTCTTGTCGGATGAAATTCGTCATGGCGTCGACCTTTTTGCGCTGGACGTGCAAAGGCCCCAATTCGGTGTCCTTTTCGCGTTGGCTCATGTGGCTCTCGGCGACTGATACCGATGATGGAGCATCCGGGGATCCTATGCTGGCTGGATCTTGGGACGAGTTGTGAGAATCTGTCGAAGCCGGGGGAATGATTCTGCCATGGCCGTTGGTAGACGAGTCGGCAGTTTCTGGAGGGTAGCGAGCACTTCCTTGGATTTCGGGCGTGACCTTGAAAGATTGCTTTCGCCCAGGAGGCACACCGCCAACAAGAACCAGGAGCAGTTTCGGTTGAATGGCGCGGACGATCAGGTTGCCGTTGTCGAATTCAATCGTTAGCGTCTCCAGAGGGGCACGTGATGAGGCTGATGGCTCGTGGTTTTCAGAGTGGGAGGTCTCAGATCTGACACTGTGCTCGTGCTCCTTCCATGCCATGGAGACCAGTGCTGCTTGGTCGCGGAGTTCCTTGATGTTGGCGGGCCTGCTATAGGCCAACAAAGTTCCGTTGGGAGACATGACGCTGAGGCAGGTGTTAGGACAATGGGGGCTTCCAGATTCGGCAGCAGGTGCACATACAACATGCGAGGATACAGCTTTGGGTCGACATTGCTAGCCAACAAATCACTGAGCTTTTTGACGTTGAGCATTGTGGGCAACGAGCCCCGGCGGTTGCGATCTGAAAGAGGCATGTCGAGTCAGCAGGCAGCCTGAACAGTAATTGCAGACGGCCAAGAAGCGCATCCTTGATTTTTTTCTCCCCAGGTCAGCAGACATGTGCAGAATCCTGGAAGCGAGGCCAGGAATTGGAAGAGGAGCGTCGCACAAGCGACCTGCACCAGTCACGCAGTCTGATGGGCAACAATTGGGCGTTGAACGTACATGGCTCCGAGAGTCGGCGTTGGGAGAGAGGGAAGGTTGCGCAACGTCGAAGGTGGGATAGGGGGCGAACAGGACGACGGGGGGGTTTCCAGGGGCTCGCAGGCGGCGGCGTCAGCAAACAGCGAACTCGGGATGGATAGCGTCAGGTCAGGTATGAGGAGGGCACTTGGGAATGTTGCGAGGAAGCCCAGAGGTTGGAGTAGACGCCAAGACAAGTGGGTGCTGCCGTGTGATTGGCGCAAGGATCAATCAATCGAGAGCAGAGCAGAGCAGAGCAGAGCAGAGCACCACCAAGGGAGAACGGGATGATTTGTTGTTCCAGCTGTCGTTGGTCTTCTTGTACAGTAGTAGCTAGATTCACCTAGACGCCATTAGCCGCTCGCTTACGGAACGTGACTTGGCGCCTCCTTGCTACCACCAGAAATGCTTTGGTGGCTGGCGTAGTCATTCGTGGATGGCCCTCAAGGTGTCGCATTCGCATTCGCACGTCGACTGCTGCTTCATCTGCGACACTTACAACTTCATCTGCGACACCTACCACTTCATCTCCATCACGTCCAACCCCTTGACATGCCCGTCAATCCCATATCCATCTGCTCGGATTTATTCCTCGGCCTTCGTATTCCCTTGCGCATGGACCGGCCGGCTGACGAGGGGCAACGCCCCACGTCATGCTGCTTGCTGCCCGCGTCTTGTCTCGTCAAACCTCTTTCTCTTCCTTCACGCTTCGCTGATGCTCTCGACATCCCGCTTCTTCCTCCGCACCCTCAAGCAGCCTAGATTCCATCAATCCATCTTTGCTGCCCCAGCATTTGCAAAAGCCTTTGCGACAATGGCCACCGACACCGCCAAGTACAAGTTCAACCACTCGATGTAAGGGCCCCCTCGAGTTCTAGCTGCTCTCAATGCTAACATTTCTCCCAGGCTTCGGGTCAAAGACCCAAAGCAGTCGGTCAAATTCTACGAGTTTCTTGGCATGAAGCTCATCGAGACCATGAAGAACCCCGATGCCAATTTCGATCTCTACTACCTCGCCTACGACAGCCCCAAAGCCGCCTCTCACGGCAACCACTGGACTGACCGTGAGGGCATCATCGAGCTCACCCACAACTACGGAACCGAGAGCGACCCGGAATACAAGATCACAAACGGCAACACCGAGCCTTACAAGGGCTTTGGCCACGTCTGTGTTTCGGTAGACAACATCCAGGCTGCGTGCCAGAGGCTGGAGGATGCCGGCTACAAATTCCAGAAGAAGCTCACAGATGGTCGCATGAGGAGCATTGCTTTTGCGCTGGACCCCGATGGATACTGGGTCGAGCTCATCGCTCAAAACCCTGTCGAGCAGACGGAAAACGTCAAGGAGACGGACATTCAGACTTATCGCATGGTGAGTTTGCTCGTTTCTGCGTGGGACCGAGAATTTCCTAACTCGAGCAACAGAATCACACCATGATTCGCGTCAAGGACCATGAAAAGTCGCTCAACTTTTACCAAGACGTCATGGGCATGAAGCTGCAGAGGATCTCCGAGAACAAGGACGCAAAGTTCAACCTCTACTTCCTATCATATGGACCAGATGCTCCAAAGCAGAGTCCCAACGGCGTCAACCCCATTGCGGATCGCGAAGGCGTGCTGGAGCTGACATGGAACTACGGAACCGAGAACGACGCCAACTTCAAATACCACAACGGTAATGACCAGCCGCAGGGCTTCGGCCACATTTGCATCACCGTCGATGACTTGGACGCTGCCTGTAAGAGGTTTGAGGACAAGAAGGTCAACTGGAAGAAGAGGTTGACCGATGGCCGGATGAAGGACATTGCCTTCGTTCTGGGTAAGCCTTGCACCCTTTTCTCGCGCGTGGCATACCGCTGACTGTGTCACAGATCCTGACAACTACTGGATTGAAATCGTTCAAAACGAAAAGCTGAAGCAGCGCTGCAGCTGGTAATGCGTTGAAAGAAGAGTTGCGAAAGCGGTACGGCGATTATGTAAATCTTGCGACCAGCGTCTAATGCAATGCAACTCATATTGCGCCACATTTGCTCGCGCAATCTGCGACATTTAATCTTGTCTCGGACTTGAACACTGACCGGAGCGCCCACAGTCTTCTAGTGCGTTGGCCATTAGGACTAGGATGCATGTACAAGAACCACGATGTACCTGACAACCAGTCGCAGACACCCAAGGCGTCGGGCGCGGGAGCGGGGAACACAGCTGCCCCCCTCAATTGGGCAAGACGGCTTGAATACAACCCCTCCCGCATTCTTAGTTCGATGCAGGTCTTTTCTCACCTGACAGATCTACCTTTTGACCCGGGATACCAAAGTCTACCCTAGTCTCCTCAACCTGTTGGATATTTTGCGAGAATCCTCGACTTGCTGTCTGCAATCATAATTGTTAGCCCACGATGCCGACTCCGATTTACAGCAATGGTTCTTCTGCCCCACGACCAAAAGTACTGATTCCAGAGAAAGTGTCACCGGATGGACTCGTGTTGCTCCAGGAAGCATTCGAGGTCCACGAGCGCAAGGGCTTGTCGCCAGACGAGTTGAAGAGCATCATTCACGACTACGAGGCTTTGATCGTCCGCTCTGAAACCAAAGTGACGGCAGGCTTGCTGTCCGCTGCCAAGAAATTGAAAGTCGTCGCTAGAGCCGGTGTCGGCGTCGACAATGTACCTTGTACCGCTATGTACTTTGGCTTGGGATGAGGCTGATTCGCTACTAGGTCGACGTTAAGAGCGCGACACAGCTTGGTGTGATTGTGGTAAACAGCCCGGTTGGGAACATCAATGCCGCTGCAGAGCACACGATTGCATTGATGATGGCAGTTTCAAGAAACATTGGCGATGCCTATGCCAGTATCAAGCAGGGCAAGTGGGAGAGAAGCCGGCTTGTTGGAGTGGAGGCCAAGGGCAAATGTCTGGCAATCGTTGGCCTCGGAAAAGGTGGGCTATTCGAACCAATACTCTTCAATCTCTGACATTTTCCAGTGGGTCTTACGGTTGCTCGGATCGCCAATGGCTTTGGGATGAAGGTGATTGCCTTTGATCCTTATGCCAATCCGCAGCTTGCCTCCTCTGCTTCAGTGGAGTTAAAAGACAGTCTCGACGACTTGCTCACCGCGGCTGACTTCTTCACCATCCACACCCCCTTGATAGCATCGACCAAGGGAATGATTGGCAGAGCAGAGCTCGCCAAAATGAAGCCAACTGCAAGAGTACTGAATGTTGCAAGAGGAGGAGTAATTGATGAAGAGGCACTGCTCGAGGCAATTGAGGCAGGAAAGATTGGAGGCGCCGGAATCGACGTTTTCACATCTGAACCTCCACAGCCAGACTCTCCCGCTTCCAGACTGGTTGCACATCCAAAGGTTCTAGCCACTCCCCACCTCGGGGCCTCCACCGTCGAGGCCCAGGAAAACGTTTCTATAGACGTTTGCCAGCAAGTCGTGTCCATACTTTCCGGTGATCTTCCCCGGAGCGCTGTCAACGCGCCCTTGATCCTTCCCGAGGAATATCGCACCCTCCAGCCATACGTCGACCTGATTGAAAGGATGGGCTCGCTATACACGCAACACTACAGCCCCAAAGCAAGATCGGCAGCGACCAACTTCCGCACAACCTTCGACTTGACCCTCCAAGGCCAGATCGCTACGCTGAACACGACCAAGCCCCTCTTCGCCGCACTGATCAAGGGCCTGCTCGCGCCAATCAGCTCCCCGGAAGGCCTCAACGTCAACATCGTCAATGCCGAGCTGGTGGCCCAGCAGCGTGGCATCCTGGTCAACGAGCAGCGCGCCCGAGAAGACGCAGAAGAAAAAGGCTTCGCGAGCTCCGTCACGCTGCGCGCGCGGCCCTCGCGGTCGACATCAGCATCACGCAGCGCAGAGAAGCAGCGGCCCAGCTTCACGCGGGGTACCAGCGGCGGCGGCGGCAGTGGTGGTGGCGTGCCGCTCAGTTCCGCGAGCCCGCGCAACAGCTCGGAAGCAGCAGGACAACACAGCAACCCGCTCCAGGAGCAGGTCATCCAGGGCTTCGTGTCGGCCAACACGCCGTACATTTCGCGGCTCGACCGCTTCACGGCCAACTTCGTCCCCGAGGGCACGCTGCTCATCTGCCGCAACTTCGACAGCTGCGGCAAGATTGGCTTCGTCGGGAACCGCCTCGGCGCCGCCGGCGTCAACATCAGCTCCATGACTGTCGCCCCGTTGATGCAGAGCTATGAGGAGGCGGCCAGCGGCAAGGATTCGCGCGAGGCGCTCATGATTCTGGGGATTGATCGGATGGTCGGCGATGATGTTGTTGGTGGCCTGATTGGCGAGCAGGGCGTGTTGGAGGCTGGTGTTGTCAGTTTGTAGGGTTGGCTTTTGGATAAAGGTACGTTTGGCTGTGGGCTCAACGAAGAGGAAACATGGACATTCAATGGAATTAGGTTCTTCGGCTTGGAATCAACTTCGAAGCTCAACTGATAATGTCACTTCATCATGGGCCTACCTGCTCTAAATGCGCATTCGAATGTGGACCACAGGTCTGAGAAACCTTTGGGAAACATAAATTGAGATCATTTCTCGTTTCGTTGCTCAACATGTTTTGTTTTGCATTCGGCGTTCCAGCATCTCCTTCCACTTGCAGACGGCGAGGTGCTCTCTCTTCCAGCATGGGAAGCCCCCAACCTCCGCCCAAAGACGGACAGCGTTGGTTATCTTTTACTCTTAGCCAAGTCATTCAAATCCCCTTTTCCACAGCAGAACCGACACGCTCACTTCCAAACCTGCTGCACAAAGTCCGTCACATCCTTCAACAGCACCTCAGGCTGCTCCATAGCAGCAAAATGACCACCGCTCTCATGCTGCCTATAAAAGACCAGATCGCCATTGGCCGCAACCCACGACTTGGGCACGCCCATGAGCTCGTACGGGAAGAAGCTGAAGCCAAAGGGCTTGTTGAGGCGATACTTAGGACTTCCATGAACACCACCGGGGACCTGGTTCGGGCCAAAGTGCTGGCGGTACGACCAGATGCTCGTCGGGAAGCTGTCGGTGAGCCAGTACAGCGAGACGGACTCGAGGATGGCCAATGTGGGCGGGTCCGCGTCGGTCCACGTCAGGAACTTTTCGCCAATCCAGGAGAGCAGGGCGATGGGGCTCGAGCTCAGGACGAGCCCGATCGTCGCGGGCCGCGTGCCGTGCTCCATGGCGTAGGCGAAGCCGGTCCGCTGGAACTCGGAACCGCGCTCCAGGCCCTTCTTTTCGAGCTCGTCTGCGTCGTCTTCGGGGACGCCGTCGGGCTTTTGCGTCGGGCTGAAGTTGACTGTTGAATGGCTGCCAGTCAGCTTATTCTCTGCTCTAGTCGAGACTGTAGACGGAGTTGAGAAGGTGGCTTACGGTGGACGGCTTTGCACGACTCCTTCTCCGCGCCCAGAATGCGGGAGATCAAGCTGCCGATGTCGCCGCCTTGGGCCACGTAGCCTGCTTCGAATCCTAACTCGCGCATGAACTTGTCCATGATGCGCGCCTCATCGCTCACGGTCCAGTCCTTGTCCTTGGGCGGACGATCGCTGAACGAGTACCCCGACAGCGAGGGCACAACGACATGGAAAGGGAGCTCTTCTGGCTTATAGCGAGATTTGAGCAGCGAGAGAATGGGCAAGAATTCGAGGAAGGAGCCAGGCCAGCCGTGGAAGAAGGCAATGGGGATTGCAGACGGATTGGTGGAGAAGAGGGCAACGAAGTGGACGGAGTGCTTGCGGCCGTCGTCATCGGTGACGGGCAGCTTGAAGTGAGGGAACGAGTTGATGTGGGCTTCATGAGCACGCCTGGCCAATTGTTAGATTGTTCCCCGCGTCAGCACCGCAGCCGGTCGTGGTGATGATGTGATATCAGTGCGGGGCAAGGGCAGGAGACTGTCGTAACACGCACCAGTCGAACGATTCCCACTCTTTCTTAGCCTTCGCGAGCCATGAGTGAGAGATGCCGTATCGGCGGTCTTCGAAGAGATTCTCATAAGTCTCGGGGCCAAGTGGCGAGAGCTTGACAAGCTGTTCGAGCTGCTGTAGCTTCTCCTGAGGAATTTCTACTTTGAAAGGCGTTGGTTTGGTCTTTGCCGCGGATGGAATTGTGCCGTAAGAAGCCATGGTGACCAAATTCCCCAGCTCTTGTGATGATGTAGTCGTGTTTTGTAGTCGTGTTTGAGTCTGCGATGACGATTGGAATTGAAATGAGGTGGTGTGGGGACAACCGGTGCTTGGGAGGTTTTATGTGCAGCACCCTGATGAGTAATTGGGTTAAGTCCGGAGGATGCCTGATTCTCCGACGTAGTTGATGGCATGTGTCTTTGGTAGTACCGTAGTGTACATGGCTGGTGTTGTCCGCCCTGTGACGTTATCGTTACGAGGCGGGGGATACCAGTTACTAGTCCATACTAGGAAACTACCCCCAACGTGCTCCGCCAACCGCCGCTTTCTTTCTTTGCAGGGGAAGGGGACCTCGGGACGGTGACTCAACCATCCGTTTGAATCAGACCCCACGCTGTGCTTTGGCCTGCATCCTTGGCCTGAGTTGTCATTCGACTGAAGACTGCCTGGTTGGACGGGGCTCTGTAGACGAATGGTTCAGTCGGTTGATGCAGAGTTGCGGATCCATCGAATGATTCGCACAGGTAAGCAGAGACACGGCTCTCTGGCCCACGGATATTTCTCAGCCGAAGAAGACAAGTGGTATAGCTTGCAAATGTGCTCACCATCACGTCACCCATCAAACAGCTCTCTCAGCTTCACAGGTTATCCGCATCGCAAACAAGTGTAAAATATGTTGTTTGATTAAGAGAAGGAAATTTTTGGAGGAGTTCATTTTTTCTGCCTCTATCAACCATTCATTCCATACCGGTGCAATCACGCATGATGCCCCGTCTAAATACAAGCCCAGAGGTTGTTCGCCCATCTTTTGTTCTACCTCACACATGGAGGTGTGGCTTTCACCGTCTGACGCCATGTCCGGGAAACTCGATTTATGCTTAATTGCTCGCTTGTGAGCTTATTTGTGGGCTACATTTAGTCAGCAAAAGAGGCGGATTGGAGAAAGGCGACAAACTTACCAATGCCCTCCTCGGGCAGGGGCTGAACGCCAGCGACCTCGGCGGCCTTGGGCTGAGCGCTCTGCGACTTGTCCTCCTTCATCATGGGGAAGGTGAGGACCTCCTTGATCGAGTAGTTGTCGGTCAAGAACATGACCATGCGGTCGATACCCATGCCCCAGCCGCCCGTCGGGGGGAGGCCGTATTCGAGTGAGGTGCAGAAAGTCTCGTCGATGATCTGGGCCTCGTCGTCGCCCTGGGCCTTTTGGTTGGCCTGCTCCTCGAAGCGCATGCGCTGGTCGAAGGGGTCGTTAAGCTCCGTGTAAGCGTTGACGATTTCCTTCTTGCAGACAAATGCCTCGAACCGCTCACACAGACCCTTGTGCTGTCTGTGATACTTGGCCAGCGGCGACATCATCTGCGGGTGGCCCGTGATCATGGTCGGGTTGATGCACTTCTCCTCAATGAACTCACCCACCATCGCGTCGAGCATACGCGCGTTGGTCAGCGGCGGCGAGCAGTCAAGCTTGGCCTTGGCGAGCATGCGCTTGAGGAACTCGTTGGTCTCTTGAGTGTGCAGTTCATCGCCAGGAGGGAACTTCTCGCCGAGCGCCTCCTCAAGGGCCGGAATCATCTCTATCCTCTTCCACGGGCGCGACCAGTCGACCTCGTACTCCTCGCCGTGCTGCGTGTGGAACTTGGTCTTGTAGCCACCAGTGACGTGCTTGACCAGACCGGAGACCAGCTCCTCGGTCAGGTCCATAATGTCGTACATATCGGCAAAGGCCTGGTAGAACTCGCAAGTGGTAAACTCGGGGTTGTGCGTCAGGTCAATGTCCTCGTTGCGGAACTGGCGACCAATCTCGTACACACGCTCCATGCCACCAACAATCAGCATCTTGAGGTACAGCTCAGGCGCAATACGCATGAACATGTCCATCTTGAGGTCGTTGTGGTAGGTCTTGAAGGGCTTGGCAGTGGCACCACCTGCAATGGCGTTCATCATGGGCGTCTCAACCTCGGTGAAGTCCTTTTCATCAAAGAACTTGCGAATGTAGGTAATCATGCGAGACCTGGTGACGAAGGTGTTGCGGGTGGAGTCGTTCATGATCAAGTCAAGATATCTCCTCCTGTGACGCTGCTCCTTGTCCTTGAAGCCGTAGTGCTCACCCGGCAGCTGGTGCAGGCAGGGGGCGAGCAGAACCATCTCCTTGGCGAAAATGCTGAGTTCTCCCTCGGCCCTGTTCTTGGGGTTCGTCCGGCCCGGGAATCCGACGATACCAACAATGTCACCTCTCCTCAGGTTCTCGTGCTGGACGGGGAAGGGCACAGAGCTCGTCGACTCTTGCGCCTGGCACATGACCTGCACACGAGCGCCCTCTGCGCGCACATCGTAGAAGCACAGGTTCTGTCCAGACGAACGCTTGGTGTAGATTCTTGCGCCAATCCGAACCTCGACATCCTTGCGCATCTCGCCAGTCTTGAGGCCCTCATATTCCTTGAGGAATTCGCGCAGGTCGGTCGTGACGTGGAACTTGTGGGGGTATGGGTTCGGTTCGTGGGTCTCGCGGAGCTTGTTGATGGTCCTGCTGCGGATCTCGAAGTATTGGTTGGGCGTCAATTCCTTCTCCTCGTCCTCGGCGCTCGACTTCTTCTCCTTCTGCGCCTTTGGCGGAGCAGCAGCGGCCTTCTCTGCCTTCTTAGCATCCTTCTCACGCTGCTTCTGGCGGCGCTTCACTATAAGAGGATCAGTAACGAATTTGGGAGAGCCGGCAAAGTTGGTGCTAACGCTCAGTCTTGGAGACGCGCTCTCCAGTGACTTCGTCAAGAAGCAGGTTCTGGGCGGCGTCGCCCTCAGAGGACTGGCCCGTGACCTTTTCGACAATGGGAACGACGACGTCCTTGACTTTGTCCGCCATGGTTGCGAATATGTGAAGCTGGAGAGGATTGAGGTAATGGATGTATCGGTAGCTTTTTGAGAACGGCGCCCAAGAAGAGTCATGATGCACCCGCGCGCCTCAAATATTTTTCCGTGCTGCCCCGCCACACCCCGCGCTCAGCCACACCGCCCTTTGCTCAACACCACAATTTCCCTTGATTCCGTTGTTGTTGTTATTGGACCGCATTGGAACTCCGCTGAGCCTATCGGAAGCAGTTTACTGCAAAATTCTTTGTCGGGACTCATATTTTCCTGTTCTTCAGTCTGGCCAACAAAAGCACGATGATCATCTCTTATTCAGAACCAGATCTAGGAGTATTCTGAAAGGATATGGACCCCACCCTAAAATCCAATGCTATCCACCGTCCCCAAAAACTCCCCTCTCCTAGTCTCCTCGTTCTTAATAAGAGCGTCCACGTCCACGCCGCCAGACGTCAGGTACCTTTCACTGACACCAACATTGACCCTCTGGCTCAAAAGCGCCTTGAGCTCAGCCCTCATGGCATGCACCTCATCCTTTGATAAGCTCTTCGCCTCACGCTCCTTTAGTTTTCGCCCATTGCCCCTTCCAGACTTTCCCATAGCTTTGTCCAACTCCTCCGAGTCGTATTCAACACCCAGATCCTCGGCACCCTGCCTCAGCAGGTCATTCTCCGACGAGTTGGACTTGGACTGTGCGATCGTCGTGTCCGCAAGCTTCTTGGCCAGAGTTGCCCGGGGCTTGAGCCTGCTGACGATACGTCGGTCGATATCAAGACTCCGCATGTAGTAGTTTGCCCGGGGTCCGTCGTTGTCCTTGTGAACCTTGGCTACCAGTCTTCTGACACCGGCAACCTCTTCAGGCGAGCAAATCAAGACACTTGAGCCCGTTTCCGTTCCTCTTGCCGTTCTTCCGGAGCGATGGACGTACATGTCCGCGGCTCGGGGCAAGTGGTAATGAACGACCAACTGTACGCCCTTGATGTCGAGACCACGGGCCGCCACGTCAGTGGCAATGAGGATTGAATCCGGCTGCGAAGAGAAGCGTTCCACAGCACGGAGACGCGCCTTTTGTGCCATTTGCGAGTGCAAAGACAAGGTAGGGAGACCCAGATTGGTCAAGAATGGGTGAAGGCGCTTTACGGCGGAAATGCTGTTTGTGAAGATCAACGTCCTCGTTTTGGGGTGAAGGAGGAGAAGAGCGTAGAGATAGAGGTCCTGCACAAGGGTCAATTGATGATCATTCGGAAAGATGTTTCGGGCCAGATTCTCACCTTCTCCATAGCTCCACACTCCACAAGGCCCTCCTTCAAGCCCTCTGCCATCTGAGAAATGGGATTGACATCGACGAATTTGGGCTTCTCCTTGAACTTCAGCTTTTTCAAGAGGTACTCCATGGATTCCTTGTTTGATAGCAAGTCTCCATGCCACTTTGACTTTCCCGTGAGCTTTTGCTGAAGACCCTTGTTAAACGTGGCAGAGAAGACGAGCGTTTGCCGCCCAGCCTTTTCCTCCTCTATTTCGTCCTGGTCGGAAGACTCTTCAACTTCATCCTCGACCTCTTCTGATGTGTCCTGGCGGTCAATGACGTTCATAATCTCCTCAACCTCTTTGAAATGGCCCTCGCTGAGCAAGCGGTCGGCCTCGTCAACCACAAGAAACTTGATCTTCTTGAATCGCTTCAGCAACCCATGACCTTGACTAATGATTTCCCACAGCCGGCCGGGAGTTCCAATGACAACATCGGCAGTTTCGACAGTACGCTGCTGCTTTTGAACCGAAAGACCTCCCGTAATGGTGGCAATAGAAGGACCGTCAAACGATCCAGCGGTGTACAAGGTTGTCAGGTGTTTGGAAATTTGATGCGCCAATTCTCGAGTAGGACTTAGAATCAGTGCCAAAGGCGACTTCTCGCCAGACGTAGATTTCTTGTTGTTCTTTTCCAGAAAGCTTTCCAGAATCGGAATGCCAAATGCAAGAGTTTTACCAGAGCCAGTGACCGCCTTGCCTATTACGTCGTGACCGGCTAGAATTTCGGGTATCGATGCAGATTGGATGGTCGTTGGTTTTGCGAACTTGAGCTTTGAAAGAGCAATCATGGTCTCGTCGGAGAGGTTTAGGGGATTCCATGCGGATGTGTCGATTTCATCCTCGTCCTCATTTTCGAACAACCCTGCAAATGGGACCGTACCGATGGGACCAGCACTAACAACTTTCCCTTCAACAGATTTCTCTTGTTTTTGTTGCTTGGTCTTAGGCTTGTCTTTCTCCTTCTTGTCTCCCTTCTTATCTTTCTTGTTCTTATCGTTCTTCTCCTTTTTCTGGACCTTCTTCGCGTCGACATGGTCCTCTGGATTTACTTTGGCGGACGCTACTGCAGGTGCAGGCTCGTCGTTGTCGCTGAATCCAGACCACTCTGCCTCTTCCTCGCCGATCTCCTGGGCTTGATCGTCGACCTCATCCGCTTTTCTCTTCTCGCCAGCCTTCTTGTCTTGTCCTTGTCGATCGTTCTTGTCTGTTCTCTCTGTCCTCGCGAAAGAGACCCGGCCATCGTCTTGCCGAACAACGTCGACGTCGTCGATTTCCTCAAGCCCATAGAACCCTTCAAAGTCATCCAGACGATCAGGCATTTCCACCGATTTCCAATTCAGTGCATCCACGCGGACTTTTCCTTTGGCAGCGGGCGCGGGCTTGGGCTTAGGAGCGGAAACCGCATTGTCGCCATTCGACTCGACCTTTTGGCGTTTGCGCGACCTCATCGCAGCAACCTTTGGAGGCAGCTTCTTCTTTCCCTCGGACGACATGGTCGAAGTGGTGTTGTTGGCGGATTTGGGTGGGTTCGCGCGAAGTTGTTTGGTTTCGGCCAGGACAGTCGCGCGCGACCTGAACTTTTTTCCCACCTAGCGGAAAACCCCCGCAACCTCCGCAACACCACCGCCTTCAACCTCTACAACGACCACACAGCGGCCAACGCCCACAGACAGACACCGTCCGATCCCTCCCAATCCTTGCCGCTTTGAATAAGTTCTTCTTCCTCGACATCGAGCCATTGATCCAACCATCAAATGGGTAAATCATCCAAAGACAAGCGCGATGCCTACTACCGTCTGGCCAAAGAGCAAGGATGGCGCGCTCGCTCCGCCTACAAACTCCTACAGATCGACGAGGAATTTGATCTGTTCGCTGGAGTCTCTCGCGTTGTCGATTTGTGCGCCGCACCCGGAAGTTGGAGCCAAGTACTCTCTCGCATTCTGATAAAAGGCGAGAAGTTTGGACGCGCGGGCTGGGAAGACAAAATGGTGCGGGAGCAGCAAGCTGTATACGGGACAAGCGCAAACACAGAAGCAGACCTGAAGCGGAAAGAGGAGGATGACCAGGCCAAAGACTTGGGCTCAACGATGGCGCCGCGGAAAGACGTCAAGATCGTCTCGATTGACCTGCAGCCCATGGCGCCGTTGGAGGGCATTACGACATTAAGGGCAGACATTACGCACCCTAGCACCGTACCACTACTCCTCAAGGCACTGGACCCGGAGACGTACGATGCAAGCAATCCGTCCACATCGGCGTCGCACCCCGTCGACCTCGTCATTAGCGACGGTGCCCCCGACGTAACCGGACTCCACGACCTCGACATCTACGTACAATCACAGCTCCTTTGGGCCGCGCTGAACCTCGCGCTCTGCGTCCTCAAGCCCGGTGGGAAATTCGTCGCCAAAATCTTCCGCGGAAAGGACGTCGACCTGCTGTATGCACAGCTCAAAATCGTCTTTGAGCGCGTCCGTGTGGCGAAGCCGCGCAGCAGTCGAGCAAGCAGTCTCGAGGCTTTCGTTGTGTGCGAGGGATTCCAGCCACCGGCAGGCTTCCAGGCGTCGCTCGACAACCCGCTGGGCGCGGGCACGACGCTGCAGCCCGAGGGCGAGGCCAACGACAACTCGTCGTCGCGTATTTTGCGAGAGGATGGCATCACGGAACTCCATCCCGCACCTTGCGCCGGGGACGACTTTGACGTCCGCTGGATCCCGTCCTTCCTGGCCTGCGGTGACCTGTCTGCGTATGATGCCGATGCCACGTACCACCTGCCCAAGGATAGAGTCACGCTCGATCCCGTCCAGCCGCCCACGGCGCCGCCGTACAAAAGGGCGCTCGAGATGCGGAAGAAGATGGGTGGCCACTATGGAAAGACGAAGATGTTCCAGGTCCCAGAGTGAGAGTGGCGCTGCACCTCGTGGCAGAATCTGCAAATCATCTTTCAAAAACAACTCTTAAGCCGTTTGAAGAGCTTCGTGTCCACACACTCTGCCCACGGCCAAAATAAGTTGGCTTTGCCGACTGGCTCACGCTTGCTGAAGCATTGGCAGAGCTCCAGAATGTCTCTGGCCCTTACCGCTAGATGGCCTTGGATGGCTGTGGCTGGGTCCGTTAGCGATGTCGGACTAGGGGGCTAAGTGGTTGGGGTCATGACAGAAAGGGCGAAGCACCCATAGACGGATGACCCGATAGACATCTGGCCTGTACAGTCTGAATAGATCAGAGCCCAAGATTCTTCAAGTTTGTAGAGTCTGAAACCATTCATCAAAGAGGGACCTGTCTGATCTCTAGACAATCAATCCAAGTCTACAGAACGAAACTCTTCATTCGTGAGCGTCGTTTGGAATCTCCAACAGTAAAGCCCATTTCCCCGCCCAAGACCAACTCCAAAAATACCCATTGCCTCCTTTGACGCGCTCAACGACGTCCGTAGACCGCATGCTCATGACGCGAAACCTCCGTCCTCTCCTTCTTGCCCCTTCCCTTCTTCAGGAAATCCCTCGTGCCGCTCTGATCCTCAAAGTCATCGACAGCGTGGCCCAGCATGCCCTTGAAGCCGCTTGCGAAATTGTCGTGATCGACGTCGACGGGGTGTTCGTGCTCGGCGTCGCGGCGGAAGAGGTTCATAATGTCCCTCATGCTGAGCTTGTTGATGGCCTTGCCGCCCTCGATGGCGGCGTTGGCGAGCTTGCGCTTGGCTTCCTGCAGGTCGAGGATGCGCTCCTCGACGCTGCGAGAGATGGTGAGTTTGTAGACGACGACGTCGACCGTTTGGTTGATGCGGTGCACGCGGTCGATGGCTTGCTCTTCGACGAACTGCAACTCTGGTTAGCAGATGGTCTCGAAATTTCCGTCACAAAGAAAATAGACTTACGGGATTCCAGAAGGGCTCGAGAATGACAACGCGAGAAGCTGCCGTCAAGTTCAGACCCAAGCTACCGCACTTGAGACTGCAAAGCAAAATGCGACAGGAGGGATCGTTGCGCAGTTTTTGAAGGCTTGCCTCACGGTGGTCATTCCTCATGCTGCCGTCGTAGCGAGTGAAGTCAAATCCCGAGTTGCGCAGGAATGGCTCCAGCAAGTCGAGCATGGATGTGAACTGGCTGAAGACGATGACCTTGTGGTTAGGTGTCTCCTTGTCGAGAATGTCGAGCAGACGGGTGATCTTGGTTGAGGGTACCATTCGGAAGTCCTCTTGAGAGTCGCTGTCATACTGGGAATCCTCCTCCTCCTCGTCTTCTGAATCTGATTCAGAATCTTGCTCGCCTTCTGACGAAACGAGATTGATGACCTTCTTTGGTGTAGGAGTACCGGGCTCGTCGCCAGAGTCGGATTCTTCAGATTCTAACCACTCTCCAGGACCATCTGCATTCTCATCATCAGTGCCACCCGCCTTGCCAAGATCGGTCGAGCTGCGTTCCTTCTCAGGAACAACCCAATCTCCCTCTTCTTCGTCATCGCTGTCGACGATGACGGGCTTCTTGCGCATCATTCTGGCAGGCTTCCGGGGTGATCCGTCTTGATCGTCCTCATCAAGCTGAACTGTCTTTGGCTTCTTTTCCTTGCCCTTCGACTTGCGCTTCTTCTTGTGCTTCTGCTTTTGTGCGGCTAGGTCGGCCTCGCAATCGGCGCATCTGACAGCATCGGCTGAGGCTTGGTCTTTCGAAATCTCAATCTGACAGACATCGCACAGTTTGGTGGCGACCGTGAGACTACCGAAAAGGTCGGCAACGTCATCCAGCTCCTTGTTTTCTTCCGATTTGGACTTTCGTGGAGTTTGCGATCCCGCTGGTGCACCACCAGAGCCAGCACCAGCAATGGCATCCTTGTCTTGTCCAACTTGGCCACCCACGAGCTCAGGGTGGTTGCAAGCCTGTCGGAGACGCAAGAGCAAGACCAAGGCACCAATGTAGTCATTCTTTGCGCCTCCCATCAGCTCCTTCAACCGATTCTGTGCCCTGTCTGCGAGGCGGTCATAGAATCGTCGCTCTTCGGGTGAAAAGTCCGCCACGATCGTTTCGATTTTGCGTCCAACAATCTTGAAACCTTCCGTACACTTGCCATCCTTCGAAGCCTTGCCACCAGGATTAAGTGCACCGTCCTTCTTGAGCACGTCCTTGGTTCTTCTTTTCATGAATGCCTTGAGGAACACCTGCAGTCTCCGCATGGCCAGATTTCCACGACCATTCTTCATGGGGCCAGCAATGTCGTTCTTCCATCTGGACAGCTCATCATAAGGCTTAATTCGGAGAAATTTGATCAAACTTTGCAGCTCGTCCAGGTTGTTCTGCATAGGCGTTCCAGTCAAGCACCAGCGGTAATGCGAACGGAGAGCGTATGCAGCCTTTGTCATTTTCGCATTGCGGTTCTTGATCGTGTGAGCTTCGTCAAGCATGACACGGTACCAATGCACTCCAAAGCAGCCAACCCTGGGTCCGTCTGCATCGGAACTGGCAGAGTGCTCAGAGGCGATGACATGATACGTCGTGATGACGACGTCGTATTTCTTGAGTTCATCTGCTGATTTCGTACGCGATTGACCGTGATGGACTTTGACTCTTAGACCGTGAGAAGACAGCACCTTCGTCTTGATTTCCGCCTCCCATTGCTTGATCAGAGCCAAAGGCGCGACGACCAGGGTGGACTTGCCGACGGAAGAGGATATCTTGTTGGGGTCTTTTTTGGCTTTGGGGTCCGCGGCTATCTCATCGGGATCTGGACGAGGGTTGCTGAGAATGAGGGCAATCGACTGGATTGTCTTTCCCAGACCCATCTATAGCAGGTCTTAGCTTCCATTTTCTAGAATCGGCCTCGAGACTTACATCATCAGCCAGGATGCCACCCTTTGGAAGCACACCATTCTTCTTACGCGGTCCGCTCTCCTTATCGGTCATCCAGGCTACACCGTCGATTTGGTGGGGCAACAGCCTTACATCCAGGCCTTCGACTGTTCCATCGTCCTCTTCTTCTTCCTCTTCCTCCGGCTCCGGCCCAGGCGCTTTCTTTGCCTCCAACTTCATGTCAAGTGCCTTGAGCCTGTCAGCAAGGTTCATAACCTTGCTCTCTTCTTTCTGGCTTTGCTCCTTCTTCTTTCTCCGTCGCAAACGCGTCTTGGGTTTGTCATCGTCATCTTCTTCGAAAGCGCCTTCAAGCAACGCTTTGATGTTGTCATTCGCCTGATTGGATTCAACATAGGCAAACGGATCCACGGCGCCGAAGCCTTGGTCCTTTCTAATAGCAGCATCCGGATCGAATTCGTCATCGCTTCCGGTCAAGTCGATTGGCTTTTTGCCACCCGAGAAGTCGAGAGGCTTGGGCTTATCATAGTTGTTGATGGGAACGAATCCTTGCATTGGACGAGCAGCAGAAGAGAAGACCTGACGAGGCGTCGGGGGAATGGTATGCAGTTTGGGACCAGCCGGCTTTGGTATTCCAACAGGTTGGGCCGCACCTCTTTGGAAGCCTTGAGAGTTGGTCTTGTGGAACTCTGGTCGATGTCCCGGCTTCCTGTTTATAAAGACGTTTGATTGCTGGTCGCGCATGAGAGGATTGCGGAGCGGACTGGCTTCGCCAAACTTTGGCGCAGAGGGCGTGCTGGTAAGGTCATGCACTGGCCTCGGAGGCGGCGGCCGCTGGTGGTGGTCCATCGGCCTGGGAGGTTCCCGTTCGTTGACCATAATGAGTTCTTGCGTCCTTCCCTTGCCCAAACGGTGTTTGAAGTCGTTGGGAATTTCTCCGCCCCAATATAGGTTGTCTACGTCTATCGATGTTTTCGGTCTCTTCGAGCCCTCACAAAGTCGCGCCTGGCGCTGTGAAGGCGGAGTTGCAGGACTTAGCCGCGGATTGTACTCGCTCTCTTCAAAAAGCGAGCTGGAATCGCCGAGCCTCAAACTACTGGCAGGACTTTGTTGTGGAGAATGACCCAATCGATGCGCTGAGAGACTTCGACTCGACTTGTCAAGAACCTCGATAGCTTGGTGTACCAGAAGACGGGGAGAATCGACCGGCGCGTATTCGGGAAGGTAGTCGTGATTCTTTGACGTATTGTTGGTTTCCTGGCTGGAGACAGACGATGCGGGTTGGGAGGAGAGCGTATTGATAGGTCGGAAGGGCCCTCGACGAGTGTCTTTTCTGGATTTGGACATTCAGGTCAATAATTTTGCGCTTGGAATGAGTGGGCCAGGATCGTCGAATACCTGACCCGCTTGCTTGGCGCTGTGATGCGCTGGGGGAAGCAGTCGACCGGCCAGGTGCAGTGACTGATTTTTGGCAGGGCAGTGGACGGAACAAGTCCAGCGAGTGTTGACGTGACGCTTGGGCAAAGGATCTCATCGATAGGCACGTTATCGGCCCGGTTGCACTAGCAACCGGCAGCGGAAAGGTGGAGCACCCCGACGGCCTTCCCTGACCTCAATTGCTAATCCGCTCAGGGAAACTCTGCGAGGGACAACGCCAACACTCCACATGGCATGCCAACACACGGTTTCAACTGGGTGACATTATCTTCGTTGCAACATCTACCTGTCCTGTCTAGCGCCAGCCATAACTTCCCTTGGCCTTCTGTCTTGGCCTATGCCGACTCAGAGCACCGCCTCGGCATTCTTCTTGACGGACTCTTCGAAGGAAGTCCATCCCGGCCTACCCAACCTTTTCAAAACTTCCTCTCCCCTGGCCTGGGTCGCCGGAGCAATCTTGGTCTGATCGAATTTCGAATGGTAGTTTTTGGGGAACTTGTGCTGAGGATACTGCTTGCGCAAAATCTCGAGGGCCATGTCAAGATTGTACTTGCCAGCAAAGCCAAAGATGCGCTCATCCTTGACTTCGGGATCGATGAGCCCAGCTACGTGTTGAAGAGCTGTGTCTTGGGTGTCGACGTAGTACTCTAGCGGTATCGTCAGTAACTGCATACTCCCAAAGGGTAGTTCGACATCGACGTACGCGGCGGAGCGTGCAGAGCGGGGTTGCTCATGTCTCCCTTGATCAAAGCGGGCACCCATCCAGCAGTCGAAGGCGTTCCCTGGTTTTTGGGGTCCAAGCAAAGTCCAAAGTTGGCGTAGGGCAAAACCGTGTTCACCACGAAGTGTGGCTTGGTCTCCCTATACCACTTCCACAATTCTTGCTCACCCACGGTCTTACTGGCAGCATACACAATGTAGCTACGCACTTCTTCGTGTTCGTCAGACGGGCTTTTTGCCTCATTCACAGCCCAGTCATCCCAAGAGTTTTCGTCGACGACAGTCTCCTTCTCAACGTCGGCGAAGGTTGCTGCCACGGCAGAAGAGGTCAGGACGAAACGTTTCACGCTGGGCTCTTTCGCAGCCGCCTTGGCAGCATTCAGGGTACCGGCAACGACGGGAGGAATGACCTTCTCGGGATCCAAGTCGAACGTCACGATCGAGGCGACGTGTGCAACACCAGAGACACCTTAGGCACTGTCAGCACAGTGGACGAGCACGAGCGGGGTGGCGACCATGTCACCTTTGACGGCTTCATCAAATGCGCCTTCAACAGCCATGTCCTTGACAGAAACCAGTTCGATTTTGCCTGGTCCATAGCTCTTCTCGAAAAAATCCTCGATCCATTTGTGCTTGCTGGGCTCGCGAACCGTACCGCGAACTTTGTAGCCAAACTTGATGAGCTGGTCCGCGACATGGGAGCCAATGAGACCATTGACACCTGTCACCAGGATGGTCGAGCCTTTGGGGAGGGCAGGGTCTTGGAATGTTGTGGTCATGGTGGAAGTTTTTGGAGAACGTCGGAGAGCAAGTCAGAAGCGGTGAAGAGGTGCCAAATGGGGAGCCAACGGCTGCACGTCAGTTCTCTCTTATACCTCACCACGGATCCATAGCTCCTCCATGCGGATCATCTTTACCCGCTAGCGCCACCCACCATCGGCGGCGGGATCTGAGATGCCAGCATTAGGTGTTGACGCCAGCTGCTCTGAAGTGGAGTGCTCGGGCCGGAACACGAACACCAAGATTCGTAATCACAGGCTGTAGAAACTTTACGAACCAATTGAAAGAGTTCAAGTGACTTCCATTTCCCGATGTCTGAATCGGCTTCTTGCTTGTTGCTCTTTCAAGAATTATGCGTGCGCGCTTACAGCACGGTGCAGGATCCGCTATGACGCCATCTATGCCTCTTACAAATCCGGAGTTTAGAGCAATCAGGGTGAATCTCTAATTGTCAGCCTCCTGAGAACCTGCCCTTTGGCATTAGTTTGATGTATGTTGGTCGTCCGGATTTATAATTGGCACTTGCCTCTCCTCGCAGGTGATCTGTACTCGCTACATGTACCTACTTTGATCAAATGCACACTGCCTACGAGATACTCAACAGCTCTGACATGCAATATCAATCGCCCCGCACTACCACGCTTGCATATAAAGTAGGCTAAGCTTCGTTCAGCAAGCGTCTTATGGCAGACTCGTGGGATCAGAAACCACGTTTCGGGCATCACTTCCCCCGCTGATCAATAATCTGGCGGACGGTGACTTTACATGTAGTCTAGTTACACCAAGTTTATCCGCATGTAATTAGGCTTCGTGGATCCGCAGGGTCAGCTTGACATTGCAACATTTTGGGTTACCACGGCGGCGGACCAGGATGCTGCATGCAGACCTCACTCCACAAAAGATTCCGATGTCCTGCTTCAGAATGTGAGGGTGAATGTACTCCGCAGATAGCTTCGATTGCTATTTGAGCCTATGAGGATTGGAAATTCAACACTCAGCTCGAAGGTGACGAACATCTCCGCCAGGTCCGCTGATGCCGCGGTGTCGGAAAAACGAGACTCATACTTCCTACGCGCAGCTACTCCCTCATCTGGCGTACATTGACGTTGATGCGCTTCGTTTGCATCCACCCCCTCCATTGCTCATAGCGGGGGCTGAGCTCTTCCGCCTCCTCGTCTGCTGGTCGCGCTGGCCAATCCTTGAGCCACTTGGGGCACGTATCGGGAATCACTTGAGGCACACCGTGCCAGGCGAACCGGGACTCTCCAGACATGTATACAGCATCGCCGGACCTTAAGCGGAAAGCAAGGACCTGGGAAGAATCCGTCTCGCTTTCGTCGTTGCGGCCTATTACAAATATGCCGTCACAACCTATGCTGATACTGACCAAGCCACGCTCACATTCCTCGCTGACATCGCGATGCATGCTCAAGGTGTCGCCGGGCGTGTAGAAATTGACGATTGCTGCCTCTGCCTTCATGTCTGGAAATAACCCTTGGAGCAGCTCGCCTGTGTCCGGAGGAAATGGCGGGGGCGGGGTTGAAGGATACACCTTTTCAGTCCAATCATACTGTCCTCCAAGGGTGACCCATCGTAGCTTGCGACCAAGGAACTGGTTGATGGAGAGCGGCTTGTGAACGCTGAGGTCCTTGGGAAGAAACACTGGCTCGGATGAAGGAGCTATGGAGAAGAATGAATGGCCAGACGGATAGGGAACTTCGTAATGCATATGTACGTTGGTTTTGTGGGCTTGATCCGAAAGATCTCTGTGGATCAGGCGCGAGAGCAACAGCTTTTGAACGTCGGGAGGGAAAAGAGAAGGTATCACGTGGAGACCTACCGTTCTGACATCAGGGAGTTTACTTAGCCATGGTGAGATCGACTCGGGGCGTACCTGGCATGGACGGATGTTCGTAGACAGGTACGGATGCGACTGGCGCAGTCGACTGCTCAGCATCTGTGCCCAAGAAGTTTTGGAACAGCGGTTGTGTAGTCGAAGAGTCAAGGGAGCGTTTGACGTGGAGCTGATTTGCTGAGGCAGGACGTGTTAGGTCTATTAGGGCGGAATCGGATTCTAGGCCATGGCCGCGCAGTTTCTGGAATTTCTTGTAGACGTTTCGGAGGTGGATGGGCGGCCGTTGGTGGGCGTCTAGGGATTGTGACATGGTGTGGCTTGCAATGGCGGCCGTGGCTACGAATCGAAGGTCTGAAGTGCTGGTGTTTGAGCCGGAGCAGCACCCGGTGGCGAGACGGAGAGCTGGCGGTGCCGTGTCTGTCGTCGTGGTGTTGAGTGTCGAGTCCTCAGGCACTGACGGGGGGCAGACGCGATTCCTTGGACGTCGGGCGGTGAGGGCACGGACTCGGACGCACCAAGGGCCTTGATTGGCTTCGGCGCGGGCGCTGTCCTCTGGACGTAAACACACGAGCTGCGGCAACAAGACTCTTAAGCCCGTCCGCTGGCCAACACAACTGCTCCAACCCCTCTCGTTCCCACGCCTCTACTAACCCTCCAGCACCGACGACGCTCCGCCACTGCCGCCTTCCACCGGCCCTCAACTCCTGTTGCGAGCTGATTGACTCGTCGCCGCCCCGCGAGCCCCTCCGGAGACCACCGCATCGACCGACGACTTTTGATTGAGCCTGCAACAAGACTTGCCCTGCACCCGTCGACATGGAGAACTACCAAAAGATAGAAAAGATTGGAGAGGGTATGGCTATCCGGATGGCAGTATTTGCCAGCTTCGAAACCATATCCCTGCACGAATTTGGCTGACCGCAATCTGCGTCCAGGAACCTACGGGGTTGTTTACAAGGCGCGCGATCTGACGACCAAGGACCAGCGCATTGTTGCCCTCAAGAAGATCCGTCTCGAGGCTGAGGATGAGGGCGTCCCAAGCACCGCCATTCGCGAAATCTCCCTGCTCAAGGAGATGAACAATGCCAACATTGTGCGCTTGCTCAACATTGTGCATGCCGACGGACACAAGCTTTACCTCGTCTTCGAGTATCTGGACCTCGACCTCAAGAAGTACATGGAGGCACTTCCAGTGAGCCAGGGTGGTCGCGGCAAGGCGCTTCCGGACGCCAACATGCACCACCCGGGTCTCGGGCCGGACATTGTCAAGAAGTTCATGAGCCAGCTGATCGAGGGCATCCGATACTGCCACGCCCACCGCGTTCTCCACCGCGACCTCAAGCCCCAGAACCTACTCATCAACCAGGAAGGCAACCTGAAATTGGCGGATTTCGGTCTTGCCAGGGCCTTTGGTGTGCCCTTGCGGACGTACACTCACGAGGTAGGTGCACAACCGGTCTGGGCCGAAGCACAGACAGCCATGCAAGGCACATGTTCCTGGAAATTATCTGACAATCGCGGATAGGTCGTTACTTTGTGGTATCGCGCCCCGGAGATTCTTCTTGGTGGTCGTCAGTACTCGACCGGCGTCGACATGTGGTCTGCAGGCTGCATCTTTGCCGAAATGTGCACTCGCAAGCCTCTGTTCCCAGGCGACTCCGAAATCGACGAAATCTTCAAGATTTTCCGGTATGTGTGCAACTGCACCTTCCACCTAGCTCGTGAAACCTCGGTTTCGGGCATCGTCGGCCCCCTGATTACCCCCTTGTTCTCCTGAGTCACAACTAACCTTACCAAAACAGCATCCTGGGCACCCCCTCGGAACAAGATTGGCCTGGCGTGACGTCGTTCCCTGACTTCAAGCCGTCGTTCCCCAAGTGGCACAGAACGGACGTTGCAGCCGTCGTGCCAGCTCTCGACGATAACGGTCTTGACCTCCTCGACGCGTTGCTTGTGTACGACCCGGCAGGTCGCATTTCGGCCAAGCAGGCGTGCCAGCACCCGTACTTTACCGAGGACAGCGCGTACGTACCGAGCTTGAAGAACGGATATCACTAGTGGCTTCGCTCTCATCTGTCCGGCCGTCTCGCTGTTGCTTGCTTGCGTGCGTACCACGTCTGGTCGCAGACTTGATGCCTGCGGGTCAGCATTTGTTTTCGCTGAGCCCGGATGACACGAACCCGAACGAGTTGCGCCTTGAACAATATTCTCCACTGCCTCTTCTCCGCCTTTCTCTCTTTACGCTTGTGCTTTGGCCGGGAAAACGAAATCACCGCCCAACGAAATCAAGCAAAATGAAAAGCGAGGTCTTTGGTGGAAGCGGGCGGCGGGTACATGGGTCTCACGTCAAAGTCACAGCAGGAGGTGGACTAGGCCGGACTGGATGGCCGCCAGGACTGGATGAATAGTTGCGTGGTGGTGAGCAAGATACGCCTCCACCTCGAAATCTACAAGGTGGCTGGCGTCTTCCTCTGTTTCATTCCTGCCGCCCTGTTCATTTGGCGGCGGCTTCCTTTTTTACTCTCTTTTCCCCTTCTCTTTTGTATAAGGCAGACACCAAAAGGCGTTTTACGGCGAGCTGAGACGGGTGCCGTGGGCATTCCACCACGGCAGGCAGGCAGGTCAGGTAGGTAGGCAGACTGGCAGGTGGGAGGGCCTATTTTCACTTCTTCCTTCTTTGGCTTGCAACCTTTTGTCTTTTTCTTCCCTTCTCCTTGCTTGCATTGTGGTGCTGAGTGAGTGTTGGGCTTGGACCACGCGTGACGGTTTCCTCCCTCTTTTTTTTTTTTTTTCCTTTTTTCCTTTTTGCTCTTTTTTCCCCCTGTTCGTCTTGCTGCTTGCTTGTTTGCTCTGCTTTGACCAGAGAATGGGAAGGGGGTCTTGTTTATTATCCTGTTTTTGCTTTGCTTTCCCCCCCTGGTGCTTTGCGCTGTCTTGTGATGCGCACCCGGTGCTCCTGGATAGACGGATTGAACGCGAACACACGAAAATGATGGATGAACGGATGGGATTGGTTGGTCGGTTGGCTTGTAGCTGGACGGAAGGGCTGGGCTGGCTCGGTGGTGAGCGAGTGAATGAACATTTGGGTGTTGTACAGAAAGGCGGTTTCCCATCCTTCGCTGGGAATTGTGAAGAATTGGCTTCTTTTCTTTCTTAATTTCATGCTTGCTTTGCTTGCTTGCTTGCTTGCTGAATCAGTTGTTGGAGCATCCCGTCATCGTCGATACGCGTCCACCTGCTCGGAATGAGGCAAGGGGTTGCGTATGTATATGAATGCTCGCCCAGGAATGGATGCGCGGAAAGATTGTACGGAGGACTGGACAGGGCTGCTCGAATGCGCAGAATGACGTCGATGACGTAGCTACCTTCTGCGTGCTGTGTGGATTGATCGAATCAGATCGGGCCATTCATTGGTTGGTCTTGAACGAATGTCACGGTCGTCGTTTACTACGCAGAATAGAACATCCAATGTTGCTTCACCTATCATCTCTCATTGTTGCGCATGCTCTGTACAGCAAATTCAAGTGAAGAAGCCTTGGCCACAAGGTTTGATGCATGAATGCAAATGGCAGTGACGAATATGAGGACGCAAGAAACATTGATATTAACGGGTGATTCAGTGGTATAATGACTAAGGTTCCTTTAACACCGCCATGGGCAATGTGGTGCGTAGTCAGCTACGCATGGACTGATGGAGTGGTGTATGTGCTTTTGGTGAATGATTTTCTCCCCGTTCATCCTCTGATTCCCCCTCCGATGGGGGATATGCATGACGAAAGTTTATCCTTTTCCCTCTTCACATGATGACTTCGTTGGCCACGTCCTATGATACCAATCAGTAAACATGCTACTTGTATTGGTGAGGGCAGAGCGTAGCGTACCTTCTTCAACTCCTTGTTTGGCAGGCACACGCAGTTCTGCACGCGCACCTCGTCTCCGACGGCACATTCCTTGCTAAGAATCGTGATGCTCTGAACCTTGACGCCGTTCTTGACGATGCTGGTGTTGTGCGTGGTGTGCGGCAGCGGGGTGCCTTCGACACGCGCCCATGCGCCAACCTTGCTGCTCCAACCCACAATGGTGTACAGCACGCAAGCGTCGTGCTTGATGGACGCGTCCTCAAGCACAATGGACTCCTTGATGCGCACACCAGCTCCGACGTGCACCCTTGGTCCAATGGACACGTTGGGACCGAGCTTAGCGGTGGGGTCGACCTGCGCCGTAGGGTGGATAAAGACAGGTGGGATGATGTTGGCTGAGGGCTGCGCAAGCTCTTCTGATCCCGACTGCCACGCCTTTTGTAGGTAAAGGGCGTTGGCCGGCACGGCGGATCCAGCAGTCTTGATCTGTCGCCAGAAATCCTTAGTTTCGAGGACGTAGAATTGACGGCTGTCAGCCAGGTCGGACAGAATATCTTGCTCGAGTCGAATGACCTGGGTCTCGCCTTCGTCCTCGTCGTCGGCTTGCATGAATGACGAGTCGAGGTTCTCGGACGAGGGGTATGAGAGCAGGCGAGGACGCTCGGTGCGGCGCTTGATGGCAGAGCGAATCGACGGGAAAATGGCCTCGGTGGAGAAGAGGTAGACACCGCAGTTGATGAGGTTCGAGATGTGAGATTCGGGCTTCTCCACGTAGTGCAGAACCCGCTTCGTGTGCGTGTCTGAAACTATGCAACCAAAGTTGGTGGCAGCTTCGTTGCTCACGCGGGTGCCCAAAATGACAGCCTCGGCATCCTTCTCCTCAAACAGCTTGAGCATCTCGTTGAGCGGGAACGAGCAGCACACGTCGGCATTGATGACGAAGAAGCGCTCGGGGTGTCCCTTGAGAATCGCATCGCGGAAGTGGTAGAGGCCGCCTGCGGTGCCCAACGCCTGGTATTCGCGGAGGTATTGAAGCTTGATGTTGGGAAACTTGTTGGCGGATTCCTTGATGAAGTCGCGGAAGACAGACTCGTCATAGTAGCCAACAATGAAGACCTCCTTAATGTCCGGAACCTTTGTGATTGCGCGGAAGCAGTGTTCGATGATGGGGTGACCGGCGACGTCGAACAGCGGCTGGCATGGTCAGCATTGGCGAGGCAATTGGCCAGCAGGAGGAATACCTTGGGGACGTCCAAAGACAAGGGCCTGAAGCGTGTTCCTCTGGAGGGACCGCCGACCTGGATTGAGTGTTAGCAAGGTGCTCGTGGACAGAAAACAGTGGAGCTCGGCGCACCAGAATGACGGCCTTGGTGGAGGGGGCGTGGCCGGGCATCTTTGCTCTGAGAGGGACTTGGAGGCTCATGGTCGAGTCAAGTCAAGAATCGAGAAGGGGGTTTGGCATCAGAGGGATTGAGGACAGCTTTCCCGAGTGACGGCGGGCTGGGCAGCGGCGCAAGGAGTCCTGCCCTGGTAGTACGCGACGCGGACCCTTGGATGGCGGGAAGGCGGTCAGCGGAGGCCGACTCGACGACAACGCCCGTCCATTAACCACGCATCGGCCGGGCATTGCTTCTCGATGGCATTGTCAACCGCCACAGAATTGACTGCGCTGGCGGCTTGGCCAATGTCTGGAGACCGTGCCACAGCTCTCTGGCTCATGGCCGCAGTCGAGAGAAGGCACAGCGCCAGACGCAAAGCCAAGGGCCCAGCTCATCACGCGACGACGACCACCGGAGCGCGCGGGACATTGTGCACCCTGCAAGCGCGGGTCGCGTTGGAATGAGGATCCAATGCCCTGTGAAGAGGCTGTAGAAAGGCACGAGACGTTGGGAGAACTTGGTGGAGGATGCTGCCAAACACCACGACGAGCCGTAAGCGACCTCTCCAACCTTACGGCTATCACGGAGTCCACTTCTGTATCTCACAGTGCATGCATATCTTCCAGGGCCCCCCCTGCCTTGAGAATCTTAAACACCTGTATCTGCATCCAGGCACTGTCCCGGCCTTCACGATGCTCTGTGACTCTCCGTATTGTATCAGGATATCCGTCTTCACGGCGCCTCCGTTGACCGCTGTGGGTGCTCCCAACGACCTCTCTCAAGTCGTGCATCAGCCGTGGCGTGTCCGTAGACTTGATTCTTGCAATTCTGCCGTCCTCTGCCTCCGCAGAAACCCAGTTTACAGCATCATCTCTGGTCGCTGGCCACGGACGGTTCACAGTGTCTCGTAAACTTCAGTTGTTGCTCTGCAACATCCACCACCTGCAGCCCATCCACCGCTTTCACCACACAACCCCAGCTGCTGCCCCGCCGATAGACCGGGCTCGCAACTTGTTTAAAAAGCGACCTCGCACTCCATCCTCCTCCCACCTCTCCAACTGCACTCACCTCTCTGCACCGTTCTTCTTCACTCACTTCACGCCCTGCCTGCTGTTTTGTTGCTTGCCCTCTACACCAATGCCAGGTCGCAGGAACTCTACCAGCGCCGGAGGCAGCCGTCTCGCTCGCCAGCCATGGCAGCGACCAAGTGTCGAGCTGGTGGATGCTGGTACTGTGGAAGGGACCTCATCTGCCGGAGTGGCGCCTGCACCGAATCAGCGTGCAAAGACCGAGTCACTGGCTACAAGAGTCAAACAGGAAACGCTCAACGATCAGCGAGCCCCGTCTCGCAGGTCTGGTATGGATGCCTCCATTGCCTTCAAACTCCAGCGATTAAAGCTGACGTGTGTCGTAGTCACAGCCATGCCCGAAACTCAGCCTCTTGAAAATGTGGGCAAGTACATCAGAGAGCTGGTTGAGACAATCACCCACATTGAAACCCTCGGAATCAACCACGTCGCCGGCAACACGCCCAAGATTGTCGTCGTCGGTGACCAAAGCGCCGGCAAGAGCTCAGTCATCAATGCCATCTCTGGGATTCAGGTGCCACGCAGCAGCGGCACCTGCACGCGGTGTCCCATGCAGATCACGCTCACGGACAAACAAGAGCCCAATGCCCAATGGCGTTGCGAGGTGTCCATCAGGCACGAGTTCGCCTATGCCGAGCCTGGAGACGAATCTCAACCATTCTACCCATGGCACCATGCTGACACAACCACGATCCGTTTCAAGACTGTTTACAACAAGAACGAATTGCGAGAGGTCATACGTCGGGCTCAGCTGGCAATTCTAAACCCTCGATCAAACCCCACGGAGTACGCAAGGATGGACATTTTGCCATCAAAGGACATTCAAACTGACTTCTCTCCCAACATCGTTTGTCTTGACATTTCTGCTCCAGGACTTCCCAACTTGTCCTTCTATGATCTTCCTGGCGTAATTGCTCAGGCGGAAAAGGACAGTCCCTGGCTTACGTCCATGGTAGAGGCCTTGGTCTACAAGTATGTGGCGACAGACAATGCCACGGTCTTGCTGTGCTGCGCGATGGAGGGGGATATCCAAAATTCCAAGGCGATGGGCCTGGTTTACTCGCAAAGAGCTCACGCTAAGGATCGCACGCTTGGCATCCTCACAAAGCCAGATCGCTTGCCGGAGGGAGAGGAGTTGGATCGATGGCGCCGTATCCTGGATGGCAAATTGTTCGCCTGCGGTCACGGATTCCATGTTGTGAAGAACCCCTCGCAGGCGGAATTGGGTCGCGAAATCGACCACGCAACCGCGAGACTCCGCGAAAAGGCCTTTTTCGAGGAAAACGAGCCATGGAAGACTGACTTCGCCATGTTCCAAGAGAGATTCGGCACCGAAAAGCTCCAGGAAAGGTTATCCACCATGCTTGCCCAACAGATCTTAGAGAGCCTTCCCAGCATCCGCGAAAGGGTGGAGCAGCATCTCGCCAAAATCGATGAAGAGTTGGCCCATCTTCCAGAGCCACCTTCAGCATCGGATGCTCAGCGCATAGTGTACAACACGATCAATGTGTTTACCGAAAAGATCTCGGCTCAAATCAAGGGCGACTATCCCGAAAACGACTTTCGCATCTGTTTGAAGGCTCTTCGCTCCGCATTCACGGAAGGCATCAAGAAGCAGAGGCCAATCCTGCTTGTGCGAACACCATCTGAGGGTGTTGCGATTCCGCAGCCCACGCCTCCTCAGGTGAGGGCAAGCCCCGCATTCTCGACGCCAAGGGGAGGCGGCAAACGAAGGCAGGACCAAGATGTCATTGATCTTGTCAACACCGATGCGGAAGAAGAAGCAGCCCCGGCCATCAGCCCGGTCAAGCGACAGAAGATCTCGAATGGCGCAACTCGAGCGGGGCCGTCGTCATCCAGCCCATTCTCCCTGAGGATCAACCTCGATCAGATCCGCACGGAACTCGACGACCATACGGCTTCTGATATTCCCGGAGAGATCGACCCAAAGGCCGTCAATCACTTGCGGAAAAAATCACTCGCGCACTGGGATGCGCCCACCAAAGCCTTCATCGACGGCGTTGAAGATGCTTTGAGGAACCTCATTCAGCAGGCCTCCGAATGTGCCTTCAAAGCATGGAAGACCACTGAGTTGGCGAAGGAGGCTTACCGCGAGGCGCAAAAGCTTCTCAACATGGCAATCCATGCACAGCGGGTGGACGTGGTGCCCCGAACGCTTCGTCTCGAGCGATTGAAGCCAATGACCGAGAATGAAGAAGCTTTGTCGATGAATCAAAAGAAAGAACTTGAAACGTTCAAGGCGGCGCGATTCTCTGCTCGCGCCCATGTCATGCTTGAGGAAGAGGCAAAATGCATGGGAAAACCTGTCCCGACTCCACCTGAGCGCCAAAAGAAGATCAACAACGACAAGGACAAGATGATGGAAAAACTTGGCCCGGACCCCTACGCAAGGGAAGTGGAGGCCATGTCGAAGGTCCGCGCCTACTACACGATTGCGTCCATGAGGTTCATTGACCACATCTGCCAGAGTCTCTCAGCGGAGCTGTTTGAGGGATTCGAAAACATTGGCGAAGGCGGCCTCAGACACAACTTGATCACCATTTGTTCCAGAGACGCCGAGCACTGCATGACGCTTCTGGCCGAGGATCCAACCCGCTTGCAACGCAGGAGGGAGCTGCAGAGGGACAGGGTCAAGCTGAGCGACGCCTTGAACTGCTTGCAGGAGCAGGACAGGAAGTTCAAAGCAATGTCATCTGCAGACAACCTCAGTGCTGGATCCACGACGACGGACCTTCGAGACGGTTTCGAGGCCATGGAAGGCATCGAGGAAGAGATTGGGGTGTGAGGTAGCGGTCAGGATGATGGGATAGGGTGAGCTGGCTGTTCCTTGTCCTGTAGTGAGTCACAACAAAAGTTGTGCGCGGTCGTCATGTAGCTTTTAGTTGGTTGTCCGTGGGTTGGTGGAGATGGAGATGGAGGCGGAGGACAAATTGGCGTACGATTCTTTTGAATGCGGACGGACAGACAGACAGACTGGGTGGGGTTGGGTTGGCACTAGAGTGTACAAGTTGTAGTAGGACTACGGATAGGGTTGGCTAATTTCGTGGTTTTCAGAAACAAGCCGTTCAGTTGATGCCGCCGGTTTAAGAGTTTCCAGCCTTGCCAGATTGGCGCTAGCCTTTGTGGAAATACTTTTGCCATGGCACGCAGCGCGCACCAAGACAGGGAGCAGTCGGAGGCGGACGGGGCTGTTGATCAAGAAAGCTGTCTCGGGATGCTTGGATCTTTGGCTGGCTTCTGTTGGCGGGCACGGCGGGAATCGCATCGCAGAGCGACCTGCTGGCAGATCCTAGTCCTAGTCCTGGTCCTGGCCCTGGCCCTGGTCGTTCCGACGGGAAACCCGCAGCACAGACTTCTTCAGGAGTCTCCTCGAGATAAAATGCATCCGCTTCACCACCATGTTCCTCCTACCTCCCTCGCGCCATGCCATGACATGCTGCTGACCAGCGAGGGCATCATCACTCGGCCCCAAGTTTTCGATTGTCCTGCTCCGTCTCCACCCGCCCCGCCCTGACTGCTCCTCCATCGACGGACCCTCGACCGACGCCTTCCGCACTGCTCGGCGGCCGCTGCTCTGCTGGCCGCCTAGGTACCTCCATACCACCCCATTCTCGACGCCGCTTTACCAACATGCCCGACGACTCCGCGCAAGAATCCGCCGCGAGCCTAGCCACAAAGGCACCCAAAGACAAGAGCTGTCCCTTCTGCCAACAGGCATTTACCTCGTCGTCGCTCGGACGCCACCTCGACCTTTACATCAAGCCAAAGAACCCAAAGGCTCCCGACGGCATACACAACGTGGACGAGATACGGCGAATGCGTGGTGGCATAACACGCCGACACGCTCGCGCCGCTCAGGCTAAAAAGGAGGGAAGCTTGACACCCGGATCATCCAGCGCTTCACAGCCGCAGCAGCAACCGCCGCAGCAGCCAAGCCAGCAACAAGCGGCTCAGCAACAAGCCCAGCCGTTGAACCACGCCGTCACCGCTGTGTCGGGCGATAGCTCGAGCCCGTCCGTCATGCAGACACCGGCCTTGAAGCCTCCACCCCCTGGCAAGTGGCACGTTCAGTTCAACCAGCCGAATTGGCACAGCACTGGTGTCATCAACAATCTGCCCCCAAGAGCAAGTCTGTCTGGAGAAGCGGGAAGAGCGAGGCATGAGCAGCAAAAACGGGGCTTCGAGAGCAGACAGGTGCTGGCTGAAGAGCTTGAACACGGAAAGGCGGCTGAATTGGCACTAAGGGAAGTCCTTGGAAGCGTGAGGGAAGCTAGGTCTGTTGCCTCTGGGTTGCTCTCTCAATGCATCGAAAACATTGCTTGGAGAGCCATTGGAGCCGGTACTGACACTTGCCAGCGTACGGTCTTCCGGGCTAAACTTGTTTGACTTCGATCCCTTCACCTTGAGTTTCCCATCCTTGTGCCTGCACATCCTACCTGCCCCGGCCACACTCTTCTCCCCGAGTCCATTTCCAACGAACGAGTCTTGGTCCATTACTCCCCCTGGACAGAAGCAGTTTGAAGCACTTCAGAAGAACGTCCGCGACCGCTTTGTGCAGCGGCAACGGCACCTTCAACTCTATGGCAATACTGCGACGTTTTCGGCTTCCACACCTTCGGCCTCCGCTTCTTCCCCGCTACCAACACCACCGCTTGGAGGCCTTGAGCCTGAACCGGGACGCCTCTATTCTCATTTTCAAGAAGCTTTTAGCCATTGGAAATCAATGCCAGAGAAACAGAGACAAGAAATATGGACCCTGGAGATCTTGCGATCATATACCCGCGCCGATGAATCAAGAAGGGAGGCCGAGAACAGCTTTGCAAACGCGAGAAAAGAGATTGAAACTCTGAGAAACAACCGCTGGATCAACATGGGAATGGCGTCATCGTCGAGCTCGCAATTCGGCGCGACGCCAGCCTCTATCACGACCCCTGGAAATCCGCCTCAGTTACCCACCGAGACGTTTAAAGAGTTGGCTGGAAAGCAAGGACAAGGCCTCGACCCCCGGACATGGGACTACGACAAGCTGATAGAAAGGTGGACAAACGTGGTCAAGGAAAGCAAAAGGGCTGGGATGGGCCTTGCGGGGCAGAGAAGTTTGAGCACCAGCGCCGTTCAGGCATCGGCTCCTGTGACGCAGGGCGCAAGTCTTGCTCTGACCGGCGGTCCGGCTGTAGGTTGCGGCAACAACATGCTCCGCAACACAGTCCAGCATGTCAGTATGGGACAAGACAATGGACTGAGAACACCCACACTGGTCCAGCCAGCAGTTAGCATGCCCAATGGCTTTGCTGCGCCTGCAAACGCAACAGAAGGGCTTCCAGGCTCTGATGACACTGAGGTCATGAGTGGGGACAACGCGGAAGATGACGCAGATGCAGATGCGGAAACGGTGATTTGTCCAGACGAATCGCGGTCACAGCGGCCACCACACTCGCGCCAACATAGCCATCAACAACATCCGCAAGTCCAAGTACAACAAGTTCAGCAAATAGCCCAAGTCCAGCAGGTCCAACAAGTGCCGCAAATGGCCCAGGTTCCGCAGGTTCCGCCGCAGCAGCAGCAACACATTCATCCGGGCCCGCCGCATGCCGCCCAACATCATCCCGCGCTTCCACCCTCCCAGATGTCCCAGCCTCCGCAAATGCAACAACAGGCCTTGGCGACTCCAACGCTCCCTGGCCAGCAGCAGCAGCATTCGCAACCGCCTACTCCACACGCCCAACAGCCTCCTCAAACACATCCCCAAGCTTGGCCGCAAATGGCAGGGCCAACCCATCCCGGTGCACATTTTCCGGGGCTCCAAAACATGGGAGGGATCAGTGAAGGACGCAAAAACTCCCAGATCATGCCCGAGTCTACCGGCGTCATGGACGGCATTGAGCTTCAGGCGCACGCGGGTGGACCTGATGCCTTTATGACTGGTGGGAGTGCCTGGGGGTGAAAGGACGAAAAGCATTTTTTCTCTTTTCCACTTCTTCTTTGCAGACTGTCGTTCCAGCCTTGATCTTTTTTCTGTCTTTTACCGAAAAGCACGATTCTGGGAGCGATAAGTTGGGAGTCTTTTTCTGTTACGTTTGAAGCCACCTTAATTTGATGTGACGAGTTGAAGGAAAAAAGGGTGAATCATGTAGCACGCAAGAGCATTGGGAGTTTGGAAACATCATGCTGCAGGCAGGGGCGGTTGGAGAGAGCAGGTTTCAAACGCATGAGCTTGGGAGTTCTTTTTCTTGATTGATTTCCCTTTCTCTCTTCTCCCCCCTTGTTCTTCTACTATGACTACTACTACGTCTTGCACGCGTACGGATTGGATTGTTGTACCTGCGTTTTGATGCGGGCATGCGGCAGCATTTCAACGGAGCAGCGGATCGGGTCCTGCTTTGTTCACGTCGTCTCTCCTGCTTGTTGTTCCCATGTTATGTATGAGGAGAGCATGGCTTTTTCATGTCATGTCCCTCCCGTTCTTTTCTCCAAACTCTTCCCCCTTCCCCCTTCCCCCTTCCCCCTTTCCGTCACTACCCACAACACGAATCACCACCACCTCGACTGCCGTTGGCAGAAGTACGTCACGTGGCCCTCCTCTCCACGCTCCACCAATTCTACGAGTCCCTTGGACACACGCTCGCGACTGGCTTGGCCTCCTCGCTATCTACGTATCTAGAACTACTTATTCTCTTATGGCATCTCTGTCACCTTTGCCACCATCCGTCTTGTGTATATATCCACATATCGAATGCTCCACGCCTAGTTCAGTTGCGTGTCAATCTACCGACCAGTTGATCAAGTCATTCGTACTCTTGACGACACGCGTGCACATGCCTAACGCGCCGGCGACGATGACGACGAAAGCAGCTGTGGGTAGCCTCTCCCCCCGGGACATCTACCGATAAGCTTCAAGATCTAGCTCCTATTGATTTAGTGCTGCACTGCAGGCGATGATAGAGAGTGTCCAGTCAACGTCCACACGGAAGGGCAGTCCATTCAAAAGACATGGAGCACGAAAAGGTTTCGTGCGGATTGATTGGATTTCCACAAAGAGCTACTACTACCCAAGGACTACGAAAACCGAGACCATGTACCCGACTATACCATCGGAGCAGCGCAGCGCACGTACGAACTGAATGTAGAGATAGACACCATAGACGAGGCAAAGGGAATAAACGAGGGTCCGAACAGGAGAACAAACGGCTTCACCCGTGACAAACTATTTTACTCACGCTTACCTTTCAACTTCGCAGCTGAGCACGGCCGCCCAGCAAGACTCACCGTTCTCTCATCCGCCGACCTACGAGGCCTTCTTCAACGCCTCGTCGACAATCTCCGAGATGGCCAAGACGCGCTCCTCCTGCAGACGACGGCCCACAATCTGCACCGCGACGGGCGCGCCCTTCTGGATCTCGGGGTCAAACGCCTTCTCGTGGATCCGCTGCTCGAGCTCGCTGCGCCACTGCATGCCGCCCTCCCTCGCGTCGAGCGCGGGGTCGACGACGACACCAGTCGGCACAATCACCGCCGTGTAGTCGAGCACGTTGGCAAACGTCGTGTACATGGTGTAGGGGAACTGGTTCTCGATGGAAGCGGGGTGCGGGCAGGGCGCCGTGAGCAGTGCGTCGACGGGGCGGCCCGTCGCCGTGGTTTTGGCTGTGGAGCTCCAGAAGTCCATGTACGCTTTTTGGATGCGGCGTTTGCGCACGTTGAGCGCGGCGATGGCGCTCGCGGGCAACTCTGGGTGTGGAGTTGCGGGCACGTCGAGCAGGAGGTGCGGCATTGGTGGCTCGCCGGAGAGCCCAAATGCTTTGATGACGTCGTCGCCGCCGTCCATGGACCAGGTCTGCGTCTAAGGGGGTGAAGGTCAGGGAGGAAGGCGAGTGGGGGGAGGGATGGGACAGAGTTTCAGCAAAGGACATAAACTTACGGCGATTTCGAGGAGGTGCTTGTGAGCGCACTCCGCAGGAGGCTCCCACTCGACGACCTCGTGTCCAGCCTTTTTGACAGCCTCGAGCGCTGCCTCGAGCCCGCGCCGCATAGGCGGCGTCAAGCGCACCATGCCATCGTCACGTAGAACGCCAAAGACGAGCTTGCCCTGGCGCCGCACAGCATCGGCCTGCTCCTCGCGCCACGGAATCTCGTGCACAAGCGGGTCCTCCCACCATGGCTCGCTGTCGACGACAGCCTTTGCCAGCAGACGAGTGCTGGCCAACGTGCCAGCAATGGGACCGACGACGGAAAGAATGGTATTCTGACCGTCCATCGAGTTGGCCATGCCCTCGTAGGGTAGGCGGCCATTGCTCGGACGCAGGCCGTAGAGCCCGTTGAAGGCGCTAGGGATGCGCACGCTGCCGCCAATGTCGGTGCCGAAGCTGCCTGGAGAGCCCTTGAAGCCGACGAGAGCACCCTCGCCCCCAGAGCTGCCACCGCAACTGACCAGCCGGTTCTTGGGGTTGCGCACCCAGCCGACAATGTGGTTGACCGTCTCGCCCGCCATGAGCGTTGCTGGCACCGCCGTCTTGCAGTATAAAACCGTCCCCTGGCGCCGCAGCTCTGTCACAATAACCGACTCGAGGTTCCGGTACAGTGGCGACGATGGATCGCCTTCGTGTGTCCCGATCCAGCCTACGTAGCCCATGGTCGTGTCGAGCCCCTTCATATGGCACTGGTCCTTGAGAGATACGGGGAGCCCGTGGAGCGGTCCAATGGGTTTCTTATGCTCGGCAAAGTGAGCGTCAAGGCTAGCGGCCGTGGCGAGCGCAGAGGGGAAGTCGGTCTCGTGGAGGCAGTTGAGCTGGTGCTGTCAGAATCATGTCCTCACTCCCCTTGTCAACGTTTCAGACGACTCGGCGTACCAATTGATGTGCCATGCAGGCACGATGGATAAAGGCCTTGGTCACGTCGACGGCGCTCCACTCGCCAGTCGTCGTCTTGGCCACAATGCCAGCGGCATCCGTCTCGGTGATTTCGATTTCGCGCTGCGTCAAGAACTGATGGGCGTAGGCGCCAGTCACGTCGCGCTGCTCCTCGGGCGACGGAAGCGGCTCCGGGATCAGGTACTCGCGCGGTAGCGAGGCGAAGATTGCCTCGCGCTTTACACGGGCAGCTTCTTCCCACGATGGCTTGGCGCCATTGGTTTTGGTGGCGGTTGCGGTTGTCGTCATGGTTGATGGCGGCAGTACTCCTTGGGCTAGGTTGGATAGAGGAGGAGAAGAAGGCAGTGAGGGGGAGTAAGGAGAGGATTGGATGATTGGAAATGCTGGAGAGCCATAGCTTTATCGGTCGAGATCCATGGCGGATGAAAGCGTCGTATCAGACCGCAGCTTTATCAATGCGGTCGAGGAAAAGAGTGGGGAGTGGGGGGCGTTGAGTGCGGGAGAGGCTCTGGGGTGATGGAGAGTTGAAGAGGGAAAGTAAATGGTTGCGTGACGATGGCCGAGACCGAAAGAGGCGATGAAAGCACGTGAATACGTGAAGTCGTGCGGGTCGTGTTCGGAGCAATAAGCACACCTTGGGTATTTGCCTCGGCAACCCGACTTCTGCTCCTTCATATGATCTTCTGGTGTCGAAACCTTCGCCAGCAACTCTATACAGTGCCTACGCCTCTTAGCCCTCCTCGGCCGTAAGCAGCCAACGCAAACACCGCCATGTTGCCGCCGGAGCCTAGTCGAATAAATCCAACGCCTCTGTCCTACATCAGCGTCCGGCCCTCCACACACTCGTCCGCCTCTTCCAGCCGCTGGAAATGTGTCCAACGCTGCTCCAGCACCACCCTTTGCGGGGCCTCTACGCCCTGTACGCCATCACCCTCGAGGCAATCCGCATGCCCCTCTGGATGCTGGTGTTTCTGATTCCCTCGCTGCGACCCTGCCCTCAATGGACCCATGCCCAGGCTGTGCGGCACAAGATCCTCAAGGCCTTTGTCTACCACTCGGCCATGCTCGAGATCCTCATCCCGCTGTCGCTCGACCCCGGCGGCGAGGGGAATCGCTTTGTCCTCATGCCGCCCGCCGAGACGGCTCTGTACCAGGGTCCGATGGTCGACAAGTCTGGCGCCATCCAGCCCGAAAAGATTGGGGGGACCTGGTACCCCACGCCTTACCCCAGTCCCCCTGGCGCCAACGGCTCGCTACCGAACAAGGAAAACGACAACGACCACGGCTATGTGGTGCTGCACTTCCACGGCGGTGCCTTCGTGCTGGGTGACGGCCGCGAGCGCGACTGTGGTCCTCTTGCGCGTGGCTTGCTCCGCAATGCCGGGCCCAGCGGCGTGCGCTACCTTTTTTGTCCACAATACCGGCTCGCGGGGCCGCCGTCGAATGTGCGCTTCCCAGGCGCGATCCAAGACGCGGTAACGTCCTACGCGCACCTTTTGCGCACACTGCGCATCCCCGCCTCCCGCATCGTTGTCAGTGGCGACAGCGCCGGCGGCAACATCGTCTTCGCCCTGCTGCGCTACATCTCCGAGTATGGCAACGCCACGGGGCTGCCCGCCCCCGCTGCCGCTTGGTGCTGGTCCCCCTGGATCAACCCCTCGGTCGCCGTCGACAAGACCCAAATCGCCCGCTCCCCCAATTACGGCACCGACTACCTGTCCAAGGACTTTGGCGCCTGGGGCGCGCGCGTCTACGTCTCTCCCGACGTGCCCCTCGACAACCCGTACGTCAGCGGCGGGCCCTACCCCTTCCACACTCAGACGCCCGTCTTCGTCCAGACGGGCGGCGCCGAGGTGCTCTTCCACGAAAACGTCGAGTGGGTCGAGGCCATGCAAAAAGTCAAGGGCAACCGCATCGTCAATGAAATTGTCGACTACGCACCCCACGACATTCCCCTGATCGGACACATTGCGGGCTTTGCCGAGCAGTATGACCAGGTGGCCACCAAGGCGGCCGAGTTCCTGAGGGCCAATGCGGGCAAGGCTTGATGCGGCCATCTCTTTTTCTGTACCAAGACAACATTATGTGTCAAGCAACGGGTGTGTATGAACGTTATGAAAGGGTTCGATAGACAAATATAATGAACATTCTCAAACTGCCGAAAACAACCCCTAATCTCTTTAATGCGAACGCTCGCCTGCGTAACCGTTCGCTGATGAAAAAGGAAGGGGAAAAAGAAAACAAGAAAGCGGGGTATCATGAGAAATGTGAATACGCCGAGTCAGAATGCGCGAATGAAAAATCGTGTCGTCAAGGCATCAGAGAATGCGGATGAGGCATCAAAAGGTGGGTATTCTGTCGACCCAGTCAACGCCCGCAAGCATTCGCTTGAAATAGCGCGCCTTTTCTGTGATTTCCAGGACGCTGAAGCGCCGCAGTGCGCCGCCGAGGCGACAGTGCTCCTGAATTATCTGGGCGTAGACTTCATAGCGTGGATTTGCTGTTTGATCAAAGCAGACACGCATTACGTCAGTAAAGACCTTTCTTCAAAGGGGGTCGATGCGGGCTGACAAGGAGAAAGCAACTCACCAAAGTTCCGCTGTCCATACACGTCCAAAGCGTGCATGAGAACCAGCCCCTCGTCGTTCGTCCAGTCAGGGCCCACAATCTCTTGCGCCACCGGCAGCTGTTTCGCAGCGCCGCCATGCTGGTGATGAGCAGCAGCCCCACGGTGATCAAACGCATCGATGCGATCAAAGGGCTCGCCATTGGCATCAACGTTGTCAATCGCCCTGTCCGCTTCGTCGTCCTGGTGTTTGGGCAGCTCGACGTGGCGGAGGTGTTTCCAGCACCGCGGATCGGGCTCCACCTTCATGCGCAACACGTGTAGCCGTCGCCAGTCCTCGCGGCGTGGTTGCTGCTCGGCGAGGCGCTGCTCTTGCTCTGCGCGTCGCTGGACTGCCAGCTCGTCTCGCCGCCGGTCTTCCTGGCGGTCCGCTTCGCGCTGCTCTTTGGCCGCTAGGCGCTGCAGCGCTCCGCGTAGCTCCTTGTGCCACGCGCGTAAGGGGGCGATGAGATGGTTGTTGACAGGTTGCTTGAGCTTGAGATGCGCGGCGGGTGAGCGGGTGCTTTTTCGCACGCGGTCGCCGAGCTTGATGATGGCGCCGGCAAAGTAGGCAATGTGATTTGCATAGGCAGCTGGCATGCTTCCATCTGGACGTCCGAAGAAGTGGTCGAAGAGGTCAATCGTCCCGTAAAGACTCCTGACAAGTGCTGGGAATATGAACGCGTGCAAATCTTGCATGAGGAATTTCTCTGGATGTTCAATGTCGAGGTTGTCAAGGACCTTGGTGATCTGGAAAGTATGTTTTCGGATGGCCTCTGCCATGTCTGTTCTGGACGAGACTTCCCCCAAGTCGACTTCGTCATACCTATCAAAGGCCGCGTGATGGTCTTTGATGAGTTTTTGAAGCCCGGCGCACCTTGATTTGATAGCTTTTGCGGTCTCGCTCTCAACTTCCAGACCATTCTCCTTTATGCACTTCTTGATCTTTCTCATTCCTGCTTGTCGGTCCAGGATGCCGTGGAATTTCTGTTTCAGTCCAAAGAGTCCATTTTGATCGTTTGTCAGCTGGTCGTCGCTCGCGTCGCTCGCTTCGCTCTCAGAACTGTCTTCGTTTGGCCCATCTTCCTCTTCTTCCTCACTGTTCTCTTTCATCTCTTGCGCCTTATTTATTCTCCCATTCGTCTGATCGGCGTTACTTTCCTCCTCGTACTCATCGTTGTCCCCATCCTCCTTTTCCGCGTCTCTTTCGTTCCTTTGACGCTCTTCGGGCTCATGGTTTTCTGCCTCTTCATTTTCGTCCTCATCTCCACCTGCCTCTTCCTCTTCCTCTTCCTCTTCCTCTTCCTCTTCCTCTTCCTCGTTATTGTTGTTGTCATCCTGTCGCAAGTCTGCCACCTGTGCGTTTTCGTCCGTCCTGTTCTGTTCGTTTCCCGACTCGTTGTGCTCCTCGTCACCATTTGCCGAAGTTTCATGGTCTACTCGTCTGACTTTGTGTGTGCTTCTTATCGGCTGGCGGGACGAGTCTGTCGATTCCCCAGTGCGGGAGTGCGAGCGTCGTAGAAGCCGTTCTTGTCTCGTCGGCAGGGGCCTGGCGGATCTGGCGGCTCTGGCGGCTCTATCGCGAGGAACGGGCCTTGAGGGAATTACGGAGTTCAGGTAGTCGACGGGCGTCTTCTTCGTGCGCGGAGTTCTCTCTTGGCTCGCCTCTCCCCAGAGCTGAGCCGAAGGTTCATCTGTCTCGCTTGCGTTGTATATGTCGGATTCCTAGATGCCTCAACAATTAGTTGACTGCCCACTACCGAGTGGGGAATAGCTACCGACTTCGCGTTCCTGGCGACGAGCTGCTGCGCGTGTTGTTCGCACCATGGCGCGGTGTAGCTTCGCGATCAAGTAATGGACTGACGTTGCTGCCGTCCAAATCATGTAGAGTCAAAGAGTTGCAGGTGGGATTTTTAGCGCCCTTCATGCGTAAACTTGAAGCTGAATGTCTCCACCCACGGTTGCCGTGGAACCGCGTCGAGGGTTGCGATCGGCCCCACTGATTGTCAGATGAGATCAGATTAGATTTCAAACAAGGGCCGCGGAACTGCGTTCGTATTTAGCGAATGTCTGCTAGGAGTTGAGATCAGTTACAAACTGCTCTCTAGAAGGATTGTCAATAGCAATTTGATTATGACACTCGTGGAGGTGCCTTCAACTGACATTTGGCGGCGGCTACAACCTACGTCAGCTAAGGTAAGCTAGGAAGGAGCTTGGGCCAGCCCCGCTGCTGTTCCTGGCCGCACGTGAAAGACCTGCCGAAGGATGACATCGTTCATCTGTCTTCAATTCTCGACTTTCTTAACCGCGCCTTTGTGACCGTACACCATGGCAAACGCTTTAGAAGCCAACAAGCCGCTCGCAAAGCTTGACCCTGCTTCGACGCACCGCTTCCAGACGCCCAAGAAGAAGATCAACGATGGCGAAGATGTCAACTTCTTCCTTACGTCTCAAGGCTACGCCGATATCATGACCTGGATCCTGCAGCTCAATGCCGCCATGTTTCCTAAGAAGACCGACTCTTCGTATCGGACATGGGCCTTGCACGGCGAAACAGTCGCCTTCTCCGACCCAGTGCAGAAGCTCGGAAGCTTACTGCAGAAGCTGGATGCCGTCATCGATGAGGCTCCCCCAGACCCCGGCCCACGACGTTTCGGCAACGTTAGTTTTCGAAAATGGTTCGAAATTGTGGAGCAACGGCTACCTGACTGGATGGATGAGGCCATTGAATCTGAGATTCTCAGCTTTGGGAAAGATGACGGCGGGGATGTCAGTGCAAAAGACGAACTCGTCGCATACCTTCTCGGCAGCTTCGGGAGCGCTCAGAGGTTAGATTACGGTACGGGTCATGAGTTGAGTTTCTTGGCATTCTTGGGCTCCATCTGGAAGCTGGGGGGATTTGCGGAAGCAGACCCTGGCGTGGAGGAACGTGGGATCGTCATTGGGGTTGTCGAGCCGTAAGTGGGCCATTCCTGAACTGCAGCTGAATCTGACATGGTGGTGGCAGATATCTCAAGCTGATTCGTCGTTTGATACTCACCTACACCTTGGAACCAGCAGGTTCGCACGGCGTTTGGGGACTGGACGATCACTCTTTTGTTCCGTACATCTTTGGCTCTGCTCAACTATCGCCTCCTATTCGCAGCCCTGCTGATATTCCTGGCGAGGGCTCATTACCAGACGCCCCTGATCCGGGCGATGTTGCGAACCCTAATATCGTCCAACGCGAGCGCAAAACGAATCTGTACTTTAGTGCCATTGGCTTCATCTACGATGTGAAGAAGGGTCCATTTTGGGAACACAGCCCCATCCTGTACGACATATCTGGGGTCAAGGCTGGTTGGGCAAAGATCAACAAGGCATGCTCAATCGTCTCTTCCTTTCATGTGTGTTTGCTGACGAAATGGCACAGGGCATGCTGAAGATGTACAACGCCGAAGTTCTCTCAAAGTTTCCAGTAGTGCAGCACTTCCCCTTCGGCTCCCTCTTCTGCTGGGAGAAGGATCCAACGGCGGTCGAGCCGCCCAGGACGACCCATACGCAGAATCAGCCTTTGAGGACTCCTCCTACCTCTCAAGCAAACGAGGCATCTCAAAGGCTTCCTCCGCAGGTCACCCAGGGGTTTTCCGCAAATCCCCAGACCGGCCTGCCAATGACAGCGGCGCCCTGGGCAAGGCCATCCGGGGCTGCAGGGGCTGGAGGCCTGGGTAGATCACGGCAAGGCATGACGCAGATACCCGCTGCTTCAGCGGCCGGTAATAATGCCACCACCACCACGGGAGCGCCTTGGGCAAGACCAGCTACAACGTCACGGGGCGAAGGAAGGCAAGCGGAGACAATGGCTCCCACACAGGCACCTTGGGCGCGCAAAGATCCGGCGCCCTAGACAGATGAAATTGCTCAAGTCATTTCCCAGAGCAAAAAGAAGCCTTCTCGGGCCGGCGGCAGAAGATTGGCCCAGGCTCTTGGAGTGTCGCGGCAGGGGGCGCAGCGATTGGATGACGGATCAGAGGTGAAGGCTGCCTCGCATCTCGGACTTCAAGGCAGCGATTTGTGCGCCGGAAGTTGGTGGACACGGGGTTCGAGTAATGGATGGAGAGGTGGGCAAGGAGAGAGTTGGTTGTAGGTAGGAGGTCGAGGCAAGTGCCGTTGTAGACAGGGCGGGACTGGGACTGGGACTGGGAGTCAGCAGGGCGCTTGGGCCAAAAATAGCCACGACCTGATGAAACGGTTCCGACAGAATCTGGGGCTGAGCAAGCTGCATCCCAGCACACCACTGCAAGCGGGACGAGCTCCCCCAAGTCTCACGACTCCTCATGCTTCCACCCCACAACTAACCTCTGCTCGCCGACCGCCTCTTTCATTTGGGCCGTCAGGTTACTTCCTCAAAAAGCCCCCTCTGCTAGCCCCTTTCCCCTCACCCGCGCACCACCGTCTTCGCCCATCTTGCCCACCATGCCCGGCGTTCGTAAGTACCTGGCTCATTCACCGCCGCCGAGCTACGCGCAGGCGGCACACACCGCTGGCCGCAACCTCGTCTCTCTGCCACATGCTGACGCTGCCATTTCCTAGCTCCCGACTCGATGGCCACCATGAAGAAGGCCTTCAAGAACCTCTTCAAGCGCAAAAAGGCCAAGAAGGACGCGGCGACCAACGGAGCGTCCGCGAACCAGGCTGCCGCAACAACCGAGCCTAATCAGCCTACTAAAACAACTCCCGCCGCCGCCGCCGCGCCCGCCGCTGCCCCTGTTGCCGCTGCTGGTGCTGCTCCTGCGGCAGCTCCGGCAGTCGATGCAAAGAAACCGGAGGAGTCTAAGCCGGCGGTTGAATCTGACACCAAGCCCGACGCAAGGAAAGAGATTGCCGGTAAGCGCTCACATCGACGTCGTTTCACGAATCGCGTCTGTACATCGTGGGCTAACAATGATACAGCTCAAGCGACAAGCGAACCATCTCAAACCCCTACTGCTCCCTCTACCGCTCCGGAATCGGCTGCGCCAGCCGTGACCGAACAAAAGAGCGAGACGCCGGCCGAGTCAAGCGCTGCTCCAGCGACAGATGCCAAAGCTGCCACTGCCGAACCTGAGGCCAAGCCAGCCCCTGTCGAGGAGACACCCCTTCCCAAGGCCAAACCAGCTCCGGGAATGTCTGCGACCAGCGGTCCGCTTGATGACCACCCGAACCTCGACATAGCTCTCGCGGACGATAAGGATGACACTGAGCAAAGCAAGAGCGCAGTGCCGGAGCAGAAGATTGAGAAGACGGAGACCAAGCCCGAGATCAAGTCTGACGCTCTCGCGGCTGCTGCCGAGGTCAAGCCTGAGGCCGCTTTCACTGCCCATGAAACCAAGTAAGCCTTGGATAGTTTGCAATTTTGCGAGGAAGTGCCATCGTAAGATGGGGTTGTGCCGGATGTTTTGAAGAAGGTCCTCCTTCAACAAAGACTGCAACTTGAAGGAGACTGGCCGCACCAGCATTCGTTTTTGCGTGCATTTGAGCAGATGTCGCGTTTCTTCTCGGTTTCTCAGTCGTCGGTCATCTGCAACGGTGTTTACTGTCGTTCCAGCGATCGTTATACCCCCAATTCGCTATACCCAAATTCGTTACAGCTGCAGCTGAATATTTTGTTCCAATGAAAAAAAGAGTACTCTTGGCGTTTTTGCCCCTTTTTGAATGGCAGGTTGTCAGCCGCATCACATGATTGCTCGATCAAACTATGATTCATTCTGAAATGGTCACAGCCGCTCGACTCTTTGGGACGAGGCATTACAAGCTGTCTCGATGTGTCTAGTTGAGCGACATACCTGCCCGAGATGGACATGGCAGCTGGAGCCCTAGGCATCTACTGCCTTGCTGCCTGCATGCCTGCGCCCTGTTTGTGCATCGTCGAATCACGACAAAGTGGCGGAGAAGGACGTCTTTTGTGGATAGGTCGCGTCGCGTCTTGGCCCTGTTGCACGTATGCTGACAATTTTCTATAGGGTGATACATGTCCTTTGGAAAAGTAACGGCCGCCATTGTCCTTGGTCGCCTTGTACTTGGGTAAATGGTGAGTGCTCGGCTTGGAAGGTCGAACGGCACAGGCGAGACGCACAGGGCCGCGGGCCAAATGTTCGGTTGACGACAGATCAAAGCCACCGCAATTGTGGACTCTGGATACCGTTCAGAAAAGTGGAATGACGATGGCGCACGGGCGTGGCAGCACGAGCACATCAATTTGACTTGCGGAAAAAGGCACGCGCAGCGTCTGCAAGAAGACGCGGGCATATGCGGGCCAAGCCAGGGTCTGTATAGAGGAAGAAGAAAGCACCAGCTGGCCAAGGGTTCCGGCCGGGTGATGTGATACAGAGACGGTGATGACGGCAGGGCGCGCTGGTTGGGGGACGTCAGCTCACAGCGATCCCAAGGCACAAGATGCGGGAACGGCTGCCGGTTTGGCCAGGCGAAGAGACGGTGGGCAGGGGCGGAGCTGGCGGTGCCGTCAGATTATGACGGTGGAGGTCGAGGCGGAGGTGAGTCGGTGCGCTGCTCGGCAGTGGGTGGTGATGGATGCGATGGAACATTAGGGTCGATGTCGCGGTGTGCGGGTGGAAGCTGACATGCAGGCGAGAAAAAGACAGGCTCCAGCGTCCCTGCAGGTATGGACATGGTGGTCATGGTGGTGAGAAGAGAGAGACGCCAGCCCTACGAACCGTCGGCCTCTGGAGCGTCTCGGGCCAATTGCACCAACTCTGGCAAAAATATCATCGCCTCTATCCACAGCCAGCTTGCCGCCGTGCCGATTGGCCTGTCTGTAGCTGTCTGTCTGTCTGGACCGGTGCCACCAGTCTGACACTCTCCGTCTATCGCGCGGCATGCCCGCTTCCAGCTTACCGCCCCCACCCCCCAGTCTCTGAAAATGCGCCTCCAGAGCCAGCATCGCACCATGATGCTGCCCTCCTCAGCCGCACCCTTTCTCTATTTTCTCCATTGCCAGCGCCGGCTCCACCTGTTCCACCTGTTATCCTCTTGGCCTATATCAACCCCGCCTCTGTCCACATGAAAGCTCCATCACCAAGCCCCCGCCGTTTACCAACCAAACCTTTCCTAGACCTTTGACGCAATAGCCGCCGCCGGGATGCATCCGCAGAAACTCAGTAATCTTAATATAACCCTCGTCGACAGAAGCACTTCTACTCCACACCCCTCGCGCACTCCATCCATCTACGAGCCCGAAGCGAGACCAGGTCTCCAGTCATCCCAGCAACCCACAGACGAGCAACAAGGCCCGTCCCGACGGAGGATGCCTCGGCCCGAGCGCCCTCCCCAAAAGTCAATCGACGACTTTTGGGACAAGTTCAACACCAAGCAACCTGGCAAAATCTTTACCATCCTGCCCGACAACCTTTACGCTAAGCGTGTGGCTCACCAGCGCCGGAAAGACCTCAGTCCCGGACAAAATGCCATTGCCTCCTATGCCGAAGCCGTGGCCCACTGCAAGGCCAAGGTCGACAAGATTGTCAAGGAGTGCAGGAGAATCAACCAAAAATACAGGGACCCGCACTTTGACATTGAGGCCGATTTTCGGCGGAGCCGAGAGACGGGAGCCCCGCCCGACTGCTTGACGGCCTTGGACCAAGGAACCACCGACCTCAAGCCCATGAGCGTCAAGAGAGTTGAGGTAAGAGCTTCCGGAGCAGTCGACCCTCATTTTGGCCCAGAATCCATGTTGACTGTCGCAGGACATTTTTGAAAGGCCGCAATTCTTCATTCAGGGTGCCACCGCAAACGATATTCGACAGGGCAACGATGGCGACTGCTGGCTCATGTCTGCGCTATGCACATGCAGCAATAAGAAGGGCCTAATTGACCAGGTCTGCGTCGCCCGCGATGAGATGGTGGGTGTCTATGGCTTTGTTTTCCACCGAGGTGAGACATTATCTGCTGATTTCTTTTTTTCAATCTTCCTATTGGTACCACTACGCCATGTTCTGTTTTTGGACGTTGTGCCACCCTACCCCTGGCGCCACCCCTTCCCCTGCTAGCCAACCGCACCCCACCTACCACCGATACCGAGAAAATTGAACACCATCTGACCTGCGGCACATCTAGATGGGGAGTGGATCTCAGAAGTCATTGATGACAAGCTTTACCTGATCAAGGAAGATTTTGACGAGTCTACACGCGACCGTCAGCAGTGGCTGGAAATTCACAATCGTAAAAACCCTGACGATGCATATCGCCGAGAAATGCAAATCGGCTCAACCGCACTGTACTTTGCCCAGTGCAGTGACCCCAACGAGACTTGGCTGCCCCTCCTCGAGAAAGCTTACGCCAAGGCCCATGGCGACTATGCTGCCATCAATGGCGGCTTCGTCGGCGAGGGCGTCGAGGACTTGACCGGCGGTGTAACAACCGAAGTCTTTTCGACAGATATCCTCGACAAGCAAAAGTTCTGGGAGGAGCTCATTAGAGTGAATGAAGACTTTCTCTTCGGTTGTGGACAGATGGGCGGCATCTATGGCGAGCGGAAGGGCATTCAGGAAAGACATGCCTATTCAATCATGGAGGCCCGCGAGGTCGAGGGCCACAAGCTCCTGAAGTTGAGGTATGCTCACACCTCGTGACTTTAATTTGGACCATCTAACAGCCGCCTTTAGGAATCCATGGGGCAGGTCTGAGTGGAAGGGTGCGTGGAGCGACGGCTCGCGAGAGTGGACCCCAGAGTGGATGGATAAGCTGAACCACCGATTCGGAGACGACGGCGTCTTCTGGATCAGCTACAGGGATCTTCTCCGCAACTACCAACATTTTGATCGCACTCGGCTTTTTGGTCCTGAGTGGACAGTCACCCAGCAGTGGACAAGCCTGAATGTTCCCTGGTCTGTCGACTACCACGAAACCAAATTCAGCATCACTCTCAGCAAACCGAGCTCTGTCGTCATTGTTCTCCAGCAGCTTGACGACCGCTACTTTTGTGGCCTCGAGGGTCCTTACGAGTTCCACCTCATGTTCAGACTGCATCGCGGCGATGAAGAAGACTACATTGTCCGCAGCAACGGCGCATACTACATGAAACGTTCGGTCAGCACAGAGCTCAACCTGGAAGCTGGAAGGTACACCGTCCTCTTGAAGATTACCGCGAAGAGATACCCAGACGTAAAGACGCCCGAAGAAGTAGTGCGCGAGACATGCCTCCCGCGGAGAGAGAAGCTTCTTTCAACTGGTCTAAGCTACGATCTCGCCCACGCCAAGGGACAGTTTCGCCAATTGGAAAGGGAGAAGAAGCAGCGGGACAAGCAGGAGCGGAAGGAACTCGAGAAGGCGCGCAAGAAGAGGCATCATGAGAGGAAGCAAAAGATTCGCCAAAAGCAGCACATCAAGACGCAGCGGAAGAGAGAGAAGCTTGCTGCCAAACAGGAGGCCATGGCCAGTGGATTCCCGACCCCGCGTTCGTGTGAGCACCGAATTGAAGAGGAAGACGACAACCCGCTGGGTATCAGCGTCACGAATGACGAGGGAGACGAACGCCCTTCGATCCGCTCTCGTCACCGCGCAAAGTCTTCGACTTCAGTCAACACCATACGCCTGGAGGCTGCTCAAAACGCTTTCAATGGACGCGGAGGCTACAATGGTCGAGGCGGCTACAACGGCCGCGGCGGATACAATGAGAGCTCCGAGTCTTTCCCCGAGTTTGTCTCGGGCAACGAGGTAGGAGAGACTGGCGTGTCTTCTTCGCACCTCATGTCCCCTCACCTCACTTTCGAAGCTCCCACTCCCATAGATGGCCAAGGTGGCTTCGGAGGCCGTGGAGGGTACAACGACTCCGAGTCCTCTTCCATCCATCATTTCCGACGCCATTCTCAGACTCTCCCTTCGACCGGCTTCGACAGGCGCATTCCCGAAACGCATCTTGTGGAAGGCCGCATGTCACCTTCGGCGGATCTCACTGGAAGAGGAGGCTACAACGGTAGGGGCGGTTATAACGGCAGGGGTGGCTACAATGAGACACCGCCCGATTCTGACTCGCAGCCCATCAATGAAGGTCATCTTGAGCGCAGCTCCCCCTCGCAAGGATACACTGGCAGAGGAGGGTACAACCAGGGACGCGGGGGATACAACGAGGCTTCGGAGCCATCAGCTCCTCACCCCGGCACGCCTCCCGTCGGTCGTAGCCGTTCGCCATCTGGGTACGGCGGCCGGGGCGGATACAATGGACGCGGTGGCTACAACGAGACTGCAGATGTGCAGAACGCCCACCCGCCGGGCACGCCTTCAGTCGGCCGCAGCCGCTCGCCATCCGGATACACTGGCCGCGGAGGCTACAACGCAGGGCGAGGCGGCTACAACAACGACAACAAGGGCAGACCAGTCGACTCGCGAACGTCGTCGCCCGGCGCTCCCGTCCGGCGCTCAACGCTTTCGCCGCACGTCGGCCCCCTGCCCGTGCGCCCAGGAGCCCGCAGCATGCGCGCCAACAGCAACGGCGGCGGTTCGCGGTCGCGCGCCTCGTCCGTGGCTGGCTCGCTGGCGGCGCAGCCGCTCGATCTTTCCGACTCGGACTTGACCTGGGATTCTGAAATTGACGGCGACACGCTGACGAGCGACTCGGAGGACGATAACAACGATGCCGGAGCTCAGCAGCCGCACTCGCTCATTCCGCGCGCCCTGCTGCCGCCCCCTGTTGCCGCGTTTAGCGGCGGAGGTGACGACAACGCTGCAGGCGCAGCCGCCAACGACGGCGCAGCCGAAGAAGACGACGACGAGATCGAGCGCGACCCGTGGAACGCGGTCGTCGTGGTTGGCCTGCGGGTGTACAGTAAGGACACGGACGTCGCCATCGAGGTCGTGCGGCCGGGCCAGGAGGAGCGGCGCAAGGGCAAGGGCTTGGATCGCACCTTGGACGTCGACGATAGTTGCAAAGACGCGACCATGAGCGGGGCTGCCTTGAAGGCAAAGGGTAATGAGGGACTCGAGGATGTTGGCAGTGGCGTGGCGAATGTTGAGGTATCCAAGTCGGGCTAGGTGGATTGGTGCGCGTGTTGATGAACGCTCCAGGCCTGGATAACAGTAGGATAAGGAACGGGCGCTTAATGGTCTTTTTCACGGTTTTCACCGTTGTGTCGTTGGGTTGTTTTCAGCTTCTGCGTGTTTTCTGTCTTGTCGTCGTTGTCTGCTGCGGTTGTTTCTCCTTTTCAGTCGTCCATTCACTTAGCAATGTCGTCATGAAACCGCTATATTTGGCTTAACTACTGTACGCATTGCCTCTGCAAGAAACCTAGCATGATATTTGACTTTAAGCTCAATCTGATAGCATCATGCTCTTGACATACACGTACTTGCATTTTTCTGCGTCGAGGGCAAACAGAGGTCACGATGTGTATATAATGCAGCAACAGCGTCATCTTGGTCTCTGGCCTACCCAATCTAAAACAATGTACTGTCCCCTTGCGCCGCATAAAGAAAACTGTTCTACGGCGAAGTCAGGTCTCATAGGTATCCAACAATTTCAACATCAACACACAGCAGCCATGATAAGACGGCGCCGCTCCAACAGTAGCAACACATCTTCCCTGCCAACTGGCCCTCCAAGCGCGGAGAACCTCAGGCAAGCGCAAAAGCTAAGCAGCCATGATAAGACGGTGAAGCCGCAACAGTAGTCTCGGCCAACAGGCGCTCCAAGCGCGGAGAACCTCAGGCAGGCGCAGGCGCTCCTCGCAGGCGCTACTTAATAAATCAAAAACGCGAGTCCTCTATCATCTCCGCCGGTCGGTTGCCCTCGTGGTTAGCCGACTGTGTGGTCATGAGTTCGATCCTCAGGTCGAACTCAGGAGGGTGTATTATCGCCGCCAACCCTCCGGCGGGCAGACGTAGGTACCGCGGGTCGCAGGCGCTTTGCCTGATCGTACTCATCCGACGCGGCCGAACTGTTTTGTAGTTTTGCTGCTGCTGCTGCCGCAGCCGCCGCCGCCGCCAATCCTTCACCTGCCTTTTTGCTCGCCGTCTCTTTTTTGCTTGCTGCTGTCATCGTCATCGCCGTCTATCATTCGCGACGTGTACTGCTTACTCTTTTGCCGGCAGCGCCGTTGCCACAAGCATGGCGAGGAAGAAAATGACCTGTGAAGATTACACCTTTGCGTCAGCTGTGACTCGTTCACGGTATCAACAACCGGCAAACTGAGGAAAGAAAAGGCTCGACACGACGTACCCCAGCAACCCAAAACGGCAACCCAAGCCAAGCACTACCGCTGCCGTTCATATCAGCCCCAGTTCCGTACAGCGCGGCGAAAGCGGCATTCCCGAGCAAGATGGCTGCGAGCTCGAAGAGGACGAGCGTCCCGTACAAGTTGCCGGTGCCCGACGAGTGTGGAGGTGCGGACTGTGGCGATGATGATTATGATGCAGCGGAGCATGGGGAGGATGGGCGAGACGAGCGAGGCTTTTGGGTATGTGAGGCAGAGAAGTGTGCGACGAGACCGCGCATCGTTTGCGTTATCCCATTGCCCAGGGACAGCAGGATGAGGCCTGCGAGTGGTGTCGTATATCAGCTAGGGTACTTACTAAAGGCAACGTATTGTGACGCGGGAATCCAAGCACGTGGGCTGCTTGTGGAAGACAGAGAAGACACATACCAAAAATCATGACTCCAGGTCCTCTATGGCCGGCGGCCCCAGCACCGGCAACGCACCAGCATCCAACGGCCAGCAGACCCAAACTGCCCCTAGCCACCCACACATCGACCATCCTCGTGCCAGCGGCTTTCTCCTCCTCATCTTCGCCCTCTAGAGCTTCCTCTTGTCTTTCAACCCCGCTTGTCCTGCGTCTTGCTGCACCTCCCATGAGCCAGCGCCCCAGCACCGGAAGCCCAATAAGCACCGCTAGAGACAGGGCTCCTTTGATTGAAAGCAGATACCCTGCCCGCGCGATGCTCCAATGTAGCGCTGCCGAGGCGTACTGCAGGAAGAGGGTGTTTGACGCGAGGGCGAACGTCTTCAGGAAGACGACGAAGAAAACTAGCGAGAGAGGGGAAAGGAGATGCTAAGGAGATACAAGGGAAGGATGAATGGCTTTCAATCTATCTCGCAGGTTTGGTCTGTTCGAGAAAGGTTCCTGTGGCGCACTGGATGCAGCTGCGGCAGAGGACGAAGACGACGATACCATCGCCCCGGAGTCTTTACGGGTTGAGTCCGTGGTCTTTGCTTGTGTCGTTGTGCGCCCCTCCGTCTTAATCAACGTCTTGGGCATGGCGAGGCAGATAGGCAGCGAAAGAAGGAGGACGGGCGTTGCGATTTCGTAGGGCAGCCATATGTCCCGCTCGAGTAGGGCAGAACCGGCGATAGCGGCGAGCATATCGGTGACGCGGATTGCTGCTCCCAGGAGATAGAAAGACGTTGTTCGGGCAGTTTGTGGCGCGACGTCCACGATAATTGTGTTCATTATTGCGCCAATGACGCGATGGCCTCCGCCCATGAACTGGAACAAGCTCGACGCCCAGACGAGGCGGACGGGGAAGAGCGTGTGAAAGTAGCCTGGGGCGGAAAAGAAGTCGATGTATTAGTGGAGGTCTGCTACGTGTATCCGCCGCAGGTGGAGGGTGTGGGGAGATCAAAACGTTGAATGAGTTGGGTGAGCTCACACACGAATATTATCCACACAAAACTCAGTATCTGTCCGCACATCCCCATGAGCAGGACTGGTTTTTTACCCCACTTGTCCGCTAAATGTCCGTAAAAAATCGTACACAAAAGGCATTGAGTAGACGGAGATTAGAAAGGACCTTGAAATACGAATAGGAAGAAACGGCTCGCGAAGAAAGGATCGCCTGTGCAACAGAGAAGCGCAACCATGGCTTGATATTATGCTAGGCTAGCATTCAGAGACCGTCCAAGGACGGTCAGTTCCCCAATTCAATAGTTGGCAGATATTGTCTGCCATGCAAGGATTGGTGGAAATGGCTAAGCCACACACTACAACGACCGTAGAGAACAGGGAGAATGAAATGAATTTAAGGTGAGTGATCAAAACCATTCAGGATCCCCGGAATACAGATGTTTGCTTGAAGTATATGGATGGAAATCGTTCTTTCATTGACTCAAGATGTATGTGATTGTGCATTGTGAGAGGAAAGAAATAGTGTGACGAATCGGCTTACCCGGCATAGTTGTCAATACCTTCAATACCGCTCTCAAGCATGCCAGCTCCACTTGTATATCCTTCACCTAGCAGTACTTCTCAGGTACGTAGGACAGAGGTGTGAGCCCTATCAAGCGGGGTTCATGAGTGCGGTAGTAGTCGCGGCAAACGGCCATCTCGAAGAGACGAACTTCAGGTGCTGCGGTGATGCCATCGCCAAGGTCCGCTACAAGAGAAAGCAAGCCACAAAGCAGTGCAGCATAAGGCCAGTGGGTTGCTCGTGGATTCCGTGTAACCCTATTTGTTGAGTCGATATCGGAAGCTGCTCCAGTAGCGAGGAGGGGAGTGACTTCGTCTGTCTCGGTCAAGGGCACTGGCATGGATTTGACGGCTGACGAAGGCATTACGCAGTAAAGAAGCACGCGACGAGATGGTGAGAGAACTGAATGAGATGTAGAATATGAATCGCAACTTACCCTCGGAAGGGTGGTGGCTTGCCAGATGATATCCTTGCATGACCCCGCCGCGCGACATGGTACCCCATAATAACTCGACCTTTCTTTTCCGCAGAACCTGGCAAACCTTGCCTGCATTGATTAGGCTTGGGGGAAAATCATTGGAAGCATGCCTTGTGTTCGCCATTTCTTTTTCAACGCCATATCTTGAGGCCCATGGTGGGCCTTGCAGTATCGTAGATGCAAACTGCAATCGTATCTGCCTCAAGCTCACGAGAAGAATTTGGCGTATGCTGCCTTCTCCTTATTACGCAGCTCCGCCAGCTTCTTCTTCGCACTTGCCAACGAGTTGATGATAGCGGCATCTTTTGGCGCCAGGGTCTGGGCTTGCTCGTAGTCCTTGATAGCCTCCTCTTCGTGCTTCCGAGCTTCGAGAGCTTGAGCACGGCGGTAGAGTGCCTTGGCCTTCTCGGCAGGGCTCACCTCCTTGACCTCCAACGCCGAGGTCGCACTCTTGACAGCGCCTTCATAGTCCTTGATCTTGTACTGCAGCAACGCGCTGTTGTTGTTCAGGCTGAAGCGCAGAGCCTGCAGTTGCTTCTCTGCATCTGCACCATCCTTCTCCTCCACCTCCGGGTATTCGTTGAGATAGCGCAGTCCCTTCTGATACTTGCTCAGACCGAGACGAACATCGCCTCCCTTGAAAGCCTTGTTGCCCATTTCCTTGACTTCCGACGCGATGTTGATTATTTCGGAAGCACTAAGCTCCTCCGCTTGGTCTTCGGGGAACTCCTCGTAGGAATCGCCGGTGTTGTCGGGAACGCGTTCAGTACATTTGGCGTAGTCGTCGCCAGTAAGCTCGCCACAGTCGGCAATGGTGGGATACTTGTCTGCGACGGGCTTATCCTGGCCGCCGGTGGGGAGGTTCTCAATCTGACGCACAATAGACTTGCCATTGATAACTTCACCGAAAACGACGTGCTTTCCATCCAAGTGAGGCGTGGCGACGGTGGTGATGAAGAATTGGGAGCCATTGGTACCTGTACATGTCACTGTCAGCTCGCCGGCGGCACCTACACTCCCGGCACAACATACCTGGACCAGCATTGGCCATGGAGAGCAAGAACGGCTTCTCGTGCTTGAGCTCAAAGTTCTCGTCCTCAAACTTCTCGCCGTAGATGCTCTCGCCGCCGGTGCCATTGCCCGCGGTGAAATCTCCGCCTTGGATCATGAATTGTTTGATGACGCGATGAAAGCCAGAGCCCTTGAAGTGAAGCGGCTTGCCGAACTTGCCCTCTCCCTTCTCGCCAGTACACAGGGCGCGGAAATTCTCGGCGGTCTTGGGGACGACTAGCCATGATCGGTCAAATGGCGCCATGGTAGTAAGCAGAGGGAAACTCACTGTCATTGTACTACAAAGGTCAGTAACGGGTCAGAGTGAGGCAGAACGGTGGGAACCTACTAGCTCGAGAGCGATCCGACCAGCAGGCTGAGTGCCAATGTTAATGTCGAAGAAGACACGGCTGCGCTCTGCGAATGGTATCAGCGGGAAAGTCGCGTTTGGCGGGGTAATTTTTTGGGCGTACTTTGCTCTGCCATTGTGGATGTGGGGGTGTGCTGGGGTGAGGATTGATGGAGGTTGGATGTGCAGAGAGAGTCTGAAGCTTGCGGGCGCAATAAACCTCACAGAGCAGTCCAAAATATCTTGGGCGCAACCAAAAGCAGATGTTGACGAAGAAGGCGCGGCAGCTGCTTCACGAAGATTCCACGCGCAACAGAGCGGTCTGTGCTTCAGCCAAGCCCCGGCTTGTAGCCGCAACACCAGGAAATCCCACGATCCTTCACCCATGCGACCATCGCAGTTTCCACTTCAAAATCTTGTGCCTCGCGGCTGGCTCAAACTACTTGCTCACGAATACTCCTCTGGTCGATGCAATCCCGATTCCAGTGGCGCGTTCGACACGATTCTACATGGCACTATGCCATTGTCGCATGCTTCATACAGGAGGCTCAATTCTTCCTCCACGTGGATCATGGCTTTGCTAGTCAAGGAATAGCATCCGCAGACGACTTCAACTTCATTGGCGGGCCAGAGTCATACTCTTTTCGATACCCAAACAAGTGTCTCCATTCTCCAGCCTGCAAATTCTCTTCAACATGAGACAGAATCCTCCAGAGAGCACTTCAAGAGCTCCCACCGGCATCATCGTCATCATCAGTTCCTGGCCTGGTCGTTTTTGTCACCTTACCAACCCCGAATGCCCTTCAGGCGCCATATCTCCGGTACCTTCTAAGCCAGGGTCTGTCCTGCAACAGAGAAAGGTTTGTTCAGCTGCTTCTATCATGGTAGCATGGTGTTTTCTTTCCCTTCTCCATGTGTCTCTGACCTTTGAGCTACACGGGTTTACTTTTCATTTTTTGCCCCGATGCCACAACGGTGCCAAACAAGGCGGAGAGGCTCCGAGGGCACTCTGATGTCTTTCCTGGATCCATCATTGCTACGATCATCTCTGCACCGACTCATGTCATGCTCCACATACAATGATACAGCACCGAGCCGTGCTGAACGCCAAGTTCAAAGGATGACGCCGCAAAGTCCGACGCGCCCTCGGCCTTATCACTCCAAATCCTCGAACTGCTTCTTACGCTTGACTCGGTGGTAGCTCCGAACATTGCAATTGGCCGTTTGTCCCCTCGTTCCTATATATTTAGGAGACCACAGAGCACCCGACCTCGGAAACTCCTGCGATTGCCGGTCATGGGCTCCCAGCCGGTAGAGCTAGGTTGCGCGCCGGCCCGGCTGCGGAGCCTTGCGTTTGAAGATGCAACGCCGAGGATGACCTCCCACTCTCGACGTCAGACCGGTCAAGTCCAAATTCCTCAACTGAAGACAAATGATGAACGACTCGAGCATGTTGACGGATATTCCTCTCGTGCTGGACAAAGATGGCACTTTGAATCTGGACAGAAGACGCCGTGCAAGCACAGGGTTGGTCTCGCAGAGTACCACAGAGCCGGTACGGAATCCAGGCTGATGGTGTTCTACGCACGCACGGGGTGAAATTTGCGCCCAGTCCACGACGAATGCAGTTGGAGAATGCCGTTCGCCGAGAAAGTGCCGTCCACGCGTCGAAGGAAATCGCTATTCCAGAAAATTTTGAAAGTTCCAAGCGGGAAGTTGAGCAAGAGGCTGAACAAGACATGCAACCCAATGACCGCTGCGAGTGTGTCTCTCTCGATTCTGCCGTCGACCTTTGGTTCTGGCATGGCTTGAATACTCCGTTAGCGCAGGTGTTTCAAGCCCCTTGCCTACCACATGGTCATTACAAATGCTTCGCGCGTATTTAAGCGCGATCTACGCACGCACGTCGTTTTCCTTCGTCGCGGTACCAGAGACTGCTCCGTCACTGGGGATGTGGAGCGCTTCATTCCCGTTCTTGCACGCAGATCTGCGACTTTGCGAGGCCGATGTCTGCCCGATGGCAATCTTTCGTGCGCATTGGTCTTGATGACCACATTAGGAAGAGTCTATGCGGTATAGCGCATATTTGACGGTGATTTTCGACGCTTGCACACTTCGAAGGGGGCCCTTTTGGCTCTGCTCAAAATCAGCTGAGCGCTCAGGCCTGCAACAGCGATGCGCTCACTCAATTCTTAAAGCCCTGAGCTCAAGGGCCGCGCTCTACACTCACAGGACGGACCCGTACACAGTGGCCCACTTTTGGTGTGTATCCCATCCTCGTGCCCTCTTCAACAATGGCGAACTCGATATTTTGAAAAGCATTGGCACGAATGTCAATTCAAAAATGGCTGGCCTCCAGTTTGCGACTCTGATTATATCATTCTTGCTAAGTAGCTTGTCTACGATCTTGGTATTGATGAGGCAAGTGTTTGGCAGACAGGAACATTTCCTCGAACACTTCTAACGGATTGCAACAGGCTGTACTGCAATGTAGTCGTGATCAAAAGGGCTGGATTGGCGGATGTCATGATATTGGCAGCAGTGGTAGGATGTCCAGCTCAACAGCATCTCAACTGTTCCTACTGACAATGAGACAGATCATTACATGGGGCATCACTGTTACGAATGCTTTTCAAGTGCACTTTGGCGCTGGTGCGCCGTTCACACCAGCTGAGGAGGTAAATACCATTCCTTGCGACTGCTTCGATTTGCGCTCTCTGACCTGCGCAGACTGTTGCTTTCCTCTCGGGAACACTGAAGTCATGTAAGGATCTACTTTGACGGAAACGAAAGTGCGAACTGACAATCAAAGGGTACGCCTATCAAATTTTGTACCAGGTCGACCTCCTGTTCATCAAGCTTTCGATTCTCTTCTTCTACCGCACGATATCTGAGCACCGTTGGTTCCGCAAAACCGTCTACACTGCTATGGCAGTCGTGGGCGCCACCGCCATCTCCTTCATCCTCACCAACGCCTTTCAATGTCCTCATACCTCAGACGCCTTCTCTATGGCCGTTTTCATTCCCGGCAAATGCAACGACCGAGAGACGATGTGGATGGCTCAAGCATCAATCAACATTGTGACCGACTTCTTCATCGTCCTGCTCCCAATGCCTCTGCTAAATAGGCTGCAGATAACACGAGCGCGGCGCGTGACGCTTATGGCAATCTTCGGTGTCGGACTTCTGGCCCTGATCTCCTCCATCCTGCGGCTGGTCAGCGTAGTTACATGGACGCGATCAGAGGATCAAGCAGAGAGCGGAGGTCAAATCCTTGTTTACACCAACATTGAGCTGAATGGAGGCATCATGTGTGCATCTTTTCCCGCGATTAAGGCTTTGTGTACCACTGCGATGGCCAAGGCCAAAGACCGTCTATCCACACTAGGATCGCTCAAAGACTCCTACGACCGCTCCGGCAAAAGCAACTCCAATTTCAAAGATTCAAAAGCTCCAAGGATGAGCTCGAAAAGACAGAGCACAAACCCAGGGAACAGCGTGTCGCTGCAGACGCTGAAGAGTGCAAAGAGTCGAACTCGCAGGATTTCGCAAAATCTCACGACCTCGACGAGAAGTCGGACTGTCCAAGATCCAAACGCGAGCGACGAGTGTCTGTTCATCGACGAAACAGGGCAGTCTCGGGTCGAATGCTATAAAGCAGAGGCAGAGGCAGATAGGCACGATCTAGGAGTCAAAAGGCCCCCTGATGTGCTACTCAAAGAGAATGCCATCTTGAAGAGCATTTCTGTCAACCAGTCCACTTCGGAAGCAGTATCACCATCGCAACAATACTACCGACAACACTTCCTCCGGTAACATTTCCTCAGAGAAGTTCCTTGAGCTCGCATTGATTGCACATGTGTCCTCGTGGAATTGGAAGTCGAACGGTACAACACTCAAGGGATAATGCGAGCTCCAGAGGCTTCTGCGACAGGACAATGATTTCGAACTTTCCTAGGAACTCAGAACCTTGGAGGGCACGCAAGCGCTGTATGGAGAATAATGACCAACATGACTTCGATGAGCATGCAACACCATGGAGCATTCAGGCATTCATCAGGCTCAGTAAACCTTCTTGGACACAAAGTCACTCGTTGTCACCATGAACACATGCTTGTGGCCCCATTCAAACTTCAGGCTCGACTGCCCGATGATTAAATCATCACTCTCTTCTTCGGGGCGGCAGGAATTGTTTCGGACCTCTTGGACCTGGAGCTGTTTTAACTCTGATTAGCCTACACAGAACCTTGGTGTGAAGAGTTGGTGGGGATAACCTTCGCAATAAGGCTCACCCGCCTACCCCACACATCAACAATTGGGTCAATTTATTCAGTGCGGGGAGACAACGGCTAGAAACTGGCCATTCAATAAACGCTGCATGATCGCGATCGTGGTCAAGTCACGCTTCAACCTTTGAGGGTTTGATTTTCCACCTTGCTGTCTCCCGTCGCTTTCCGTCCGCTTGCTTCCCGTCGGCGTCAATCAATCTTCTCCGGAGATCGTCTTCATCCGTCCCGAACATTCGACGCGGCACAGTCAGGGGAAGTGTTGAACCAAGCGCCACTAAGGCAACAATGGATATGGGTGGGTAGCGCGCAAGTCCACGTGGTCGCGGCGAGGGTCAAGGATGTTCTCGACTTTTCAAACGCCGAAGGTGGGCAGAGAAGCGGAGAACCCCTTCTCCATCGCACCCCACATCGCCACCATTATTTTTGGCGCTTCTCGACTGGCACACGCTCAACTCGTGGAGCAGATGACCTTTTCTTCCGTTTTAATCGCCCTCGCTCCCGTCATCAATCGCCTAGAGAGCCAGCCGTCCCCGGATCTGGCCGCATTCGCTACGGACGGTTTCTGCACACAATCTGAAGACAAAATATAGCCCTACGAGAACGTCTCTCGCTGGCAACATGAAGTCCCGGATCTGGCTGCCAGCATCAGCGGGCCGATGCTACGAGTGTGGCCATGGCTTCCCGAGCCATTGTTTGAGGCCGAGTGGGCCAATCGGCAGGTATCCGCAGCACGGCGGGTTCGGAGCCGCACGGCTGCTTCCGCCCGACGAGCCGCTCCGCGTAGGATGTTGACCTGGTTGGAGCTGAGGTAGCTGGCTTGTTTCCGAACCCGCGGTGAGACCTCGAGGAAGTCATTCCCGTAGCCTCCTTGTTGTTCCTCTTTCATGGAAACCTTGGCCTGCGTAGTGCACTGGGGAAGAACGTTTAAATCGACAGGGGTGGTACACGGACCAAAGGTGTTGTTCACCATGGGGGGTTGAGGAGAACGGCTAAAAGCTGGAACGCCTTCATGCTAAGTCCACGCACATTGTGTAAGTGCGATTGTTTTTGTATAAGCAGTGATTGAATTCGAGATGTTTGCGGACCAGACCTTGGCCCTCTTGTGCTAGTTGGTAATGATGCTAACGTTGACATAGGTCTCTTGCTGCAGTAACGGGGTGAAACATCAACTCAGTGCATCTTCATATTTCCATCCCCAAGTACGTGCCTACGTACGTCTATCGCCCATCGACTTTACCACTCCAAGACGTTCCGTTGCCCTGTCTGTCCGAATGGATCCATCTCCGACGCGTTCGATTTCAAATACTTGAATTGCTTGCACACTGCAGTCGAATCAGCCGAGCTCTCCACAACATTTCCGAAACTCCACAGCGCATTTCGAGCAGATCCAAACGAGTAAATGGAGGTTGAACTTACGCATGTCCGCCTGGTTAAACCTTTCGCTGGCGCCGGATTCACGGCTTGCAGGCCAAATTTCCTTGCCCGCTTTTCTCTCCGCTCTCAGGTGATGCGTCAAGCCGTCCAAAATACTCGCCTGCAATCCTGGATGCCTCTGCCACTCCGGACGCGTGGCCTTTGCAGCGGCGTCCACGTGGGCCTGGACACTGTGCTGGATTCTGTGGATCGCAGCATCGCCCTGGGGATTATCACCAGGCCAGTTGAGATAGATGTCGCAGCGGAAAACAGTTTGGCGAGCGGACGAAGGGTTTGCCGACAAAGTGTACCAAAGCCTCCCGCCGTGAGAGACATGCAGGGTGCTCAGGCCGTGGCTGTCCAGGATGGCAGGAGCATCACCGGGAGGATGAACCCCTTTCCACAAAAGGGGAATTTTGGAGATAAAAAAGGTTTTCCATCCGTGGCTCGGGAGAGTCATGCCGGTGTGCCCAATCTGCTCGAAGTAATCGGCTGGCATCATGATTAGCCCAGCTACACCGTCGAGCGCACCTCAAAGCCTCCCCACCCCCTACGTACCGGCTTCCTTCCAATTCAAGTCTGCCTGAAATTCAAACTGCGTAAGCGGAGCGGATCGCTCAGAAATTCGCCACGCACTTGCAAGAACGTCAGTTTCTGCAAATTTGGGTGAGGAATCTCGCGCCTCGCTGCTGAGGTTGATGAACACAAAGCCTTGCTTGGTTGTTAGGGTGTGCAGCGCAAAAAGGCTGTTCTTGCTTTTGTCAAAATTCTTCATGTCCTCGAAAGCCGGCGCTTTCACCAGACAGCCCCTGGTATCATAAGACCACCCATGATAGCGGCAGCCCAGGACTGTGGACGAGCCCGACTTCTTCTTGACAACGACATAGGCGCGGTGACGACAAACGTTGTGGAACGCTCGAATCACGTGGTCCTTTCCGAGGATGAGGAAAATCGGGAATCCGGCAATCTGGAAAGTGTGATAGTCTCCAGGCCTGGAAAAGCGGCTGCGATGGGTGATGAATAGCCATTGCTGCACCTTCAATCAGGTACCTGTTGGCCAGCTTGCTGTTCCTCGTTGCCTCACCTTGCTGAAAATGGCACGCCGCTCCACAGAAAATACCCTGTCACTGCTGTTCCAGTCCTCAGGATACCGAGGACTTGGCTCGACTACGGGACTGCTCGAGTCTTCATCTTCCTCTAGAATGGTCGGCGGTCTTGCGCTCGGTGCGAATATTGTGGACAAGGGTGTCGACTTTGGTTCCCGAGTCGCGTGATGGAAGAAGATGTAGGCACAAATCGCCAACGCCGTGGGAGGGATAGCGAGACAAAACAGTCCAATCAATGGGCCTTCCATTTCGAAGCACGCAAAGTCCAATCGGCCAAAATGCAACAAGTCGACGTGAATCGTTGATTTTAAGTGTCGTCACAATGCGGCTGAGATCGCTTTCACGGGTTGATGGTGCAATGTTGATCCAGCAAGCGCGATTAAGCCTGCCCGAATTGGTTATGGAATCGTGGTCTTCCCTTGTCCAGAAGGTGATTGAGAGCGTCGAAGTGCGTACAGCGTCGAGGAGAGCGGCGGGGAATAGATCGCGATTCCGTTTTGGGGTGGCAGAGATGGGATTTATCGCGGTTAGTCCTGCACAAACCCCGCCTATCAATGTTTGTGGGTGGGATGGTGCTTTTTGACTTGGCTTGCAGGCGCAAGAAAAACACGGCGGTGGAGGTGTCCAGGCCTGGTCAGCCGCGCCAGGCGACGAACTCCTGCTGACCACACGGATCCGCTGGCGTCGACGTCATGGCTTCCGGCTTTCCCGAAAAAGGGAACCCAATCTATGTGCGCGACACGAGCTGGACTTTCATGCTGTTCGACTGAAACGACATGGTAATCTCGAGAAAAGCAATCAGTGCTTGGCGCGAAAAAGCAGCTTTCCTCCGCGGAAAACAATGCGATGCGTATCTCCACACCTCGTCTAGCATACTTGGAGAGATTGTTGCCCCAACGATTCCCGATCCTTCGACTCCTGGTCAGGAATCCGCTGCTCGGCTTGATGCTGGTCAAACACCATGTCCAGGACGCGATTCTGGTAGACTTTTGCGCTTGTCAGTCAGACGAATACTCCAACTCGATCCTCCTTTGATCAGCACTCACATGCAACACCATTCTCTTTGTCCGGATTTAGGATGCCTTCGGCGTAGATGCCCTTCTCCAGATTCTCCTGCGCTTTCTCACACAGCTCAAAGTCCTCCAGCGCCACCTGCCGGACGAACTTGTAGTATTCCTCAAACTTGTCTCCCGACTCCATGTGGTAATAGTCAAACTCCATACGCGTGACTCCGACCTTGTCCGTTGGACACACGCGAAAGCTGGACATGCCACCTCCGTACACATTCAAGGTGCAATTGGGGAAGAAGTACAGGAACAGGCCGTCGTCGGGTTTTTTGGGGTCAGCAATGTGCTGCGAGAAGTTTTTGAAATTCTTGACCGAGTAAAAAGTTGGCGGGTAGTAAACTGAGAAAGACGGATGCGTGTACTGGCAGTGGAGGCATTCCTGATAGCCGTCGACCATCGTCTTCCAGTTGAATCGTCCTTCGTACTTGATGCTGCGGCGATGCGGGAGCGCCGTGAAGTCGACCCGGCCGACTAGCTGTAGCAGGTCCGGAAAGAATTCTTCAAAACTAGGCGCCTCTTCTGATATGGTCGCGAAGAGAAGTCCTGTCGGCGTGGTGTGACTTCGCACCTCTCGGCCTGAGTTTTCGTCGACGACCTTCAGCGCGCCGTTGTCGTCCTTGGTGACAAGAAGTGGTACTTGTGCAACTTCGTACTCGACACTGTCCTCGTGGAATTTCGTGACGGGCCCAAGGAGATACCATGACTTTTGGAGACGTCAGCTTGAAGCAATTGGACACTCGGTCTAGGGACACAGCGTTACCTTGAAAAATACCGCCCTGCGTTCAAGTTCGTACAATTCCTGGTTGGTGTACCACGAGGCGGGGAGGGTCCTTGGGAGTTCGCTGTCCATGATGAATCGTCTGCATTCGAGTCTGAAAATCGCACGACAAGTCGTGATAATTCCATCCACATCACAGCTTCGCGCTCAGTGCGAGTCAAACTGGACGACAGCATGTGCTGGCTTCCAATGCCTAAATTAGTAAGCATTTCCCCTCGCACAAAGTGATAACACGCAGCTGTAGCGTCGATTTAGCAGCACGTCAAGCCTATCAACAGCGACGTCACCTCTCCCACGAAACAGCACGTGGGCGCTAGGTAGCATACCAAAGCAAGGTTGTACTTGTCCAATCATAAGAACGTAGCTCTGCAGGCATACTGGAAAGGGTTAGTACTTTCCTCCAGGGGTGCAAAGGAAGCGGAGCTACGGGCCGTCCGATCAGACCCATGCGAGTGCAGGTTCGACAAGCGTCAAGTGAGCAGGATGCTTCGGAGGAAACTGAGCTGGTGTTTTCCCATGTGTCATCCAATCATAATGTGCGCTGAATAAAGCATGCGAATGCGAATTTTCGGAGCGAGAAGTTGCGCCAAATGTACGCATAACTTTCACTTGAGTAACAGGATCAAACCTAACTTGGTCATGAAAGTGTTTCTTAGGGGCCCCTGCAGCTGGGCTCCAGAATTAATGCCCGTATCTTACGCTGAATAAAGTTGAAATAAGCTGCTGAACAGGTGATTTTGCGTTGCTCAGGAGATGGTTATATTGGAAGCACCTGGGTCGATTACTCAAGCAATGCAAGATTGTCGTGGACGCAATTTTCAGGCCGTGAACGAAGTGCGCTTGTTTGTCGAACTGAATCCTCGTTAGCTTTTTACCTTTGGCCATTGAGAATCAAACATGAGACCATCGCTCCTCTTAAGCGCCGCGGGCTTCATATTTGCATTCTACCATCGCAACATCAAGGTAATCATCCCTAGCCCATCTCGGAAGGTGGAGACAGCGCGGTCGACATCCGGATGCAAGCAATGCGCAAAGCGTGAAAGCGATCGCACGTCCCACACCATCCTATTTGGCTGTCGTGGCCATGCAGTGCCTCCCAATGTGGTAGCTCCCTTTGAAAAGAAACAGTTCAAGCGTCTTTGCATGTGAGAGTTCAAAAGTTGTTCCAAGAGTGCGTTGTACTCCTGCTCACCGCATGGTAGGAATTTAGCAATAGGCAAGCCAAGCAAGCATCAATGATGGTTTACGCATACCCTTCCGTGGCGAACGACAGCATAATCAAAAGCCTAACGCCAGGCAGTGAAAGTTGGTGTCCATAGCCGCGCGGATGTGCTTGGTAATAAATCGGCTGGCGAGGACGAGTCTTAGATATCCGTGGGGAAGGATTGTTGCGCTGTATTCTTGGCTTGTGTCGTGGGCAAGACTGCAAGTGGCGCAAGTGAGATAATATGATGTGGATGCAAGGACGTTGTGGTCGTGGTCGTCTTGTTGTATCTTCAAGTCCTGTTTGTCCACGCCGCCAGTGTCGTTGAATTTGATTAGCAAATGGCGATACAAGCTTGGCGGAGGGTGATAAAGCAGTGACGAAATCTCTGAAGTGAGCTGATGGTATGAAGATCAAGTTGGGCTTGAATACTGTGGTGTCAACTAGACGTGTTTGGTCCGCATAAGGTCCGTGGAGAGGGTGGCTGATTTATCCGGAGTTATCATTTACCGTGGGGAGAACCCAATCTGAAAACTGGGGAACGGCGACCCGATTTGCTTTGCTTTCGCAATTAACATATTTGCGGGGTAGAAGTCTTGACATAACGACGCTCCAGAAACGCCAACTACCGGACTGGTCTTCTGATCAGCTTCATCCGCTGTGGAAGATTGCTTCATGAGTGGAAGAAGCTTTTGCATGGCGCACACTTCATCAGGAGACTGCGCTAGAAGGCCTGTAGAACCGTCTCGGAGCCGAGACTTATGACCTGGCACAGCCGATCGGGCTGCGCACGTAAAGGTTGGTCTTCCGATCTTCGCATTCTTTCATCAACCAACAGGACTGACGGCTTTGTCGTGCCGAGTATCAGGGCCAAGAAACAGAGCCTCACCACCTGAGCGAATGTACCCATCATCGGGCCGCAGCTATCACAGAAAACTCCAAGGCTTGGCAAATGCATGTAATCGTCTAGAATTTGGCAAGATTTCCATGTTTGGAGACGCGCTAGGAGGTGTAGATCTCGGCATGCCGTCCACCAGGCAGCGCCGCCACGGCTGTCACAGCTGTCATGATTGCAGATCTTGAACAATCCGAGAAACAGTCGGAGTGGCGCAATCCCCGCGCTCGGATTCTGGGGAAAGAGGCTTCGGCTGTATGCTTAGCGATATGTTGAATGCAGCTCGGCCGACGTGGCCGAGTGGGGACCAGCAGTCGAAACAACAGCAGATGACCCTGTCAGACAAGATCAAAAGCCGATAGCGAAGCCACTCGCACTCGCGATTCGGGCAGACGATTTCTCCACATTACCTTGACATGGTGACAGGAGGGTAGCGTGACGTTCAGGCCACGAATAAGCAAAAGTGCAAAGGCCGACAGGCGGCTGGTTTGTGCGAATCGGAAGTCGGACGGGTGTTGTTTTGTGTCAGTCGGTGGATATACTGAGGGGTTCTTGATGGATCGGTAAGATGTCGTCGAAGCACCACTTGGTAGGACAGCAGCTGTAGGGATGTACGTTCGTCGGGAAAAAGCGAGAAGCCGCCCAACCGGATCTGGCAGTTCTGGGGCCGATGCTGTGCTTCGAGGCAGCTAGAGAGCGCCGTGCTGAAACACTTCAGCGCGTCAAAAACCCAAGGCTGAGACGTGTGTCAATTTCAATTGCAACCTTCTCGGGTCGAATGCTGGGGTAACTTCTTGTGCATGTCTTCCTGCGCTCGTCTGCAAGATCGTGTTCCGAAAGCGTGCCACGGCCTTGTCGGATACCTTGGACTTAGCCCTGTACGTAGGTGTACAACCTCGCGCAGCACATCGCAGCTCTTCCTCCTCCGGATCCACGACAGGAAGGACCTTGTAAAAATGTTCTCCGGAAAATTCGACGCACGCAGGTCCCGATGTGAGTGCAAGGGGGAGCGAAACATGGAAAGACGATCGAACACGAAGCCCCCGCGCGAGAAGGGCCTTGAACGAAACGGCAGTTAAGTTTAAGCTATCCCGAAACCTGTTCAGAGTGAGGCTCACTTACCCAGCTCCTCCGCAAAAACCCCTCGGCACTTTCAAATCGGCTTCAGGCATGTTGTGTTGCGTGCGAGGATATCCCAAGACCTTTCTCCCGCTCTCTACCCCAGTACAGCTGTCAGACTAGCACATAGCTTCTTCCGTTGCCGTCTTGTGAGAAGATTCGACTAATCAGAGTGTTCGCGTACACGAGGCACCAACGCCTTTTTGCATGCATTGCGCCCCAATGGCGCGCAGCTTCGTCTCGTCCACGGTCTCGTTGCAATCAAGCGCCTACTCCCCTCCGTATTTGAATCAATCGAACTCCGCCAGAATATTCCAGCTTCGACGTCTGCTGGACCATGTGCTCATAATCACCTCAATTTCCCTCTTGCCTTGGTGTCAGTCGCACTGTCAGGCCTATTGACCCAAGGTCGGAAAATGGATTTGTTGTCTCTTTTCTTCCTGTCCTGGCTTGGGGTCTGGGGTGCCTGGGCATTTCAAGATCCACACATTGTTGTCCACGACGACAGTTTTGTTCCCGATGCCGTCCTGCGGGTTACCGAACAAGAAATCTCGATCGGCTGCATCAAGCGAAAATCGGCAGTTGCCAATGGCACAGTTCCTGGCCCGACCCTTCGCTTCAAATCCGGCAGTGTGGTGTGGGTCAGGGTCTACAATGACATGACCGACCATAATTTGACCATGGTCAGTATCGCTCTGAGCATGTGCCGTCTGCGGCTGTACCTGGAAATTGACATTGGCATATAGCATTGGCACGGCTTGACCATGGCCGTGGCCCCGTGGGCTGATGGTACGCCAAGAGCCAGTCAGTTCGAGATTGGGGCATCGTTCTATTTCGACTATGAGATCAACTTGATTGATGTTGGACCTGGAACTTACTTTCACCATTCCCATGTCGACTTCCAGGCAATGACGGTTTTTGGACCGCTCATCATCGAACAAAAACCTGGCATCCCACCTCCATATGACTACGACGAGGAGAAGATTGTCATGTTCAGCGATCTTTACGAGAAGGTCGACGACGACATTAAGAAACAGTTGACCCAAAAGCCTTTCAAGTGGACTGGAGAGACTGGCGCACTTTTGATAAACGGCCACGGGTTTGCCAACTACACGCATACGAATAAGGATGAATCTTGCTCAGTTCCAGTTTTCAACGTGGAAGCAGGAAAGACGTACCGTTTTAGATGGATCGGCGCGACTGCTCTCTCTTTTGTCTCCGTGGGAATCGAAGAGCACAACCTTACCTTGATCGAGGCTGATGGCGACTGGCTGAAAGCCTACGAAGTTCCCTTTCTTCAAATCGCATCAGGCCAGCGTTACTCCACGCTCGTTAAGGGACTTTCCTGCGACCAGATTAGAGCCATGGACCGAACGCAGTTTTACATGCAAGCCCAGACTCGCGATCGCCCGACCTCTTTCACCTCCTTTGCCATACTTGATTTTGGCACCAGTTGTGATTTCAACGCCACAAAGCACATCGACAACTTGGAACCTCCCCCGAAACCTCCCATTCACCTTCCTCCGACAGTCCAGGGCTGGCTTGACTACGACCTGCAAAATTTGACTCCGGAACCAGACTTTCCAACCGCGGACGAAGTGACTCGGACTGTCTATGTCAACATCTTCCAACTGACAACGGACCTCAAAAGCAAGGACGAGCATGTTACGTGGCTGCAAAATGGTGTCAGCTGGTATGAAGAATCAGTCCGCATTCCTTACCTGGTGGCTCTTTATCTGAATGGAAGCGAATTCCTGCCAAACTATGAGGTTGCAATCGCCAACGGTGGCGTGGACCCCAATGCTAAAGCCTGGCCTTTCAAGATAGGAGAGGTGATCGAGTTCATCTTTGAAAACACTGGATCCACGCAGGGGGGCGCAGACGTCCATCCCATCCACATACATGGCAAGCACTGCTTCTACATCGGCAGTGGAAAGGGCGAATACAACCGGACGGAGAATGAGCAGAAACTGGCCGCCGCTGGGCACACGCCTGTGGTTCGAGACTCGAGTATGCTCTATCGATACTCGCCCAAGGAAAAGACCGGGGTCAAGCACTCCTGGATGGGTTGGCGACATCGGGTTACGCAAGCCGGAGTGTTCATGATGCATTGCCACATCCTGCAACACATGTTGATGGGTAAGTCTTCAAACCTACCGTGTCCTGGTCATCGATCGCACCTGCGAATTTAAATCCTCTAACCAAGCACAGGCATGCAACAAGTGTTGATATACGGCAACTCCACCGACCTGCTCAAGTACCCACTTCCGTTGGTCGAAGGCTACCTCCAGTTCGGCGGACCGGTATATGGTACCAAAGGGCACCCACCGGCGATTGTCCACTTCTTCGATGCCGAAGACGATCAACCAGATGGCCAGGTGGTCGCAACGCCGCAAGGAGATCCAATTGAGCCTGAGGGGGATCCATACAAATCCGGGAACTACCGAATGGCCTCTTGAATGAAGATGACGATACCTGTTGTTTAATCCACTCGTACATGCCAGACCTATATTTTAATCTGCAGCATAGTCAGGAGTATCTCTTTCAAATACCCTGCCTGTTATTATGTAGAAAAAATGGATGCGATGAGTCGAACATTCATGTACAAAACGCACCGGTTTCCGAGTCTGGCCGATCCGGAATGGACCTGGAAAATTTAAGCCCATCTTCAGCTGGATGGCTTCCGATCTGTCTAAAGGAAGAGACACATCGGCTGCTCGTGCTCGGCAGCGTCCGGCCGCCGGCAGCACATCTCGGCAATCGGCCGAAGGTCCTTGGCCAGCTCAACAGGTGATCTAAGTTTATGGACAGACCAGTGATGAACGATGGAGACGCGATGTCTTCCAAGTCTTGGTCAGCAAATGGCTCAATCACACTTGAAGAAACCCAAGCTGAGAAGCACTGCAGATGCCTGTGCTCTTCGAAACCATTGATGTCGAGACACGTACGTCAGTGACACGACGAGTTCGGAGCATGTGCGCGGCATGCTCAACGGCGAAATTTACATCGGATTCAATGCAAAGGTCATGCACATCCAATCGAAATTTGGCTAGGATCCCAGCGATCAGGAACCGGAGAAAAGCTTCGACGTCATGTGCAATGTATGCAAAGCCAAGTTGTTCAATTGCTGGCGCCACAACGGCTGCTCCTTGTTGGTGGAACACATGTTTGTGATGTTGAAAGCGCCGTCACAAGGCCAAACGTCCATGTCATGGGCAAAATCGCATCATGATAAATTGAACGGTGCGGATGAATGGCCCAAGTTGGTGTAGTGCGGCAAGCGAAATGAAGAACATTGTCGCAGGGCGAGGTCGATGGTGAGGGACTGAAGCAAAGGGACGGCTGCCCTATGGGGTGACTGAAACCTCGAGGTCGGGGCCTAATCCCAGCTGCGACGTGCATGGGTTAGATTATGTAAAAGTGATATGACGGCATCCTATCAGCTAAATTCTAAGCTTTGGACATCAGGAAATGGCCAGGGGGGAGCCAAGCCTGGAAGCTGAGATTTTTGCGTTTGAAGCTGGAGCGATTGCGCAAGTCGTGATGAGCTCACGGCAGCTTCGAGTGACGAGAAGCGCTCGCAAAGCCGCAAAAGAAGTAAGAAGGCGAGCGGTGTTGGTCGTGTGGCTGTGTGGACCCTTTCAGCAGCGGGAGGTTGGTGCTTGGACAAGGCACATCCAAGGTCGCAGATTGGGATGGCCAGGACAAGCCAAGCTGGCGGCTTCATCACGGAAGCTTGTGGGATTGACGACGACGTTTACCCCGGAGTGGACAGGCCCGGGGGAGGCTGGAAATGGCGGTCCAAGCGTGACGTCGACAGCGGAGGACGAAGCCCAAGGCACTGCGGTGGAGAGGTTGCTGACATGCAGAGGGTCCGAAACGACGGGCAGAAGCATTCGTCAGCTCGAGGTGGATGGATTGTGTTGAGAGAGGCGGCGGTGGCTTCAGGCCGAAAGCAAAGCAGAGGCGACCTGAGGTTGTGTTGGGCTGAAGCCTGCGTTTTGGAGTGGGGATCCAAGACGGGACCCTGGAGAAAGGCCCGCCTCGTCACCATCACGAGGGCCTGCACATGACGCTTCTGTTCAAAGTCCAGCGGAGGCTTGCCGAACACCATTTTCTCTCCGCCCCATCTTCAGACCACTCACTCCACTTCCACCACCGTCCAATCCATCCCATCGCCGACCACCTCGTTCCATCGGCCTCTGCCATGATCCCGCCCTAGCTCGCGACTACTGCTGTTCTGTCTCCCTCTGCTCTGAAACACTCTGCTCGACAAACCAAAACCACCGTTCGCCGCGAAACTTGCGCCCATCCAACCTCCGCTCTGGGCCTCGTCCTCCTTGCTCAGTCGTCCCTAAATAGCTCGTCCACGCTGCACCCGCCCGCCTCCATCCACGCCCGTCGCAATGAGCGCACTGCAAGAGCCTCCCAAAGCCATGCCGGCCGTTCCAAGCCCACGCAATTCCTCCGTTCCGCTGCTGGCTGACCGCCGCGCCACAGAAGACAGCACAAGCGACGAGGCCGCTTCGACACCAAAGTCAGGCGGCAAGCGACGCTTCTTCGGACTTGGACGCAAGAAGGATGGTGACAAGGACAAAGACAAGTCTACTGCACCAGATAACCTCGCGGCCGAGTCGCGGGGTCCTGCTGCCAACACCACCATCGTATCATCCACAGCGCCCATGCTTCCCCCAGTTACGAGCATTCGGCCCATCTCGCCGATAAGCGCTCCTACTGTCGATTCAAGACCGGCCTTGGTTAGCACTCCGCAAAGCAGCCCTCGCGTCTACGCTTCGTCCGCCGCCTCGCCAAGCAGGGGACTGCGTTCCTCTTCGCCCCGTCTCCATTCGCCTGCTTCGTCTCAGATCTTTGAGCGCAACGTCCAGGAAGGTCATCCGGGAGAGCTGTCGCCAGCAATTCCTGCTCACATTCAAACCGAGGACCATATCCCGCCTGTGCTCGAAGCATCTGCACAGGCCATAACCGACGACCACCTGACGCCCGACGAAGTCGAAATTGTCATGCATGCCGCCCACCAGCCAGCTGCTTCCAACATTGGCAACAGTACGGCATCTGTCGAGGCCGTGTCCTCGCCAACCATTGACGAAGTCGCCTCCAAGTCCGAGACCGACGACGGCCAAGAAGCCGCATCCAACTACGGCTCCTTCGACAAAGACGACGTGCGCCGCCTAAGCTTTATTTCTTTTGCCGATGTGGTCCAAGCCGAACACGCGGAAACCAGCCGTGATTCTATTCACCACATGTCGCTGTCGACCACGGCAAACCGCTCGCCGTCGCCCACTCGGTCACCCGTGCGCAGTCCTGCTTCCTCACGCGGAGTCGGGACCAGTCCGCCAACTAGTGGCGCACCAAGTATGAAAGGCATGGATGTAGCAAAGGCTGCGCGCGTGCCCGGTGCTCCAGCTAGTCCGACCTTGTCCCAGGGTGCTTACAGCCCTCCATTGAGCGGCAGCGAAATCATGGTCGAAACGATGCGCCAGGCCCTGAGAAAGACAGGCAGCGGGGATCTGAGCGGGGCTAGGACCCAGAGCCAGCCGATAAGCGCTGTGAGCGCCGAGGCGGACGGCGCTGACCGACCGCCATTCCAGTGAGATGATCACACTACGTGTCGCAGCTACTGCCGTGCACCAAAGCGCGGTATGAGCGACGCAAACCGGGTATTGTTGACAACGGTCACGTGTGTTGGCCGAATGCAGACGAGATGTTGAAGGTGGTTGGCCGGGGAGCCGCCGTATGAGGAGACGGGTTGCTGATCTGCTGGCGAGCAGAATTGTGGCGCTGGAGCAATGAATGCTGCGAGACTCATTGTCGGGTCTCTTTCAGGTCCCAATGTTGACACTGGTTGAGGTTCGCCTGCCGGATGGGTCAACTGAGAGACGACCACGTGGAATACTTCTTCTTTGGCGGACTTTGACGTCTGACACTGCCGTTGATTTTCTTTGTCTTTCTTCACTTTTGGTTCTTTTTCTCTATATCACGTTGCCCGAGTTCTTGTTTCAATTCTTGAGCAATGGTTCGTTTCAGGCGCACGTCGGCGTGGTTCACGACCAGGCAGATTCCCCCTTGCGGTAATGGAACTTACGTTTGGATGGTTGGTTGATTCGCTTCTCTCTGGTGGTTTCTTTCTTCTCTTCCCCTTTCTTTGTCAACGGCGTTTCTCCATCAGTCTGATTCTCACCTTTCTCCCAATTGTTTCGACTTTCATAGCAGGTTCAAAGAAAGGTCGTGGAGAGTACAGCCATGTCCTGGTTCTCTCTGGCAGTGCAGTGGGATCCAAGAGGAATGGCTGCTTCCTAAAGTCATCCGCAGCGATGATTGACTTCTCCCTAGATCTGGCGCGGCGCTGAATGTACCTTTGTTCTAGACATCCACATTGCCAGCGCCGTAAGGTCGCTGAGACGCGCACACTGGCGGTAGCAGGACTGGACAATGTCTACGCAAGGTACCGGCAGTTACCTCGCCACCTCGCCTCGGCGGAAGCCGGGGGGAAGGTGACGGGGCACATGGCACAACCAGAAGTAGCAGTATTTTTCCCATCTTCGTACAAGGCAGCACAGTTGCTAGGACCGTAATGGCACAGAACTTCTTTTCTCGCGCCTTTATTCAGCACTGTCTTTCATCTCACAGTGTGTTTCTAGTCTTCAGGGGCATGTGCTGCAGTCTGCTGCATGCATGGCACTGCGTCAGGATGCTGATGGCTGAACCGGCACCCATATTCGGACCTTGTTAGGCCGCAATGTGGTAGCATCGTAACCGACAGGACTTGCCCTTTCCACACCAATGACCTAGACTGCGTTTGGCAGGTCCTGCCACGGCACTGCTCGACTCTGCCTTTGCCACCCTTCCAACGACCCCTTTCCAAATCAGGGGACCACTGTCTCCACGCATTGCAAATCTCGACGGTCAGATGCGCAAAAGAACGAACGCTCCAGAAGCCTTGCCCTATCGTAAAGTACCCCACGCGCACGCGCACGATGTTACTGAACAGTGCCTTGGTTGGCCGCGGGTATTTGGCAAGCCGAGTACCTAGAACAAGGTAGATCGACCAGCCCCCTGTTTGGCTCAGCAGCACAGCACGCGCTTAGCTAGCACTCAGGGGACACCCACGTCGGGGGGTCAAGGCGGCGGCGGTTTCGCTGTCCGTCAACCGTATCCAAGCATGCTCCATCCACAACATGTATTCGTTGTCAGGCTTGTCAGGCACGCGCGAGGAAATAGAAACAAAAGCCAACTGCAAGATGGGATGGGCCTGCTTTGACGTAGCCCGGGGACTGCCGTCTGCTAAATTGCGCCTCATGGCCACTTTTTTTACCCTGGCTGGCTGCGCACATACATACGATACGTCAGGCTACTGATCGTACGTGGCTGTCTGTACGGTTCTGTACCTGCGTGCTTGGCGTCAGTTCCGCTGCGGCTGGATCTTGGTTTTTTTTTTTTTTTTTCTTTTTTCTCATTTTTTCTTTTTCGGTTCGTTTGTTTACTTTGCCCGCAGCGGTGCCGCGTCTCAAGCAAACGCGATATCTTCCGCTCAGCCTTTCAGCCTTCTCTCAGCCCAACCCGTCGTCCGCGTGGGCGCCAGACTCTGCCAAGCCGCACCTGCAGCGGCACGTTGGGGGTCGGGACGGGAGGAGAACGGAATGGGAGACGGACGGAGCGGGATTGCGAGTGTGCCGAGAGTGCGTGGAGCATGGTAAACTACAAGGTAGGCAGATACTAGTCGAGATGTACACAGGGAACGAGGGAGACGCCAGGGAAAATTTGGTCTTTGATACATGACCACGGAGCCGTTATTTGCAGGGCACGGCAACCTTGAATGATTGTGGTCTTGTTGTTGTTTGTTGTCCCTTTGGCCTCAATCAGAAAGCCACGTTGCAGGGAGAGAGGAAGAGGCACCGAAGATGTCTTCCAGCAAAGGGCAAGGAGAAGTGGAGGACGAGGACGAGGACGAGCAGCACGCGGGACCGCGCGCCAGCCCGCTCGGCGGCACGGCGGGTGCAAAGCAGCGGATCCACGGCGTCTGTGTGCTGGTGGAGAGGTCCGAGACGGTGTTTGGGCGTGGGGGCCAAGATGGGAAGGGGGAGGTTTGAAGGGGGCAAAGAGGATAGATACATGTGGCGCGGAGCGGTTGCTTGGACGATGGATGGGACGGGGAATGCGTGAGAAGTAACAACGCCAGGTCAGGTCGTGGTGGAGTGGAGAAGAAGGGCGGCTGTCGTGGCGTCCAGTCTGGATTCAGGCACACAAGGGACGGGTAAGGTAGCTGCGGTACGGTACCTGACGGCCGGGCTGGCACTGGCACTGGCACTGGCACTGGCACTGGCACTGGGTCAGGTCCTCCATCTGGATCTTGGCTGGCCAGAGAGTCGCGGCAGCAGCGGCAGAGAGAACAATTGATGCTCGTGGCCAGTCTCAGCTTTGTGCAACGGACAAGGAGCCCGTCGCTTTGTCCATGTGCGCAGCGGTGCGTTGCGATAGAGGCCATGTATTTACTGCAAAGGTCGAACCCCAAGACGCGGGCGCGCGGGAATGTCATGGATTGATTGAATGCATGCATGCATGCATGCTGCAGCGGCACGTCAGCGCGTGTCCAGTAACGTTGGTAGCTACCTACGTACGTTGGTTATACATCAACAAGAGTAGAAAGTCAAAGGGCCAAAGGATCCGGTGTGTTGGATTCGAGGACTCGGCGCTCGCCTCCCAGACCTCGATGCGCGCTCACCGCACGCTTGGTTAGGTTTGCTCTCTCGTGTCTTGCTGTGCTGCCCCCTGCTCCACTCCAGCAAGCCGACCCCTCCATCTCCTCGTCGTCCTCCCTTTGTGCCCTCTCCAAACGCCAGGCGTCCTTCGCCTGCTGCCGTTGTCTGCAATTCTCGCCCGAACTTACCTCCTAGGCCAAGGCACAGGCACCGCCGCACCCCGCCAACCGCCCGCCCACCGCCGCTGTCGTCCCGAGTGTCTCCCTGACCCAGTCGCAACAGAACATCCAGCCAGCCGGCCGCCTCGTACAGCGCGGTGCAGCATCCAATGCCGGTGCTGCTCGCCGCTCAATCCGGACCTGACTAGCATTGTCCTCTTGCGTCGCTGTTCCTCTCGCTTGGCCTTCGCACTACAGCCGACACTCCAGGCTCGTCCCGCCTTCACAACCGCTGGTTACACGCGCCGTGCAGCTAGCTCGCTGGCTGTGGTGCTGAGAGGCTGAGAGGCACGCCTCCAGGGAACTCTTCTCTCGCCCCTCGTCGCGCGCGCACCCTTGGTCGGATAATATACGGCCGTCGACGACCAGCTAGTGCCGCATCATGGACGTTGCCCGGCCCTCGCGGCGCGACAGGTCGTCCAACTCCGTCCCAGACCACCTCCCGCCTTACGACCAGGATGAGCCTTCGCAGCCCACGACAACCACAACCTCCACCGTCGCTCGTCTCTGTGCCTCCACAATCCGCCCCGTCACTCCAGACTCAAACCCCGACCCCTCGCATCTGCGCCGTCTGTTGCACGCGACCACCGATTCCAACGCCACCGCCTTCGACGGTCCTGGAACCTCCCCAAAGACCCTCTCGAACCACCAAGACCCCTCGAAGCGCCGCGGCATCGTGACAAGAACGGCATCCAACGATGGCGAGTACGCCATGAGGACTTCACGGGAAACTCCAAACCGCCCGAGGACTCGCACTCTCGAGGAGCGGTCGTCGCGAGACAGATCGCCCGCCTCGCTCTTCGCCAAAAGCCGCCATCGCATCGGCTCCGTCCACTCGACGGGGACGGGCTCCAGCTCCTTTCCTGGCCTCGAAGACACTGTTCACTCCATCGGCCACCCTTCGATATCTCCTCCCTCCGCTTCGACGTCGTCCCGAACAAACTCGGCTGGCTCTAGGGCGCGCCTGACCAAAGCCCCTCCGCGAGCGCAGTCTCCCGTCCCACACCACTCCCCTGCCCAACCAGACTCATGGGTTTCCCCAGTGCCAGCCTCCGATGCCAAAAAGATTCTGAAGTTGATGCGCTCAACATGTGGGCGCATGAAGGGCATGTTGGCTTTCAGGCGGGGCGAGGCGAGCCCGTGGGCACTCTCATACTGCTACATCAACGAGGAGACGGGAAGTCTGGTTTATGAACCGAAGAATGATCACTCGTACCACAGAACATTAATACCAGACTTGCGGGGTTGTCGGGTAAAGACCGCCTACGATGCCGAATCCTACACCGCCTACGTCGATGTCACACTACACAATTCCAATATGGAGGTACACCTCCGACCTCCAACGCAAGAAGAATACGACTCTTGGTTCGCCGCGCTGCTCTGCTGGCAACCAATCCGTCCAAAGGGAATACAAAACAAAATGGCAAAGCCGCAACAGGCCCTCTCCTCTTCACCGAGCCGATCCGGATCCGGCAATAGGAGGCACTCCGAAATTTCTTTGTTGAAAGAGGCGCCGATAATAAAGGTTGGAAAAATGATCTATTGGGACACCAACGTCTCGTACGCGAATGCGGGAAGTCCAAAACCGGTGCCTCAACAGCCCGTGCAAGCGACTGTCCCCGCGAGGCCCGCGGCCGTTACTCGCTTGCAGAGCTTCGGAGCGCGCAGATGGCGGCGAGTATCTTGCACTCTCCGAGAAAATGGAGAGCTGAAGCTGTATTCTGACACGGACGTCGCCCTCGTCTCGGTTGTGCAGCTGTCGCAGCTCTCACGATGCGCCGTGCAACGCCTCGACCCTTCAGTCCTTGACACGGACTTTTGCATCGCAATCTATCCACAATACACCGCCGGCTCGGCATCATTGTCCCTTCTCCGCCCCATCTTCCTCTCTCTCGACTCACGCGTCCAGTACGAGGTCTGGATCGTACTTTTGCGCGCCTTTACGATACCCCAACTCTATGGTCCAAAGCAACCATCCATCAGCCTTCCAGAAGATCTTGCCACCGACTCACCGAAGAGGGACTTGGCGCAAAATTCTCTCGACATGTTCCGCATGGAGAGATCTCTCAGCGTCAAGATCATCGAGGCCAGATTACCCCCACCACTTTCCCCGAAGCTCAATGAGGGCCGCGCTATGCATGCTCAACGACCGTCATCCGGCAGCAAAGAACACCACGGAGGATACTATGTCGAGATTCTATTGGACGGCGAAACGCGCGCAAGAACGATGCTCAAGGATGCTACTGATCCGTTTTGGAGAGAAGAGTTTGACTTTGGGGATCTTCCGGCTGTCCTCTCGACCGCAAGCTTGCTACTCAAGAAGAGACCGTCGACACCTCCGAACGCGGGCGCAAAGCCCGCTGTCCAAGCCAAGGACGCGTTCGCAGTGCCAGATGGTTCCGGCGGTTACACCAGCATTTCATTCGATCAGACCTGTGGCAAGGTGGACATTTACCTTGATGACATGGACTCCGGACAAGAGGTGGAAAAGTGGTGGCCGATGTTGAACATGTACGGAAACTCTGTTGGTGAGCTGCTGGTGCGCGTCAAGTCGGACGAGGGCGTCATTCTCATGGCACGAGACTACCAGCCCATGTCGGAATTGCTGCATCGCTTCTCCAACGGCCTGACTGGCCAAATTTCACTAATGATTCCCGGCGAGCTCAAACGCCTGAGCGAGTGTTTGCTCAACATTTTTCAGGTCTCGGGCCAAGCCAGTGAGTGGATCATGGCCCTGGTCGAGGAAGAGATCGACGGGACTCTGAAGGAAACATCAGTCAGCCGCCTGCGTTTCAGCAGACGCATGGGCTCGGGCGAGGGTAGTGAAACGACATACAGCAACGCCGGGGACCGCGAGCTCGTCGTCCGAGACATGGGCAACAATGCCAAGCTCGAGGCCAACCTGCTCTTTCGTGGAAACACGCTACTGACCAAGGCCCTCGACTTTCACATGAAGCGCTTGGGCAAAGAATACTTGGAGGAAACTCTCGGTGAGAAGCTGCAAGAAATCGCAGACCGCGATCCCGAGTGCGAGGTCGACCCGAACCGCGTGCAGCACCAGCACGAGATTGACAGGAATTGGAAGCGTCTGATCCAGGTAACGGAAGACCTTTGGCGAGCCATTTACACCAGCGTGCACAGATGCCCGCCGGAGCTCCGGTTGATCTTTCGGCATATACGCGCCTGTGCAGAGGATAGATATGGCGATTTCTTGCGGACGGTCACATACAGTTCCGTCAGCGGTTTCTTGTTCCTCCGGTTCTTCTGCCCTGCTGTCTTGAATCCCAAGCTCTTTGGGCTCTTGAAAGGTATGCCCCTTTTGAAACCTCGTGCCTCTATTGGCGCAACTGACTTGTCCGACAGACCACCCCAAGATACGCGCGCGCCGTACCCTGACCTTGGTTGCCAAGTCGTTACAGGGGCTCGCGAACATGTCGACGCTGGGAGCCAAAGAGCACTGGATGGAACCCATGAACGCCTTCCTCAACAACCACCGCCAGGAATTCAAGGATTTCATCGACAACATTTGCGCTATATCTCCAAATACCTCACTCCAAACTCCAATCCCTCCGTCGTACAGTACCCCACTCGCCATCCTCCAAAGGTTACCACCTACGAGCCGCGAGGGCTTCCCAAGTTTGCCGTACCTCATTGATCATGCTCGAAACTTTGCTGAGCTGGTGCAACTGTGGCTAGACCATGCGGGAGATCTCGCCGAAAATCTGGCACAGGAAGATGGCGACCTAGGCAAATTTCACAACATTTGCGTCACGTTGAATGCGCGGACGCGGGACTGCTTGGAGCGGGCAGAGCGTGCGGAGAGGCCGAGCAGCAACCTGAGTGTCAAATGGGAAGAGCTTGTGGAACAGCTCGAGGCCAACGCCTCTGACGATCGGGGTTCTGCTGGCCCGGGACCGCAAGACACGCCACTGGTTCCCAAGGCAGGCAGCCTGAGACGGAAGCATCGCGACACCGAGTCCAGTGCGGGCGCATCGCAAGTTGCTCAGTCTCCGGGCCCATTATCTCCCACCACCACGATCGGCACGTTGCCTATACAAGGTGGATCAATGTCGCCAATGTTTCCAATTCAGGGAGCCAATCCTTCGTGGCCGAGGGATCCGTGGGACTATAATGAACGAGACGCCGTCCGGATGTCAGACTCCACCACAGCTGGCACATTAGGCAGCGTACGCAGTATGTCCCAAATCGTGGCCAATCACCGAGCGGTCGCATCGTCGCCAGCCAGGTCGGCTGGTTCTGCCAACACGCCTCAATCATCCAGTCGTTACGCTCCGAGTTCGGCCGAGACCGGCCTTGCGAGTGGTGCTGGCAGTGTCAAGGACAGTATAGAGGAGACTAGCGACGAAGATGAAGAGGGCGACGATGGTCAAGAGTCCAGTATTGCTGAATTCCCTGAGCAGACACCCCCGCGTTCAGCGCATGGGACAGACGCGGGTGGCTCTGAACCACTTCCTCTACACCACAGCCAGTCACACAGTGCCTTCCAGATGTACCAGCATCCGAGTTCGCAACTTCATCAGCCTGCACAAGCGGCCGGAATCGGTCCAGGAGGGATGGCTGGTGGCGGTTTCAGCTCTCCTGGCAGCGTCTACGCCGCCAGCCCACAAAGCATGTACAGCACTCCGGGCAGTGGCAATCGCTGGACTCCGCATCAGACATCAAGCCACGCGATACACCACGCTCTGCACATGGGACTGCAAAGTCTGAATCAAAGTCTTCAAAACGACCCAAGTCAAGGGGGAGTGCCTCCCACAGGACCCCCTTCTTCCTCTCACACGCAGCCATCCTATCGCCCTCTTCCTCACGTAGCAACCCAGCTCCCTATGCATAGTAGTGCATCTTCTCCTGGCGGTGCCTTTGACGACGGTGTCTCGGATGGTGAAGCTACGACGGCGCTGCCTCCGCTGAGCCACTCCATCGCCAGCTCAGGCGGTATGGCAGGCACTGGGTCGAATACAGCAAACCACAGCAGCCACGGTGCGTCGCTGCCGTCACGACCCAAGGCTGTCTCTGCCCCTATGGCCGCCGGCACCATCGGCGGGCCTCCCTACGGTGCCAGCAACAGTAGCCCAAGCTCCAACTCAGGCTTCGTGCCAGTTCCAGGTGCTGCTGTTCACCAAACGGAGCGCAACTACGCCGAAGTATTTGATTCGCTTCACAGTAGCCACGGACATGGTTCGAGTACGAGCCAAAGCCACCACTCGCACTCGCACTCGCATTCGCACCACTACCACCGCGATCGCAGCGAACGAGGAGAGCGCGAGGGTAGCCGAGGCCTGCGTGGGCTCGTACCGTTTTCGAAAAAGAAGAAGGACAAAGACAAGAGCCACAAGGACAAGGACAAGGACAAGGACAAGGACAAGGACAAGGACAAGGACAAGGACAAGGACAAGGACAAGGACAAGGACAAGGACAAGGACCCAGATCAGCGTGAGCGTCGCAAAGAGCGCGAGCGCCTTGAAAAGCTGGACAAGCAGCTCATCAAGGAACGAGACCGAGCAGCGGCGGCGGGTGCAGGGCCAACGGGAGCGGTTGGCTTTGTCGGAGGCGCTCCCCCCGGTGCAGGTGTCGGGGGAAGCGGTGCCGCCGCCATGGCCGCCGCTACGACCAGCGCGGCCGGCATGGGTGCTGGTGGAGGAGGCAGTAATTCGGGAGGAGGCAGAGAACGCGGCAGAAGTCATGCACAACACCCACAGCACCAAGGGGGAGACGGAGGACGAGGCGGTTGGCTGGGGCCATGAGGAGAGAGGGATGAATGAGGCCTAGACAGCAGCGAAATGAGTTGAAGCGTTGTTGCATGGCATGGGACGGGACGGGATAGGGCAACGGGAATGATTTGGGTCACTGACTGATTGATTGAATCGTCTTATTGTGTTTTGTGTTTTTCTTTCCATCTCTTATTATTATCCCCTCCTCCTGTTGATCCGACTGATTGATGAAATGAGAAAGTACTGGATTTTCAACTGTTTTCTTGTCTCCTCCCTCTTCCCTCCTTAGTCTTTACCTGTCTTTCTGGTCTCTTTCTGGTCGTCTTTCTCTCCACTTGGTCATTGGCTGGACTGGCTGGACTGACATAAGCTGTCTATCGGCTTCGGTTACCTTGTGTTATGGTCAACCAATGGAACTGGGGCGTCGGAATGAGTTTTTGGGAATAATGGCGAAGGTTTGTCGGAAAATCGAGGGAGGGCTTCTCTTCTTCGCTGGTCATTGCGTGGGCGTGCTGCGCTTGATCTTTCGCTTCCTTCCTTTTTGGCCGTCGTGGTTTGCGGTCTTTTTTGGTGTAATACTGGCATGCGAGAAGAGGTAAACGGACTTTTCAACGGAGTAGAGGAAAAAATGTACACCCCTTCCTTTCCTCTACATTTTGGCTCTCTTTGTGCTTAGCTTTGGTGGTTCATTTTTTTCGTCTTGCTTTTCGTGGGATTACTGCTGGTCGGGTTAGGAGTCGGAGTTGGAGTACTACAGTCTTTTCATCTAGAAGTACCCAAACCTTTTTGCGCTCTGCCGGGTCTATTTTTTCTGCTGATGATATTGACGTCGAAACAATATTGAATGACTCGAATGGTTCATGCGAACGTGAAGCATTGGCGGCTAGATCCATGGTCAGGAAGATGCAGGGACGGCGGGGGCCGCCCGACTGACTGACGGCAGGGCCACCCGAGTGTCAACGTTGAGCCGTCGGTCTACATGTGCCTTCACGTCATGCCAAAAGACATAACCCCCTCATATCTACACACGACTTTTCCAAGCTGCTTTGCTTGCTCTGCTTTGTCCCCCTTGTCGCGCACTGTGACCTTTTTGACGGAGCGTTGGAGATAAATCGCAACGACGGCCCTCGCGAGATGCCGAAGCCCAAGCCCGAAACCATCAACCGCGCCCTCGCCATCGCTGCTCACCTTGCCGACGCCAAAACACAGCAGCAAGAAACCATCGTCTCCGCCGCCAACAGCAAAAGCAATACCAGCAGCACACCACCAGCTGTCAACCGCCAAAACAACAGGTTCAACGCCGACACAATCGCCATGGCGCAATCGCAAGCGCAATCGCATCAACGTCCTCCAATTACCTGCCACGTTCTCGACACTACAACAGGACGCCCGGCGGCTGGACTACCTGTCACGCTGTCGCTGCTCTCGCCATCGAGCAAGTCGCTACAGCTGTCGGCCACGACAAACGGCGACGGGCGTGTGGCGGCGTGGACGACAGCAGACGGCGCCGGCGCCTCGTCTACCACCGCTACGTCACTGGAGACGCTGTTTGGGCGCGGCAACAACAGCGAGGGCACAAGCACACAACAACAGCATCAGCAAGAGGCAAAAGACGAGCTGGTTTTCGCGCTGCGATTCGAGACTCGCGCGTACTGGGAGTCGAGGGGTGTCGCGGCCTTCTTCCCGGAGGTCGAAGTTAGGTTTGTGGTTAGGGCAAGGGATGAGCATTACCACGTGCCGTTGCTTTTGGGGCCCTTCAACTACACTACGTACCGGGGCAGTTGAAGTTGGATCAAGAGTGTCAAGGAGGGGATAGAGAGGGTCTGTCAGACGTGGGTGGGGGTGGAGAACAGGGTCGAGGTTTGTGGTGTTTAGTGGATCAGGGATGATTTGACAGGCGTGATGGTTGTGATGGTATTCTAGCAATCGGGCGGGACGCAGGGGAGCTGGTGAGGAATGCCATTTTCTTTGGTGTCGCAAAGGGCGCCCCGGCGTCGCAGGGATGGTGGCGGGCTTGCGAGTCACGTGTGCGTCTGTGTGTCATCAGACGGGAGCTGGATAAAAATGCCTTCGGGTCTGCCTCTACGTCACCCATTTCATCATCACCGCCAGACTCGCTGTAGACGACGCCCGCATTGGGATCGAGCAGGCATTGGCACTCTTTTTTGCTGCCCATCAGCCTCATTTCGTACCATCTGCCTTCGACAGCCGCCGCCCGAGTCACACGTCGCGCGCGACCCGAACGCGCCCTGTAAAAGAGCCTGCCAGCGTGAGTGTGCGCCCTTCGTCGCCCGCGCCATCAGGGGATTCCGATTGCGTCACGCCCTGCCCACCCCCGAGTCTTGATGACTTTTTTCCTTTCTCGCGACCACCACAACATCGCCATCCCCGTCTCAAGCCTTCTTCTGTGGCACCGCGCGCTCTTCGTGAGGTGTTCGGCAGCTGGCCTACAGCGCGGTGGCCGCACGAAGCTTGCTTGGCCGCTCGGTGGCGAAAAAGATGGCCCATCACACAACCGCCCTCCCTGCGACCGCGACCACCACAACCTCCCCCGATGCTCGAGTGTGCTGCCGCCGCTGCTGCTGTTGACTGACCTTGCTCTGCGACAATAGACAAAGAACTGGCAAAGCAGTCATCCATTGCGCATATCTACTCCTGTTGCGCCTCGCTGTCGCCGGAAGCAGTTGATTTGGGGACGCGACCAAGTTGGCTGCGAGCGACCGACCGACCTGAAGTACACCGACCCGGCCTTCACCGCACCATACGTCATCCATCTTCCACCAGCTGGCCAAGGCACCACACACCTAGTTGCCAACATTCAACCCGCCCCCTCCAACATGTCCTCTGCTCAGGAATCCAAGCAAGACACTACTTCTGTAAAAGGCGATGGTGAGTGAATAATATCGTCGCTCGCCCACTGTGTGCGCGCCCCGGTCGCCGCCCCGTGCCGCATGCATTTCCCTGCCTTCGCTGTACCTGCGCATACCATGGATGTCGCGCTGACGCGCAATAGAAAGTCAAAAGCCCGACAATGATCCCCGCCAGCCGTCACCACCCAGAATAGGTACGTCATCGGGCCAAGTCTCACTCGCGCCTCTCCTCAACACCGTCATTTTCTAACACGCATGCCAGAGGCTCCTTCCGACGCTGCTGCCGACGCAAAGACATCCGTCGCTCCCGGCGCATCATCCACGACAACTGCACCTCTAGCACCACCTCCAAAGCCCGGACAAAACACGTCTGGTGACGGACCAGATTACTTCAGCGGTCCTCACGGGGGAAACCATTTCAATCTGGAACCCAACCCATTTGAACAATCCTTCGGCAACCCCTCTGCAGAAACTCCCGGCAAGAGTCTGCTGCCACCCGTTGCCAGTCTGACTTCGCCCTCGTCTTTGTTACCAGGTGGAACCCCCGGTTGGCCCAACTCTTTGCGCTCAGGACCGTTGAGTCCTGCCATGTTGGCTGGTCCTACCGGTGGCGGTGACTACTTTGGTGAGCCTTGGAAGGGTGGGTTTCCTACCCCTAACGAGTCCTCCTTGCGCACAGGCTTGACGCCGGGTGGTGGGGGTTCTATGTTCCCTGCCCCCAGCCCAAACTCGCAGGCACTTTTCAACTCTTTGCAGGCTGGTGGCGCAACCCCAAGCACTAGCGAATTCTACCGTACTGCGTTCAAGATGAGCAACGGTTTCCAGGGCACTAATCCCCCGACGTCCCAGCCGACAGAACAGACTTCTCAACCCGAAAACACTGACAAGCAGCCTCCACCCTTCACTTCACAACCTCCTCAGCAACAACCTCCTCAACCTACGCAACAGCAAGATCCGTTTGGTCAGCACGACGCCAACGTGGTCACATCGCTACTTGGCCTGAGTAGGGCCGATGCCCAGCAAAACAACTCCAACTCTAACAACCAATTCAACATGTCTGGACCACCACCAGTCAGCGCTGCCATGGCGCAGATGCCGAATAACTTGAATTCTCAAGATCAGGAGCAAGGTCGCCCGAAGCGTGGCACCAAGAACTCCATCACCAGCATGTCTGGCTCGGCCGACACGGGCGACTTCTCCGAAGACGCTCACAGTGAGGATGCTAAGCCCTCCAAGAGTCGGTCGAAGAAGAACACCGGCGGCAAGGGTCAGGCCGCCGGCAACAGGAGAAAGGCGGAAGACGGCGCTGTTAAACAGCCGGCGTCTAAAAAGCTCAAAAACAACGGACCCCCATCCTTCGAAAACGATTCTGAGGAGGAGGAGGACTCCAAGAACGACAGTGGCGACGGAGCCAGGGGCAAGGACGGCAAGAAAATGACCGACGAGGAGAAGAGGCGCAACTTTTTGGAACGCAACAGGTAAGTCTGACTTGATATTGATCGCATCATTCACTGACGCTTGCCAGGGTCGCTGCCTTGAAGTGTCGCCAGAGGAAGAAGCAGTGGCTTGCCAACCTCCAGGCCAAGGTCGAGCTCTTCAGCACGGAGAACGACGCCTTGTCGGCGCAAATTACGCAGCTGCGTGAGGAAATCGTCAACCTGAAGACGATGCTCCTCGCGCACAAGGACTGCCCCGTCTCGCAAGCACAGGGGATCAGCGGCATGGCCATGTCCAACTTCATCGGGGATGTCCAGCAACACGCACATCCGTACGGCATGGGCATGCCACACAACGGCGTTCCGCCTATGGGCATGTCGATGCCGCAGCAACCTCAGCCCAATCAAATGCGGCGGGGATGAGATGGGCGTGAAAAACATGCGTACGCAAAAGCAAGACGCTGCCATCAACTGCCTTCATTCTGCATTCAAAACAGGTGGGCTTGTCCTACGGGGTGCGATCCGATTCTTCTGTTCTCTTTCAAAATTTGACCCGTCAGCCTTTTACGCGTGCCATAAACGCGTGTGAAATGTTGGCCTTCCTCTTCTCTTCGACACCATTGATTCGACGGTTCGACCTTGTAAAGTATTATGCTTTCCGACCGCATCCACTCGTTTGGCCGGCGTAAGGGTGGTGGGCTTGCTTGGCAAGTGTATATAAGTCTGGTTTTGGCTTTGATCTTTTTTTTTTCTTTTTTTTTTTCCTTTCCGGACGGGTCAGTCTGCGAGGGGAGGTTGATCTCTTCTTTGCTGCTAGTTCGCCATGGCAAGAACACACAGAGAGGCGTTTTGGCGCCAAATTGGCGGACGGCTGGCTGGATGAAAGGCTGGAGCAGGAGGCGGTAGGGAGACATAGGGTTCCGGATCGAAAACGCCTGACCCGTCTCATATCAAGTGAAATGTTTTCTCATCATCTCCTGGCGCAGCGTGCGTGCGTGAGTGCTGATGCTCCATGGTCGTGATGGTGAAGTAAAGCCGAGACAGATAGGAACTAGGTCGACGATGGTCCAGGCTGAGCGGATGCTGAGGATGGATCAATTGCCGCGAAGTGGTGGAAAGGGTTAAACCCGCCGGGGCACGAGGGCTGCTGACGATGGTTCGTCATGGGCTTTTGTGCAGGCGCATGTATGCGGCACTGACAATCTGACGGCCCCGCGAAGCCGATGACCGGAGCTGGATTGCTCAAAAAGCTTCATGACGGGGAAGCAATGTTGCAAACGGATGGCCCAGAGTCTCCGCCGTCGGAGCAAGCAATCATGTGCAGCGTATAAAAGATGGGGAGCGTGGTGGTGAGCCGTCCGATGGCAGCGTTATCAATCTAATCAATCAATCAGTACCATGGCCGCGGTGAGTTTCTTTTGTCCCGTCGCTGGCAACTGGCAACCCTCGTGTCTACCCCGCAAGTGCCACGCTCGCATGCGCCACGCTTCCAATCCCGCTTCCCTCGCCTTCTCTGCCCTCTCTGCTCCACCGTCAGCACTTTTCCTGCCTTATCAGCCTCTCCCCCTCGTCGGCGCGACGCTTCCATGAAGCCCCCGGCGCCTCTGCCTGTCTCTCACCATGGTGGTGCTACTTGATCTCGACGACGACTCGAACGACCTCTTATTCGAGCCATATCACTCAGCTGACCCCTACGTCCGCCGCAACCAGCCGTACCACGAGTCTGCCGATCAGCACTCCGGCCCTGCCAACGACCATGTCGAAGACGAGAGGCCCAATCCGAATCTGAATGCCTTTTCGGCGATCCTAAGCTGCTATCCGTGAGTCGCTCATTCGGCCACCTGCCTACATTCTGGTTTGCTGACCCGGTCTACAGCATCGTCACCCAGCTGGCCTCGCTGCTCGACCTCAACACTCTGCACGATCTTTCGCGCACCTGCCGCCAGTTCCGCGCCAACCTGCTCCAGTACCGCAACCAGCTCGTGACGCAGTCACTGAAATGTTCAAACGAGCAACTGCCCGGCGCGGTGGCGGGCTCGGACCCAAGACAAGCGCCGAACGGCGCAGACGGAAGGTTGGGCGAGCGCATTACCAGCGGCAAGATTGGCAAGTGTGCGAGGGACATGGTTGGCGAATGTAGACGATGCGGCGTTGTTGTGTGTAGGGTAAGTTAGCGACGAGGACTCACTCGCCACCATCGAGTCTGGACGACCAAAAGCTGGCCCGCCGAGCACCTCGCGCGGGCCGGGTGAGTACTTGGGGGTGTTGGGTGGATTTGGGTACCTGACCGAAGCGCAGAACTGTACCAGCAAACCTCCGCCTCCCGTCGCGCTCCCAGGCCGTCTGCGCCGTCTCTGCAAGACGTGCATAAAGGCTCCCCTCACAGAAGTCCTGTCGCCGTCCATCACCACGCCTCCGCCGTCCTGCAACCTCCTCACCTACCGCTCGCGGTCTTCGCCTGGCGGCCCGTCGCCCTACTCTTCCAGCTCTACCCTCAGCGCCACTCCTGGCTCGTCCCCGCCCGCGTACAGCCCCTCGAGCTCGCCAGATATACCGTCGCCGGGGTCCCTCCGAGCCAAGCACGCAGAGGACTCGGACCTGGCCGACCAACCCGCATTCACGACGCTCGCCTTCCTCCGCACGCCCTGCAGCTGTCCGGACACGGGATGGCTCTGCCAAACATGCGGCCACGCCCTGCGCAGCGCCGACCAAACGTACCAGCTCGGCTGGACGTGGCGGACAAAATACAGCCACCTCGGCGGCCTCGGCACCGGCATCGGCGAAGGCCATGAAGGCGTCGTGTGCGGCCTTGGCGAGGCGTGTCGCGGTGGCCGCGACGTCGAGCACGAGGCCTGCGGCACGCCCGACGAGATTGCTGAGATGGAGCGCCGGCTCGACGGCAGCAGCGCGGCGGGCGAGGCCCAACTCGCCACGGCCACTGCATCGTCGGCGCCGCTGCAGCCTCTTTTTGGCCCCGCAGCCACAGCGTCGTCGTCAACAGCTGCTGCTGCCGCTACCAGCGCACACAGCGGGCTCGACGGCGTCGGCACGCCGCACGACGAGTGGAGCGGCAACTCGTTCTTCGCGCAAGAAATCGAAGGCATCGGCGGGCGGCGCGTCATGAAGGTCAAGAAGATGGTGCGCATCGGGGCCGCCGTCAAGGAGTACGAGGACGAGCGCGAGAGCAACAATACCTATCTGGGCCGCGAGAAGAAGGGCGACAATCGCGCCTGGTGCGCCTGGTGCAACCGCCTTGTCCCCAGTCGCCGCGACGCGAGGGTGTTGGTTGAGCGCTGGGGCTTTGACGAGGCGACGGCGCTGTGTGGGGATGGGAGGCACGTTTGAGGCTTGAGGGCGGGCGGTCTGGTGGCAGTCGGCGGATTGGGTCGCGTGCGGATCATTGGATCATTGGATATGGGCCTTTGGCTTGTCCCTCTCGATTGATGCGACGGCGAGCGATGCTGTTTATTTGGTTTGTGCTTTTTCCCCCCCCCAACTTTTTTCTGTCCTTTCAGCGGCGGATTGTCTAGGTAACGGCTCTCTTGGATTTTGGAAAGGGTGGCGCGTTCAGAGGCAAGATAAGGAGGCGGTGGAGCGGTCCCGAGAACAGGAGACACTGGCGGACGAAGTCGAACAAGACGCCGCAGCGTTGGGCGGGCTTGACGGAATAGCAGAGACGGACAAAGGCATGGCGGGAATGATGGATATGATATGGACAGATACGTGGCGGCAAGCATGTGGGAAGACGTAGAGGAGGATGATGATGATGACGATGATGACGGAAAAGGATTGGAAACAAAGTCCTTTTTGGATACAAATTCAGTTGGTCCACGACGTGGGCAAGCAGGCGGCAGGGTGCACGTTTGAATAGATGAGCAAGATGAGCAGATGAGATCTCTAGGCTTATACGTCGTAGCAAGTAGGTAGACCGTAGGCAAGTTAGTAAATAGCATTAGTTATATGGACAAGGCATTTTCACCAGCTATGATATTTGAAGTCAAGCAATTGACTGTTGAGAGCTTCAGTCAATCGTCCTGCACGTCATGGCTCGAGCTGGACAATAATGGAATGGATATTCGGTGCCCCTCTAGCTTCCAATTTGCTTGGTCTAGGTACACAAGAGTGAGGAGGAGGGAAAAGGAAAGAAAAGAAAAGACGTGCAAATAATCGTAATCTGAACAGGTATCCTTGAACGCCGTGATTGCCTTTCCGCTGAGGGAACTTCCGTCTACGAGTCGTACAGTCTGCTTGCTGGTGTTTGTGGGGTGGAGGTAGGAGAAGAGGAGGAGGTTGTTGCGTTGGAGAGAAAGCAGAATCGCGGCGCCTAGTCCGCCATGCGATAACTGACGACGGTATCGACCTTGTGCTGCGAGGTGCTGAAACTACGCAGCTGGACCTTTTCGCCGCCCTCGATCTCCTTGGCGTCCGAGTCGCCCCACTCGACGGGCACGTCCGAGTCGGCGTCGGCGTAGACGAGCACGTTGAAGGTGCAGTTGCCGTCGAGCATGGGCAGAAACGTCACCGACGCCGTGATCTGCCGGAAGAGCGACTGGATCTCCGACTGGATCTCGGCTTCTGTCTTTTCCTTGGGTGGTGACGGGTCGCGTGGTCTTTGCCGTTTGCTGGCTTCGTCGTTTTCATTCTCGTTGTTGTTTTCGCTTTCGTCGTCGTCGGCGGCTGATGCCGCGGGCGTTGATGAAGACGGCGAGGGAGAGGGTTTTGCGGCTGGAGTAGGCTTCGTCTTGCCGAAAATGTCGATGTCGAATTGCCAGCGCTCGACGTGCTCGCCCGTCTCGCGCGACGTGATGACGATGACGAGCTTGTTGATCTTAGCGCCCTGCATCCACTTGCGCAGCTGCGTCATGATCTTCTTGATGTACGCCTGCACCTGGTCGTCGGCCGACACCATCATCGTCAGCCCGTACTTTTTGACCGGGCTAAAATCCTCGGCCGGGTACACGCCGCGCTGGAACAGAATACTGTGAATCGAGTATTCAAACTGTGGTGCGTTGCGTTAGAATAGTTCTTTGGTGGTTGCTATTTGGGAATCTCACAAATTCAGACACAATCTTGGACGAGCCTTTCAGCGCCAGCTTGTGCGTTTTGGCGTTGGCATTGTCTTTTGATGTTGCGCTGCTCTTCTTGGCGCGCTTCTCTCCCGACGTCGACTTCTCCTTGGAGCTGCTCGTCTTGGAAGACTTTTTGGGCTTTTCTTTGTCTGCAGACATTTTGTCTTTCTGAACCCGCTTCCGTCTCCCCTTAGGAAAGGTTTTCCCTCAAGCGGTTTGTGCACGAATAGTCGAGCCGGGTCGACTGTGTCGCGAATTGGGTGAAACTGCAAACTCGGCTGTGTAGCAGTGGGGCTCTTCTTTCCTTGCTCTTGATGGATATGCACAGGCGTCCGGGGTTGATGCACGGATGGGGGGCTACGTTGTGGATGGTTGGATAGAGAGAGGTGGAGAGGTGAGGTCGACATGGCCTTCTCGCCAAGCTTGTATACTTCGTTGGCTCGGCAACCACGTGAAGGTGAATAGCGCAGTCTCAATTGAGCCCGCAGAGCAATGAGTGAAAATTCTACTAAGATAATTATTGCAAGGTACAGAGTTATCCAGTATCTCCTTCAAAATCAAATTAAAGTCCAGTTTTTCCTCTATTGCGCCCCAATTCCAAGTGCGCGCGTTGCACGTCTCCGCGCCACACGCGCCGCCGCATCCTCCGACCTCCGAATCCCACATTTTTCCAATAGCTCCAGCTCTCAACGTCGTCAACTGCTCCATGTCAGCTTTCATCTGATCCCCATGCGACAATGCTTTCGTGCCGCCGAACGCCTTCTGCGGCCATGGCAAGGCTCGTCGAGCCGCCCTAAATTCCCCATCTTCCGAGCTCCACCACGGCCTTCGCCGCTTTTGCGCAACCACCGATCCTTCTCCTCCTCCGCCCATCATCTCGCCGCCAAAGGAAATGTTCACATCCAGTCCGACATTGAAAAGCGCATCGCCGCGATTCCCATCGATCGTTTTCGCAACTTTTGTATCGTCGCCCACGTCGACCATGGCAAGAGCACGCTGTCCGACCGCCTGCTCGAGCACACGGGCACCATCGAGCCTGGCAGCAACAAGCAGATTTTGGACAAGCTAGACGTCGAACGCGAGCGCGGAATCACAGTCAAGGCCCAGACGTGTACCATGCTTTACAACTACAAAGGGGAAGACTATCTTCTGCACCTTGTCGACACGCCAGGCCATGTCGACTTCAGGGCTGAAGTTAGTAGGAGTTATGCCAGCTGCGGAGGAGGTCTGTATCCAAGCAATACTGGGAACAATAAGATCATGGCTGACAGTCGCAGCTCTTCTCCTCGTTGATGCCAGCCAAGGTGTCCAGGCACAAACCGTGGCAAACTTCTACCTCGCCTTCGCCCAAGGCTTGACACTCGTCCCAGTCATCAACAAGGTAGACTTGCCCTCGGCAGATCCAGACCATGCTCTCGAGCAGATGAAAGAAACATTTGAATTAGACACGGAGAACGCGGTGCGCTGCTCTGCGAAGACGGGCCTGGGCGTTGAGAAGCTGCTGCCGAACGTCATCGAGAAAATCCCAGCACCTCAAGGCGACCATACCAAACCGCTGAGGTTGCTGCTGGTCGATTCTTGGTACAGCAACTACAAGGGTGTGATCCTACTTGTGCGGATCTTTGACGGCCAAGTAAAGTCGGGAGATCAGATCATTTCGCTCGTGACGGGCCTCAAGTACATCGTTGGCGAAGTCGGAATCATGTATCCCGACCAAACACCTCAGGCAGTACTCCGTGCTGGACAGGTTGGTTATATCTATTTCAATCCGGGCATGAAGCGCTCGCAGGAGGCCAAAGTCGGCGACACCTACACCCACGTGGCCACCAGGAATCAGGTCGAGCTTTTGCCAGGCTTCGAGGAGCCCAAGGCCATGGTTTTTGTTGCCGCCTACCCGGTTGACCAATCTAACTTTGAACACCTTGAAGATAGCATCCACCAAATTGTCCTGAACGACCGCAGTGTGACGGTGGCCAAAGAGTCCTCGGATGCGCTGGGCGCTGGCTGGCGTCTTGGCTTCCTTGGAACGCTTCACTGCTCCGTCTTCGAAGACCGGCTGCGTCAAGAGCACGGTGCCAGCATAATCATCACCCCACCGAGCGTCCCGACCAAGGTCGTGTACAAAGACGGCACCGAAGCCATCATCACCAACCCCAATGCGTTCCCCGACGATCAAGACCGCCACACCAAGGTAGAAGAAATACAAGAGCCCTACGTCACGGCAACCATTACCATGCCCGAAGAATACATTGGCCCGGTTATCGAGCTCTGCGAGTCCAACCGCGGCAGCCAGGTCGAGCTGACCTTCTTTACTGCGACCCAAGTCATTCTCAAATACGACATTCCACTGGCGCAGCTGGTCGACGACTTTTTCGGCAAGCTCAAAGGCTGCACAAAGGGCTATGCAACACTCGATTACGAGGATGCCGGGTTCCGGCCGGCCAACGTGCAAAAGCTGCAATTGCTGGTCAACAAGGAGCCCGTCGACGCCGTGGCGCGCGTGGTGCACTCGTCGCAGGTGGACCGCATCGGGCGCGATTGGGTGCGCAAGTTCAAGGAGCACGTCGAGCGCCAAATGTTCGAGGTCGTCATCCAGGCTGCTGTTGGCAAGCGCATCGTCGCCCGTGAGACCATTAAGCCCTTCCGCAAGGACGTCCTCGCCAAGTTGCACGCCAGCGACGTGTCGCGCCGCCGCAAACTGCTCGAGAAGCAAAAGGAGGGGAAGAAGAAGATGAGGGCTGTCGGCAGCGTCGTCATTGACCAAAAGGCTTTCCAAGGCTTTTTGGCAAAATAGGCTGGACGCAGATGGATTGCTCCTATAGCCTGACTTGTGACGAGAGGGCCATGTCGGCTCTTCATCGATTTGAGCAATCTAGAACACTACGCTTTTGTTCGACTACGTAGAATAATGTAGTGTACCCAACGCCGACTTGCGGCAGAGTCCCAAATTCATGTAATAAACCTTTCATGACACAGAGACCTCACCCGTCCTTCGCATACCTATATCACTTGCGATGGACGTGGAGATGGCAATGATCTCAACAAAAGCCATCCCGACCACTGGAATAAAGCACATGCCGATTTGAAACACGAGATAAAGTTTCCTCGTAGAAGACTCAACCCAAAGCCCACAGCTGGTGTTTTACAATCCTGCTCCACGGCACTGGAGCACGAAGATTCCAATAACCTCTCCGCGCCATCCGCAATGTGGACCTCTCAACTTCCGTCTTCGCTTCACGTGCGACATGAGAAAGTTTGTCCCTTGGAGCTCCTGCGCATCCACACTTGTTCATTGGAGTACGACCCGGCTCTGGCTTGACTTACTTGCGAAACAGATGGCTCCTCGGGCACTGCTTATTTCTGAATGGGTGGGTCATGGCGACGGCAAGCTCTGGTCTACTATGTGAAGCTCTCTGCATGTTTCGGTTCGGGGTTCTGACACTTTCTGTGCGCAGTCTTCTCTTCCTGGCGGCTTCCACACTACATATGTTGACAAAGCGTCGACTAGGCGTTTCTTAATCAGGCCTCTTTTGGTCTCCCAGAAACAACTCCCAAAGCCAAGGCAAGCAATATCAGTGAGCACAAAGATCACGGCTTCTTCAGTGAGCGAGACAACCGAAAGCCTAGGTAAGCGTCGCCCATCTCCCCTACTACCGCAAACTGACTGGTACACCGACCCGCCATCACTGACAAAACAACAACCAATATGCGCCTCACCAAATCCAACTCCTTAACCTCCGCCGCCCTCCTCCTCTCCTTGCCATCATTCACCACAGCCGGCCCAGCAGCCTACGGTCTCTGTCAAACCGGATGCGCTGGCGTCGTCGTTGCCTGCTACGGCGCCGCCGGCTTCACTTTCGGGACGGTCCTGGCTGCAGCCGCCCCGCCAGCCATTGCGGCGTGCAATACGGCATATGGATCTTGTCAGGCGGCATGCGCAGGTGTCTTGCTGGCGCCTACGCCTTGAGACGGGCGATTTGAATGCACAGGTGGTTCTTGTTGAGCGCAGAGGAGCGAGTATCTGTTACCGGATCCCCTATGTCTTGGAAAGGTAAATTGGAAAAGATCCGCGGTTGACGGATTCTGAGAAGGGTGGTCTAACAGCAGATGGCTAGTTGGATGGCCAGGTTTTGACACAGATTGGAGAAATTGAATTTGGGAAGTTGATATGTGGTGAGAGCGGTACCGCCTTTTCTTAGCCATGCGGTCCTTTCCTGCACATTAATGGCGAGTTCGAGACCCTTTTTCTGGAATGACGAGATTCGGTGCAGTGTTGGCCCAGAAAAGGTGGATTTGCTGGTCTGCCTGACATGACGTTGCAAGATGGAGTGGGAAGGATCTGCATGTATGGACTGCTGTACCTAGCCGGGGACACGACGTTTTCTTTTGACGTCAGTCATAATATAGATTAGGTCCTGTCTGCTTCTTCTCACCTCCAACCTCGAACCTGGACCGCGCCCTGAAGCGTGTCTCTGAAGTGTTGGATCCCAGAAAGCAATTTACTAGAAAGACACTGAATGGACATGGACACTATTCAAGTTGCTCCAATGGGTATATTATGTTATTTTGGCTGAATGACTACTCCAACTTCTGTAGTCTTCATTTCTGGCACTTGATGTAATACCAGAAGTCGACCGTCCTTTCATACCCGGCCCTTTATGCAATGCATCACCACTGCCCTTCCCGCAGCCTGCCAGGCCTCATGGTAATCCTGTGAACCAAGCTCTGCCGGCTTTTTTTCCTGTGAATTGGGACCACTGCATGGTCTCATCTGGTCGCGAGCGCTCAGTTGTCGGGTTTTAACTTTACCAGCGCCCGCGCCAGTGTCTTCTTCTCGTTGCCATCCAGCTCCATGGCAGCGATGAAGTCCCGGATTTGTATGCTTTTGCCCTTGGGTCCGTCCTCGCGCCAATCGCCCCACTTTCTGTCTCTTGCAACAAGATTTCGGTCTTGCTGTCCGCCCGCTCCAGCGCTTGCGCTTCCCGTTCCCCCCAAATTCGTGTTCAACCTCGGAGTCGAAGCGCCAGAGCCACTGCCGCCTGACAACCAGCTGTACTTTTTCATGCCTCCTATGGCCATGTTCGCAGTCGTGTTGGCTGCTCTGTGCAAAACCTCTTCTGTTTGACCTGCCTTGGCTATCCTTTCACGTTCTTTCTTCGTCATCTTTGGTTGATTGTAAATGTCGGACGGATTTGGTTTAGTCGGGTCCGCTGGAGTTCCTGGAGTTCCGCTGCCGTCTTTCGTGGATGAGCGTTTTGAGCGTCTCGCAAGACGCTCTTTCTCGAGCTTGCGCTCCTCAGACAAGAGCTTGCGTAACGAGGGCGCGACCTCTGACGAGAAAGATATGGTAGGTTGAGGCGTAGGAGGAGTATCGGTCGGGGGTGTCGGGAGACGAGAGAGCTCGTTCTTCGGGGTGTCAGAGTCGAGTGCACCTGTAAGTCGTTAGTCAAGAGTCTTACTTGTGAGACCATGGACGTACGCTTTTTCGGCATGGTCATGGGACTGACAGCACTATCGGGCTGGTCCCATGCAGTATTGGTAGCGGAAGCTGATACTGCAGTGGCAGGGCGCTCAGGTCCCGTGCCAGTCGCAATATCTGCATATTCTGGTGGAACAAGGCCATCAGAGCTCAGTTGGCGAGACCGAGCAAGAGCAAACGAGTCCTCGAGAACGGTGCGAAGCCTGTCCTTGGTTGCTAGAGATAAAAGAGTAAGAATGTCCACCAAAGGAGCATTGGTGTCTAAGAGCGCATCGGCCTCGGCCCTAACAATGCCAGTGCCATCAGGACCAATAGCAGATGTTCCATGTACTCCCTGGATCTCTTTCGACTTCTTCTCGATTCTATCGTAAAGACCGTCGACATTGAACTTGATTCCGGCCGCATAGGTGATCTTGCCCATTCGATTTCTGATGCTGTTGGCTTTGAGGAATGGATCATTCAGCTCTTGCTGCGAGTTTTCTGCTAGTGCGCGGGCTGCTGCCTTGTGTTTCTCATGCAACTCGTCCTCGACTGTCTTTTGCGGGACCGGCGGTTGGCTGACGGGACCAGCGCCACGAAATGCTGGGTGGCCGCCGAAGCTGCCCCCAAGGGCGTTGAAGCTATTGCTGGGAGAAAGGGTTGACGGTGATGGTGTGAATTGAGCGGAAAAGGACTGGCTCTGGGCCTGGTGGTGTTGGTTCTGCCAGGTCTGCGCCAAGTAATTCTCTTCCTCCCTCAGATCTATACCGGCCGAAGCAATGGAATCACTCAAATCATTGAGGTCCGTTGCCTTTTCCTTTTCCTGCTTCTCTGTCTTTTCCACAGGCCTTTGCGGTGGGCCCATGGAGCCAGGCGGCGGCGGGCCACGAGGTGCAGTGTCATGACTCTGGGGCGGATATTCGGGCTGGTTGAAGGTCGGCATAGGAGTATGCGCCTGTATCGGTGTCCCAGGTACGGAGGCGTACGGCGAGTTGTGCGAGTACGGGTATGGCGATCCGGGATTTGGTGACAGCTTTGTCCGTTTGGCTGCTGGAGGGATCCCTATTCCACCGGGCGATTGCATCTGGACGGGCGAGTTCGCAGTCGGTGGGTATGGGGAGTATGGCCGCTGCTGCTGCTGTTGCGGCGGCAACGGGGGATATTGGTGCGCCATGATGGTCGGTGAGGTGGAAGTCACGAGCGGCGATGCTGCTCTTCCGTGCAGCCTGCCGGCCGATCTGACCGTGACCTAGCTTGAGCGCGAGACGCAGATCATTCGCGGGGGTCGTCGCCGTGAGCCGGAGGTGAGGTCGAAAGGATTGCGTAGGCTTTGCAGGGCGACGGGAGGTATGGGGGGGCGGTTGAGGACGGGCGATGAGGATGAGGTGGGCGGCGGAGGAGGTTTGGGCAGGCGGCCGGTAGAGCAGGTCCAGGTCGCAATCACCACCTCGCGCGTCAACTCGGAGCGTGCCGTTTCTCCGACGCCGACACTATGTCATAGCCGCACTGATGCAGATGTCGCGCGCACCACGCCGGCATTGACTTTCTCGCGCCCACTCACCTCAGCTCTGTCGCGACTGCGCCAACCTTCAACTGCTAGTTGCCCACGTCCATCTCTCCTCACTTGACCTCGCCCACAGCAATAACGTGGCACTTGCTTCATGGTCCGAAGCTCATTGTCTGGGTGCACCCTCTTGCCGCCCTACGCGACCTGACCGCCCGCCCGCCAGCGTCTCGCACACTCATCTGCATTGCTAGTTGCCTCGACCCTCGACATCTCTCAACATGGCTGCAAAACGGAAAGCTGCGGCAATGGCGCCGGGCGACGATGAGCCTGTCGACCCCTCCGATGAGCTCCTCTTCTACTGTCTAGGAGGTGGAAACGAAGTGGGCCGGTCCAGTCACATCATACAATACAAGGGCAAGACGGTCATGGTATGCTGTTCTGGCTGCGTTGGCCTGCGGGAATCACCAGGACAACTCGTGCTGATTTGGGGATAGCTTGATGCTGGCATGCATCCCGCATACGATGGGCTTGCAGCTCTGCCTTTTTACGACGAGTTTGACCTCAGTCAAGTTGATGTCCTATTGATCAGCCAGTAAGCAAACACCTCTCATAGCGTTCCGTGCCTGAACTTGAGCCCCAAATCATGAATCCATACTGCGCGCGGGCTATATCCGACTGGAGGCATCGACACATGAGCGCAAAGGATACTACGGAAGGAGATGATGTCTAAAATACTTGGTTCTTTCTCCTACGTATCCTGTACCACCGCCACTGTATATGAGCATCAATAAAACTCGAATGTCTGCGCATATCATCTCCCAATGCTGTGGTGAAGAAGCCCGCACGCATCAGACCCCCAGTCCAGTGTAGATAGCTCCAGAAGCCCGCGCGATTCGACTGCTTTGGACTTCTCTTGAAACATAGGCTGACTTGACCACACAGCTTTCACATTGACCACGCTGCTTCTTTACCATATGTCCTCGCAAAAACGAACTTCAAGGGCCGCGTTTTTATGACCCATCCGACGAAAGCCATCTACAAGTGGCTCATCCAGGACAGCGTTCGAGTGGGCAACATTTCCTCCTCTTCTGAATCCCGTATTCAACTCTACACCGAAGCCGACCATCTATCAACCTTTCCCCAAATCGAAGCCATAGACTACTACACAACACACACCATCTCCTCCATTCGCATAACACCTTACCCGGCTGGACATGTTCTGGGAGCTGCCATGTTCCTCATTGAGATTGCGGGACTGAAGATTCTGTTTACGGGCGATTACTCGCGAGAAGAGGACAGACATTTGATTTCCGCCGAGGTTCCCAAAAACGTTAAGGTCGACGTTTTGATCACCGAAAGTACATTTGGAATTGCATCCCACATTCCCCGGTTAGAGCGCGAGGCGGCTCTGATGAAGTCCATCACCGGAATTTTGAATAGGGGTGGCCGCGTCCTTCTCCCTGTTTTCGCCCTCGGACGTGCACAAGAGCTTCTTCTCATCCTCGACGAGTACTGGGCAAGACACAATGAGTACTCAAAAATCCCCATCTATTATGCCTCAAACATTGCAAGGAAATGTATGGTCGTCTACCAGACATATGTTTATGCGATGAACGACAACATCAAGAGGCTATTTAGGGAGCGCATGGAAGAGGCAGAGAAGAATGGCGATGCTTCAAAGGCCGGCCCCTGGGACTTTAGATATGTGCGGTCTCTGAAGTCGCTGGAACGTTTCGATGATGTTGGGGGCTGTGTTATGCTTGCAAGTCCCGGTATGATGCAAAACGGCGTCAGTCGCGAGTTGTTGGAAAGATGGGCTCCTGACCCACGCAACGGAGTCATCATGACAGGTTACTCTGTTGAGGGCACCATGGGTAAATTGATCATGCAAGAGCCCGATCAAATCCAGGCAGTCATGACAAGAGGCAAAGCAGTGAGAAGGGGCCCGGGTAGGGAAAACGAGCAAATTACGATTCCCAGAAGATGTAGTGTTCAGGAACTCAGTTTTGCGGCCCACGTCGACGGGACGGAGAACAGAGAATTCATTGAGGGCGTCGCTGCACCCGTTGTGGTAAGTAGCATCCCAACTCAGATGGCGCGATCAAACTAATGGGAAACACCTAGATTCTTGTACATGGCGAGAAACACAACATGATGCGCCTCAAATCTAAACTTCTGTCGCTAAACGCGGACAAGAAGCAACCGGTCAAGGTCTTCTCGCCAGCGAATTGCGAAGAGCTTCGCATACCATTCAAGACGGACAAGGTAGCCAAGGTGGTTGGAAAACTTGCGCAGATACCGCCAACACTGCCATATCACCCAAAGAACGGAGAGGATGCCGACACTGCACAAGAGGGATTAGATGATCCGTCCAAACTCATCAGCGGCGTGCTTGTTCAAAACGACTTTAAGATGTCCCTCATGGCCCCGGAAGACCTGAGAGAGTATGCAGGCCTGACAACTACCACTATTGTCTGCAGGCAACACCTCACGCTCGCCGCGGCAAGTGTCGACCTCATCCGCTGGGCTTTGGAAGGGACATTCGGCGCTCTCCGCCAGGTCAACAGCCACGACCTGGGCATTGACGGCAAGGCCGAGACGAACGGCAACGGGGTCAAGAAAGAAGATGCAGACGAAGAGATTGACAGGAGCACGACCAGCTTCGTAGTCATGGGCTGCGTGACAATCCACTGCCGCGCTGGCGGACGGATAGAGGTGGAATGGGAGGGCAACATGATCAACGACGGCATCGCCGACGCTGTACTCGCCGTGCTCTTCACAGTCGAAACGAGTCCGGCAGCCGTGAAGCGTGAGTCTCTCCTTACCATCTGCCAAACTCGACCATTGTGTGCTAACTTTATGTCCAGAGTCTTCGTCCAAGCACGCACACTCGCACGCCGCCCCGACTTCCAAAGCCAACCCCCACGCCCTCAGCGACCCGCAAACGCGCTTCGACCGTCTCTGCATGTTCCTCGAAGCACAATTCGGCCAAAACATCACCCCCATCACGCGCCCAAAACCGGCCGCCGATCAGCAGCAGCAGCCCGGCGACCCGTCATCCGTCGCAACGGACGACACAAAGGACACGTCGACCGATAGCGACACAAAGACGGTCTCCATCGCTGGCGGCCCCACGAAAACCGACAACGACGACGATGCGTCCTTCTCGCCCGCCGAGCAGGCCGAGCTGAAGCGCCTGCACGCCCTCGGCATACCCGTGCCGGGCGTCGAGATCCGCGTCGACAAGCAGGTCGCCAAGGTGTGGCTCGAGACGCTCGACGTCGAGGCCTCGGGCCTTCTGAGGGATCGCGTACGCGCGATTGTCGAGCGCGCTGTTGAGACTGTTGCGCCTATTTGGCGCGAGTAAGGTGGGCTGGGGCAGGCGTGCGATTTGTGGGTGGAGGCTCCAAACTGCCAAGGCGATTGAGGGGGCAATTTGGATGCGTTTGTTGGCGGGAGCAGTGAGTGTGTTGGCATGGCATGGCATGGCAATCATGGACAGATGAGTAGGAGGAGAGAAAAGCGGCGCTCAGTCGCCTTGTCCTGTTCGCTTCAGGCTCAAGAAAGGTAGAGCTGTGGAAGAGTACCTACCCGCGTTCTCGATCAGGGACAACGGCATAATGGGCGCAGGTAACTCGACGATGCGATGCAAGCCAAATCAGACAGAACGAGATGAGACGTGGCAGAAGAGAACTGAAAAAAGTCTAGGTAGCGAGCGAGACCTCAATCACACAGTACACTCGGGCAATGGTAATGCCTTTTCACCCTACTCCAATTTCTCGCCGTGAAAACATCATCTAGGTACCTGGCATCAAAGACTATATCTATGTAAGCGTATTTAACATCTCAATGGTGCCACATAGCACACGCACGTAGCCAATCCCTTGTCTACCCTGTTCAAGGTCAGATGATCTATGTGTGGCTTGAGAGGGCGGTGGCATCACGCCAACATCGTGCGCCGTGGGACGATGGTACCACACACAAGCCGTGTCGATGAACACAACCACAACACGAGTCAGACGCCGCGACGCGTACTCTCCGCGTCTCTTGTTTACTTGTCAGAATACTCTTCCCCTACACCAAGTAGCAAATGCTACAACCCGGAGGGCCGCAGACAGCACACACCAGGGGACGAAGCACAGCAGAATAGATTCGATTTGCCATTGACCGACCCAAGCGATCCCAAAAGAGGCGGCGAGACCTTTAACCCAACTAAGAGGAGGTAGATGAGCGAGATAAGAGAGACAGCCAGACTAAAAGGTTTTATGCCCAAAGCCCCGGCGAGCCTGCCCCGCTGTAGCAGACAGAGGAGCCGGTCGCTGCGCCGGTGTACATAGAATACAAGAAAGTAAGGGAGAAAGAGAAAGAGGAGACAGAGAAGAAGACAAGGGCAGAAGTGAAGATTGTTGTAGCAGGAACGCTCATGGCATCTCTTGGCTACACCCATTCTTTTTTAATCTCGAAGGGGGAAAAGGAGAAAACGGCGGCCGCGTCACGTCCCCCGAGTATCTACGGAAGGCGCATGGTAGGAATGGAAGCAATTAGATAGCGCTGCAGGACAGGACAAAACGTATGCTGGATTAAGAACAATACTAGGACTGCATGCGCCAGGAAGCTCCCAAATCCAAGGGGTGAGTGTGTGTGTGTGTGTGATCGTGATACATTACAGGTTTGTTGAAATGTTTCATTTCCCAGTCGACGTCGACTGCAGAAAAGGAGGACAGGTCGAGACAAGGTTTTTTAGTGGGTGCTTTCAAGACCAAGCACGTTGGGTCCTCGTCCCTGGAGGCTGCCATTGACACGCTCACGCAAATTCTTCAGACTGCCTGCAGATTGCTGAGATGTGCTCGACGCCTTCTTCCTGGGGCTGCGGCGCAGCGCCACCTGCGGCACTTCCTCCATCGCGCTGTCGACCTCGGAGGAAGGCTCGGAGGATGGGACTGGCTCGGGCTTCAGCTCCGGGGGGAGAAATTGGGGCTTCAGCGCTTCAGTCTCAGCCTTGCGCTCAGCAGCCTTGCGCTGGCGCTCGTACTTGAGCGAGACGTCGCCCTTCCACATGGTGCCCAAGACACGGTCCCAGATCGTGAAAAATGGCTGGGAGAAGTTTGTCTTGATGCCCCAGCTTTGGTGATGAATGTCGTGATAGCTTGCGTTGTTCGATGTAATGAACTGGAGCGGGTCAAAGGGCAGGGCGTATCCGCAGTGATCGTCGACGGTCTTGATGGTCGAACCCGTGAAGAACCACATGGCCTGGCGAACAGACATTCCGGAAAGGAGATAGGCAACTCCAGTTCCTAGGGTATCCAACAGGAAGCCTTCAACAGGATGGTTGTACAAGGCACCATAGGCATACGGCACGTAGAGACGGTGGTGACGCGAGTGGAAGGTTGCTGCAATCAAGTCAGACCACGAATTTTGCAAGTCTGGGAAGAAGTCATACTGTAGAGCCATCTGTTCGTGTGCATTCCGCGGTGCCAAAAGTACTGCCAGGTATCCACCACGGAAATGGCAAACGCGAACTGGATTGCCGGAAAAGCGACCCAGTAAATGAATTTGGCAAGCAAAATCTCCCAGGACGCAAAGGCGGGAGCGGTGACTAGATCACCGTTGGCGACAATCGTCTGCACGAGCCAGGGATATTGACCGCCGGCGAGAGCGCCGGATATCGACGGAAACGAGCCAGCAAGATTCTTCGCAACGGCACTCGTGTTGAGGCCCAGGGTTCCGAGGACAGCCGGTATGGCTCGTTGTGCAATGCGGATTCTTTGGGCCCAGACAGCAACATCGTTATCCTCCTTTCCAAAGGTTGGTTCAGGGTCAAACCAAGCCAAAAGCGCACCGAAGATTGTCTGGATGACGTGTTGCAAGAGTACGTCTTGGAGAACCTCGCGGTGGGAAACATGGTTGCGCTGGAGCAGCTCGAGAGGGGTGTGCAGTCGGTAGTCGGGGAAGAGGTCGTATGTGTCAATCAAGTGGAAAAACAACGAAACGATCCAGTAGGCGGCGACGGGAAGGGCCAGTACCAGGTACTTGTCGGGGAGCCATGGGACGAGGGCCGGAAGAGGGTGTAGGGTGTATTCTGGCAGCGGAGGGAGGCCGCTCGCGAGTGTCGCGTTCGCCATTGCAAGAGCTTGCGCCACCATGCAAAGCGGATGGAAGCGCTCTCGTGAGCCGAGAGTGCGGAGGGACGAGGGCGAGGGCGAAGGCGCGGCGCAAAGACTGGAGAGGATATGGTGAAGGCGGCAGGCAGACGGGAGAGGGTGATGGTGTGGAAGGATGGAGAGCAAGGAGGCGAAGGAGTGCGGTTCGGTTCCTAAGCAAGACAAGACAAGACAAGACAAGAGTGGTCCGGGGTGGTGCTGTCAGGCTACTTTACGGGAACCCTGTGGCGATGGGATGGATGGATGGATGGTCAGGCAGGACGGGGCTCGGGTCGGATGCGGACGGCGTCGGCGAGGCGAAAGCGGAGATTGCCCGGTGCCTGGCTTTGGCTCGGTGCCTGAGGCTGGAGGATTAGTCACGCACTGTACTGTATTGTATTCCACACCGGGCCGAGTCTGCTTCCGGAATTGCTTGGCACCTTGGCCCTTCCCATTCCCCCCCCCTCCCCCCTCCCGGCGCTCAGGCCACCTTGCTCTCCCCTCGGCCACGGCCACGGCCACGGCCACGGCCAGCCAGCTCAGCCTGGGCCCCTCCCCTCTCGGCGCTAAGCTTTTCTGCTCGTCGAGCCCACCCAACTTGAACCCCACCACCGACCGCCCTCTGCCTCTGGGAAAACTTCTCTCCGCCCTGCAAATCACCGCCATATTATTTACCTTCCCCGGCCGCCGCCTCCTACTCCCCTTCTCCTGCTATCCGCTGCCTCGTCCCCACAACCGCCAAAATGATCATTTACAAGGTGCGCTGTCCTCGCAACACTGCTCCGCATACTCCCCCGGCGCTTGAAAGAATCACCACGACTTTGCGCGCTAACACTGCCCTTAGGACATCATCACCGGCGACGAGCTCATCTCCGACTCGTACAACCTCAAGGAGATTGACGGCGTCGTCTACGAGGCCGACTGCCAGAAGATCACCATCGGCAACGACAACATTGGTCAGTCCACGCATCCCAACAAACCACTCCCAGCTGCTGATGATGTGACAAAGACATTGGCGCCAACCCCTCTGCTGAGGATGGCGGTGACGGCGACGTCGACGAGAACACCCAGACCGTCCTGGACGTTGTCCACTCGTTCCGTCTCAACGAGACTTCGTTCGACAAGAAGTCGTACCTGTCTCACCTCAAGAGTAAGTGCTGCCACGCCTGGCCCTGGCCTGGCCTCTCACTAACACGATACTACAGCCTACATGAAGAAGGTCAAGGAGGCTCTCAAGGAGAAGGGTGCCAGCGATGAGGAGGTCAAGGACTTTGAGACCAAGGCCTCTGGCTTCGCCAAGAAGGTTGTCGGCAACTTCAAGGACTACGAGTTCCTGATCGGCGAGTCCATGGACCCCGATGGAATGTAAGTGAAATGCCATTGGTCGGGAAAAAAAAAAAAAAATCACAACCTAACCGCCTTCGCAGGGTCATCCTCCTCAACTACCGCGACGACGGAATCACTCCCTTTTGCACCTTCTGGAAGCACGGTCTCACCGAGATGAAGGTGTAAAAGATCTGGGTCTGGTTGATAGAGGAGGGACAGCAGGATGGTCCTTGGTTTTCACGAATCAAACGCATGATGAAATAATTGCCATCTTGGAGGACGGACTGATGCTCAAGAGCACTCCCGCCTCATATGCCCTACCTTTTTCGTTTTCGCTACTGTGACTGGAATCAATTGAATCAACTTTGGCACCACCGAGAAATGTACAACTCCAACCTAGTTTCGGGCCGAGTTAGGCCACGGCTCAGGCATTCGGAGTAGCAAAGCAGCGCACGTGATGTGGCCATTCGTTCGTTCAGGTCGTTTCCGCGAAGCCCGGGGTCCGGCTCGGTCCGCGATAAGCCGCGTGCAGGCAGACGGGTGGACCCCACACGCCGCTTGCTCTTGGTACCCAACACCAAACACCCACATCGACACCACGTCTGCCCACCTGGCCTAGACGCCATTGGATGTCGCATCTTTGCCCTCCAACCCCATTTCTCTCTCCCCTTGGTTTGCATTGACGCCAAACACTCTGACGCTGTCGCTGGTGATGAGTATGCCCAAGTTCTGATTGCTACGTCTCGCTTCGTTTGGCACCTCAAAATGAACACCCGCAGTGCTCTACAGAGCCCTGTAAAAAAACCCAACGAGGACCATGATGCAATCAATGACATCATTGGTCGACTCGAAAGCAGGTGGAGGCTGGGCTTGACCCTTCGAGATCAAACATGGTCTCCTAGCCGACAGCCTCCATCTGATCCGGGGAAATGCTTCGGGCTAATCAAGTTTCTTCACTTCCAGGGTCGGGAAATTCTCCCGCAGCTTTTAGCTGAGTTCAACCGAATTGCAGGCCACAAGAGCGCAAGGGAGCGTCTGCCTTATCTCCGAGCACTCTTGGAACGCGGTGAAAGGGTAGTGCGCGCATCTTCAAGACAACCGAGCACGACTCCCACCAGCAACAGAGTTGCTCCAGCTTCTCCAGTCTCTCATTATGCTCTTCGTAGGTTGACTCGTTCACTTGCTCTCAAGCATAGATTCCTTTATTCCGATAGGTTTGCTGACGGTCTGCACTTTCTGCTTTATTGGACTACATCCTGCTAAGCAGATAATTGACCATGCCAGAAGCTTGCCAAGCGGATGATAACCCCGAATCAAGTATTTCCTCAGTGCCTCGTTATGCTAATGACTGACAGGCTCTGGGGGCCCCCCAGTCTCTTCTTTTCTGATCTCGGGAAGAAACAGCAATCTCGGGCGAACGACAACAAAGAGCCCACTGGGTTCGATTCAGCCGTCTACACCCAAGCGTAACGATGAAAAAGACCCAACGCCTCCACCTTCTCCATCTCTGGAGGCGAGCTGCAGACGGCAAAACAAAGACATCCCACAACCAAGCCGCAAGAGATCCTCTGAAGAGTTTGAGGACCGCGCCAACTCCAAGTGCAGTCGGGGCTTGAGCGGAAAAAGAAAATCTTCGGAATTTGCTGCCCCTGGACTTCCTCCGACTTGGAAGGATACGCACGACTCGCGCTCGTCCTCAAGGACCAGTGGCACGGCTCTGTCGGTAGCAGCGTCGGCCACCTCTGCAACATCGACAGAGGTTTCAAGAACGGATTCAGTGTTCAGTCACTATCGCGACAACACCCGTTCCGCGAATACCTCCTTCACCACAGAGGCCACGGTATCACAAAGCGCCCCGCATTTCAACAGCTCAGGCTCAATTTCTTGGGACGATCAGACCAAAGAAGATGCTTTGCAGTGCCTGCGGCAAGACGAGGGATTGATAAATCCTTTAGAGGGTCTCGAGATCGAAATTCCCGAACAAAGCGACGTCTGCATCAGCCCTGGCAAACCTGGAGAGCAACACCAGCTCAAAAACTTGCCGACGCAGCATCTCTTCGTCCTAGAGATTAGCGAGAAGCTTCGAAATCTGCCCTTCAAACATCGATGGGAATACGTCCGAGTCGCGCAAATTGTTGGTTCCGACCCAGACGACCTGATTGAAACAAGACCGGGAAAAGCCCAGGACTACGAAAACTTTTGGTCTCGCCTGATGCAGAACGAGGCTTGTCAAGATCTATCAAGTACTATCCAGCGCAGCAGTCAAGAGGCCTGGGAAGCAGCAAACTTCGAGAACGTCAAATTAAAGGGTTCTCTCAGTTTCAACACTTCAAATACTGGGCCGCTGTTCAAGCTGCACATGCAAGCACTGCGGACCGAGACCTCCTGCCGCTTCCAGAGAGCCTTTGGTGGTGACCGGTTCCTGTACATTGAGGTACCGCCGCTCGATGCCCTGCCGAGCCACCTCAAAGAGCAACACGGTTATCTTCTAGACCGTTTTGTTGAATGGCTCGCGATGCCCAAACAGTTTCTTGGTCGCAATTGGACGGTATTTTTTGTCGATCCGCTTCAACCAAAGAAACGAAAGGGCGAGTCGACGGAAATGCGAGGATTTTCAGTGGTGCTCTTTGCCATGAACGGGTGCGACCTTGACCGCAAGACGCAAAAGGTCAGCAGTCGAGCTCCACGTCAGGCCATGTCCAGCTTCGATCTTCTTAACTGGTTTATGCCCTTCGTTGATGAGCGCAATGTGTCGCAACCGTTTCCGAAGGCTTTCGCGCGCATTTCTCTTGGACTGACGACAACCACCCCAACCTTGTCGTTCAAGCCGTCGGAAGTGAGATACGTCCAGGACATCATTGCCGATGATACCCCCGAGGATGACGAATTCAACGACCCTGCCTTGCAATGGCCCAAAGATCGAACCAAGGAACGACGAGTGATGAATGACGGCTGTGCGCGTATCTCTGTCGGCGCTGCCCAACAGCTTTGGAAAAACGTTGGTAGAGGCGGGCCTCTTCCAAGCACTTTTCAGGGCCGCATAGGTGGTGCCAAAGGCATGTGGAGCATTAGCGCTGCCTCGGACACCCAAAATCCAAATGACAGGGAAATTTGGATCGAGGTCACCGAGAGCCAACGCAAATTTTGGCCTCACAAAGATGACTACAATGACTCGCTATACGATCCACAACGACTGACATTTGACCTGCATTCAATCACAGACCAAGCGTCGTCCTCAAAGATTTACCTGTCATTCTTCCCCATTCTTTTGGATAGGGGTGTTCCAGAAGAGACCCTCACAGGACTGATTGGCCGATATATGGAGCAAGAAAGGACGAAGCTGGTTGAGTCGTCGGAAGGTCCAGTGAGCCTGAGGAAATGGGTCAACGACCAGAACTCCACCAAGGAGGAGAGGAATCGGGAGGACGACATTCCATACCAAGGAGCAATGCCCACATCCCATCACGAGAAGCTCGTCCTTCTCTTGGAGTCGGGCTTTGACACTTCATGTCCCTATGTTTCTGACATAGCGGAAAAATTCGTATCGACAAGCCTTCAAGAGCTGCGCATGAATGTCCGGATCCCTCTCCCACGCTGCACCTACATTAAAGGCGTGGCGGATCCCCTCGGTGTGCTTCAGCCTGGAGAAGTCCACCTCTGCTTTTCGCAAAGCTTGACGGATGAGGCTTCCGGGGAATCCATCAACTTTCTTCACGGTCGCTCCGTCCTTGTCGCGAGAAACCCCGCGTTGAGAAGGTCGGACATTCAAAAAGTCAAAACTACGTTCCGACTCGAATTGGGCCATTTACGCGATGTCGTCGTGTTCCCTTCAAAGGGCAAGTACCCACTCGCCGGAAAGCTGCAAGGCGGCGACTATGATGGAGATACATTTTGGATCTGTTGGGAGCGTGACCTGGTCGAGCCGTTCAGAAATGCGCCTGCCCCGCTCAAAGACCCCACGCCCGCACACTACGGTATTGAAGTCGACAGACGAAAGCTGAGAGAAATACTTCCGAAGGAGAGTTCGTTTTCGATTCAAACTTTCCTGCGGGCAAGCTTCGAATACCGGTGCAAGACAAATCTGCTTGGGCAAGCCACCAAGTTGCACGAGCGGTTGTGCTACAGGGAGAATACCATTGATTCGCCAAAGATCAATGCTCTCGCAGACTTGCACGACCTCCTGGTGGACTCGGCCAAGAACGGGTATAGTTTCGACGAGAAAGCCTTCGACAGGTTCAAAAAGACGTCACTCTGTCTGCGCAAACATATCAAAGAACCCGCCTATGAAAAAGCCAGAAAAATGGACAGGCCCGAGAAGGGAAAGTTGGCGCATGGCAAGGAGTTGGAGATGGATTACAAAAAAGACAACATCACCGACAAAATGTACTTCGAGGCCATTGAACCGCATACGAAGGAGACATTCAAGGTTATCACGGACCACTTCAAAAGCATGCAGGTAGATGTTGATGAGGACCTTCTCGCGCCATACCATGTCATTGAGGAAGACGGAAAGGAAAATCCTGAAATCGCGGAGGAGCTCAAGCAGTTGGAGAAGGCGATCAAACAGGTCAAAGATCGCTGGAACGCAGTCATCCACGGCCGCGACTTCGACCACCCCAAACAGGGCGAGTCATATACCGACTCCGTCAACGACTGCTTTGCCATGTTTGTCGCCATTAGGCCCACCAACCTGACGCACCCAGTCGTCAAGTACTGGATCCGGAGCATGACTAGTGCCCCCAGCGACTGGGAACTCCTGAAGGCATCGGCGCTCTACAAACGCTGGCGCGAAAAGAGCCTCTCCTTCGTCTTTTCCATGGCGGGCGAATGGTTGTGCTGGATCAAAGCCAGCAAGGCGATCGATTCGCGTCTGCTCGTTCTGGGCATGTGGGCGAACATGAAGCCCAGGCGCGTCAAGAAAGTCATTCGAGAGGGAAAGAAGCATAGATCAGACGGCTATGGTGTTGACGACAAGGATGAGTTGTTTGAAGTCGAGAATGATGGTACGACAGCATGAAGGCGTTTGGCAGGGCATTTCATTCTTTGTTTTGTTTCTTCAACATCACGAGCGAGCGAGCGAGCGAGCATTTGAGCGTTGCTTCTCTCTTGTGTGCGACGTGATAACACAAAACTGTTGTTTTGGCATGGTTGGATACCCTTTTGGGCGTTCTTGCTTTCTTGGGCACAGGAGGCGTTTCATTTTGGATCGGAATCCCTTTATCACCAAAAGAGCTTGGTAGGGGAGGCATAGCGAATAACTCGTTAGATTTGAGGAACCACTCATCAAGTTCCCTCCCCCATTTCAAATCATGTTCTGGTGGCAAGACACGCCTAACTATTCATTTGGCTCAACTTGCCACTATCTTGATTACTTGCCTTGTGGCAGACTCGTTCTACTGCTTCGAGGTTGCTGAATCAGTTCAAGCGGCTGCCGAAGTCGATATCCGAAAACAAAGCATCCCAAGTGCGCAGCAAATGCTGACAAAGAGCCGAACCCAGTTGAAGATCAGACAAAGGAAGCCGCATGCCACAGAGGCAACTCGTCCCGAAGCCAAGGATCGACGCTTGTGAAACCTCTGATTGTGGAATTGTAGACTCCAAAGTCTCTCAGCGGATCACCGGCTGATTGTGAGTTTTCTAGAGCCAAATGCTCCAGAGACGGTTTTATGGATCCACCATGTCCCCCACGCATGTTATTGCAGCAAGATATGGTCGGTGCGGCGCCGGGATGGGCGGAGCTTGCTGTCACTGGAACCCTGCTAGAGTCAAAGCCAATTCGGACGCTCCGCAGCAAGAGTTGATGATCTGCAGATGGATTCGACCTCGAAGCTTGTGGCCGTGTTCTTCTTACCAATTCGGAGGTTGGATCACGAAACTGTCCCAAGATCGAAAACAAAACGAGCTTGGTATCTACCAAGCAAAATTATTTCGCGCTCAAGGAGGCCAAGCTTCGAGGCGCCATGCCGGCATGAGAGCGGGACCGCAGCGATTTTGATTGACGCAGAAGCCTAATTGAACGGTACTGCTGGGATAGCAGGACAAAGAGCCTATGAGCGTTCACGGCTGGCCTTCCAGAGGGGAATTTGCACCAAGCCGGGACATCATAGGTATCGCGCCGTCTCCCCGCAGCGCCAAACCCAAGCATGAAATAGAAGTCAAAATAACGGCTGTACTGTCTACCTCAGCAACAAAGGCTCGCTCGTACCGGACACTGAGTCGGTGGGCTGGCAGTGAGGGAACGAGAAAAAGAGGCCTTTGACGCCCAATTTTCATCCGTCCGTCAATCAACAAAAGCCGCTGGAGTTTAGCATTTGCCGTGGCCTGCAACAAGAGTTCCCAAGCCGCCTTCTAATAACGCCAGCGTCTTCATCCACTTTACTGAGTATTGGCCGCATTGAGCGGTAAGTGAGGAGTACGGGTTGGCAAGTTAGCCAGCCAACTAGTCGACCGACCGTCTTCCTCCCTGCATATCCGCTCTTGCCTGATATGAGCAACCCCTCGCTGCTGCTCCGCCGGGCACAACACTGACGTGCTAGCCCTCTCCGGCATGGCGGAATCACACGAACCAAACAGCGACCCGAATTATCGGTACATCGTCAACGAACATCAGAAGGAGATCAGCGCAATTTGCACAACAGGCCTTGCGCTGGCCGTTGTTTTTGTCATCACTCGCATCTTGATACGCACGCGTCTGCAGAGACAGTGCTCTACTGATGATTACCTCCTCGTTCTCGCGACTGTAAGCATCCGGCCATCTCTGGCGTACTCCCACCAGCTGTTGACACTGGAACTAGGTACTCTATTGCTGCTTGACTGGTATGATGATAACGGGGTTCTACAAGGGAGGCTTCGGCAGATCGACGCACGAGCTTTCTTACCACGTGCTGCAGGTTGGAATCAAGGTAAACGCTATTGGGGACCGCACGCCAATCTTCACTGACCGTGCCTACAGTTCCTTATTGTCTGCGAAGCCACATACATTGCGACGTCGGCGTTTGTCAAGCTGAGCGTGGCGATTCTCCAGCTACGCATCATTGGCCAATCCAACACGACGATGCGACGGATCAACTTTGCCTCTACCGCGGTCAATGTCATTATCAGCGTCTACACCTTTTTCGTATTGCTCTTCCAGTGCGATCCTGTAAGTCTCCTAACTGCTGAAGCATCAGGTGTGAGTATATAGCATCCGCGCTTGTTGCTGACCTGATATAGCCCCGGAGAGCGTGGAATCGTGATGTCAAAGGGGGCCACTGCCTCTCGATGCATCTCATGCTGACCAGCGCGCGCGTCTGGTCGGGCGTCAGCATTGGACTGGACGTATATTACGCCGTGGGCTTGATCCCGTTGATATGGGGCCTTCAGATCCCTCGCGCCGTGAAGTTTTCCACTGTGATCATACTCGGCTTGGGGATATCGTAAGTTGTAACAATTGTATTATAGCATTTTTGGTGCCGAGTGAAGCTCACCACTATTACAGTGCAAGTGTTGCCACAATCACCCGCTTCAAATACGCAATCGGCTTCGTTGACAAAAGAAACCCCCTCGGTGTGTTGGCCAAACATTCCCCCTTTTCGACGCTGGTCCCCTCAACAACGCCTCAGCTAACAGTCATCTCCACATTCAGCGGCATTTGGCCCCATCGCTCTATGGTCCAGCATCGAAGTCGCCGCCGGCCTCGTCGCGACGAGTCTCTACACCTTCCGACCACTCCTCCGCCTGCTGCCCTGCCGCCTCGGCTTCTCCTCCAACGGCACGTACGACAACTCGCATTCGTACGGCACCGACCCCTTCGTCAGCAGCGGCTCCGCCTTGAACAAGCTGCAGGCCACCCCGTCGCTCAAGAAGCTGAACACGAACGCGACGGAGCGCGACGCGGAAGCCGACGCCGGCCTGGAGCTCGACATGCCTCCGCCCGTGCTGGGCCGCCACCACAACCGCCCGCAGCACCGCGAGTGTGTGGCCTGGGACATGAGCTGCAGGCACAGTCCCGCGGACGACAGCGGCGGCGTGGCGGTCGGCGCGGCGACCGGCGCCGTGTCGTCGGGGACGGCAGGCGCCAGCGGGAGCGGCGAGGTGGATAGCTCGAGCGGCCACACGCCGCACAACGAGAAGGCTTTGGAGGCGCCGCGCCCGGCCGAATCGCTGCATCGCAGCAGCGGCAACGTGCGGGCGCCCGTCACGGAGCAGGAGGCCATCAACGTATCACTCGGAGGGACGCTGAACGGGTGCAGCGAGTCGGCGGTGACGGCTGGCAAGACGGGGCCGAAAGGGGCCAGAGGCAACAAAGGGCGCAGGATTGGGAGCCATCATCATGGCTTTGGTGGTGGTGCGGCAGAAGAAGAGGAGGGCCCTGGATCGGGGAAGAACGGCATCTGGAAAGAAGAGACGGTCGAGGTGCGGACGGTGAGGATAGAAGGAAGCGAGGATGATTGGGTCTCTGCCGCGAGCGGGTCCTCAAGTTCGTGAGGCTATTAGATGGGATGCGCGGTAGTCGATATGTGCATCAAAAGTGCAAAGGTCGAGTTGGATGGGGTGCCAGGACGCACCCCTGGAAAAGTCGGCGTATGGCTCGATCCAGATACCCCTATTGTTCTGCGCAATTTGGCGCGACTGGAGTTTTTGTAAATAAGCCGCTGGGTCTCGCAGCCGACAATGCATCTTTTCCGCATTGAATGAGATGAATACCGGACGATGAAAACGCGCCTGGAAGAGGAGTTATTTCCGTCCGTCATCCTTCTGAGGTTTTCGATCCCCAGTTGGAACACTGGAGTCTTTTCGGAAGCCGCTCTGATTGTATTCGCCACGCTCCAGCTGGCTCAGGTGTGCAAAGGACGCCACGGCGGCAGTTCTTCTTGGTATTGAACTCTTGCCTGGCGTTGGACCTCTGACCGGTGTTAAACTTCTGCATGGTATTGAACTCCTGACCGGTATTGCACTTCGCCTGACTGGTCTTGGGTTTCCGATCGGTATTGCTTCCATCGATGGGTAAGGCTCTTCCAGGCGAATGCTCTGGGAGCTTAGGTTTTCTTGAGACTCGCGCACTGATTCGGGCAGACTGCGGAACGATTCATAGTTGTACTCCCTAAAGTTGCTGGGACGTGCCGCTGCCATTGGCTGCGGAAGAGGGGCGATGGTGCTTTGTCGGCTTGTATTCTGATTCGCGCTGCTTTGATTGCCGCTGGAAAGAGGAATTATGAAGTGGTCATACAGGCGCGGGAACCATCGGCCCAGAAACGGTTTGAATACTGGTAGAGAAGCGCATATTATGGCCAGGCAGAGCTCGACGCAGGACCAGATGGCGGCGTCGATGTTGTCGTAGGTGACGTCCCTGGAAGTTGAGACTAGTTCTATGGATGAAAGGCGGAGGATTGATGCCACACAGACACTGCCAGACATGTCAGTAAGGCATCCCGATTTCAGAATAAATCAAAGAGCCAAGGGCGAGAAACTTACAAAGACCCAAGTGAGAAGACAAAGATCAGGGTGATCTTTTGCCTTATAGGAAGCCTGATTTTGCTAATGGCCGGCAATGGGACCAAGATGATATAAAGGTCTGTAGCGATGTTGACCGCTGCGTGAGACAGCCACATTACTTTGAAGTTGACACAAACCCCATCGTGATTTTTGTGCCAAAGGAAGTCGATTGGCCAGCAGGCAAAAATGCTGACCACAGCCGTCTCGATCATGAAGGCAGCGTTGAAAACGATTCCAAAGATGGTGGCGATGCGCGTCAAGGATAGCAAGGAAAAGATGGTCAAGTATTGAAGCAACATTGAGAGCTTGACCAGGCCAAGGGCGCAGTTGTAAAATATGACGCTGATGTAGAACCACTACAAACGCTTAGCACGTCAAGTATACTCATCATGGGGACCTGTCCACTTACGTAGTATATATTTTCTATGTTCTGAGGCTGCAAGTGTTCAATATGCTCTCCCAAACCGTAATGCGCCTCTGCTCAAGCCATCAGCAAAGCCATACATTTCTTCTAATTCTGCAGAGACGTACGAGCATTCATGGCACAAGTCATTACGATGGCAAATACCTGCTAGTATCAACCAAAAGGTCTTGGTCGCATGAAATCCAAGAACTTACAAGGGCTAGCAGGATCACCATGTCATCATACCCAAAGATGTGGATGACAGTGAACCGCATATAGATACGAAGTGCGACAGCGACAAATGCCGCACAGGTCATTGCCCAAGTGACGGCGACGAGCTCGGTGGCTCTTCCGCAAACCATGTTGGGCTATTGCGGCCGAAGGCCGGAGGAGGACAATGGGGCTGGTGTGTGGGTTGGAAAGACCTGAGAAGAACGGAAAGTGCTTCACCAGGTGAAACAAAAGGTCTGTCGACATTCAACGCACACGGGATTCATCAAAAGCGATGTCTGTTGAAACTCTTGACTGAGCTAAGGCCGAGCTGTTGGCAGACTGTGCGATCCAAGGGAGTCTAGCTACTAGCTTGACATCCCTTTCACAGGAGTAGACTCTAGCACTTGAACGGTTACCAAAGTGGATAGAGCAAGTCACCTGATGACGTTCCTTTCTCTCTTTGCATTCGCTCTGCTCTCGCGCAAATTATGTCGTCCTGTAGCACTGCGACATGGATGATGATCATAAGACAGGTTGGACTAGCATCTCTGAAGAACAGCATCATAGCGGGGGCATGAGTTGACAGGATGTCGGATTTGTGAAGGAGATGGCGAGCAGAGGTCCAAAACTGGTAAAAATCATTTTCTTCGTCGACCATAACATGCCTTGGCCGAACGACGGAGCTCTCCCCTGGGCAAACCCCCTTGGGCGCCATGGAAATCATTCAACAAGGTTTCGGAGGTCCACCGAGGTCCTTGCGGTCTGAGGAAGGCTTCCCGCATATCACTAGCCACACATGTTGATGTTAGCACGGAACAGGTCTCGATGTAGCATCCTAGGATGAGACTGAGCAGTGAAAGTGATGGAAGAAGGCAATGCTGGAGTGCTTGGCAAAGGAAGCGGAAGTGAGTGCGGTGGTCGGCGCGGGCCGGCTCTCCCGCCCAACAACGCGTGTCGTCGGAAAAGCTCCGGCTGGGCAACCCATGATGAGGCAATGGCGGGCAAACGGCGCCCAAGCTCCAATTAACTTAGCATTGAACCTTCTCTCAACTTTCCTCCCTCTCCCCGGCCGTCTTTTGCACACGCCCACCATGTCCGGAGGCTGGAATACAATTGAGTCTGATGCGGTTTGTGCGCCACCTCCCTTTACATGTATCTTGCGCGCGCGGTCGCCCGTCGCAGCGACTGACTCGTCTCCCAGGGTGTCTTCACATACCTCCTCCAGAACCTAGGCGCCAAGGATGTCCAGTTTGAAGAGCTGATATCCCTTGATTCGGAGTCGCTCAGGCAACAGAGGTAATTGCTCCGAGAGCTCCGAAAGTAGCTGCTTCATGGCTAATTCAAGGCACATGCAGTCCTGTCTATGGCGTCATCTTCCTCTTCAAATATCCAACCGACGAGAAGCCCTCCGACAAGCCCAAGGACGGAACTTTCGACTACGATGCTGCCGAGAACATTTTCTTCGCCGCGCAAACGATCCAGAACGCTTGTGGCACTCAGGCTCTTCTGTCGGTCTTGTTGAACAAGGATGGCGACATTGACATTGGGGCGCCGCTTCGTGATTTCAAGGACTTCACCACTGCCTTTCCTGCAGACGTAAGTTCGCCTGTCATCCGCTGCTCAGTCTTGGCTAATGGCATCAAAGCTTCGCGGCGAAGCGCTGTCAAACTCAGATCTCATTCGCGAAACCCACAACTCCTTTGCCCGTTCGTCCCCATTCGTCGACGAGACCCAACGCACCGCCACCGAAGACGACGACGTCTACCATTTTATCGCATACACACCAATCAATGGCAAGCTGTACGAGCTAGACGGCCTGCAGCCCGCACCCATCTCACATGGCGATTGTTCGTTCGAAGAGTTCCCCGACAAGGTCATACCGGTACTGCAGCGTCGCATCGAGAGATACCCGGTGACGGAGATTCGATTCAACCTGCTGGCCATGGTTCGGGATCTGCGCATTAAAGCACGAGAGATTGGCGATGTGGAATGGCTGCAAAGGGAAGAGCAGAAGCGCACATCATGGCAGTGGGAGAACGCGCTGCGTCGCCACAACTTCATTGGCTTCGTTGGCGAGCTCATGAAGGGAGTGGTGAAGCAGAAGATCAAGGAGGACACTTATGACCAGTGGGTCGAAGAAGCCAAGACGAAGACTAGGACGAGGTATGAGGAGCGCAGGAAGAAGGGTGTCGCAGATGACATCTGATCCCAAGATGCTCTACTCTTGCTTCCGGAAACCCGCAAATACCGAGGCAAGTACACCGAGATACTGCATGGCAACCATCGATCATGAATGAATAAAAGTCATGGAAAGTCTACAAAAGGCTTCAAACTTCCATTACCAGTCATGTCCCTTGTTGACTTGCAGATGTTAAAGATCGCCATAAGGCGACAATGCTCACACAAAGCACAAACTCCCGATCGACAGCCTCTGGACCACTTGCCAACATGGCCAAAATGCAAGATACTAACAAGGTGGCTGGGTCGCTGATGGCTCAACTCGCCATGAATGCTCCATGGTGAGGTGGCGCCGGACATTACGACTGCGCTGGCGAATACGCGACAGAAGAATGCGTGTGATTTGCGCAGAAGTGAAGTGGCAGGCATGGTCGGTACGGGTAGGTTTCTGGATGGATGGCTAAAGGGCTGTGAGAGGTGGAGCAGAGAGGCGAGTTCAGGGATTGTGTTTGTTGTTGCTGGGCCTACAGTGAGCGCCGTTGAGCTGGCGAAGCGCGATTGGGTCAACCCTGCCAGGTAGGAAGCTTGCCTGCAGCGGAGCGGCTAGCGAATAATGCTTGCCGCCATCCTTATCCACCTCTGCTTGCATTGTTTTATAGAAGATTGGAGCAAGTGTTGACATTTGTGTCTTCACTTTTGGGCTTCAAGCAATTTTTGTTCTTCTCCCTCCTCGACTACACCACTATTTTACAACGACCTGCAGCTCATAGTATAGCCACCCACCCACCACCTGCAGGATTTCAATTCAAGCCCATCACTTCAAGACGAAAGAAAAAAAAAATGCCACCAGTAACATTGGTCGCAGAGGCTCTCTCCACTTCCTTCAAATGCGCGGAATTCGCCCATCCACCGCCACACGACGCATTCTTCATGGACGCCGACGCCGACGTCCCTCTCCCCAGCATCGAGCGAAACGGTTACGATGACATCGCTTTCAGACCCTCGTCCGCTTCCCTCTTGCTATCTCGCCATGGCAATAGTAGCACAACCACAAGCAGCAGAGCCAGCAGCCCGTCACGCCGCCACAACTTGATGGTGGCAGCAGACGATTCTCGGACTTCTACACCCGCCTCGGATTTTTCATCGTCGTTGTTATCGAAATATGGTGGTGTAAATGGTTCGGCCGCATTCCACGCCACTGCCACTGCCAGCCCCAGGTCTAGTTTGACGCCTTTGAACGACGCGCATGGCTTCAAAACCACGGTGGCGGGCGGGAAGAAGTACCCCGGGTTGCTGCATCCTCATCCGCACAGACAATCAAAATCAAATCTTGAATCGCCAGCAACACGTCTAGAGAGCGACTACGAGCAGCAGAACCACCACCAAAGCGGTAGCGAGAGCAATATGATGGCACATGCAGACGACACGCAATCGACTACGCCGACGTCTCGACGGCAACACCACCACCGCAAACACCGAACGCACAAAAAGCCTTCCTCCACCCATCACTCGTCTGACGCCCGCGATACTCGACCCCTGATTCTCCTGCACGCAACTGTCCTCCCCGTTACGCCCCCGGCTCCCCTCAGCACCATGGCCGCCGCCAACATCCCCTGGCACGTCCGACAAAATTGGCGGCTCCTCGAGCAAAAGCTGTCGGATCCGGTCCTCATGTCGCGCGGGCTCCTGCTGCCGCATCCCCGCGACGAGTACGACCTCCTCGAAGAACGGCTGCTCGAGGCGCTGGAGCTCAAGACGCCGCGCGTGTGGCGGTGCGGCCATTTCTACGGGAGCGAAGAGGCTGATGACGCGGGCAAGAAGAGGGCAGACAGTGCGATCGGGACGGACGAAGAGAGACCAGAGGGTCTGCAGGAGCGCGCGGCGGACTCGTCTCCTGATTCCAACGCCCTCGACTCGTCTGGCTCCGACAATGGCGACGATTCAGACGACGCGGCTAATGCCCCTGTCTGCTCAGTCTGCTGCGAGCCTCTGCACGTACCGCCCTCGCTCGACCGCGGCGCACCCAACCGCTGGGACATTCGCATCTTCGCGGCCAACGGGCTGATGCGCAGCTCGGCGTGGAGCGCCGCGTGGAGCGAAATGGAGCGCGTCGACGTGGCCATCACGCCGCTGCTCACGTCGGCGCAACGGCTGGCGCTCGCGGCCCAGGTGGAGCGCGAAGCGCGCCAGACGGAGCAGCTCGAGATGGCACGCGTCGAGGAAGCGCAGCGTGAGGCGGCGGACAGGGCCAAGAATGAAGAGCTGGGGAGAGAGAGGCAGCGGGTGAGGGAGATGGAGAGGGAGAGAGCGGCGGCGCTGGAAGTGGCCGAGAGACAGGAGGCTGATAAGCTGCGGTATATGGCTGCTGCGGCGGTGGCGGCGGCGGCTGAGAGGAGAGTCATTGAAGAGAGCGCAAGAGACACGGAGAGACTGCGCGCGCGCGAGGTTAAAGAGCTGCAGTTGGCGAAGAAGAGGCAAGAGATGGAGCGCAACAAGGCCCTTCTCGCCGAGAAGCAGCAGATGCCGCTGAGCAGACTGCTCTGCAACTGCGCCGTCGTCTTTGCGACGGACAGGCGCAACGTTGCTGCTCTTCTCCTGGGCGTCATCGTCGCCGCATTCTGGCTTTGCTTTGGTGGCTCAACTGCCGCCTCTTCCTCTGGCATGGCCCAACACTGCAACGCCAATGTCGACGCATCTTACGACGTGACGCCAATCTCCTCTGTAGATGGCAACCCTGCGAACAACTCGGTCCTCCTCCCCTTTGACGCAGTAAGCGCGAGCACTGCGGCAGTCACGTCGACTGTGACGCTCTTTCTGTCGTCTTCCACTGCCTCCCCTCCCACCGCGTCAAATGTGGAATCGATCATCGCATCCCAAGCCTTCAAATCGAGCAATCCGCCCGCAACCGCCGCCGTCGAAACTCTCGAACCCGCCATGGCCAACGACGAGTCTGCGACCAACATCGCTTTCGACGCAGCAGACGGCGGATCCGAGAGACAACTGGAACACGAAACCAGCGTCGACGAGGACAAGAACGGCGACACTGACGCAACCGGACCGCAGTGTCCGGCGCCGGCTACAGCAGGCGAGGATGCGCTGTTCGGCGCGGTCTCCTTGCCCCTGTGTTCGCTGGACGCAGATGGAGGGAAGGATGAGGACATCATGAGCCGACGGGAGGGGCAAGGGAGGGCAAAGGAACTTGATGATGACGTTGTCGACGACGAAGCAGTCCCCGTGGTGGCTGTAGCGTAGACACTTCTCAGTGCACCCATCCAGCCTACCGGTATGTTACATACGGCCAAGGTTCCTATTTTCAAGATGTTGGTTCATTGAAGGAAGCGATTCGAGATTTGTGTCGGATGTAGATTGAGGAAGCAGGTACCTAGCCAGGTGTGTCACCACCGCGTAGCGAGCGAAGCATCGTCAGTTCATTTAGGCAGACCAGGTTTCTATTCATTGAACATAAAGGAGCAGCGCCAGTGTGTGTGCCACACTGTCACCATCGCCGCCTGGCTTTGCATCAGTCCATCTCGCTCGCTCCGCCGTCGTCACCCACGCACAAAGACCAAGGCCGCAGTCGAGAGCAGTGAGAGAGACAAGACCAGAAAAAAGAAAAGGGATGAAGCACGTGGTGATGTCTGATGTCTGCGGTGGTGTGGTGGTGGTAGTGGTAGGGGAAGCGGGTGCCAGACTGCCCTGACCGAACGAAAGACAGTGACGTGACGGACAAGGAGACGAGTGACAAAAATGGGAGCACAACACACGCATACGTCCGTACATGGTGGCATTTCTTCACACATGTACCTACCCGCCAGAGACGCAGACCTGGTATCAATGCCGACACGTGGTAGCAGTGAAGGTGGTGGTGGTGGCTGGCTGGCTGGCTGGCTGGCTGCTGCAGCGCATGGGGCGGGCGAGGGTGGTACCGTTTCCATCTGATGGACTGGGGAACACGGCGGAAATGGCTGGATCGCTGGCTTACAACCAAATCAAGATGAAGGACCATGAGGGTAAGTAAAATGAGGAGGGAGCGGGCAGAGCGAGTGGGGAAGCAAGGAGCAAGAGCGTGTGATCACACTATTGTCGACACATTTGTCCCCCCCCCCCCCCCCCCCCCCCCCCCCCCCAAAAAAAAGCCGTTCGACAGGGGAAGAAACAAGGCAGGGCAAAGGCTCGTCGTCGAATGTGATTGCTGAGACGACGGCCAATTTAGAACACGGCGGCGAATCAATATTCGTGGGGGGGTGGGAAGCAGGATGATTGGGAAGTCGCGGATAGTGGTGGCTGGCTTAACGTCAATACCAATGACCACGAAAATCATGAGAGGGAAAAATAGCAGCACACGCCAACGTCTCTTCGCGCATTCGGCGTCGCGGTGCGGTTCGGCGCGGCTCTGGACCATGTGGTGTCTGCCCGTCCGTTCTGCCCTACGACAGGCTGCGCCACAAAAAGGTGTTCTCTTGACTCGAGACGATTGTCCTCGTGATGCGAGACGATGAGCAGAGTGAGGCGCGCGGGCCGGCGGGCTGTCAAGGCCGCGATCTTTTTCGTGCCCGGCGCAGCAACACAGCAAATGATGATTTGAGGATTGGGAAAATACAACGAATCGAAGGGACGAGCGCGGATCAGGGAGATCCAAGACAGAGGGCTGTAGGTAGACGGTGTGGTGAGGGAGAGAGTCAGGGAGCGCGGGGCTGGGGGAGGGAGAAGAGGGCACGGGCGTTGGATGCTAGTAGCCATGTGCCTGCCTGCCTGCTTGCGAGCGAGTCGTTACAGGCTCAACATGGTTGTTTGATATGGTTGTGTCGTACGATGTTTAAATGACGGGCATATAGCCATGAAGAAGGAAGGTTGGTAGAGGCTGGGCGATGCTGCAGGGCTGGACAAGGGAGGCCGGAGCCGTGGTGTTGAAGAGGCGCGGGCGGCGGCTACGGACGTACAGCACACATGGAGTTGGATTCTCGGCGGAGGTGGACGATCGAAGGAGAAGCAGGTGGAATGGAATGGCTGAAGCGGGCAAGTTGAAGCGGGCGGCGTGAGGGGACTCCGCAGGCGTACGCGGTGGATGTCGGGTGAGGTGGGTGGGATGGAGTCGAATCAGGCTGAAGTTCGGTTAGGTGCCTTGACGGGCGGGGACGGCGCGAGTTCCGGTCCGTCCGGCACTGGAGCTGACTCGGGACAGCGGGCAGCGTCCAGCGTCCAGGAGAGGGCCTGCGGGCAGCGGAATGTCCAAAAGTTGAAGACGGAGTCTCGGAAATCAAAGATTCGGTCGTTGTCGCTCGAGACGAGGAGCCAGAGTGCTACGGCCATGCCATGGTAGGGCTGAGGCCGAGGGTCGAACATCTCCTCGGACTTAGTAGGCTGTCGTGGCCAACGGGCCGACCGAACGGGAGAGGTGTTGGTTGTGATCGTAGAGAGGACTTGGACCTCACGTCGACAGGGAGGGAAACACGATAGGGCTGCTCTCTCGGGCGTGCAAGCGAGCGTTACAAGGCGGCCTTGTGGCTGTGCATGGATGCCCGCATCGAGCAGTCCGTCCATCTCACTCTCCCCTTGTCCGGCACCAGCGACGACAAAACTTCGGTCGGTCGGGGACGGTCAGGTCGAGCCTCCGTCAGTGCTGGGTCTCGGACACGCCGCCCATGATTATGGTCATCGGCAACCTGGGCCGCGCTTGGCAGCCAGTTGGGAGCCCACAGCAATCTGTGTGCTTCCTGGTTCCGGTGCTGTTCCCCTGCCCTGCCCTGCCCTGTCCTGCCCTACGGACACGGCCCCAAACAGCCCACTGTATAGACTTTTGTGCCCTGACCTACCCTGCCCTGCCGTGGCGACCTGACATGGCCCGACCGTGGGGAGCCAACTGCCGGTGATGCAACGACGAACCAGCAACGACGAGCCTGGAGTATTCATTAGTGGTAGCGGAACGGAGCGAGTGGAAGCCAAGGAAGGTAGACGCGGCGGGAGACGAAGAGAGGCCAAGGGAACCGCCGCCGCCGCCGCCGCCGTCTTCCTCCGGCGCAAGTCCGCTGCTCGCCTTCTCGGAGCGGCAAGTCCAGATCCGATTCTAACCCACGCTGCCAGGGCGCCAGCGACGCGAGAGAATCCAAGCCCGAGGCAAACAGCGGTGGGATGAGGGCTGGAGTGGACGAAAAGAAAAGAGACACTGTGCTCAAACACGATTGGACGACGACGAGGGGAAAAAAGGGAGCAAATTTCGAAAAAGGAAAAGGCGCTCAATCATGTTTTGAGGCGGCAAACGCTATTCAACCTTTTTTCTTTTTCCCCTCTCTTCGGTTGCAGTAGTGGTGTAGCCCAAAGCTGCAACCATGACGGCAGACACGCAGTACCTGCGGCACGGCGCGACGCGATGGAACATTGGAAGGAAAGGAGGTGCGTCGACGCGACGAAAAAGACAACATGAACCTCTGCCCTACCTGCACACTCCAACACCGCAACTTGCTGGAGAAGCATCCGATGTTGGGGAAAGGGGGGAGCAGAGAGATCTCGGGCGAAGACGACGCACGAGGGCCAACGAAAAACCCCACCGCACAGCACCGCATCGCTGCAAGGCGAAAAAAAAAAAAAAAAAAAAGAAACCGGAGCATGGTCGCCCATGGCATGGCATTCATCGTCGCGTCGCTGGCTGGCTGTGCCGGGCCATGGTGATGATGATGGACGACGACGGGCGTGGGTGGATTCAATCCAACGGATTCTGCGGGTTGATGCTGATTGATGCCCCTTGCTAAGCCCCCCTCCCTCCCCGCTCCGTTGGCCATGGGCCATGCACTGACATGCAAAAATAAGGCTGTACTCTAGTCGACTGCTGGGAGAAGGCTGAGCATGTTTCCTCTCTCGCGCTGCCCTCTTCCCTCCGTCCGTCGCCGTCCGTCGCCGTCAATTGCTCCACTTGCTACATGGCCGAATCCAGTCGCTTCTGCGCCCTCAAGTCTTCCTGCGCATGTCCACGCTTGCTTGTCCACCGCGAGGCGGATGAGGCAAGCGCGCGAGCCGGTGTCGAGCGGTCGCCGCCGAGGCTGGTACATCGGCACCTAATCTCGATGCCCGTCTGACCGTCCTGTCTTGGAATCTGGTGCTGAGGTGAGTGGGTTCTTGATGCCAATGAGAGGCATCAAGCCCTCTCTTGCCGCGAGCGGCGGCGCTAGCCGTGGGTCCTTCCTTTCTTTTCTCTTGCCCCATCACCCCCTCAAAGCTACCACGCGCTTACCATTATCCCGTCTGCGCTCGCCGCCTGCTTTCATGATTGCTGCGCTGGCTGCTCTTCCTCACTCTCTCGCGTGCTGTTGCCACCGCTTCTCCGCCGAACCACTCATTCCATCGTGAACACCAAGGTGACGCTAGAGCGGACGCTCTCGTGCGCAACAGGCAAGAGGCAACAGTCGGGCACGTTTCCCTTCGGGCGCTTCGGCAAGCAAGCAAGCAAGCAAGCAAACATGCTCTGCTGGCCGCCGGCGCGCGCGAGCGAGCGAGCGAGGGGCGGGGCGGGGCGATGCATGATACATGCATTCAAACATGCATACACACCCACATATCCTGTACATACATCCAAACAACCCATTGTACATGCCCATGGGTTGTAGCAAGCATGCAGGCATTTGTCCGGCATGGCATGCAGAGACGGGGGAGAGAGCCACGCGAGGAGCGTCTCTAGAGCCGTTTTCCTTGTTAGCCTCGCGTACCATGCCTGCCGGACAGAGCAAGGTACCTAGGTGGGCGGGGAGAGGGAGGGGTGACAGCTGTCCATCAAACCATGCAAGCTTTGGACAAACACAACCACGCTACTCCACTGCGGTCTGTCTGCCCGTCCTTAGCTAACGAAATCCTTTTCTTCCTCTTTGCCACTCACTTCCAACAAGGAACGCAACGCGAAAAGACCAACGCAGAACGGGCGGATCGAGTGGAAATGGCCCTGGAGATCGAGTTCCGTGCAGTAATCACCACACCGCCCGCCGGCAAGCCCGACGCTATAATGCAGAAGGCACGCAAGGAAGCTCACTGATCAGATTGATTTCGGTTTCTGCCTTGGTGCCTGCTTTTGCCCGAAGACACCAGACAAAAAAAGGTTGGCGGGAGGAGTTCGTTCAGTGAGAGTTCGCTCGTTGAGTTCGCCGCCGCAGGGCACTCGCCTGCTTCGTCCCGTCCGCCAATCGCCACATGGAGAGCTTGTTGTCTTGGGCTGCCGCTGGCGTGGGTGCTGGATGTTGTGTGTGCATGTACAGTTTGCTGTGAAGCGCGCCACCTGGCTGATCGACTGACCCCTTGGGGGACCCGTGGAAGATGTCTTCCTTATCATAACAGCTGGCGATGCTATTGAAACTCAATTCTTCCATGGCCCATCCCGTGGCGTGTGTCTCTGATGTCTCGAGAGACGGACTTGTCGTTGAGAGGTCGGGGGCAGGGCAGGGAGGCAGTCAGGCGGTTGACCGGTCCAGTCCAGAAAGACGGCAGTCGTTTGATCCGGTGTCAGGCCACATGTCTCTTCTCCGACCTCCTCGCTCGCCAGCTCTCCTCCTGTCCTGTTTGGCCTCGCCCTTCAGTTTAGCCTTCATCGTCCACGCGTCGTCGACCGGCTGCGTGCGCGTCTCAAAAGGCCGAGTAGAGTTTGTCCGCTACAACCAGCGCGACGCAATCGCTCGCCGCCGTTGCCTGTGTCTGCTGCCTCCATCATCTCACCCAACCTCCCCCTGCCCTGCCCCGTCTCGTCTCCCTGTTTGTTTGCATTGTAGGCTTCTGCCGCGAACTCGCTCGGTGCTGACCCCTGACGGCCCCGAGTTTGTGTGCGTCGACGTGTGTCGTCACCATGCCGGTCAGCTAGGAAGGTAGCGTAGTGGATGGCTAGGCTGCGCTAGGCTGACCTTGTCGGCTTGCTCCCTACCTGACCTTGACCTGTTCCTCGAGCGCTGGAAATAGCCGGCCCGAGTGCGAGCGAGCCCCCCAAGGACCTAGCTCCGCGGAGCAACGACGCGCAGGGGAGTCATCGAGGGCAGTTTGATCGAGTTGTCATCGGCGTCTCCATGAATGAACAATTTGGAAAAAGACAGGATGCTGTGGGAGATGGAGAGAGGGAATCATGGAGTTGGTGTGGTATCGATTAGAGCATCATCATTACTTCGTTCCCTTCTTTTCCCCGCCCGTCATACAGTCTTCCCTTTTGCATATCTTGCGCGTCGTACAAGTCCGTTGAATGAAAAAACACCACGCGGCTGCCTGTGCCCATTGAATGATCGAATGAGAGAAGACACGCGGGTCCTTGCTGATTGCGCTTGGTGCTGCCTGGCTTTGCTTTTCTTTGAAGGATTTCGTGCTTCCTGCCTTTCTGTCTACGCTGTACTCGCCTCAAACCCCCTGCCCTGACCAGCTGCTCTTGCTTCTCCGTCGTCAACAACGAAACCCACAAGAACTTCGCCTACTTCGCGATTGCGCCTCCTCGATCGCCACAAACGCTGCATTCTTCTCCCGCAAACCCATGCGTCGAATCTGCTGCCAAAGAACTCGAAAGGGACCGTAGATTTGAAAAGATCCACCTACCTTTCTCCCCTAGCGCCGGTGTAAGAAGAAACGTGATGAAAGAAGGAAAATAAAGGAAAATAAGAAGGGTAAGCATGTACTGAGAAAGCAAACGAAGGACGCTCGAGGTAAAACTCGCTCTAGCGCGCTTGCTTGCTTGCTTGCTCGCTCGCTCGTGCGCTTCGACTCTTTGGTTGTGCTGATGAACAAGGAAAGGGCGTTGAGAAAGAGAAAAGGGGAAAGATGAGAGAGAAAAAAGGCCCTAGATCGAAAAAGGATAAAAACTCCAGGAAATGCAATCGACCTAGCACAAGCTACAGTGAAGGTAGGTAGTTACACGTGCTGTCTCGACTGCCAGCCTCTACCGCACAGGTAATGATGGATGGTGGCGGCATCCGGATAAAGAGGAGGTAGGTTTGGTGGAAGGAGAAGGTTCAAGGGTTGCGTAATGGCGATGTAAAAAGAGACTTGATGATGCGGGGAAAAGGATAGAAAAGATGATGCTACCATGCCAGAAGACTAGGTCACAAGGATGATGAGATGGGAAAAGGGTTTGGTGAAAGATTGAGGTGGGTGGAATGGGACGAAGATGAGAATGATCACCGAGGTGGCTCTCGAGCAGCCCCCTCGCACTCCTCGCGATCCGGTCCCGCAGCACTGGGCACCAGCAGCCAGCGTGTTCGCGAATGCGATGGATGTGGCCGGGGCAGCAACAGCAAAGAACCGGCGTTCGCCATCCCCGGTGCGCTTGTTTAGAGTTTGTGCTTTTGTGCATACGCTTCGGCGACTCCGATAGCCGCTCCGCGTCCGTCCGTTTGTCCGTCCTTGCTTTCCGTCGAATGTCAGGTGTGCCAGGCAAGCACCGTCGGTGCTACGTATCGACCATACTGGGATCCAGTTGTTGAGGCACCAGACAGCTGGAAAACCGCCGAAAGCCATCAAGAGACGGTGACGTGGGCTTCTACGGCGCCGCGCGGGTCATGTCATCCTTGAAGAAGGCGCGTGGAATGTTCCGGACGATGCGAAAGGGGGCGGAAGGTGGACGAGCTAAAGACAGTCACGTTGGGTCGGCAACCCATGGCCTCATTGGCCATCCAGGCAGACAGCCTTGGATCATGACTCAGCGAGCAAGACAGGCATTGCCAGTCCAAAGCTACGCTTCCCTGGCCGGAACCCCGGCTACGCGGGCCGTCCGTCTTGTCTTGTCCAACTTCATATCGCGTCTCTACCCTTACCCTTGAAGCAGGGGTCTTGATTGTCGAATCTGATTTGAACCGGCGCCGAGTGGTGGTGCTGGTGGTGCGAGTAGCCGCCTTGGTGGTGCGGATAAGATCGAGGGCGGAAAGGGTCACCGTGGTGATGGAGTGTGTGTTGAGGAGACTGATGATCCCTGTGGAAGAAAACGATATCGAAATTTCAGCCTCTCGTCCTTTTGTCTGTCTAGGTCCATACCGTCGGAGTAGTGGCCACGAACCCGCCGGTGTTGTACCCAAGTCCTACGACACCCCCACCGCTTCCAAAGCTAAACACGGTGTCGTCGTGTCCGTACCCCAGTGACGTTGCTGCTGGGGAGCCCAGGGGTGATGAGTAGGCGCTGCTGGGCCGCACATAGTCGACGGCAGAACGCGGCACCTCCAGGTATGGTGATCGGGCCTCGGGCATGATTCCTCCCGGCGTCTGGACGTGCAGAGGAGAAGCGGCAAAGGCTGGACTCAAGCTTTGTCCGTAACCGTACTCTGCGATTTGGCTTTCGAGATCCAGATTCAGAGTGTCCAGCCCATATGGATTTTGCTCCAGATGCAAGTCGACATTGTGTTGACGATTCCACTCACGCCTCGCCCGGTAGTTGGAGGCCGTCTCGCGAGGAAAGTCCATGAGGAAGGCAACTGTCGGCAGGTTGTGGGCATATCCGTGACCCGCTTGTAACGCATCGATGTATCGTACAATCTCCTCGAGGGGTATGAGAGCGTTGTCGGCACAAAACCAAGCACCGATATCCGAGAAGACAGGCTCTATAGCAACGGCCACGGCGTAGAAAAAGGACAGTACGAGGAGGACGTTGACGTCGCCGCTGCGGGCGGACAGGAGGGATATCGGCACCCAAAACAGCCATTTCCGAAGCGCGTAGAGCTGTTGAAACTGATCCTCTGGGGTTTGCGGGGGATTTGAAACTCGCAGTCGCTCAATGTATCCTTTGAGCTGGTCCAACCACTTGCTTTCCTGTTCGTAGTTGACCAGGTACGGTTGGAGTCGTTCGATGTTGGAGTGTACGAGCTGCAGTGTCGCCAAGTGTCCACGACGAGCATCTGCGCTGATGAAGGAAGGGGCGTTGTTGGAAAGCGTCTGCGGTGGATTCGATGCTTGTTCGGTAATGTAATCCGAAAAGGCCGATTCATGTCTCCACGACTGCATCGCGCTGGTAATCTACAGAAAGTCAGTAAAGGTCGAACGAGTTGAGATGAGTTTCATCGCACCGTCTTGATGCCCGTCATCAAAGAAGCCCATCCCCGCCTAATCTCGTTAGCACCAGTAAACACACCGGAGTCGGCAAGAAACTCACCAGTCCATTGCTTGCCATGATAGCAGCAACGACGAGGCCAGCACGGCGTCCGAGTTGGCTCTCGAAAAGTTGCCAATGGCTTCGTGGAGGCCCTTGAGGGCGATTGCGCCGTGGGCAATGGCCAAGTTCCTCGTCTCACTCGACTGCGAAATCCAGGCGAGATGGGAAGCGGAGAAGCCGTAGATGGAGTGCATCACAAAGGGATAGGAGGCTGCGAGGCTCAAGAACCTGCAAGGGGCGAGGTTAGTAAGTTGGTGGGATGGTGAATAGGAACAAGGCCCAGCCGAGTGGTGCATTAGGCCCACTTACTGCGGCATATTTCCGGCCCAGATGGTCAACTTGGACGTCCTACCCCGGAACATTTCGGTCGTGATGGAAGAAAGGTGGTGGATGAGGCGGAGTTCGGTTTTGGAGTAATACATCCATTGGGGCTGTGGATAGACACCCAGTTCCGGAAAGGGGAACTCGCCGGTCTCTTTCCAGATGTCGACCGTGGCCTCGATCTCGGGAGTCCAGAGAAGATTCGGCCCCTGGGCCTTTGGACTGTCCGGAGCGGCCGAGTTGGGGTTGTCGTTGTAGTCACAGCGGACTTGATGCTTTGTACAATTTCGACTGCGGCCATGAATCAGTAACGATGACAAATTTTTTTTTAGAAGAAATGACAAGCTACCATTGGGGAAATGTCTCGTCGCAGCGAATGTGCCGCTTCTTGCACGTCTTGCAGCCTTTGCGAGACTTGGTGTGGCTACGGCGCGAAGGGCCACCACCGGGACCAGCCATGACGAGAGAGGAAGTAGGAGAGGGAGGAGGCTAAGACCGGGGACGGAGTCGGTGATGGTGTTCCGGCGTTGGGGTCGCGGGAAGCAAGGCGATGGTGAGGGATGGCGATTCCAGAAGGATAGAAGTTCTGGAAGGAGGACAGGAGCGGATGGTTGGATGCGTCAGTCGGGCCAAAGGTTTTGAGGCTAACGAAACGAGCGTGACGGCGGAAAGCCAAAGCGAGTGTTTGAATTGATTCGGTGGGCAGGGCAAGCTGAGCAGCAGGCTACTCTTATGGCTTGTGCGAGGTTCCGTAGGGTTTTGCTCGCAGAGGGAGGCGGGCGCAGGGACTGGCCTGCATGTCCACAAATAGAACCACCGCTCGACTTGCCTAGTCAGTAGTCAGCGCGTGCTCGTGGCCGTGTACTGCCTGGCATCAATTAACCTTCTCCACGACGACGCTCAACGTGACCACCCGCTGCAACGCTCAAATGCTAAGCTCAGCACACGGATCCAGGCACACGGTCCTGTTTCGGGGCGAGGGGACCACGGACCTGAGCAGTGCCCAAAACGGCCTCCTCCGCATGTAGTAAAGGCGTGCTGGGCTCATGCTGGTCACCATGACTTACGCCTCAGCCGCTCCATGATGGCTTGCATGAAAGCAGACCGCCACCCCCCTAGCGCTTGCTTCCCTTGCGCCCGTCCAACAACGCGGGTGCCCTTGACTTGGTTGACACTTTTGGCAGCCGGGCCAGCCAGCCAGCCGGGTGACACGTCTTGCCCTCTGCCCTCTGCCCTCTGCCCTCTGCCCTCTGCCCTCTGCCCTCTGCCCTCTGCCCTCGGACGGCTGAAGGGAAAGAAATATACAGCCAGCAGGTCGGTCGGTCGGTCAGTCAGTCAGTCAGATCGCGTCGAGCATCCGCAGGTGCATGCCACACAGATTCGCTAACCCTTTGGCACTGCAGCGAGCGCCATGCCAAAAATAGCCCTGCCCTGCCCTGCCATGCCATGCCATGCCATGCCATGCGCCCATGGCCTGCCTGTCTGTCTGGCTGTCTGGCTGGCTGGCTGTCCGTCTGTATGCTGGATGGAATGGTGAACCGAATGGCTCTCCGGACATCCGCGTCGAGGCTTGGAGTTGAGCGGAGGGCAGAGGAAGCCAACACAGCCCGCCGGGCATGAGTTCCATCCTTTCCTGTTTGCTGTCGATCGGATGTCGGGGTCGCGGTCGGGGCAGCGTCGGCCGGCGCCAAGAGGCGAACATGAGCGACACCACACGCACCGTCTCGCGGCCATGTCGCTGGAGCAGGGCTGGCCGAGCAGCGTGGCTGAGCGCTCCGAGTGGGTTGGCAACTGGAGACGTGCGAGAGACTGGGTGTGGGAATGCGAGGTGTAGCACCGGTAAGGCTGAGAATTGCAAACAAACAATCCTTACCCACCACACAACGTCGCATCGTCAAGTCACCACCACCATTTTCCCTTCTGCTTGTTCTCTGTCTGCCTGGCCTGTCGGGGGGGGGGGGGGGGGGGGGGCCCGGCTTAGCTGACCTTACTCGCCCGCTCCATGCTCGATTCAGTCTCGCGCGCTGCCAATTGGTCTAGCTGGCTTGGCACCATTCCACATCCCACATCCACATTGCCCATTTTTAGTCGCCAAAGACTCCAAAAACAGCCAAGCCAGCCGGTCGCTACCGTATGCCATTCCATTCCATCCGATGCCATGTGAGCAGAGCCCTCCCCCGAGCGAGAGACTGCATCGTCATGTCATCATGGCCGGAGCGGAGCGCCGCCATCATCGTCACAACCTACGGAACCCACGGCCAGCTCCATCAGCACCATCATCATCATCATCGTCACGGCATCCGGACCAGACGCAGCGCCACCCTCTCCCGACCAGACCGCGCCGGGCAGACCACTGCCTGCACTGCACAAAAAAATATTGGCCAGGTACACAGTCGACCTCTGCGGCGCAGCCCTACCCTGCCACTCCGAGCCTAAGAGACCTGACCCTTGCATTGCCGGCGACTTTTGCTGCCCGTGCTTGCCGGAAGAACCGCCGCATCTCGCTCGTCAGGCGAGCCGCCCTCGGCAACTTTTAGGCACCTTGGGATCCTCGGTCGTCAAACAGCCAGACGAGGGAGAAAGAAAGAAAAAAGAAAAAAGAAAAAAAGGTCGATACAGACGACTGCGCTGCCCTGCCCTGCCCTGCCCAGCCCAGCCGCTTCAAACTGCACTGCGGCTCCGCGAGGAATGGCCCGCTCCAACCCAACCGCCTCAACGGCTTCCGTCGTGCGTCGGCTGCTCCCCGGTCGCTGCGCGAGACCCTGCTGCCCTGCCCTACTGCCCTGTCCTGCCCTGGCCTGCTACGGCTACCTAGTTATGCCCTGGCACCTGGCAACCCAGCCAGCCAGGACGGCTCCATCGTTGTCTTGACTGATGTCAGACTACGCTCTCCCGTAGACACTACTGCTGCACTTGCACCACGTGCTCTCGCCAATTTTCCCACCACTCGCTTCTGTCCCTCGGCAACTTTTGCCTTGTCCATCATTATCGTCACTGTGCACTGTTCCTCCCCCCCTCGGCGCCCAGAAATAGTCATTTTACCAAAATCCGCTCACTGGATTTCTGTCGTTTTTGGAGAATGCTATATCGCTTTTTGTTTTGTTGTCTCGTTGTTCCGCTCGCCCTCAGCCCCCCAAGTATGCAGCTGCTAACCAACCGCAAACAAGAAGCAAAAAAAGAAAAAAAAAGAAAAAGAAAAAGAAAAGAAAAGAAAACAGGGGAGGGGGCCTTCGGGGTGGCGTCCTGAACAGACGACCTACCTACTGCTACCTAAGGTATCTACCTAATTGACTCATGGTCTAAAAGCTACTAGTCTGCTGCTGCTGCTGCTGGTTCGGTTCCTCCGCCGCTGTCAAGAAAAGATCCTACCGTCCACTACTCCTCTCTCGATTCCTCCCGCTGTCCCGCCCCGAAAATCTGATCGACGGATGGATCAAAGGAACCTGACTGCTCCGCGACACCGACCACCACCTGCGCCCACATATCGCTTTCCCCCCGGGCCTGCCTCGCCACCTAACGTAGTTGATCCCCCTGGTCAGAAAAAAACAAACCCGTCGACTCTTAAATAAGTGCCGACCATGCAACGTGCCTGCAGTGCTCAGCGCGTACAAATGACAGTTCGCTAGAAATCAACCACGAAGAAAGAAAGAAGAAAAGTCTATGTATGCCTGTCCCTGGTCCCGTCTCATTACAGTGCCCCACGCTTGCTCCCAGAGCCAGCCGAATCGTGCATTCGCTGCGTCATCGCTTCGGATCCATCATCCGTCCTCCAGATCCCTCGTCGTGACGTCAACTGTGCATGGCATCAATGGATGCTGCTTCACAGGCTGTACGCCTGCCGCAAAGCCTGCTCCTTCTCCGGCGGCAAGTGGTGTAGGAAGCTGTCAAAGTCCGGAATCATGTTCTTGTACTGTGACAGTGCCTGCTTGATCGTCAGCAACGCTTCATCCAAACATGAACCTTGTTGACTTACCCTCGAAAACGGCTCCGCGGGTCCGTCCACCTCCGGCGAAGACAAGAAAACTCGGGGTGCAGACGCCATCTCGGCAAAGAATTCCAGCAGGCATTGTTCCATCGCCTGCGGATTGCACAGCACAATGTAAATGAATCCCTTGAGCGCATGTCCTTTTTCGTCCGTCCAGTCCACGTGCTTGATTGCGTTGATAAAGAAGGGCGCAAACGTTCCCAGGTGCGGTGCGAGGGCCTGTGCGTTGCCAATGCCCAGTCTGCCCAGGGCGATGGCAGCGTTTTCGTTGAGCGACATTGGCATCTTGCCGTTGAACAGAATCGTAGCAAGTCTTTGCAAGAGCTGCTCCACGTACGGAGCCATGCCCTCCTTTTGGCGCATCGCAATCTCGCCCACTGACCAGCAGGCGTTGTTGACGACGGAGAAGCTGTTGTCCTCAACCTCGGGGACCAAGTTCTCCAGATCCAGCTGAGATATCAAAATCTCGAGCAACGAGGGAAGGAATGGCTGAAGCTGGGGGAAGACGTAGATGGCGCAGTCTCCCAGCAGAGCGTACGCAGATTGGCGCACGTCATTGTTGGGGTCCTTCATGCAGTATGCCAACAGCTCGAGCATGTTGGGCTGCGACGTCGCAACGAGCTCCGTGCTCTTTGGCTCGTCAAGCGCTTGGATAATGGCACTCATCAGGTCCAGGCTGGTGACGAGAAAGTCCTTCTCGGGCTCGTCGAAGCCGGGGTTGTTGGCGGCAACAAAGTACTCCTCGAGGTTCTGATGGATGATGTTGATGCACCTTGTGAAAATGGGTCTCGCAAACGGCGCAAACAAGTCTCCAAGAGCCGATGCGATGTACGAGAGACACTCCAAGAGGGGGAACATTTCTCTTGAGCGATCCGAGACCTTGTTCCACCTTTGAATAAGCGCGGGCATGAGAAGGTCGACGAGCTCGGGATTTTTCAGGGCCGGTCCAACGTGCTCGGCCAGGGTCTGAACGCAGTCGTAAAGGATGAACATGTTGCGATCCTTGTACCGGGCAAAGCATTCGACAAACTGCCGAACAATGACCGCACAGTACGGGCTCAGTTGACTGCCGGCCTTCTCCTCCAGGTTTGCAAAAGCTGACGAGGCTGCCTCCTGAACACGCTTGTTGCGGTCGAGCATGCGCTTGAGGATGCCATCCATCATAGGCTCAAAGTACTGCTGCTGGCCAGCGGGGTCTAGATGCGACGCCCAAGCAGAGTAGCGTCCGAGGGACCAGCAAGTGATCTGGCGGACGACGGGCTCCTTGTCGTTGAGGAGTGTGATAAGGTATTGAGTAAGTTCGGGCAAGTGAGGCAGCACAACCTCCATGCAGCCATCCGCAACGGCTCCGAGGGCCAGGACTGCAGCTTCTCTGTTGGGCCACTCCTGATGCTTGAGGTTGTCCTTCAGGTACGGCAAGGTGACTTCGAAGACGGGCTGATGGAAAACAGATGCCAAAACGTCCAGCGCCGCGGCTGAGCACTTTCTCAGGTTCCACTGGTCTTCTGGATTGCCGTCTTCGTCGTCATCATCATCATCAAAGTCATCAACTTCGCCTTCGCTCAAGTCGTCCCTGTCGCCAGAAGTCGCGGGAGCCGCAGTCTTTTCTGGATTCGACGCATCCCCGTTTGTTGCCGTTGACCGCCCGGCCTTGGAGTGGGCAAATGTTGGTTTGATATCCTCTTGTCTGTCCTCTTGGTCTGCATCCTCGTTTTCACCCTCCAGTCTCATAATGTCGTCCTCGTTATAGACCATGCTCTCCAACAAGACTGGGACAATCTTGGAAAGGTACGGACCAAGCGAGCTCCGCAAGTTGTCGTCCTCTCCTGCACAGAGCCAAAATTCCGCGGCATCGAGAGCCAGCTCCGGGTCATCAACGCTGCGCTGTTGGACCAGCAAATAATCGACCAGGCCGCCCATGTGCGGGATGACTCTTTCTGGACTTATTTCCGCAATATGGAGAAAAGAGCGGCAGACGTACTTGCGCACTTCGCTGCTCGGGTCAGTTGCCAGGCGGAATAGGGCCAGGAGCATGTTGTCCAGGTTGTCCACAATCGCGCGGGGCTGCTCTGGCATGAAGGAGTTCAATGCAGCCAACGCGTTTGCCCGGACCTTTGGAATGGGGCTGTTTGTGAACTCGACGAGTTTGGGCACGATAAAATCCAAAGGTCTGGTGCCCGAATAGATCTTGTCTAATGCGCGGCGGTTGTCCTCGCAGATTTTGAGAAGTGCACCCATGGCTCCCTCTTGAGCCTGAGGCGAGACGGATCCAGAATCATTGGAGACCAGGGCGATAAGATCCGAGAGAATCTGGGGCCATCCAAGAATACCGCCTTGCCGCACGACCTCCGTTATGACGTTGCCCGCGTAGCCCCGCATTTGGGCATTTGGATCCTGAAGAACGTTGATAACGACGGAGCGAATATAATCCTTGACGGGGTCGGGAATGGCCTTGTACGAGGTCTTGATGTCGTTTTTCAGCATTATGGCTGCGGCGCTTCTTGCGAGATGGTACTGTTCTGGGGAGAGGTCGACGGGAGCGGGAGGCTGGCCGCTGGACAAGAGGAATGCGAGATAATTGTCAATGTCCGGCGCGGTCTTGGCCTGCTTGAGCATCTGGTCGAGCGAGTGTTAGGTGTGCGTCCAGGGCAGATGATCAGACGGGAGCAAGGGAAAACGCACTATTTCGGCATTCTTCTGTGTTGTGGCATCATGACCGCTCAACGAGTCCTTGAGACACTGGGCCAGTTGCCTCAAGGGCTCGGGCTGTGGTTCCCAAGTCATGGTGGGGCAGGTGTATTGTGTTGGTGTTGCGCGTTCGCTTGATGGAGGGGAGTAGTCTGGAGTCGATTTGGAGGGGTGGTGGGGCAGGTTCGAGGACGGTCTGAGTATAAATGCTTCGCACGCAAAAAGCCAGTCGCTGGAGATGACAGCTGCTGAGTAGCGGGAGGTGGTTAGCAGAGGTCGCTGATGCAGGAGGAGGGTCAACAGCACGAGGCCGGTGCGGGACAAAAGTGTGCTACGCGAGCATGCGCGGTACCTTGAGCGGGTTTACTGTGCGACGGCCATGTTCCCAGATGAAGCAAATATGGAGCGTGGCTTTTCAAATCGACAAAAAAAGAGCCTTGTCTGACGGCGAGAAGAAATCTTTTGCGAAGATGTCGGCAGGACGGGCAGATGCAGGAACGGGTGCGCTGTCGAGACACGAGCAAGAAAGGGCTGAGACGTCGCTGTGTAACGGGACGAACAGCGGCGGACGACGGTGGTAGAGGTCGAGGGTGCACGGGGAGAGGGTTTGAGGCTCAGGTTGTTGGCGCGCCGTGGAGCAACAAGCTTGAGTGAAGGCGAGGCGGTGCGGTGCGGTGCGGTGCGGTGCGGAGCGGTGTTTGGCGGTGGTGCGGGCTCGACAGTGCGGTGCAGCCAGCCAGCCAGCCAGCCAGCGAGAGCGTGGTCGGCCAAGGCGGGCAAGCAAGCAGCAAGGGAGCGTCGACCTCGCGCGACGCAACCACAATTCTGATCTACTAACTTATTCCCACATGTCAAGTCGTGTGCTTTGTTTCTAGAGGGCCACGGGAAAACGGCCGGACATCAGTCAAATCTTTCGCTTCCCCGGGGCTGCCTGGCTGCTGCTGTTGGAAGAGGTGGTGTGGCCACGGGGCACCTGTCCTCCAACCTCAACCACATCTGTCCTCTTTCCAACCCCGTCCTCCGCTGTCACTGCACCAAGCCGCGTGTTTGAATTTGTCCATGTCATGTCCATGCACGCGTCGCACCAAAGCAGGAACGCCATCCTGTCAGGCTGAGGCTGCGCGCTCTGTCAACGCTGCGCTGGCCTCGGAATTGTCAGTCGTCCTCCGGCGCACGCCCTGTGTGTGTGTTTCTGAAGCGGAGGAGCCGAGTATAGGTCAAGGTGGGAGAGCCGAGAGAATCCCCCGTTGTCGCAGAGCAGAGCTAGACGAGAGCCACGCATCCTCATGACAACCGGGACGAAGGCTTGGTGGAATTGTCAAAGCTGGGGTTGAGAGCAAAGCAAATCCCCGGATGCTGCAGTGACACGCACGGCTGGCGCTGGCGGATCAACCATGGTGTATGTACTGTGCTCCAGGCCCTTATAACGGTGCCGGTAGAGGTTCCAGTTGGCCAGGAGACGCGGGCACGTGACTGGTGAGCGTAAGGGAAGACTCCTACCGCACCATCCATCCGAGCTTTCGGCGGAACATGGCCTGACCTGAGGCGCCGGTTACTGTAACTTGGTGGCAAGGCAGATAGAGGCAGGGCAGGCAGGCAGGCATTGCGTCTCGAACGCTGCGTGCATGCGACAACGACTGCTTCTGTTGCTTTCATTCATCACATTACCGGACTCCGATTCCACCTCTACCCGCCCGCCCGTTTCCCTACCCTACCTACCCTAACCTACCCTACCCTACCCTACCCTACCGCCTCTGCCTTTCCTTCGCCTTCTCCTCTTCTACCTCCACTCCGCCATCTCACTCTCATCCACCGACTTTCGTCTCCTCTCACCGTCGCCCATCTTCTCGTGCCCAATCGCCTGCCCGCCAAGGGTGACACCGACTCGACGTCACCTCTCACGACCGCGCGCACTGAGAGAGCCCCATCGGCGGGGCGCACACGGCGCAGCAATACCTTCCTGGCCCCATTGCCGCCTCAGCCACTCCTACTGCTTCACCTCGTGCATCGCTACGACACGATCCAAATCCGCTTCCTCAGCCCACCCGCTCTGCCCCGGGCAGCTTCGCGACCGCCAGCATGCGACTCCCCGATCCCCACTTCCTCCCGCCGCCCTCCACCTTGTCCACCCACCTCCGTCCCTCGCATCCCACCAAAGCCTCGTCGCCGCCCTTTGTCGCCTCTGAGCCGACCGCCATGCATTTCCCCGCCAACGGCGACCTGTCCATGAACGCCAGCCAAATGAGCTCCACGGGCAAGGGCATCTTGGTGGGCATGCTCTCAGCCTTTGGCTCTGCAGCATTCGTCGCCATCGTTTTCGCAATCATCTACTTCTTCAAGTACACATCTCACGGACGCATCTTTCTCGACCGAATAGGCAGGCCCGGTGAATACGATGACGAGCAAGCATTTCTCAAAGAAGAGGCAGAAGCCTTGGAGGACATGGACGATCTCCAGCGCGCCGAATACCTACGAGCAAAAGGTACGTCGTTGCTATCCCCATGTCGCATTCCAAATCGGCGCTGACTGGAGCCTCTAGCATTCATACAAGCAAACCCTCCCGAATCCGCGCAAACGGACATTTCCTTGTCTCAGTTCCTGGCGATCCAGGAGAAGGGAGTTTCAGCCTGGGAATTTGAGCCCGAGCTCGAGATCGCCAACTGCTTTGTCGAAGGCCGCACCGAGGTTGAGTTTTTCGACTCGGAGTGCAGCGTGCAGAGCAACCTTCCCATCCCCAAGCAAAACGAGGTCTACTACTGGGAGGCCAAGATTTACGATAAGCCGGAATCGACGACGATTGGTATCGGTTTGACCACTAAGCCGTACCCCCTCTTTCGACTTCCAGGTATGCTTGATTTCGCTTCGCCTCAACCCGTGTTTCGGCTAATTGTCAGCAGGCTATCACAGGACTTCCATTGCATACACTTCACACGGCACGAGGCGATTTAACCAGCCCTTTGCCGGTACGCCCTACGGGCCGACTTATGTTCAGGGCGACGTCATCGGCGTCGGTTACCGCCCCCGAACTGGCACCATCTTCTTTACGCGCAACGGTAAGAAGCTCGAAGATGTTGCGCATGGCCTCAAAGCTCAGAATTTCTTTCCTACTATTGGCGCCAACGGTCCGTGCCAGGTGCACGTAAACTTTGGACAAATGGGCTTTGTTTTCATCGAGGCCAATGTAAAGAAATGGGGTTTGGCGCCAATGACTGGCTCGCTGGCGCCACCGCCACCATACGGAAGTGAGCAGGGCAGTATTCTCCTCGAGGGCGGAAGAGAAGGTGTGCGCGAGGGAATGGGATACATTGCGGCTGGATATGCACACCGCCGGAGTGGCAGTCAACAGGTCCGAGTGGGCAGAAACCAACCCACTAGCCCTGGACCTCAGCGATCTCCCACCGACATCTCACTCGCCCAGCTGAGTCTTGTGGACTCAAATGAAGGCGACGTGGGTGAAGGCACGAGCAATGCTATAGCCTCTGAACCAGCCTTCACCGCCCAATACGGAAACGTTCCCCCAATTGGACTATCCGAAGCACCGCCCGAGTACGAATCGCCCCATGGCAGTCCGCTTACGGAACACCTCAGCCACGAGGAAAACAACCCTCTCCTCGGCCACCGAGGCTACGAGCCCCCTATACCCACCTACGACGCTGCCATTGCTGAAGACAGCGAGAGGCGGGGACGCAGTGATACCCGGGGCTCGCGCTCATGAATTTGACGACATATTCCTACCCTCCTGTACATTTTGTGTCAAAAACTGATATCTTTGCGCTTCGTTTTCATCTTTTTGAATCTTCCTTCCGGAGTCGCGTTCGGCGATCATGGCGAATCGGCGTCAACACACTGTCTTTTTTCTCTTTCATTGCGTCTCTTCTTTTGTGCTGTCTTTCTAGCATTGGGTTGCAGATTGTGCTAAGTACGGCTGGATTGGATTTTGTTTGCGTCGATTATCCAGGCCTGGCAATGGCCTCATTTCTCCTACTCCTGTTTGCGAAGCCTGCCACGGCGGGCCGTCAAGGCGGCGATGGTGGCCCTGTCAGCTTACTCTCATCCATCATACATGGCGCTCATCGTTTTCGGAAGCGGACGACACTGCACTGGAACGCCGCAACGGCACATTTTTCTGCAACAAGCAAGCAAGCAAGCAATCAGACACAACAAATCTACTCTTCTTTTGTGTCTTGCGGCGTTGGGGAGGCAACTTCTCAGTCCGCTGGTGGCAATGGGCGGCTCATGAAAAAAACGGTTTCATTGTCAAAACGTCAGTTTAGCGATCAGGATAGATACCATATGCGGATTCTCCTTTCCTAGTCTCTCGTGTTCTCGTGTTTCAGTATCTCACGGTGCGTTGTCTGGTCACTCAACTTTTTACACGACACGGTTCGCTGTGCAAGTTGAGGGAGAGTGATGACACCTCCAACTTTTCCCACGGCTGATCTCGGCAGTCTCAATCACGACATTATGAGATGCCCCGTTCAGTAATCTTCGCTCTCGTCACTGCTGCTCTACCTGCCGAAGCAAATCTGGTTCGACCAAGCTTGCCCGCCTCCTGCTACAAGATGGCCTCGAGTCGTCATGCAAGACAAGGCAACGGTCACTCTGTCAGTGACTTCGAGCGTGTCTTGCTAGGTGCGGCTGCCCTCTCTGTTTCGACCACGGCATGGTTGCACCAAAAGCCGCGCTACACGACAAAAAGAATTGGGAGGTGGTTAGGCGCATTGGCAGGCCTCAGCAGGGACGGTAGCGGCATTCAAGATTTGTGTCGCGGGCTAGAGTGCTTGAAGCAGCGGAATAAGAAGCATTCGAATTGTGGCTTGTGGAAGCAGACGTTTGTTGGCGCTGCAATTCTTGTGCAATGCAGTCATGATTATCTCTACGACGTCTGCCTACATGAATGGCACGATCACGACATCATTCGCCCAAGACAGCGGTCAACGAAGGTATATATACATTCTTTTCCAGGTCAAGATCAGTGACTAGCAATCTCACACACACGATGGCTATACAGCCAACTCCAAACCACTGCCGTAACCTTTTCGTCCAGATCCATCCATCACCCACTTGTTTTCCGCAACCCTCATTTACCTGCCTGGCGTCCTGTCTTCCAGGAGCCTTGGGTCCCCTCCGTACCTGCCTCGTACCTGCGCCGATTTTCCGTTTCAAGTTTCAGCCCTGGCGGAGCTGAGGAAGACCGGCGGGGCTTGGTGTAGGCAGGCAGGCAGCAGCAGCAGCAACAACAACATGCCAGCCATCAGACAGCCCCGTGTCGAACAGACTCGATCGATTTGAATCGATTTGAAGAGAGTCAACCAAGTCGGAACGAGCCGAGGCGCACACGAGTAGCTGCCTCGTCATACAACAGCTACGATACAGTACGTCCAGCACAGGACGACAGGAAAGGCGCAGGAAAGGCGCAGGAAAGGGAGAAGGGACGGGGAGTTAGTTGAAGACACGCAGCCAATTTCAAGCCTCCTCGTAAGCAAACCGGAGCGAGAAACCGGAGCTAGCTAGCAAGCTGTCTGCCAAAGAGTTGGCGTGGCCTCCTCCTGCTACTGCTGCTGCCTGCGATGACGACAGTGGTAATGATGATGCCGCACGGTCGCCGTCGATCAAGACCAGGAACGCGCGTGTATACACGTGGCTATCTTGCTGCCTGTCTGCCTATCTGACTGCCTACAGCGCCAGATGGCCGTCATTTCTGGTTTGGTTAATGGACGGTGAAGGGGGAGATTGTGTGGTGGTTTTGACTTGTTGGTGGAGGATGCCTGATGTTATGGTCTGTTTGTTTTCTTGATGTGCAAGAATTTCATGCCCGGCGCAGCGCTTTGCGGGTTTTTAAGGGGATGTACGTGCGTTCGTGCGGAGACCATCATGGAAAACTCGACACCCGGCTGTGTACCGAGTTTCGATTGATGAGCTCCGCGCCTAGATGTGATGCGTACGCCGATGGAATTGGAGATATGGTGCAAGAGAAGTGTGCGAACAGTGGATGGAGACACACTGAGGCTTAGTAGGAAGAAGCGTCATTGTATTGTTAAGACAGAAAAGGGGCAATCATGGCCGATTCATGTCACTGGAGGTGAACAGGAAAAAAGCGTTCACGCTTATGCTACCAATGGTGATAAGAAGCATTTGATCTCTCCAAGCGTATCGACTTCATGAACAGTCAAGTAGGGAATTAGATTCAAGGGAATTTTGAGAGGCGATAGGGAAAGCGGCAGGGGTAGCGCGACAACGCAACCAGGGGGCAACCTTTCCAAAGGTAGTGCAAGGGGCAAAAGCTCCTCCCCAAGGTATCCCTCTTCGCATGTGATTAGAGGGGAGGTAGGTACGTCAGCGGCTAGGTGATGTAAATTTGGCACCAGGGGAAAGAGAAAGGGGAAGAAACAAAACTTTGTCACCTGTCACTTCCTCCACCCTCCCATATCCACAAGGTAACCACTCCAACGCCTCCCCTCCACTCGACCTTCTCAATCAATCTCTCCTCACAAGACTCACTTACCCCGCGATACTTCCAAAAATCGACCAACCTCCCCCCAACCTCTGTTTCACTTGCCCCTCCATCAACACCACATCACCTACTTTACCCGCAGCCCTCTTCAACCCAGCCCCCGTGACGCTGAAACGCCGCGTGAAACAGACGGCCAACAAATACCGCCTCTTCCTCGTTCCTCTCGCTCACTGCTCTCCCCTGATCCCACACACCCCCCAGCCAGCACAACGCAGCTGCGCATTCGGGTCGGCGCGAGGCGGCGCGAAGCGGCGAAGCGACGCGAACCTGCGCTGGTCTCGTCTTCCCAACCTCCCTTCTTCTTCTCGCCCGTCGCCGATCGAGGACGGGCGGCGCGCCCAGCCAGCGAGACGTCTTACAACGCAGATCGAGATGGGGGGGGCCGGGCCGGATGAATTGGTTCAGGAGAGTAGGCCAGCACCAGTACAGCCATCATTGCTTCCAGGGGCGCTGGCGGCTTCTTGCGGCCTGCGCTGCCGATGGCTAGTTGGCTGATCACTGCGGGAATTGGCGGTGGGTTGTGTGCTGTGCCTGTGCCTGTGCCCGGTCTGATGGCGTACAGCGAGCGATTACTGAAGCTATGCGAGCCAAGCCGCTAATTGGGCTTGCCTGTTGCAGTGAGCAGTGAAGTGGAGCGGACGGATGATGGGGTGAGGTGCGGGCAGTGAGGAAAGAGCGAGCCAGCGAGCGAACGAAAGAACGTTGGAGAAGGCTCAAAGGAAGCGAGCGAACACGGACTCCCGACTCGCTTGGAGAAGATGCATGCGTCTTGTGCGTGGAGAGCTACTATAGGCGGGGTACAGTGGGTATGTGGCTAGCATCTGACGGCTTCTGAACGAAATGCAACTGACAGGGTGAAAGAGGAAAAGATGGCTGTGTACAAAGATGTAGAATTAGCAGTGCAAGCAGGAGTGTGGATGCACAGTCAAAGAAATGGCCAAAAGTCAAGGATGAAAGAAAAGGAAGAAACATGGTGCACAAGAAAGATACTTCGGAGGTACATATCCATCTCTTGACCATCCCGCGATCCGCATCGAAGCAAAAATCGCATCCCAGCCATCAATTTCAGACGTCTGGGTCCGCTCGCATCGTGTCCAGCAACAGCCGCAGTCGCATCGACCAACACCTGCAGCCAGCCAGTCAGTCAGAGCAAAACCAACTTTGACACCGTGCTACATAAATAGCTCAGCGCGCGGCGACACATGCGGCGGTCGGGCCCAACCGCAGTATCCCAAGTCCCGGTCCCAGTCCCGATGCCGTCCCGTCATCGTTGTCGTCGCCGTCGTCTCTCCAAGCGCGAGCGCCTCATCAAGCAAATGCCTCCTCCCTCGTGCTAGCCGGCGCGGCTCGCACGCACGAGATTCCGGACAGGCGATACCCAACCGTAGCAGGGATGTCTTGGCAGGCGATGCTTGAAATGCGCATGCAAGAGAGAGCGCGTTGCATGGATTTTAGGTTGGGTTGCGGTGAGTTCGCGGGCTGGGGTGCCGCTGGGGTTGTGAGGGTAAAATAGTGCCTAGGCGGTAAGGAGCCGGCCCGATTGTTTGGCTGCTTGATGCCTGTAGGTGGCCTGAAAGAGCGATGCTATTTTTTGCCGGGTTGCTGCTTCAACGGGGTTCCGTGAGCGCGGTGGTTTATTGGGAAAAGAGAAGTGATAAGAAACCGGCTGAATGGGAAGCATGAGGGTTACAATGGAGGACATGTCTGAAATCAAGAGATGGTCTTGACGATAGCTTGTACAGGCTAGATGCGCTTTTTTCCCAATATTAAACTATCTCTTTTGTGATTGACAATAGGATCAGTAGAATTGAATGACCGAGTATGCATATATGCATGGATGAGGGGCGGCTCGTTGGCATCTCTGCCCATGGCCGTCTTCGGGGAAGAAGTGATGATACAGCGGCGAGGGTGAAGGAAAAAAAGTAGAAGGGGAAGTGGAAATGCAGACCGCCGGACCGCCAATCGTCTGAACCTCCATATGCGCCTTTGCCGATAGTGTCGTAATCGCTCGTCAATGAAAGCAAATCTGGGTGTCGACACTCCATGTCGATATGAGCACCACGTCTTTTGCGCCGGAGCCTGTCATCATCGTCATCCAGCGTGGCAGCTGTATTTCTTTCCTGTTACCTGCCTGACTTCTTCGTCCAATCAATCTCCTACCTTAGCCTCTCCGAAGAGTTGACACCCTTCCCTGCCACCCACCCTGTGCCCGTTGCGCCCTTCAACGGTGCCAATCCGTACCAGCAAACGGCTGACATGCCAAGCAAGGCGCTGAGCGCACTGAACGCCAATGCAACCCATCCTTTGGTTTGGAAACCCGATGGAAGAGGTGCGGGACTCGTGTTTTGACCCGTCAAGTCGAGCAAGTCGACAGTGTTGCCTGCCGCATTGCCTGCAGTGGGGACAGGCGGATCATTGGCGGCGCAGGCGGCGTAGTGGTCTTGAGGAATGGCCTTGCCGCCGTCGAGGAGCGATTGAAGCTGCAGAGGGGACTCAACCATAGTCGCAATCAAACCGGAAGCGACATGCCTGTCCAAAGTCAGACGCGGTCTAGATTAGGCATGGGTTCGGACAAGCGGGCACACATGTCGTGCAGCATGGGAGTACAGTGGCGCTGTGGCGGCCCAATGCACTCCCTCGCTGCTGCATGAATAAGCAAATACGTAGCAGGATGAGAACTCACCATTCCAGGTGGCAGTGGAAGAGCCAGACTCCAGGATTATCGGCTCGGAAGCGCAGGACAATGTTTCCGTTAGGCCGGACATGGAAGGTGTCGCGCCGCATTGGGACCTCGGGGACAGTCTCATTGTTGGCAAAATTACCAGCGCCTTCAGCAGAGCGGACCACGGCTTGGAAGGCATGCCCGTGGAGGTGAAATGGATGTTTTCCTGGGTCATTGTTGTTGAGAATGATTTCGACCGTCTCTCCCTCTTTGAGGACAAAAGCATTGGTGTTGTTGCCATAGATTAGTGCATTGGTTGAGAAGTTTCCAGAAGTCAGGGCCGTATACAGCGTCGGGACCTTGGGCGCCACATAGGTAACATCGTTGAAGAAGGCGCTGTGTTGATCAGCAATGGTCCAAAATGCTTTTTCCAAGCCAGGATCTTACTAGTTGGCGCCATCTCCAAGATTGTCCATCTTTATGTTGAGGGTGAAAGAATGGTCAATTTGATCGAGAAGCTTCATCTTGTCCTGGGGTACGAGCTTGAAGTCATCGAAAGCATTGTAGTCCGACACGACCTGTGCAGCTGGTAAATTGTTGGTTGGCTCATACACGAGCCAACCCGTGACATTGTTGTTCAGCGTCGATGGGACAGTATCGAAAAGCTCCTGCGCCCCGTCAGCCACTGCCGATCAATGTTGCACGGCAGCACCCACCTCGTCCATGCTTCCGACAAAAGCAAAGTTGGAGTTTGTGTCATCTTTCGCTTCAATAATCACGCTGTATCGCTGAGCGGGTGTGACATAGATTCTGTCGGCTTCAGCTGGATCCGTGTAGATCCCGTCGACCTCGACAATCTTCATGGTATGGCCCTCGAACCAGAAATACTGCGGAGCAAAAGCGCCCATGTTGATGATGCGGAACATGTACCTTTTTCCAGGGTTCATGGCAAAAGTGAGATTTTGCGTTTCGTTAATGAGAGCTGAATTGGGAACAGGTTCAGCGCCAGTCGGGTTTGTTGCGCTCAAGAAGCTCTTGAGAAGTTGTGGCATGCGGTCGTGGTACCAGTCCGAAAGCGTAAGAACAACTTCCTCATCGAATTGGTCCTTGTATGGATGTTCTGGGTCCTTGACAATCAATGGAGCCCGAAGTCCATCTGGGTACTGGCCACGAACATGGCTGTGGTACCTGGCGGGGGTTAGCAATCCCGTGATTCAAAGTCGGACAGCGTCCATACCAGTAGGTACCGGTTTGGTTCGCCTGAGCATGTTAGAGCTAAGCGAGTCTACTTCCTCATGCAATGACTTACGGTGAAATTGTAGGTGAAGCTGCTGCCTGGGGCAATGGCGCACTGAGAGGCGCCAACAGGACCATCCATATGTGGTGTCCCAGTCATGTAAATGCCATGAAAGTGCAGACTGGTGCTTTCATTGACCAGCTGGTTGTTAACGTGGACAATGACATTGTCGCCCTTGGTGACGACCATTGGTGGTGGGGGCCATTGATTGTTGATGCCAATGACCTGACGTTTTTGTTGGCGGTCAGGGTCGGCCGTCGCCCAAGTAACGTTCCAGTCGAAGGTCACCGAAGCAGCGTTTGCGCAGAGCGCAGCAGCGAGGAGGAAGAGTACAAACGGGGCCATGGTGAGTGGATTGGAGCAGACCCGTGCTCTGATAGGAAAAGTGGAGGGTAGACCTCATATACTTGCAGCAATACGGCGCATTGGCTGCTAGATGGAGCGAGAGGTCTTTTGGAGCTAGAACAAGAAGGGATGCGGAGGGGCGTGGGAGCGGCGTGATGTGATTGACGGATATGACGGGTGGGGTTTACTCTCGGTGCGCGTCAGCCATGCGGACGAGATGCTAGCAAACGCAGGAGCGCGGAGCTGACCAGCTGGAGGAGATACAGCGAAGGAAAAAAAAGGGAGGGTATAGGCATCTGATAAGAAGCAAATAAAGACTGGGCCTCCAAACAAAGAGGGCGGCGAGCGGGACGGGAGCACGGCTGAGGCGGTTCAGACTTGACACACAGCAGGCCCCGGTCTGGTGGCTCAGGATTGTGATTCGTGACGCATTCCAATCCTGGCCCGATGTGGAGTTTGACGCGCCGGCTTCTGTCGAGGGCGAGATATTTTATTTCGTTTTGGGCGTCGTCTTGGCTGGAATGAATCTGGCGGTGGCGGGCGGGACAGGGAAGGGTGCCGCGCATCCAGCCGCCTGTAAAAAAAGCACCTGCTCGAGGCGTGCATGACTTTGCCGGGGGTGCTGAGCGACGGCGAGGCCAGTTCGATGGATGGTCATGAGCTCGCAGGATGCATCCGGCGGACGATCCGGCGTGGAGACGAGAGTGGAGAAGTCCGTCGCTGCAAGTGGGGAGCAACGAGGGAGGGAGGGAGCTGAAGAAGGAAGTGCAGCCAAAACGACCACCAAACCAAGCCTTAGGCCAAGCTTCCCTCTGCAAGCACAGACCCGGCTAGTCCCTGCAGTCAGGTTACGCTGCTCTCATGCCGTACGTGTCTATTCTTAAAAAAGAGGTGCCCCTCGTTCTCTCCACTTTGTTTGCACCATGCATGCCATGACCTTCGCCTTTGCCTCCTTTGCCTGAGCCTTCACAATGGTCAACGTCTTCGCCGTGCCCAGTAAACATCTCTGCCCACCTCTGTCGTCTGTGTTGCTGCTAACTTACCATAACAGTCTTCTTCATTTGCATGCGAGAATGCCTGGAGACGAGCATCATCGTGTCTGTTCTGCTTTCCTTTCTCAAGCAGTCCCTCGGCGATCATGACCCTACAACACACAAACAACTGGTTCGCCAGGCAAGTACTTCCCTCCTTTCAATCGCTCTCATCTGACTGACTTTGATGCAGGTATGGTTCGGGGTAGGTTTGGGCTTGGCCATCTGCCTCGTCGTCGGCGCGGGCATGATTGGCGCCTTTTACGGCCTCGGGAAGGAGTACTTTTCAAAGACCGAGGACCTGTGGGAGGGCATTTTTGGCCTCGTCGCCGCCGTCATCATCACCATCATGGGCGCTGCCCTCCTGCGCGTCTCCAAGCTGCAGGACAAGTGGAAGGTCAAGCTTGCAAAGGCCCTCGAGGCAAGGGATCATCGCAAAGACCCTGCCGCCACTCGGATGAAGCAGTGGGCCGAGAAGTACGCCATGTTCATCCTCCCCTTTGTAACCGTCCTGCGCGAGGGGCTCGAAGCAGTCGTCTTCATTGGTGGTGTTGGTCTGGGGTTGCCTGCCGAGAGCTTCCCATTGGCCGTCATATGTGGATTGACTGCTGGCTGCTTGATTGGCTACTTGATTTACAGGTGAGTTGTCTCCTATGGAACCGAAGATGCAAGCTGACCAAAAACACCAGGGGTGGCCTCGAAACGTCTCTCCAAATTTTCCTCGTCATTTCGACGTGCCTCCTGTATTTGGTGGCTGCCGGTCTGTTTTCGAAAGCTGTGTGGAGCTTTCAGCAGCACAACTGGGTTAAACTGACAGGGGCTGATGCTGCCGAGAATGGTTCTGGACCAGGTTCATACGACATCAGGCAAAGCGTTTGGCATGTGAATGTAAGTACAGCATTGACGCACAACAGGGTCAACGCGCTAATAGCTGTCCAGTGTTGCAACCCACAGGTCAACGGCGGTGGCGGCTGGGGCATCTTCAACGCGATCTTGGGTTGGCAAAATTCCGCTACCTACGGGTCCGTCATCTCATACAACTTGTACTGGCTCTCCATCATCCTTGCTTTTGGTGTTATGCGCTACACCGAGCAAAACGGCCATCTTCCATTCCTTGCGCCCTCGCCTATCCAGTATGACACTGGCAGCGGCAGCAGCAGGGAAGGGAGCAAGGAATTGAACGGATCATGGTCGAAGCGAGCGAGCGCCTTCTTTTCGACGACGAAACTGGACGAGGAAGCGTCACCCACAGAGGCCGTGCGGGAGATAAGGATCTAGGCTTTCCAGTGCCGGGGCGATGATGACTGCAATGATTGGCGTTTGGTGGGATATTTCGAAAGCATGCAAGGGTGGCTTTGTCGAGGGGTCTTTCCAGGTCGGTAAGAAGGTTGCAGCTGAACTGTAAATGGTTCAATGAGAGGAACTTCTTCAGACTTGCTGTGGACTTGAACGTGAGGCGATGGAGCAGACGCGATGTTGATGAGGAGAGGTTTCCGTGGTGCCGAGCCACCAACATGACGTTTTTCCGCCCTCCGTGCACGGGCCTCAGCACACGACCCGACTCCACTGACTGCAGTTGCCTCCGACCATCTCCAGCATCTCTTTCGCCCTTTCTCACCACAATCATGAACTGGCCGTATCCATGAATCGTTTTCGTCTCTTCTCAGCATCGCCATCTCTCCGCAGCATCTTTCCTTAGCTCGATGCCCCACCACTTGTCCTCGCAGCACAACGCGCATCCTTCGTCGACATAGCCCCCGCTAGTTCCAACAACAGCCTCCAGCATGACACGTCCCTCTCTATTTGGCTCCCCGCCTCCACCTGTGCCTACGGCTCCTTCCTCCGCCACCCCAGAAAAACAGAACGAGTCAGCAGTCACTGTCATTGCGCCTGATGGTGATTTGCTTCTTCGGGTCAAGGAGGACGAGGGTCAGGAAGGCTTCCTTTATCGCGTCGATGTCGGCCGTCTGCGTGGAGCATCAACATACTTTGACAATCTGCTCGGTCCAACTTTCAATGAAGGGGTTAGAGTTGCCAAACAACTCGAGGAGCTGCGAATATGCAATCCACGCATGATCGAAGTCCCTGCCGAAAGCCTTCCAGAAGTCACAATCGTCGACGTCGGACGGATATCACGCGTCAGCTCCATAAAGTTTTTGATGGCCGACTTTCTTCGGGTCCTGCATGGTTCGAGTCTGGGCAAGGAGCCTCCTCCGCTCACCAATCTGGCCAACCTCTGCGTGCTGGCGGATCGCTTCGATTCTTTGCCTATCTTCGCTGCCCTTGTTCAAAAGCATAAATATCTTTCACTGATAGACATGAAGATCAAGACCAAAGGATTCTCTGCTTCGACTGAGGAACGCATACGCCAAAGGCTTTTGATCGGCGTTCTCTTAGACCATCCGCCCTGGGTTAGACAAAACAGCAAGAGACTGATTATTCAGGGCTCTGGACGATGGAAGGCTGATTTTGAAGAAAAAGAAGAAGAAGGAGCTGCGTTGTGGACCGATCTTCCGGGCATCATCGAGGGTAAACTTTCAATTCCCATCTAACCCATCACCAAATTTCTGTTGACGACCTTTAGATGAATTATTCTTTCGCCGACAAGCCGTGCTCGAAACTATTAGCTCTCTACAACTTCATTTTGTGTCTTTATACTCGTCAACTCAGCGCCAGTGCAAACTAGGGTACGATTCGTCTGCCGAGTGCGACCTGTACCAACTAGGACAGATGGTCCGCTTCCTGGGTAAGATTGGGACACTCCGCTTCGAAAGTAGAATTTCAAGATCGGATGGCACCAACGGTTACGAGGGCGATATTTCAAAGCTATTGGACAATTTGCGGCAATGTCCCGAATACCAAATCGACCAAAACCATGCCCACTGCGGTCTTAGGGAAAGAATGCTCCCATTACTCCTGCTCGTTCACTCCATGGTCGATTCCTCCACTAATGACATTGGCATCTGCGGCGAATGCTGGAGAGATCAGCGGGGTTCCTACGCGTGGTCGCTTTCCAAACCGACTGTGATGTGGACCAAGGGAAACGCGTTGCGGACAAACGAACATAATTGTAGACTTCGACATGCGCCAAGAGACTTGTTCATGGCGGCACAGCGAGACTGGACTGGCGACGGTGCCATGGAGACGCTGAATCGCACCCCGATGTTTCTCCCCGGCAAACGCCCCGAATCCCGTCCTTGGTGAATCTGGCACAAGCCGAGACGGCATGTTACACGACGGGGACAAAGGGAGCTGAGACTGACGTCGCTGGAATGGGAATTCGGCATCACGTGGGAACGTTGTCTGGTCAAGGAGGGGGCGCAGCAGGCTTGATGGATCGATAGGGCCCACGCAGACGACAAGCGAAGCCAACTCAGCCCTCTGGTTGTACGCCAACAGCCCGCACAAGGCTGCAACAAGCCTCGACAAGAACGCCTCTAGTCATTCCTACCACATCATTTCAACACTGCCTCTGTGGCAATGAGAAAGAGGCGACAGTCGTTTCTCAAGGCAGAATAGACCTTGAGCCGGGGCTCTATAAAAGTTGGAGCTGTTTCTCAATGTATGTCATGAGTCCAAATCGACTTTGCGTGAAACTCTTGTTGGAAACGTTGGCAAACACCGGTTCCTGGTTACAAAAGAAAAAGAAATCCCAAGCGCCGTTTGCAAGCGACATCATCTAACCACCAATGACGGTAGCGGCCATTTGCACCTTCCTTGACCCCACCGACACCGTCTTTGACCATTCACACTCAACTTGCACATATAACCCAAACATCGTCATGGAGCGAAGGCAATCCATCCTCGGCAGCCTGCGGAACAAATTCTCCAAGAGCGGCGACAAGGGTGACAGGAGTGAGTCGAGGCTGAGCAGGGTCATGAGCTTCAAGTCGACGCGGTCCGGAAACGTTCAAGAGCATGAGAATCCCAACCCGTTCACCACGACTTCGCCACCAACACGCCGTGCTGGTAGGCTCCCTCGGACATCAAAATGATTACAAAACTAATGCGTCCCCAGTGAACGAGCCTCCGCCTGCATACACACCGCAAGCCATGCCTACACACATGACCGTCCCCGAGCCGGCAGAGCCGCGCCTCTCAACCTCGTCTGCACGCGATGACCGATTCTCATTCCTCGCCAGCTTCGACACTGTATTCCTAATCGATGACTCGGGTTCCATGGCCGGTCGCAGTTGGCGAGAAACGGCGCAGGCGCTCGAAACGATCACGCCCATCTGCACGGCACACGATGCGGATGGAATCGACATCTACTTCCTCAACGCGCCCGACTCAGAATTCCACCACAACGTGACGGTACCGTCGACAGTAACCGAAATCTTCTCCACGGTCCGGCCTCGCGGGGGCACGCCGACAGGCCAAAAGCTCGACCAGATCCTTCGCCCCTACCTCGCGCGCTGCGCTGCCAACCTGGACGGCGTCAAGCCGCTCAACATCATCGTCATCACCGACGGCGTTCCGAGCGACGACGTCGAGAGCGTCATCATCAGCGCGGCCAAGAAGCTGGACCGGGCCGACGCGCCCGCCTGGCAAGTTGGCATCCAATTCTTCCAAGTCGGCCGCGAGCCCGAGGCGCGTGAGCACTTGAAGCAGCTCGACGACGGCCTGGCCGAGCTGGCCGGCGAAGACGTGCGCGATATGGTGGACACGGTGCCCTTTTTGGGCAACGACGACGCGGAGCTGAATGCGGAAGGCATTCTCAAGGTCGTCCTCGGCGCGGTGAACCGCCGACTCGATCGCAAGAAGTCGAATGAGTTGCATAGGTGAAGGAGTACCCACATGGAGTGGGCTGTCATCACGTGGCGATGCGCGGTGGCCGACAGAGATGAGGTGAGCGTCCACGGCCGCGACGGAAGGCGATTTTCTGCGTCGGACGTAGGACCGCAGCTGTGGCGTCCGCCGTATAGCAGCGTACCGTAGGCCGCGTGGAGGCACGGGTCATGGTGGAGCAGTGGTTGGGATGGAGGCTTTCCTCACGCGGTCCTCAATCTGGGCGTGGAAGGCGTCAGTGGCGTTGTTTGCATTGCCCACCCCGGTATTGGAAGTGCTTTTTTCCCTTTTTCATCGCTCTCCATGATGAGCTCGAGGCTTATTATTTTTCTTGTCCGCCCACGCGGAATATCCTTCCTTGCACAGAAACATTGCGGAGAGTACCACCGCCAGACTGCATGCATGCACGCATGCAGGGTCTAATGGATGTGTAGCTTGGTGATTAAGACAAGACCTCGACCGACGGTCCTGTTTCTCCTTGTTTCTTCACACACCCTAGTAACTTTCTTTCTTCTTCCATTGTCAAGGCTGATGGCCACCCTTCACCTCCAATAAACGCCAGCAATGAAGCTGAATTCCAAATACGCATGTCATGGCGCATGCCGGTTCAACCCTCTCGATGATGGCTCGAACGTTTTCCCCGTCACTACAAACGGCAGCAGCCGCATGCTTCCCCTCTGCAGCTGAGTGCCCCTTCTCCACTTGCCACAGTCTAGATTCGTCTGCTCTGTGATGGAGAGGGGAGGGCTGAACACGGCAAAGCAAAAAGCAATCCACCAACTTCCTTCCTCTCCTGGTCCCTGCATATCCAACATGTCTCACAGCGTGCTTTTGCCACGCCAAAACACGGGCGGGCCCGTCCTTGCATCGAAGCAGAAATGAAATGTCGAATCACACTTTTCCTGTTTGCGGCGTGGACGGTCAGCGCGATGGGACGACGTCTCATTTGCTTCTGAGCCGTCGAGTGGAAAAGCAATGCGTTGACGGTGTGGAGTTGCGGCTTCAGCGCGTCTTGCTCCCCACGCCGTTGCGTTCTATGCCGGCGCCGAATCAGACCTCTACTGTGTGCGGCACGGGCGGTCAGCGCAATGGGGAGACGTCTCATTTGCTCCTGAGCCGTCGAGTGGAAAAGTAATGCGTTGACGGAGTGCTGGAGGCGTGGAAGTGCGGCTTCAACGTGTCTTGCTCCCCACGCAGTTGCTGACTTTACCTGCGTTGCGTATGGTTGAGCTTGCAGCTCAGCTGCTGAGGCAGTCAGTCTGCCAAAGAAGGTTCCGGAGACTACTCTGGCTGGAGGTACGACCTGACCCCGTTTCGTGAGCTCACTCTTAACACACGGCAGATTTGAAAGGCCAGAAGAGCCTGGCTTCATCCGATGGGGCTGAACTCCTCTGGGCCGAAAGAGACTGCTGCAGTGCTCATTTTCTCTCAGGCAGCGGCGATTCCGAACCGTATGAACGAGGCGAGAGGTGCGATACCAATGAAGTGCCGCCATTGCAATATCAAAGAGTAAGATTTGAGTTTCTTTGTCAGATAGCCTGATACACCGACCAAGCCCGCCGTCCCGAACGTGTGCAGTGAGATTCTTAGCACCGACCACCGCGCCAGCCGTAGAAGATGTCAAGAAGAAGACATTATACGTACAAATCAGACCAGCGCACAGTCGTCAACTCCTCCACATGCTGCTAAAGTCCGGGCCGGAAGGAGGTGACGGATCAAAGTAGCCGACCTCGCCGGGAAACGCGCCCCAAAACTCTTGCGTCGCGTTGAGGAACAGGGCGTCGAGGTCTGTGTTTTGCAGTGCGACGTCGTCAAAGGTGGACCAGTCGCCTTCGAAGAAGGCGTCGTCATCCGGCAGCTGCGGTAGCGGCGAGTATGTGCGCGAGGGAGGGCCTGTCTGGGACTGGTCGGTTGCTGGTGCCGTTGCGGCGCTGGTGTTTGCTGGAGTCGTTGTGTTGTTGCTTGGGTCGGTTGAGAGAGATGGACGCTGATGATGGAATTCAAAGGTCAGCTTTTCTTCTCGATGCGAGAGTGAGTGGGAAGAGATTCAATTACGTTTGAAGCCGCCGGGGTGTTGACTTCATCTTCTGCCTGTACTGGTGACGGCTGGAGAGCCCCATAGTCGACTATGGCGTTTCGGATCGTTCGTTGCTCCGTTTCTGGAATGCTGCCACCGCCCTCATTGCGTACTCTGCGATAGCAGGCTTGCATGCGCTTCACCGTTTCAAACTTTCTCGGTCAGCATCATCAAACCTATTACAGACGGTCGATACTCACCCATTGTTGAGCCATGGGCCATTGCTCCTTCATGTCCTTGAGGAAGCTACACCCACGGACGATTCTCTCCTTGTCGTCGTCAATGACATTGCCCATGTCGTCCTCCTCGTCGAAATGAAAGTTGGCTCGATACACTATGACGCCGACAGCTTCGTAAATGGTGAAACCGACCCAAGGTACTAGACCCCTTAGGAAGAAGCTGCCAAAGGAGACCATTTCATTGACCATGTCGCACACTGTGGTCGCGACTTGGAAGAGCTGTTTTCGCGATGTCTTACGCCACAGAAGCCAGGCATCTCTGTTCTCTTCGCTCGTGGCGGAGGAATTCGCCGAAGCGTCTGCGGATGGGCCCAGAATGGGTAGATAGGCGCGATGGAGGAACATGAGACTCATGAAGTGGATGCAGTGCATGTAGCAAAATGCCTGCCCTTGCTCCAGCGCATTGTGTGCTTCCAGTTTTCGGATGCTGTACTGAAGCCTTGTCGGAAGTGAATTGACCCACGTCTGGAGAGAAGTGGAGAGTCGGTTGAATCTCGACGAAACATCCCAAGGCAGCTCGTCGTTGACGGTCTTGGAACAAGCCCAATGCGCCACCTCGCCCCAAACATCGGCCACGCGCAGGCTGTAGCCTATCATGCCCGTGGAACCTGTTGGGATCATGGACGATAGGGGATTCGAGGAGCGGTCAACTCGCTCGCACTGGACCGGCTCCCCGAATATGTACATGTCATTCTCACAGGGCAGCTGGATACGCATGTCGACAGAAGAGAGCGAGCGCTTTCGGCCCTTGCCTCCACTCAAGAGGCTGTCCATGAGGAAGCATGTCCAGGCTGTTCGTCTGCGCTCCTCGGCTTCGATGAATTCTTCAGCCGTCGGAACAGTGGCCTCTTGGAACGAATGCTCCTCGCACAAATTGAGGATCTGCACCATGCGGATGGCCATGCCCAGATAAAACCATGCTCTTCGACCATTGCCGGCGCCCCAGTCGTGGCCAGTCAGCATGAGGAGAGCCTGAATGCGTGAGATGCTTGGGATCTCCAATTCGAGCTGGAGGATCTGCCTGGCATGAGCAGCAAAGGCGTTGCTGGCCTCTGTAGGAGTCGCGTAGGGGCCCGGACCATGACGGCTGAACCTGTGCAGCGTGAGGACGATGTAGACGGAGCTATGGCCCCAGCGACCTGATGAGCCTACCTAACGGCAAGGGCCAGAATTGACCAAGAAATCCAAGGGTCGAGAGACTTTTCAATGACGCGATTCAAAAAGGTCGGCGTGTGATGAAAGCACCACTTGTACGAGCAGCGTAGGTAGCTCTTCTTCACCTCATCGGTCAGCAGGTTGAAAGGGTCGACGTCGTTGAGCGACGTGTCGAGTCCATTTGGGAATGCTAGCTGGAGACGGCTGTCCGAGGGCGAACGGGGTTGGCTGGGAGCTCCATTGACACGATTGCCAGTGGACTGACGAGATGATAGACGGCGGCGCTTGGACTGCCTGTGTATTGCAGATGTGCCAGGAGGAGGAAAGCGGCAGCCATCAGCCTTGCCGGCAGCTTGGCAGCGATCGCACGGAGGCTTGTCGCGATGGATGCACTTTTGCTTTGCGTTTCTGCACGAGACGCATGCCACTGGATTTCGCATGTTTCTTTTCTGTGTCTGGATGGGTGGCCTGCCCTGGTCGTCGGTGGATGCTCCGACGTCAACCCTGGCAAATCTCCGGTGGCAGAAACGCCAAAAGTCGTGGCCGCGAGTCACAGTCGCCGGCCAGCACAACCATCAGGCCCTCGCTGGCTCCAACCTTGGTCTAAGCTCGGTCGAGACATGTCGTGATGGGTGTTGCAAACATTCATTGTCGTACGTGCAGCTTCTGTCAAAGCGATGGTATTGGTCGAGGTTGGGTCCTGGCTGGTGTTCGCAGTCGGCGCGGAACTGTTCCGCGGAGAGCCTCGCGCCATTCCGCCCTCTCGTCGGGTGCATTACAACAAGTCGCGTCTCACTCACTTCATGCCCGCTCCTCTCGCGCCGTCTTCAAGATTGGTCACCCGGCAGTTTCAATCATGGCCTTCCGATCTTTCAAATCCAGACGACGAGCGCAATCTGACCCAACATACATATGAATCCTCCAAACCCCCTCAGTTTCGTCATGTCTCTCCTCGCTAGCATTCGCTACCTCTACGCTGCCTTGCCCATTGCCGCCGCCAGCCTGCAGCAACCCTTTCGTTTCGTCTCAAATCACACTACCCCAGCCATGGCACCCGTCATTTGCGTTTCCCACGGCGGCGGCCCCATGCCTATTCTCGGCGACCCCAGCCATGCGGCTCTCGTCAAGTCCATGAAGGAAAAAGTCCCCGACATTTTGAGACTGGGAACATCCGAAGCACCGCGCGCAATAGTACTCGTCACTGCCCACTGGTCTGCAAGAAATCCCACCATTTCGAGCGCCAAAAAGCACGGCCTTTTGTACGATTACTACGGCTTCCCGCCAGAGAGTTACCAAATCAAATACGACGCCCCAGGTTCGCCCGACGTTGCCAAAGAGGTGGCAGACGCCTTTTCAGACGTGGGACTGCAACCTGAATTTGACGAGGAGAGAGGTAAGGGAGAAGAACATCCTTAGAAGACGTCTGAATTTGTTGACAATCTTAGGATGGGATCATGGCGTCTTCATTCCCATGCTCCTGATAAATCCCAAGGCCGATATCCCCATTGTCCAAGTATCCGTCTTGGACTCTGAGGACCCCCACGACCACTTCAAGATGGGACGTGCCCTCTCAAAGCTCAGAGAGCAGAATGTTGCCATTGTCGGTTCTGGTTTCGCCACTTTGCACAACCTCCGCCATATGTTCAGTGGCATCACCATGGAGCCGGCATTCAGGGCTCGCAGTGCTGCGTGGAGCAGTGCCGTAACCGATGCGGTAAAAGAAACCAACGTTGACGAGAGGGAAAAGAAGCTTGCAGATTGGAGAAAATTTCCCGCCTCTTACGACATGCATCCGCGCGGTCGCGCAGAGCACTTTTTGCCTCTGATTGTCTGCGCGGGTGCAGGTGGCGAGCAAGCCGCTCAAGTCTATGCCGACGAGTTTGTCGGCATAGATATGTACTCATACTATTGGGAATAAGACCAAGTGGACGTTTGTTCTTATTTGCGATTTCGGTTTCGGTCTCACGGAAGTTGGAGCATTGAGTGCATAGCCATGAGCGAGTCTTTTCCGCATCGCGTCTTTTAAATTTAGCTATATACACATTGAGAGCCTTACCTTCAAGTACGTACACAGAATGATGGCCGGACTATGGCGGTCCACATCAACGGCTGGCGAAGCCGGCAGCGGGAGACGTGGAGATAATCTGGAGCGGCTGGGAGAGAAGCCCCTTCTCCGTGATTTCCTTGACCATGGCCTGGAACTTCTCGTTTGTCATATGCGCGTCCATGGCAGCCTGGTTCTTGTATCTGAAAGGCAGAGGCACAGTCAATTCGAGTGTGCTGAAAATGAGCGGAGTGGTCTGATCTCACGTCTCGAGGACGACAATCTGGATCCTGTCGTTGTTGGACTCTCTGTGGACTTGGTAGCGCAGGGTGTCGGGCTCGTTGGCTTGGACGAATGCGGCGTGGGCGCTGATGAGCTCAAGGAACTGGACAAGGTTTCAAGGTTAGCCGGGATTCCTTTCCAGATCCTTGGGATGAATGCTCCAGGGGTCTGAGAAAAACCTTTTCCACGTGCTCGGGCTTGGGGGTCGCGACGGCGAACACGACGACTTCAGACATGACGAATGCGTTGTGTGAGGGTATGCGAACAGAGTGAGGACGAATGGGCGTGATTGACAGCGGCGATGGAGAGAGAAGGCCGATTGTTGTTTGACGATGGTTGACGATGTTTGACGTCACCCAGTCTGCATCTCGTCAAGGCAGCCGCCGTCTCCCGCTGCAGCTTATCGACGTGGTCCCTGCACCCTGCGCAACATCCCCCACCTTTCTACCAGCTTGTTCGACTCGGGAACTTTGCGATGACCGTTACACAGACGGGGCCGTGTACCACGATACATACAGCCCTTTAGACTTTTCAGCCGCAGCCATGAATCGACCCTGACGTCCAACTCCAATCTTTCCCCTGGACGGCGCATCCATGCCTCTTCGCGCTTCCTTGACGGGCCTACAGGCACTCGGCTCTCTGTTTGTGCTTGCGCGCGGCTACGGGACAAACGACTCGCTCTACTCAGGAGCCTTGGCCATTAACCCTCTCCAGGACCCGCTTCCGTACCAATTCCCATCGCTTCAGAATGCCAATTCATCGTCACTCTTCCCCATGGAGAGGTGTCAGGATGTCCAATTGGAGGAGGCTTCTATTGATGAGCTGCAGCATGTCATGACTTCTGGAAAATTAACTTCAGAGGAGCTGGTCTTTTGCTTTATGCGCCGGATGCAGCAGGTCGATCAGTACATCAGGTATGTCCGAAGCCATCCTGCTTCTCATCTCGAAGAACTTGGTCGTCTACGTGGAGACGGGATTGCGTTGGGATATACCACAACTGTCGTGGTACAAACATCCACTTGAATGCTCCCCATCCCCCTGCTGCAAACAGTTTGGATGCTTTCTGTGGCAGTACATATCTGACTTCGACAGCTCCGTCCTGGAATTCAATCCCGATGTCTTCTCTATAGCCGCAGCTCTAGACGAAGAGAGAAAAGCAGGCGAAGTGCGTGGTCCTCTCCATGGGATTCCATTTCTCGTCAAAGACAACATAGCATCCAAAGACAAGATGGAAACAACCGCCGGATCCTGGGCTCTTCTCGGTTCAATCGTTCCAAGGGATGCATTTGTCGTGGCGCGCTTGAGGGAAGCTGGAGCAGTCCTTTTCGGCAAGGCCACGCTGTCTGAGTGGGCCGATATGCGAAGGTATCTTGCGGATTCTCCACTTCGTAAAATAACTTGACACTGAGCGTAAACAGCAACAACTACAGCGAGGGATTCTCTGCACGCGGAGGTCAATCTCGAAGCCCGTACAACCTGACTGTCACGCCAGGAGGCAGCAGTTCCGGAAGTGCTATCGCCGTTGCTGCAAATGTCGTCCCATTCGCCCTCGGTACAGAGACTGACGGCAGTGTCATCAATCCTGCAGAACGAAATGGTGTTGTTGGAATTAAGCCTACCGTTGGATTGACTTCCAGGGCTGGCGTCATTCCTGAAAGCGAGCATCAAGACACGGTTGGGGCTTTCGGCAAGAGTGTTCGAGATGCAGTGTACGCTCTCGATGCTATCTACGGCATCGACTCGCGAGATAACTATACTTTGGCGCAGGACAGCAAGACACCCAGCGGTGGCTACGCCCAATTCCTCTCTAATCGCACCGCACTTTCCAACGCGACCTTCGGTATCCCGTGGGACAGCTTCTGGCAATACGCTTCAAGCGCACAACAATCCACGCTCGTCTCCATCCTCGACTACCTCAAGACCCAAGGAGCAACCATCGTCAACAACACCGAGCTCCTGAGCCGCTCCCTCCTCGTCAGTCCCGACGGCTGGGACTGGGACTTCGGCTCGACGCGCGGCTTCGCCAACGAATCCGAATACACAGTCGTCGCGGTCGACTTTTACCGCAACATCGCAACGTACCTCTCGGAACTCTCCAACACACGCATCCGCTCGCTCGCAGACATTGTAGCGTACAATCGCGACAACGACGGCACCGAGGGTGGCTTCTCCTGGCCCCGCGGCATCCCAGCCTTCTATTCGGGCCAGGACGGCTTCCTCGCCTCGATGGCGACCAACGGCACCCGTGACGCCACGTACTGGCAGGCGCTGGCCTTTTGCCAGACGCAGTCGCGCGAGCGCGGCATCGACGCTGCGCTGCAGGGCGTCGACGCGCTGCTAGTGCCGCCCGACGTCGGCCAGACGTACCAGGTCGCGGCGCAGGCGGGCTACCCCATGATCACGGTGCCAGCAGGCGTCGACGACGCCGACTCTGGCATGCCGTTTGGGCTGGCGCTCATGGGCACCGCGTGGTCGGAGTCGAGTCTCGTGCGATGGGCCAGTGCGATTGAGGATGCCATTCGCGTTGCCCCGGCGCGTGAGGAGGAGAGGTGGGGACGGACGTTGCCCAGGTGGCTAGGGTATTTGCAAAAGAATATCCCGGTATAGATGGTGGAGAGTTGCGTGTTAAAAGATGCATTGGTTGGACTGATAAGCTGTGACATTACCTCTATTGAAAAGTCATTTATTCTGCACGGAGATTCAAAACTCGCTGCACATATCAAGAGCTACGTTTGTTTGCCTTGTTCTTCTGGACCCTCTTGCTCCATTTAGATTCTCCTTCAAGCATCTTGTATATCTTCTTCGAGCCTGAATCAAGACGAGTGGTTGGAGGAGCATTCTTATTTTAAGGAAAGACTTGAAGTTTTCTATTCTCTAAATATGCACATCTAGAGGCGGAAAACGATTACGCTCCACCGTGGGGACCATGTATCCACCACGCAACGGTCGCTTTTGCGATCCAAAATAGGGAGAGAGAAAACGCCAGTTCGAAAAAGAAGAATCGTCCGTATGATCAAATCCAAGACCATCAGTAGGAAATCATGAAGGAGAGAAAGATGTCAAACAACCGGGCCGCCGCCCCTTTCCCTGGGATTTTTCCGCAACGCCTCTGCAAGATTCTGGGTATGCCACGCCACAAACAAAAGCACTGGGAGCACCTGAACGACGAGACCAAACAACAATGATGAAATACACGTGTGTCAAGACGTTTTGCCTACCACGTGAACAGCATCAAGTTGGGGTTCAGGGCAATGGGCAGGAGCAAGTGGCAGATGACGACGTTGAGAAGGGGGTAAAAGGCAGCAAACTGGCGAATCTGCCACAGGGGCGGGAAGACCCAGACGCCGCAGACGATGAGGCCGATGAGCGACAGGCAAATGGCGAAGGTCCACTTGAAGCGTTTGAGGACGCGCGGGATCTCCTCGAAGAAGGTGATGTTTTCGGCCTCCTTGGCCGTCGCGCCCCACGACATGTCAATGCTGAAGAGATGGCACAGCAGCGCCTGCGACACGTGCATCGACAGCCCGCCCAGGAAGCAGCTCATCAGCGGCAGCCACTTGAAGCATTCGATCAGGGCCGGGATGAGGGGCTTCTCGCCCGTTCGGTACCGCAGCACGCCCAGGGCAATGTTGCCCAGTGCGCTGAAGACGACGATGATGGCGAAGTAGATGCGGAACGACTGCACGTAAAAGTGGTCGTAGTAGCCGTTGAGCCACCCGATGATGAAGTAGTTTGCGAGCGTCAGAATCCAGGCCGAGCCAATGGCGTAGTACGTGCCAATGTACGCCATGATGGTGATCTTGGACGGCAGCGGCATGTTAGAGCACATGAAGTTGCGGAAGAGCTTGGTGAAGGGTCCGCGCGTCGGCCACTGGTACAGCGGGTGGAAGATGAGCTCCGAGCACCCGTATGCGTACTTTTCCCAGCGCGCCAGCTCGTCGTAGACCGTCAGAGAGACGCCCTCTTCGTAGCCGCCGCCCATGTAGGCGCCCAGACGCACAATGTAGCCTTCGGTTTGCAGACGCAGCGCCATGTCAAAGTCCTCGGACACGGTTTCCTCGCTCCAGTACTTCTCGCGTCCGTCGAGCTCGCAGTCGTAGGCAATGGTTTGAACAGCGGACCAGCGGAGCCAGGCGTTGTGACCGACGAAAGGCGCAACGTCACCGCAGGCGACAGCGTAGCGAATCTGGGTGTAGACGAGGTTGGTGAAGTAGGTGATGCCGCGCTCAAAGAAGCTGTCCGTGACGTTCATGACACCAGAAGAGTATTGAATGATGCCGACCTGGGGCGCTTGCTCCATCTCGCTGACGGCGTCGAGGAAGCAGTCCTTGGGCACACGGGTGTCCGAGTCGATCAGGAGAATGTAGTCACCCATGCGGACGTTGCCATCAGCCCAGGTGCGTCCCTCGTCCTCTTCGCAAACCTCGGTCAAGGCGCTGCGATAGGCATTGGCCTCGTCCTCGACAGTCCAGGCATCCGTACGAGCAACGGCATTGAGCTTCTCCTCGACGCGGTTGCTGACCCAAAGAGCGTAGTTCATGTTCGAGGCCTTCTTGAACTTGCCGCGGCGCAAGAACAGCTCTTCGCCCTCAGCGGGCTTCGAGTTGTGCTTAGGACGCGCGACCCAGCCAATGTTGTGTTCGTCGTAAAAGTCCTGGCGCGCGCGAGCTTCCTCTTCGGAGACGAGTTGCATGCCGTCATCGTTCATGAAGATGTTGGCCGTACCGCCCTGCATTTCGTAGGTTGAAATGGCAGCTTTGATAGACCGGACGGTGGGCGCAATGACGGAGTGCAAGCCCTCCTTGTAGACGGGGCACTGAATGGTGACGTGGGGAAGAGCGCCCCGGTCGCGGTTGAGACGGCGAGGAGCAATGCCGGAAAAGTACTTTGTGTTCTTGTGGACTTGGCTAACAGGGCCGATCAGCTGAGCAAGGTCACCGACGAAAGACTGGAAGAAGAACTGCAAGCAGGTTAGCAGCATTCGCAATCGGGGGAAATACTACTTACGACAGAGAGCCAGATGATGGGAAAGATGACAAGTACAAACGCAAAGCGCATGTAGTTCTTGTCGATCTTGGTTTGAATGGCAATCTGGCGAAAGCAACCTCCCACCGCGTAGGTGACGAGGAAAACAGTGACGCTGGTCATAATGGTCTGCTGGAGCATAGTGACGCGGGGCTTCTCTTCGCCAGACTCGGCATCCTCGATCTCCTTGACCTCGGCCGTAGCCTCCTTCTTCTCATTGTCTTCCTCTTCATCGTTGTCCTTCCATATCATGTCCATAAGAGCAGACTCGATGCTGCTCACGCGTTCGAGGAGCTTCTTTGGCAGGTCCTCCCACACGACCAAAATGCCACGGTCGGCAATGAAGGCAGCGAACTGATGCTTCTGGCAGCGGGGCAGGAAAGTGATGTCAGGAAGGACCTGAACGCGCAGACCCTTCTCGATCTCGATGAATGGAAGGTTGTTGTTGTGGAGCAGAATCTTGATGACACGCGTGTTGACAGTCATGGCTGCCTGGTGATTTGTTAGACGAGTCGACGAGACGCGAGGAATTCCGACATACCCTGACATTGAGCTCCTCAATGGCCTTGAGAAAGCCATTGGGCTCGTCTGCCAACTCAGAGGGGCAGCAAGCGTACTCGCCCCGGGACTTCTTGAGAACGACACCCTCTTCGGGCTCTCCCGTGCACCACAGCTTCTCCTCCTGTTGGGAGTGAAGCCAGTTGACCATGACATCGCACTTGATGTCATTCATTTCACAGAACGCCGAGTTGCGGATCGAAGGCGGCCGGGAGCCATGGGGGGTTGTGGCGTTTGAAAAAGTTGGGCTTTGCGGGACAGAGTTGGCTGCAGATGCCGGAGCAGTGGCTTCCTGAGTCTTCTCATTGGTCACCTCCTCTTCTTGCTTCTCATTGGTGACTTCGGGTTGCTTGTTCTCCTCCTTCGCCGACTTCGAGTTGAGGAAGTTCTTGAGACCCATGGCGAGGGTAGCGACGAAACAAAGTTTCGTGAAGAAATCTACTGGATGACGGTGGTTTGGCGATTGATCGGACTTGCAAGAATAGAAACGCGGACTGCAATCTACTCAATACCAACAAGTGAGGGCTGTAGGCGAGTAGTTTGAATGAAAGACTGAGCCAAGGGCGTGAAGCCGGTGGCAGATTGGTAAGCGCCAAAGAGAGAGTAGGAGCGTGGAGCGTGGGAGAATTGCAGCGAACGGCAGTCTACGACATTATGTACCCGTGTAGCTTCATTCCGCATGTACCGAAGGCGGCTATGGCAAGTCGAGGTGCCGTTGGCTTGATGGTAACGCCAAAGGCCGCGCCTTGCAAGCCAACAGCCCTAGTTCATGCTGGTAGCATCTCGACAGGCTATTCCTGATGACTTGCCTCAAACTGGCAATTGTGGCGCCACTGATCCTCGTTCGGGCGCCCAGTTCTGTACTGTACGCCATAGTTCTGGACCTGGGAAACGTTCTTGCATGCCGACAGTTCCCTCCATGATATGGAGACTCACAGCTGATTTTGTTTTGAGGTTTTCAAGCACATGAAAACACACACTCGGTACAACGCTCGCTGAGGCTGGAACGAGGTCCAGATTCTCGATGATCTGCTGTCGACAACCCAGGCACGTGGTGGCCACGCTTTCAAGGAGCCCAGAGGCGAATGTCGAAAGAGGATCCATCCCCAGTATCTTGTCCCTTAGATTACCACCGCCCATGGGTGAATCCAGCAGGTCGCGGAATGATGACGAGAAAAAACAGTGTCTCGAAGCGCATTCGACTCTGATCAAAACTTTTTCACTTGTCTTCGTATTCAGCTATTGACCAATGAGCTCGAATCAATGGCGAGTCAGGCCATGTTGATGAATCAGAAGCCCCCAATGGCGTAGTAAATTGATGATGACCAGTTGTGTTGTTCTGGAAACCTAATGGCTCGACCGCGCCGTGAGAGCATGAGATGATTGGGTCCGGACAGGTCAAGATATGGACTGAGAGATCAGCGTCAGCGGTATGTCCAGTGGCTTGATCAAGCGAGTGCGTGCAATAGTTTGCTGACGGAGGCGCGGGGAGACCGAGGATGAAGTTGAGAGGTTTGGTTTGGGCGGCCAGGCAAGCGAAGGCGCGAGCGAATGGTTTCGGTTGGCTGCGGGCCGCCGTGGCTAGGCGAGCTCAACCACAACCACCACCCTTCTGCTCTTCCCACGACAGCTTGTCTATCCTGATGCGTCGACAAGGACGACCAAAACCACTACCGCTCAGCCACTGCATCTGGCTAGCTTCCCGTACCCACTCGATTCGTGGCTCTCTACGTTTCCTTGGCGATTTGTTCGCCTCTCCGGCCTTGACACGGCACTGACGGATGGCTGCATGTATGAGAAACACGCTGCAAATTACAGAATGAATGGACAACAATCTTTTCCTGGAAACGATTCCGGCTCACGCCTCAAGGCTTCAATGTCTGCAATCAGACGCCCGTGGCAATGATGCAGCGTCCCAGCTTCCTTGCCAACCTCGCTTGAGGATTTCCTCGGCTTGGACAACCTGAATGTTGACCATGGCTCCAGGCCTGGTCCGAGGTCTCCATCACGGAACCCTTTGGCCCCAATTACGCCGTCCCGTCCACGCCCCAGATGGATCCTCCTGTTTCCGCTAGTTGCCTGTCGTGACCCCTGCGTTCCACAGTCTTCGAGTTTCTGGGCCTAACAAAGACCCTCTTCGCCTCGGATTAACTGATCACTTCACGATGCCAATCATGACAGGACAATGCACATTCTGGGCCAATGTCGCTTGGCAAAGCGCAACTGATTTCTCAGCTGCCAGAGACACCAACCTTGCGAGTGGCAAAAAAAGACCAACGTGTCCAACTGCTTCAGTGAGCCAGCTGAGCAGCAAGCCCTCAAAGTCTTAGAGCGGCGGATGCCGCCGATTATTTCCAAGACGATGTGCCATGTACTCCAACAAAGCCCAGCTCGCGCAGCAACTTCAGCTGTGGTGAGCCCGGGAACAGGGCCTAGGAGCTTAATTGGTCTCGGGACGATACAGACGCACGGATGGCTGCGCAGCGTCGGCGATGGCCAGCTCGCGGGAGGCTGCAGCAACGTCAAGCATGTACTACACTCTTGGACCAAGAATTTGAAAAACTGGAGTCGGGCTTTGACTATGCCGTCTAATTGATTGACACGCAGGCCTTGCGCAAGATACAGGGTGAGGTGTGGCTCAGCGAGCCCTGATGGTGTGTGCTTGCTGAACCGCACAAAAATGGATGAAACTAACTGCACCGCAGCCTCCCGACAGAAAACTCCTGGCACTACCCAGGTCTCCAGTATTCCGGTATCGGTATTGTCTTCCTTCTCGCAAGTCTTAAAGCGTTGTTGCTCCGATATTGCCGACATTTTGAGTAGTTCCTCCACAAGACGCACGCATACCTGACCTCGCGTCACGACTCTTCAACACCACACGTTTACGTCACGTTCCCGCCGCTTGTCGTCATGCCAAAGCCATTTACACACTCCAGTCGTCTGTTACATGTGGCAAAGATGATGGACGTCATGTTCCGCACAGGAAAGACCCAGACTCAGCCCCAACGCCCGCCAGAAGAGTCAGTGGGGCTAATGAGAACGTGATGTGGAGTTCCGGTGCAGACTATGGGTATTTGAGCAGTTTGATAGCCGTCTGGTGAGGGCTGCGTGTGAGAAGTAAGAGTCAGCCGCCATCAGTCATGATTCAGTCATGTCGTAGTTGGCTGTGGATCTGCGAGTGGTGTCGACCATCGTCACGGGTACTGAATGAGCCTAATATCTTCCGGAACTTCCGGAATTGTAGTAGTGAGCGACGCGAATCTCTGCCGATAGCTCTGCTGTTGCTATGGTGGCTCCAGTGCCGGTTACATGGGATACACGGCTCTTCATCAGAGGGAGCGAAACCTCAGTGTGAGCAGAAACCGAGCTGATGTTCTTCGGGACTATCTCACGCCGATTCCTTTGAAGATTGGCTTAAGTGCGCGGCGACAGAGCCCCAAGACTGGAACGAAGAGCGTAATGTCTCTAATTAGTAATGTGATGAAAGAACGATGTTGGAAAGATATTGGGAGGCATCCTCCAGCAACTTGGGTATTTTCCAAAAAGACCAAGCGAAAGAGAAATCTTCCGCAGAGACGCCAGACTCCATCCGCGGATCCCGTCCTTTTTGATACCAAACAAAAGGAAAGCAAGACCAGAGTGTGCCAGTTGAGCCGACAAACAATAAGGACCGACCGCTCAATATGACCATGCAGACCAACAAATCAAGCCTCACATGAGCGCGACAGGATCGATTGGAGCAAGCTCCAGGGCCACATTGACGACCTTGCTCATCTTCCTGAACGCGGTCCTCGCTTCCCCGGTGCCAGTCTTGGTAATGGTCAAGTCCTCGCCGACTTCCTGCGCCAGCATATGAATGTGTTCGCGCGGAACCCTGTGCACGCAAACCAGCCGCACATCAGCGCTCTTAGGCACGCGGTCCTCCAAGTGTGTGCAAATTTCGCGAAGAGCCGGGTCCTCGAGCCATCGCCTGAACGACTCACTAAGGTCTTGAGCGCGGGGCGACCAAAAGCTGCTTCGGAAAAAGATCCACAACGACTTGAGGCGGGGAAAGTCGTGTTGTAGGCTGCGGTAGAGCAGAGCGCTGCCGAGATAGGATGACCAGAGGCGCACGTCTCGGTCTCGGATTCGCAGGCAAACGTTGGTGACGCAGCGCGAGTAGTCGGGCGATGTCAGGTGGACAAACATGTTGGCGTCGGAGGGATGGACAAAGAGGAGACGGTTGCAGGCGTAGAGAATAGGGGCGGCTTCGGCGTAGATGGTGTGGTTGGTGGTGAGCAGCGCGGTTGCTGCTCCTGGCACGGGCAGGGTGGAGTTGTTGGGTGGCCACCATATCGTCGTGCTTGACCGTAATGCGTATTCGTATATCTTCTCGCGCAGCTCGAGCGGCAGCCGATGGAGAGTGCTGGGCAGTGGTTGTTGCGACTCGGATTGTTCGACATCGCTCATAGTCGTGTCTTCATCGGACGACGTCGAGGTCCGGATCGAAGCCGATGATGATGTGGAGGTTGATGAATATGAGGTCGCCATGAGGACTGACTTGAGATGAAGATAGGGAGCGGCCGCGGACGGAGAGATCCGCATGTATTCGACGGTGAAAGATGTGTGTGTGCGTTGGCGGAGAGGTTCAGAGTTGCTGACGAGAGGCGCCTGTCTCTGTCAGCGGGCGGCCGCCAAGGTGGCTCGGGTGAGAGCGGATCCCGTTGGCAAAAGACTGCGGGCTCGAAGGCAGCATAACATGAACGGGTCCGGGCCAGGTCTCGAGAATGCAGGCTCGCTCAATGCATCAACGAGTGGGTAGCAGGTGTTGAAATGGATCAAGCCATGGCGGGGCTCCCGCTAGCCGACGGAGGCGCCCAAACGGCCTGTCGGTCTCGGCAAAAGCCACCCCGCTGTCCAACCATCACCCTACTTTTACAAAACATCATGTCGACATCTGCTCACTCCCGCCGTGCCCTCCGCAATGGCCTCGTCCGACCTCGCCCTCTTCCTCCAAATCCCCTGGTCCGCCAAGCTTCTCGCTGACCCCGAATTCGAGCTGAGCCCGACCGACTCGCGGACCCCCAAACCCACCACCGAGGACTCCTTCATAGCCGAGACCCTCCAGTCTCAGCGTACCGTCCGAGCATGGATCACTCAACATCGCGTGCCTGGTGATTACCCCTCCTGCCCGATCCGCGAGACTCGCTCGTTTCTGCAGCTCGGCGACGGCGTCTGCGGCTTTGCCGGCGTCTGTCATGGCGGCATGATTGCGACCCTTCTCGACGAAGTCACTGGCGTCTTGTTGACTGCCAACGCCAAAGAAGTGGACAAGAGGGCAGGCACAAGTCTAGGCTTGACATCTTTCACGGCGTACTTGAATGTGTCCTGCAAGAAACCCCTCCCAGCACCTGGCTTCGCCTTGGCGGTTGCAAAAATCAAGAAAGTAGAAGGTCGGAAAATCTACATCTCAAGCTCTCTAGAAGATGGTCTTGGTGCCGTCTTCGCTACGGCAGAAATCATGTTTATTGAGACATTGGCCAAGTTATGAGAAAGAGCGTGCTGTTTCGTCACCAACAACCGCAGCGCCTGACGTTTGCCGAGTCCATGCAGCGGGAAACCCTTCCTTCTCACAATGATGGGCAACTTTTCCCGGGACTATCGATGTCATGTCTTTTCTGACTGCTCTCTCCTTGAGAAGGATTTCTAAAAAGGGGCACTTTTCGGCACTGAGGTTGGACTGGCTCCCTATATGACACAGACTAAGATACGATGCTGACCACAGACTCATCTGTCAGATATTCCATGTTCCAAGATTTTCCATTTCTCCTTTCTCACTGCCATGTAGCACGATTGATATTTCCAAAGGGCGTGTGGAGAAGCTGCAGCATAGAGCTAAGGAGAAGCTTGTCGCAGCATGCCTCGAGAGACGAGTATTCGATTGGTGCCTGGAGTCGTTGCGCCCGGTTACACGGAGATCTGGTCAACACACCCGGAGCAACACAAAACAGGACGACGATTGGTGATGCCACCTTTTCTGCCAGGTTGCCGAGGGGATTTGACACATCTTATTCTCTACAAATGGCAACAATGATCCACTCGCAGTGTTATTTGCCACCATAGCAGAGCGCGACAAAATCCAGCACCGCATCCATCCACAGCCGTTGTTCAAGCGGAGATGGACTTGTTGGCATTGTGTCTGAGGTGTCATAAGGGTCCGTCTGAGTATCTCAGGCTGAGAGCCCAACCCACAGTCAGAGTAAGGCAACGAGATGACTCGGAGCAAGCAGACGGCAAACAAGAATCACAGGAGCTGTGTTACGTGTCAGGCAATATGATACAGTTTGAGGCAATCTGAGGGGCCAATGTGTTGCTGAGAGGCATTCGAGCTGAGCCCTGCCATTGAGATGGCCTGAGAGGTCTAGAAGAGCCAGTCTGGATAGAGCTCATGCGTCAGCAAACCACCCAAAGACCACCAAAAGAGCCTTATGCAGGTCTTGCAGGGCATGTACCCGTCCGATTGGATACAAAAGTCGGCAAGCAATCCCAAGTGATCAAAACTGGACACCCTCAACTGCCGAAGACCACGCGGGCCACGCACAGCCGCTTGGCATTCACTTTTGGCAAGTCTCTCGGGGACGGTTATAGTCAATCATTGGATCGAGTATTGCCGCCAACATGCGGGAGCTCGTGTGCTTTGGTCTAGCGATGGAGACGAGGGCAAAGAGCCTTCAAAGTACGAGAGATGCAGAAATCAAAGAGGGAATGGGCTTTCGCTAATGGCGACCCAAAGAGGAAATGCATCCTGGGGCGGCAATCATGGGAATTCCGAGTGAGTCTTGTCTGGTCTCGTGAATCGGAACAGTCCAATGGCGGTGGGGTGGAGGTGGCGAGGATTCGGCGGCTAGTTGCGGACGACCAAAACGGACCAGTTGGACGTTTGCTCGTGCTGACAGCAACGTCGCCGTGGCTTGCGAGTGCAATCATCAAGATGCAATTGATCATGGACGGCGGAGGCGAGGCGTGGAGAGTGTTGCGCCACAGACTTCGACGTCTGTGTCTCCGGTCAGGGTAGCCTTGACAGGTTGCGGCGCCGCGCCCACCGGCACTCGGGCGGCCCACACCGTCCGTCCGTCGTGTCTACCTGACCATACCTGGCTTCACCCCTCTCCCGCTTCACCAAGGTGACTACGCTGCCCTGCCCTGTCCGTGGCATGCAGCCTGACGGCTACCCAGTCCTTGTTCCAGGCGTACCTTTTCTTGTCTTGTAAAAGCCTTACGCGTCGACATTACTTCTGCCCTGCCTCCTCCCGCGCGTTTCCCGCTCATAACATGTCTCATCAAAGCCACTCTCCTTCAACTCAGCTGTCAATCTCCATCTCCTTTTCAGCCTCGTCAATATCCATTTGAGGGGGCGCCTAGCATGTTTCCCCATCAATGCCATTTCCGCTATCAACACCCAGGTCGCCAGCGGAGGAGGATGTAAAGCACATCCAGCGGCAAAGTCCTCTTCTCAACCTCCCCTCCGAGATCCGTCTTCTCATCTATTCCCATCTGCTGCCTCGCAACACGGACATTTCCATCCACCCGATTACACGCAAGTCCAACAAAGGAGCACCCGTTCCCGGTCACTTTTGGGAGCCCGGCATCCGCGCCGTCGGCGGACTATGGCTGTCCATCCTGCTCGTCTGCCGCCTTACCCATGACGAGGCCGCAGACATTCTCTACGGCACCAACCGCTTCCACTTTTACATAACCAGCCGGGAGCGCATGTGGTACTCGTTCAACCCTCAGTCCCTCAACAAGCCGTACGCGCGCGGCCTTCCCATCAATACGCTACGCATCCTTCCGTCGTCAGCTCTGCGCCGCATGCGCAGCGTCTCGATCCGCATCGAAGAAGACATTCGCCGGCCAGACTCGTACCACCGCGTGCAGACGTGGCTCGCGGAAGCCGTTAGCGGCTTTGATGATGGAGCAGGAGCACCGCCTGGAGACTCGCCACCATCGCCTCAGCAGCAGCAACACTGCTTGCAAGAATTTACGGCAACGCTCATTTGCGGCGAGTTTTCCTATGGGAGTTTCGCCTTGCTCAACACCGGCGATTTGTACTGGGAGTTCCGGCCAGCGGCGCCAGGCCCAGCATCAGTCGCCGCCTGCCTCTACCAGTTCGTGCTCGAGCCGCTGGCGCAGCTGCGCGGCATCAAGAAAGTCGAGGTTCAGGGGCATGTCACTCCAGCGTTTGCCCAGCGCCTTGCCGACACCATGATGATGGATGGCGACCAGTCTTCCAAGCCCAAGCCGACGAGCCACGGTGAACATGACCACTACCAGGAGGGCGACGGCGGTCCAGGCATCCTCTGCTACGATGTCAAGCGCATGTATCCGGGCAAGAAACGGCGACGCGGCGACGCTGATGGCGGGGAGGCGGCTCCGCTGGTGCGGTCGAGCAGGAAGTTTTTCGAGCCGATGCTGGACTGGGGCTTGGCCAGCCTGCACGACCCGGACGCAATGGAGGTGGATGAAAATGTCGAGGACGAGGACGAATCCAAGCGAGAAGCGCGAATACCTCAGGCCCCGTCACGGATGAAGCGGCTGTGATAGACGGACCGGTCATGACATACGACGCTTTTCTGACAGATGACGGAGCTCGGCCACAGTGTGTGTCGAAATATTTGACAGAGAGCATTTATCCACCATCACGGCTGCAACCAGGGAGTTGTTATTCCTTTCTACTCCAAGCGTACAGTGAGCAGCAGCTAGCTTTCGATCTGCCCTGCCATCACCTGGATCGAATTTCTAGCCGAATCTTTTCTTCTCTTCCTCTCAGACTTCGCTTCATGTATCTACCTTTTCCTTCTCGGAGGCACCATTCCAGAAATAACCATGTACCCTACTTCGCGTATCAGTTTTTCTCTTCTTTACTCGTCTCTTCCATTCTTCGTACACGGTCTCGGCGCAGGCGTTCGTGGGGCTTCGGAGCACAAGGAGCAGCGCATGCGCGCGCGCCCAGACCTCGCGGGTTGAGCTGGGATGCCTGGTTGGTCTGTTGGTTGGTTTTTTGGGCCGAGCTGAGCCAAGCGGCTTGTTTGGATATTTTGCAGACCGGCTGAGGTCGACAGACGGCACGAATGCGAGGACGAATCAAGAAGACTTGCTTCTCGTACATCCAGACATGGTTGTTGCGCCATCGTCATCATCGTGTTCTCAATGCGTCTACGCGGCGAACGTGATTCTGCTATAATCCTTCCTCTCCCCTGCCGCCCCCTTCCCCCTCCTGGGTAAGCTATTTTGTTTGCGCTGCGCAGCGCAGCGCAGCGCAGCGCAGCACAAGCACCTCAAAGGGTCTCGGAGACGCCGCACCCTAGCGCCCTCTCCCTCTCATCTCGAGTCATCAAAGTCTCGGCTTGTCTACCTTGGCTTACATGTGCCGGCAGTCACACCCAGCCAGCCCAACAAGTCAGCCCAAAGCCAACCCGACCCACTGACCAGGCAGGCGGAAGGTCAGTAGATAAATTTATTGATTTTGGGCGTTGGGAAGGGGTTTTTAAAGCTGAAGAGGAGGACGAGAAGGGTGTCTACCCCTTCAGGCGTTGGAGCTGGGGTTGCTGATTGGCCTTCTTTGACTATCGCTGCCGGTGGCTGGGGGAGTATAGCCTAGGCAGACAGGCAGCGCAAATGGTGTTATGTTCACTTTCACGAGCCGAGCAAAGTATGGAAAGAGATATAATTCCTTGAAAGCGCTGGAGGATAGGGAAGGTACCTAAAGTACCGATCTCTAATATCCTCGCAAGACCCTGTTGCGCCTGCGCGATCCCAACACGCGGCGGAGCCACATGCACTCCTCCCGCCGCTCTGTGCACTTGGTATTGCGCCAGAGTCAGAGCCAGACCCAGAGCCAGGTGAGCTCGAGGCTGCATGCCTACGCAGGCACCCAGACGCCAGTGCAGCGTCTTGTGTACAGTATAGCGCCGGACATGACAGGACAGGGCAAGGCGGGGTGATGCAGGACAAGACAAAACACTACCGCACATCATGGGTAGTTATCAGTAGGTCGGGGAGACATAGAAACCATGAAGCGCCATATCAGGCAGCGCGGCGAGCAGTAGAGCAGCAGGACAGGGCATTCTGTTCTTACGCAGAAGAGGATTGGGAGGGAGAACTGCGCAGTAGCAGAGTGCAATTGGCGCTTTGAAGCCAGGTACATACACCCATGGAGCCACCGGTCCATTCTCCCTCCAGACAACTCTTGTGGTAATAGTAGTGGTGTGGCGGTGGTGACATCCTTGCCACCCCACGCCGTACACGCAAACACTGCCGCAAATGACAGGGCTCTCGCACTCGAGATAACAAGCCAAAAGCTCCATCTCTGCCAGGAGTGTGCTTGAAGAGCGATGACAGCGGCATGCAACGCTCGGCAGACAGGCAGGCATGGCCGCGATCGAGCGTTCGGGGAGGGGTGAACAGGACGACGCGCGGCCAGTGGATACATGTACGCAGCAGCGAACGGAGCGTGGCGTGGGGGAACAACAGGGCGCCGATGGACTACATTAGCCAGTGCAGCGCTCTTCATTTCTCTTGGCAAGATGAGTGGGTAGTGGTGGACATGTGTTGGAAACTTCGAGGTTTGAATGTATCCATGTTGTGTGATGTTATTTATCTTCGTCGTTGATGCCTGATTCATCGTAGAGCCGATGCGCCTCCTGGCCTGACCCAACCATCCTTGTTGCCCTTCTTTTCCGCTCTTCTGAATAGTTGCTTTCCTTCTCAAGTTCATATTGGAAGAAAGGAAAAGGAAGGAGGGATATGGCGGCCCCAAAAGGTGGCAGGTCTCGGGACGTGCTCGAGCTGATGAAAGACTCCTCCAAGTCGCACTCTCAGTGATTTGGTGATGAATGCTTCCTATACCCAGCCCAATCCACACTGGGAAGGGAAAAGATTCAGGCAGGATGGAGCAGCAACTCCGCCCGGCTGCGCCATCCTGTGCAGCGGCGGGATCATACACAGATTCGTCTGTGCTCCGCTCCGGTGGCAGTCAGACATGTCCTCGTGTCTCGCTTTCTGAGAGGAGCCGGATAATTCATGCGCATGAACAGCTGAGCGTCCGTGCAAACAGCCTGGCTGTTTCATATTCATCTGCTCCATGCGGGGAAGGTGCCAATGAGGGCGTGGATGAACGTGCATTCATTACTCTCCCTTCTCCGCACTCTTGTAGTACTCTTCATCCTCGGCGCGCAGAGCTTCTTCGAGCTCTTGACCAAAGAGGAGATTGAAGACGACGACAAAGTATACATCGCCCGTGGTTCTGTTTTTGAAGACCCACCGCAAAGTGTGCGTCTTATCGTCGATGTATCGAAGCACGCCGAGCGAGAAGCCGGGCAACCTGAGGGCGAATTCTGCACATCAAAGTCAGCCAGTTTCATGACAGTCGCAACCGCAGCATCGACTTACTGTTGAAATCCAAATAAGGGTTGAAGAAGTCACCCTGATATGCCCTGCCCTCTTCAAACACAAACGCCTCTCTATGCTCTCGGTCTAGAAACCACTTGCGCCTCTTGTCTGCATCTTCGGGAACCCCCAGCCCCTTCCGGACTTGTTCGCCATCGCCATCGCCACCCTCGGCCAGTGCGGGCGACTCGCGAATGTCGGGGACGTCACCATGCTGCCCGACCTTGTCTCCCACGCGCAGCACGAACCAGCAGCTCAGTGCGGGGCCGTACAACCATGGCTCGTCGGCATAAGCATCACACTCGATGCCCGGGTCGATGAAGCGCTTGACAATGCCAAAGGCATAGTTGAAGCCCGGCGGCAGGCGATCGCGGACCGGGTGGTCGAAGTCGGGCCCCCACACGCAGTCGGCGCTTGGCAAATCGACCTTGGGTACGAAGCTGAATGAGATGCTGTAGCGGTCGCGAGAGTGGGCTGGGTCGTCAAAGTAGGGCGTCGAGGCGGGTGATGTCATGGGCAGCCCGGTGTAATCCCGGATGCGCGTCTTGACCTTGACGCGCACGAATTCGTTTTCGAAGCTGAGTGTATCATCGCCGTTGACATTGACCAGGCGGTGGGTCGAACGGTCGTACGAAGGGCCGGCTGTGACGCGCAGCTTGTACTTGGAGGTGAGGGCGTTGGGGTCGTCGTCTTCGGCGGAAGCGTCCCTGCGTCGCTGGCGGGGAACATGGCGGGGGTGGGGCTGTTCCGCCGTTTCTGGCTTCGACGGCGAAGGTGTCGTCTCGGAATCCTGGTAGAGGGAGCTTGGAGGCGTATCATATTCTTCGGTGCCAGAGGTGTCGCTGCTGAGGTCCTGGGGCGTTTCTGTTTCCGAGACGGTGGGTTTCGACTTTTTGATCTTTGCGCTGGCCTTAGCCTTGGAACGCGAGAAAACGTCCTTCACTTTGGAGGCCATGATGGATATGCGTGCAGTCGGGTCGGAAGGATGGGTGATGATCAGGAACCGCCGCTGGGATATATGACGACGGCGATTGGCAGGAAGGCGGTTCACATGTCGACGAGATATCTTGAGGAAGCATCGACCACAAATGCCGTCATGGCAAGCTCAGTTCGCCCAACCGCTTGCACGCATCCATGTAAGCCACATACGGCCAGCCAGACGTTGCCCAATCCTCGGAATCTGGGGAGCCGACGACATTGGTACGGTGGTCCAGCCACACCGGAAAACCAATTAAGGTAAGTAGCTTCATGTTTGGGATCGAGGGTATCATGATCGAAACTTTCTACCAGTTCTTTTTGCACCACCAAGCCTACCAGCCTAGTGTCCCTTGTTGCCCCGTTTGCCGCCACGCTTCTGCCTGTCAATGTGACCACGCAGCACCTTTTGCGTGTCTGTTAAACTACGCTTGCCCTTGAACTTGGCCTTGCCCAGCGTCATCAAAAAGTTCTTTTGACGCGCCTTCTCCTTGTTGGTTGTGCTCTTGCCCTCGGCCATCTTCTTTTCCTTGCGCTTGGCCGTCGTCGATTGGTGCTTGTCTTCGCGGTCTGCCTTTGCCATGGCAATCTTTTCTTCCTTGGTCTTGCGCGCGGCTAGCCTCGCCGGTAGCTCGATTTCTTCCGCTGTCAGAGGGTCCTCTGCATGACGCGCGGCTGCAGCGGCCGCGGCGTTTTGACGGCGATGAGCCGGCAGCTGGGCGTTGACTTGAGCTTGCATACGAAGCTCCTGCAGCTTCTGCAAGTCGGCCGGTGTCAAAATACGCGTCGTTGCAAGCTTTAGCGCGGCGTCTTCTTTTTCCTTGGCCTCCTGTGCGGCCTTTTGCTCGGCCTGCTTCTCGTCGACTGGCCCTTGGTCCTTTGCAGCTTCGTGCTCCTTCTTGGCCTTTTTAGCTGGTCTTTCGTCGTCTTCGCTGTCGCTAATGACAATGTCGTCTCCATCGGCCTCGACGTCAATCCAACCACCGGAATCGTCGCTGGCTTCAGACTCGACGTCCCAGTTCTTCCAGTCTTCATCCTCGGCTTCATCTTCGTCGTCAAGGCCATCTGGGTCCAAGCCCTTTTCGGTCCTCTTCTTCCGCCTCTCTTCCTCTTTCCACTGCTCGAGCAATTCCAAGCCCTCGATGCCTCCAGCAGCAGCTTCACCGTATCGCTGTTCTTTCCTGTCTCCTGAGCGCAGACCCATGGCTGCCTCTTTGCCCCTGTCCCTCTTCTTCAGCATTTCTGCGCCAACCTCCCTGTAAAGACTGAGGAGGCCCTTGGCCGCCATCATCACACCCTTGTCTTTACTCTTGCGGTACATGACCAAATCTTGCAAAAGTGTCTCGTTCATGGCGAGCGGCTGTCGGACGCAAATCTCGCGAATCGCGTTGAGACCCGCGGCTGCTACTTCTGAAGCTGCTGCTTCGGAAACGAACTCGTTTGCAATTTTCAGCATCAGGGGTTCAAGGGCATCCGGAGGTACCAGAGCATGCGTGGCTTGGGCAAGCGCGGCCAAAAACGAGGTGACGGATGGTTGTTTCGGCGTCAGGAACTTGAGAAAGTAGGAATAGAGGCTTATGATGGTCAGTTGATGGAGACCGACCAGGCGAGTCACCAGATTCAAGACAAGCAGCTTTTGCTCGAGGTTGAGTTTTGACTTTTGGTTCTGGAGATGTCTGTAGAAAAGCGCCTCCGCAAAGCCCTGCGGATCGTGCAAAAGATGCAGCGCAGAAAAGTTGAGCGGGTGCGGTGCTTTCTTCTTGCGTTCTTTCTGCAAGCTGTCAGCTCAATTCCAATGCGTGATAAGATGCTCCATACCCTCTTGACATTGGCCGCTGCCTTTTTCAGCTCTTTCTCCTTCTTCTTGGTCTTTTTGTTGATCCCAGCCTGGTGCTTGAGCTTGGCTATGTCGACGCCGTCCTCTTCGTCGCTGTCATCATCTGCGGCCTCTTCCCTCTCCTTGTCTCCGCCGAGGAAGAAACGGACGCCGCCAATGATAACCTTTTCGTTCTCGGACAGAGAAGCTTCTTTCATAATCTCCACAGCCCTAGCATCTGTCCAAATTTGCCTCTTCCACAGCTCGCGCGTAAGCTTCACAGCCCAGAGACCCTTGGGCGATGTTCGGTCCGATGTCAAGAGGTTGAAAAGAACGGTTTGCATCGTGCGGTTGAGGCGGTGGTTTGTCGATTTTGCGTTGGAGGAGCGGAGGTCGGAGAGGATTTTCGTGAAGAGCAATTCCCTGAGGGACTTGCTTGGAGTGGTTACGAGGATTGGAAAGAGGGCATTGATGAGACTTGAGAGTGTTAGAAGTTGCGCCACAGTTTTCCAGTTCGCAGACTTCTTACCGAGCCGAGTCAATGACTTCCTTGTTGCGCAACAGAACCAACGCTCCCACGAGCTTGTCGCGAAGTTCAGACTCCAATAAGGCATGATGGTTGGAGAGTAAGTCTATGAGTTGTGCCGGAAATTCATTCGTCTGCTTGGGGTAGCAGTCGGCTACATGGGAGACGAAGTCGATCTGGTCGCGCAGCTTTACGAGAGCGTTGTCGTCGTGGGACGAAGGATCGTGCATGAAGACTTCGAAGAGGACCTGATACTGACGATATTGAGCCTGGAAGTCATCTTCGTACGAGCTGCTTTGCGTTAGCTGGGGTGTAGTGAATGACCGAACACAGCGTGTACCTCGGATCGCGTCGAATCTTGTGTTGAAGGTTGGCACTGCGACACATTAGTTGTGGGAGCGAAATGGGAGATTTGAGAGCTTACAGATCTGCCTCGACCTTTTCGAGGGCGCCGACCTTGCGTTTGCCCATACTGCTGCTGAAATGAGGTTGATCGAGTCTGCTAGGCAGCTTTTTGGCGCGAGTTGGGGAATTCAAAATTGTTGGAGAGCCGACGACTTTGCGCAAAAGTTTTGCCGCGACTCACCGCCTGATCTACGGCAGGGATTGACCGTGGGCCACAGGCGCAAGGGACTTTCCACAACCTGAAGCCAACCATCATCCTTCTGGTCACCTCTCACTATCGGCCATCAATGGAAACATCAAAATGGACGACTACTGACTGGGGCCGGGACTGATCCACTACCCACCCCATACCTGCTTCGTGGTCCAACTCACGCGACGAGTGAGTGGTATTCTTAAGCACCTGAAGCATTCAACCAATCGTCAAACCCCTCTCCAATCACATCGTCGACGCTGTCGTTCGATGAAGAGCCGCTCAAACCGTCATCTTGACACATGTCTGAGGGCAGACTCACGACAAAAAAGACTCCTACGGTAGGATGTGCTCACAGTGTCTGTTCCCCTCAACGCATGAACGAAAACAGGTAGTTTATCTCGGTTGGCCAAACACGTCGACACAGCTCGCATCCGTGGAGGACAAGACAACACCAAGTACAGGTTTACAACACTTTTGCCACCGTCGCTGAGCCCAAGAAGCACTCATGCTACAAGTTTTTGGGCCTAATTGCCGAAGTCTTCGGTATCCCAGTCTCAGTCTGACCAAGCTATCACGAGGCTTTTAACGACCAACGTCTCTTGGAGAGCTAACTGCTATTCGAGCACCGAGGCGTTGCTTCTTCACACAGCGCGCCATGCACATCAATCCAAATCTCAATCACCGCGTCGCGATGCTTACAGAGCGTTTCCACGTTTACTCATCTCGAGGCCTTTCCAAAAGCCGGGAGCTGCGTCCGAGCGTCTTCCTCTTCAGCACCTACCATCATCTCTATCGCGTTTCTGCGCTGCCTCGAATCTCGCGCCAGGCAAGCCAGTCTCGCGGTACAATGGTGGCAAACACCCAGGCCCCCAGCCCCGAGACGCCGCGGCGGCCTGAACGACGATAACAAGGAGAACGACAACCAGCAAGATGGACCATGTGGGCAGCGGTGAGAAGCAGCATCGCTCGCATCGAAACTCGCGACAGGCCAGATGAGCATGAAGCGGCAGCGTCGTCCTCATGCGGCTAAGCTTCGCCTCAAGCTGCGCTCAGACCAGTCCAATCCAAGTAATGCGCGCTACAGATCAGGGCTCAATGTTCCCACGCACGCAGACCATTCCCATCCGTGCGAGATGTGGCAGCGGAAGCCCAGAGCGGACGGATTGTGGTGGAAGGGTCAGCTCCATGACGAGGGCTCTTCCGTATCCGAACCTACTTGCCGGTTTGGTCGGCAGAGAGGATTGATGGGCGTTTGGTCTCCTCTCGTTGGAGTGCCTACCGCTCAACAAAAGATGCCAAACCGGGCAGCCGGCCTTCATGACGTACAGCGTCGCCACCAGCCCACACCTGTCCTCCACGGAACGACCTGTCATACGCAACAGTAGTGGGCAACCGTCTCATCCCCATGCTCGACAACCAGTCCACGCCTCTGTTCGTCTCCGCTGAAGCTCTTTCCTCTCATCATCTCATCTCATCCCATCAATCTTTGTACATCCACCTTCCCACCGCCATCTCAAGTCCTTTCGGCCTCCCACGCACGCACCCATTGGAACTGCACGGCCCGAAGCCAGACACAGATTCCGCGCGCTAGAAGTCAACAAAGTTGAGAAAGTAGATGGGCAAAAGGGTGGATCCGCACAGCCAGTGGCCAATAGGTGGTTCGAGAGCAGTAAATCCAAGCCTCACCAACGGAGCTCACGGCCGCGACCGACGCACAAGCGACGATCCGAGGACCCATCAGGAGGACCCCTAGGCCCCCCAGGTTCTGGCAGGGGTAAGCGGGCCAAGACAACGACCAGGCGTGCAGAAGGGCACGGCAGGGGGTGCTTCGACGCCCCCTGTCCAAACTTAGAGCGCGGAACGGTGCAGATGTGAAGGGGACGCCTGTCGATGATGGCCTTGCCGGACTGCCGGACGGCCAGTCGTCGGACGCAGACGGCGGTCTGTGGCATTGCATGCATGCTCACCCGCTCATTGCTGGACACCGGTGCGGAAACATGGGAAAGTGCAATTCCGATGCTTTGCGGTGGTGGCTCGCTTCTGCACTGCTTGTTGACCGGTTTGGCAGAATTTGACTGCGACTCGGCTCCGCTGCTGCTGTTGGCAAGCAGGCAACGCCGTTGCAGGACGTCGACGAGACCGGACGGACGAGACGACAGACGAGAGATGAGACGGAAGCACAAAGGTCGGAGGTCGGACTTGTGGTGCGGCGAGCTTCGATGAACAAGCAGTCCACTCTTTCTTTGGAGCAAGGCGCAAATCTCATGGAGATGGCATGGAGATGAGGAAAGCGAACCGAGCGATGTTCATCCATCAACCTCACACACGGCCCCCGTCGGTCCTCTCTCACGGCTGGCCTCTGCTGCTGCCCGCGCACCTATTCCGAACTCTCCTACTCGTCGTCCTTGTTCCGTCGTCCGTCCGAGCGAGCGTCGCTAGCGTCCTTGGATTGCCCGTTTGGCGGGCTCGTTCCGTACCGGTGTCGTTCTGCCGCTGTCTCTGTACTTTTCGCCATCCACCGAATCACTTCTTGGCCGGCAATGATGTGCGTCTTGAGGCTAGCCAGACCACCGTCGTCCAAACAACCCAGGAAACCCTGAAAGGGCCGCCACGCGTGCCGACGTTTTGGCGGTGGCAAGGAAGCGCAGTGCAGCGCAGCGCAGCGCAACGCGATGCACGACCCGGCGCGTACCCGGACCAACGCAGTTATTTGCGGACGGGAATATGGAGGTCTGACAGCAGAGACGCGCGGTTACGCGTTTACGCGCCCTACCACAGTCGTCAACATTCGCCAGCTGTTCACCACTCAACGGCTGCTCCTTTCGGATGCAAGATGTAGAGCCGCAAGTGCTCTAACCGGTAAGCTCAAGCGAAGGCAGTGAAATTTACAGACCACACCGCATCGTGAAAGAGATTTTGGTGGCTTGCTGATCGCGTCGGAGGGCTCGTCGCGCAGTTGCGTCGTTGAGAGCCAGATGCAGCCAGGCGTCCAGCCAGCCCAGCTGCGAGGAGCGGTGTCGACAGGCAAGACAGGTCGGGGCAGGCCTGTCTGTCTGTAGGTCTCTCTTCACCTTACCTTCGACCGTACATCGCGGGCACTCGAAGAACGCAAGCAATAATGAGGCGAACAGCCGCTGTCTGCGGAGAGCAGAAAGCGACGATGACGCTGCGGACGACGACGATCTATGTCTTAGAGCGACTGTAGATGAGACGACCAGGCGAAAAGGCATGCACGATGTACTCCCAACTAACCACGCGCTCAAGGGCAGATGGGTAAGTAATCGACATCAGTGACATCAATGGCGGCGGCGGCGGTGGACGACGTCGTTCGTTGTCGGGAGTGAGCAGCGAATGATAGTGAGGCGAGCGGCTGCATGGGCGACGGGGTACTGAGTCGAGACGCGCGCCTGTCGAGTCAGAGGCAGAGAGGCGAGGCAAAGTGGACGACAATCGCGATCTCGCTGGGGGCAGACTGGACTAAACTGGGCTGGATAGGACAGGACAGGACAGGACAGGACAGTGTAGGGCGATTGATGGGCGTTGACGTTGCTATTGCATGTGTGCAGACAGCAGCTGCTGCTGAGGGGCCGGATCAGTCAGGGGGTGCGAGACGATTCTTCCCGTCCTGTTCGTCCGTTGGACCTCCTGCCCGTTCGTCATATGCGGCGTGGACTCATGAGCAGAGGAACGGAACCCCTCTAGTCTTGCAAATGGAGGGAGAGAAGGCCAAACAGGCAGCTGCTTATACTACTACATACACTACGCATTGCACCGGGGCGACGGAGTGAGCGCAGAGAGACAGACGACCAGAAACACTCAAACTGCCCCTGCCCGAAGCAGAAGCAGAGAGAGGGGCGTCTCACCTGCCCGTGGGCACAGGAAATCATCATTCAAACCCATTGAACCCCCCTCTCTCTCTCTCTCTCTCTCTCTCTCGCCCTCCCTCTTCTCCTAGACCACTCCCAGCCATCCACTCACCTCAAGTCATCTCATTGGCAATGAAGCCAACAAACTAAAGAATTAGAAGGCAAGATAGACGCACCATGACGCAGCGCGGCAAAAGATGGGGAAACGACGGGAGAGGACAGGAATTGAGTTTGGGCGTTTTGCGGGGTGCAGCGCCGATCCATGACGGACAGCGTTGCGTCGATGCGTTGCGCTGACTCGGGAGAGTTGGGTTGGGTTGGGTTGGGTTGGCGGTTTGGTTCGTCGCGTGCGGGATTGGATTGGATTGGATTGGATTGGATTGGTGGACTACCTACGAGACGGGGCAGATTGGATGATGAAGGGCACGCGAGTTGCAAGCGTGCAGACAGATGGATAGATAGATGGGTGTTCATATACAGTCGAGTATCTTCAGTGACGTTCTGCTAGTGCACGTGTATATAGCGACACAAGAGACATCAAGCCGACCATCGACAAAGTCAAAACAAAGACCACGCAGGAGACAGTTGTGAAAGTCATTGTCCATATGCATCCACGCAGCGCATGCATGGAGCGGAGCTCATTAGAAAAAGGCGATTGGAAAACTACTCCGCGTAGCCAGCAAACTCCGACGCAAGTATTCGAGACAGATGGAAACAATCTCTTGACGAGACGGAGGGGGAAAAAAAAAAAAAAAACGCAAAAACGCCGCCAGCCATGTGTGTAGACGCCAATTCCAGAAAAAAACAATCAGCAAAGACTCGAGCATGTGTGTGCGTGCGTGTGTTCTCGTGGAACAAAGCGATTCGTAGCGGCCATGAACAAGGTCAAGCAGAGAGAGAAAACAAATGGTGGTATCGGCGACCTCGGCCAGGTCTACAGTCGAAGAGGCAGAGAAGAGAACCAAAGCAAAGCGAATCTAAACGATGACGACAATATGGAGACATTGACGAATGAAGCGCGAGCTAGCAGGGGGAATTGGAGAGCGAGTAATCAAAGCAAGCGCTAGAACGCAGCAAGTTGGTAAGCAAGCGGCTTTAGGAAGCCCCTCTTGTGCGCGAACGGAAAGGGCGCGCGCGCGCGCAACTGGGTGGGCCGGAGAACGAGGCAAAATAGTACAGGTCGATGGTCGGTGGGGAAGAGCCCGGGAGCGCGCAATACTGAAGGGCCGAGCGAAGAGCCGTAGCGGTGTTCGTGGAGAAGGAGGCGCAAGGGAGAGAGGGGAGTTTGGCATTGGCGGTCCCAGGATAGGCCAACTGTCGCGTGCCAGACTGCCCGTAATCGGTGCAAGGTCGGACCACCGAGGCAAACGGGTAACTCAGGCGACGGCCATTAGCAAAGAGAATCGGCAAGGTCCGCCATTTAGAACGTGCTCCAGTTCCAGTCCCGGGGCACGCTGCCCACATAGCTGCCGACCTTGAAGGACGGCGCCTGCGCCACGGAGCTGCCTCGCGGCTGGGGAAGTTGGAGACCCTGCGGCTCTGCGTGCCCTGTCTGTGCGGTGGTGCCCATGGACGAGTCGCTTTGCGAGCTGGCCGAGCTGCTCCGGCTCTTGCGCGTGTGCTCCCACTGCCGGTACGCCGACCAGCAATTGTCGCACGCGCGCGATGGGGTGCCGTCCGGGTGGAACAGGGCGTCCTGGTCGAGGTTGATTTCGTGCGAGCTGTGCTCGTAGCAGAAGATGTCGCCACAGCGTCGACAGTGATGACGTCGGCAAAGCAGCGAAAATGGGCGGCTGCAGCCCTTGAAGTTGCACTTGACAGTCTCCTCGTTGGACTATTGGCACACGTTAGCTGCTTGAACTCGTGGGTTGAATCGTGCATTCACATGCGGCTCGCGCTGCCAAGGCCAAATAGGCAATGGCGCCATTCAAGGCGCAACAGGAGCACCATGATGGCGTGCCCATCATGGTGTGGTTGCGGTGCCTTTAAAAAGGCGCGTCGAGTCCCGCAGGCAAATAAAGGTTACGCACCTTCCAGTGATTTCTCGACGGAGGACCGGTGACGGGCCCAAGGATGATGCCCTCGTCGGTCGAGATCCTGTCAATCTCGGAGTACGACGTGCTGAAGCTGTCGACTGTACCGCGCCTCGAGCCGTCGATCGACTCATCGGTGGGCGAAGACAGAACCGAACTCCTCGGAGGAGAGGACCGTTGGGGACGCTCGGTTGGTCTCAGAGCAGCCGGGATGTAAAGAGGACTCTTGGGCTTGCGCAGCTGGCGCGTGTGCAGGGCCAGGTGGTTTGGAACCTGGGTGGGCGAAATGTCGGCGGGCGTTGCAGGGCCAGAGTGCGGCGGCGAGGTGTAAGGGTTGTACTGGACGCCGCCACGGAAAGAGTGGTGTTGCTGGTGCCAGGCGCTGGGCATGGCGGAGGGTCTCGAGATTCCGGTGGCCATTGTGGGGAGAAAAAAGCAGCGGGCGGTCAAAGAAGGGCGAGGCGTGGCGTTGTTCAGATGGCGGGAAATTACGGGCGTATTCCTAGGTAGGGCGACGGGTGGGGGCGTGTCGAATAGAGGAGGGTGGTGGTGGTGGTGGTGGTGTTGTTGAGTTGGCGAAATCGCGGATGGTATAGCAGAGTCGAGCGAAGGCGGGCTCAAGTAGGGTGGGTTGGAGGCAGAGGTGTCTTGTAGCGGTCTGGGGGATTGGTGATAAGGTGGTGATTGGGCGAGGGGACAAACGCCGGGGGAGCACAAGGAAGACGCGGTGTAGGGGACGGATATGCAGGTGTCGAGCCGGTGTATGGCGATTCTGCACGTCTATGACGGTGGGCAGAAGGGCGAAGTTGGGTCTAATAAGGCTCTTTGCGAGTAATGGCAGAGAGTCGAGGAGAGGCTGACGATGGGGATGTGCACCGAGAGCAGGCCCGAGCCCTCCCTCACTAAGGGACCGGCGCTATTGGCCGGCCTCCCCTGCGCTGCGCTGCACGGCACTGCGCTGCCCTTGGCTATGCTATGCTATGCTATGCTATTACCCTGGGGGTCAACACGACCACGTCCGCTCCGCCCCGCCCTCGCGCGGTCTCGACGGATTTCCGCTGACGGCGCCAGGGCTGGGTGGGTTGGTGGATGGCGGCAACGGTGCTGGAGTGGAGTGGAGTGGAGTGGAGTGGAGTGGCCTGGCCTGGCCTGGCCTGGACAGGTGCAGTTGCTGTGCGGGTGAGAGTGAGGGTGAGGGTGAGGGTGAGGGTGAGGGTGAGGGCGAGGGTGAAGACGCTGAGGGCGTCGATAGGCGGCCAGGCATCCCAAAGCGAATAACGGCAATGGCTTGGCTTGCGTCGCTAGCTCCGGTCCACTGCCCCCATCCCTGCTTCGACCACCCCCCCCCCCCCCCCCCCAGCCAATGGCAGCCATTCCCTTATCGTCTGTCGCTGATTGGCCCGTTGAGAGGCTGCCCAAACACTGCAAACATGCCCAGCCTTTTCCTTTTGCCCAGTCCTGTCTCTTCTCTCTTGCAACCACGGCTCTTAGGGCGCGTTGGCGTGTCGGACCTCCCGTCCATCATCCCATCCCATCCCATCCCATCCCAACCCAACTCCAAACCGTCTCGTCTTGTGAAAACGCGGGGAACGGCCGGTAGTCCCCATGTGTCAACCACTGCCCATACAAAGGCGCGACTGCTATGCTCGCCCCCACCTTATGCCGCCACGACAGAAATTCCAGAATGCGCCTGCCTGCAAACCATTGCATCTTGACGCCCTGCCTCTTCTCCGTCTGTCTCTGTCCCACCACCAAATCCTTCTTTCCAGAATTTCTCCTCGATAGTGCCCGCATTCCTTGACCTCTCCTGTTTGTCCTTCCCATGGACCGCTACCCCTACTCCAAAGTTCGCGACAGCCCTTTGCCGCCACTCCCTGCCGACGACCCTCTGTCCCCGCAGCAATGGATGACCCTCATGGCTGTCGCCGACGCCATCATTCCTTCGATTGAACCAGTCGCCAATGTCGACAAGGAGAACCAGCTGGGCCAATTCACCGCCCTGACCCGCGTGCGACAGCTCGCCGGCCCCTCAGTCCCTCCAGAACTGCCCGCTGAGTTTCTGGCCGAATGCCCCTCGTACACTCCAGGTTTCCGCCAAAACATCCATCGCGCTCTGGCCGAGTACATGCCCTCCGACGTGCGCAAACTGCTCGTCTTTGTCCTTAGCAGCTTGGAGTCAGTCGCTGTTGCGCCGTCTAGTCTCAAACCAGGCCGCGTCGCGCTGACAGCTCAAACAGAACGCGCGCCGGTGCTCTGATATTGACTGGCTATGCCGCCCCATTCACCTCCCAGCCTCTGCATGTCCAAGAGGCCATCTTCAAGGCCTGGTCCACGGCCAGGATCTCTCAATTTCGAATGCTCCACATGCTGCTCACCATGCTCGTTAGACAAAACTGGACAATGACTAGCCCCACGCTTCCCCAGGTCTTGGGCTTCCCGCGAATTCCCGTCAACTACGCCCTAGGCAGAGATTTCGAATACGAATTCATCCAGTTCCCCCCGGGCACGGGCCCCGACATCATCGAGACAGACGTCGTCGTCGTTGGTAGCGGCTGCGGCGCAGGGGTCTGCGCAAAGAATCTGGCAGAGGCCGGCCAACGCGTCATTGTTGCCGAAAAGTCCTACTATTGGCCCCCTGAACACCTGCCCATGAAGGAATCAGAGGGATGGGGCCACTTGTACATGAATGGCGGCATCATGATATGTAAGTCCTTTTTCCAATCCACCTCATTCCACCAAGATAGCAGCAGCAGCAGCAGCAGCAGCACCGCTACACCAGCACTTGGTTCGAAAAGCCGTGGCACACAAAACAGGAGAATGGCCAAGGGCGAAAGCGAGCACTCCGATTCCCTTGACATCTGGTTCCCGGAAGCGATTGACAGGGAGCACGCAACCGTCTCCACGCGGAAAACGGCAACCCTGTGTGCCACGGCTTTGGGCAACAAGCCTTGGGGCCTAGCCTTGACAGGGGGCTTCAACGGTCAGCCCTGCTCTAACGAACATGTATCAAGGGATGCGCGACCAATCATTGACCATGTGCCATTTCTGACGTTCTCATCCATCTTCGAAGCGGGGTTTCGGTCCAGTGGAAGCAACATTGATGCTGACTCTCGGTAGCTGATGAAAGCGCCATTACCGTTGTTGCCGGCCAGACATTTGGCGGTGGTGGCGTCGTCAACTGGTCCGCCTCGCTTCAGACCCAAGGCTACGTTCGGGAGGAATGGGCCGCCCAAGGTTTGCCCCTCTTTACGTCGGCTGAATTCCAGGACTCGTTGGACAGAGTCTGCGATCGCATGGGAGTGTCGGCCGAGTACATTCGGCATAATCCAACGAATCAAGCGTTGCTGGAAGGCGCACGAAGGCTGGGCTGGGCTCACCGAGCAGTGCCGCAGAACACGGCGGGAGCAGAGCACTATTGCGGTCAATGCAGCCTGGGATGTTCGTCTTGCGAGAAACAAGGCCCCTCCGTGTCCTTCTTGCCAGATGCTGCAAAGGCTGGAGCCAATTTTGTCGAGGGCTTCGACGTCAGAGAGGTGCTTTTCCAAGTCAAAAAAGACAAGAGAATCGCAACCGGTGTGCGCGGAGTCTGGACTTCTCGAGATGAGCGCGGAGGAGTGTCGGGATACAAGCGGAGGGTGAGGGAGGTCATCATCCGCGCCAAGCGCGTCGTCGTCTCGGGCGGCACTATGCAGTCACCGCTGCTCCTGATGCGTTCTGGAGTCAAGAATCCAAACGTTGGCCGGAACCTCCATCTTCACCCCGTTGCCTTTGCGGGAGCGGTGTACAGAGAAAAGGTGAATCCGTGGGAAGGCGGCATTTTGACCGCCGTTGTCAACGAATTCGAAAATCTCGACGGCCATGGACACGGGGCGAAGCTTGAAGCCGTCAACATGCTGCCGTCAATCTGGCTCACTTTCCCGCCGACGACCAGCGGTCTGGGCTACAAGATGTTTGTTCCGAACATGAAGCACATGGTCGGCTACATATCCCTCGCTCGAGACCGCGATTCTGGACGCGTGTATCCGGATCCGGTAGACGGTCGCTGTCGCGTCTCGTACGCCCCGTCCAAATTTGACCAGCGGCACGTCCTCGAGGGTATCATCGGACTCGCCAAGACCCAGTACGCGGCCGGCGCTCTCGAAATCATCGCCATGATCCCGGGCGTCCCTCGCTTCAAGCGCACCGAGGTTGAGACGGACAATGACACGGAGGGCATCAACGACAAGAAGTTCCAGGAGTGGCTGAAGCTGGTGAGAAAGAAGGGGTTCCCGTCCCCTGAGATGATGTTCTTGAGCGCGCACCAAATGGGGACGTGTCGAATGGGTTCGACGCCCAGGCAGAGCGTTGTGGACCAAAACGGCCAAGTCTGGGGCACCGATGGCCTGTATGTTGCCGACGCAAGCGTGTTTCCGAGCGCGAGTGGAGTCAACCCGATGGTGACGACAATGGGTAAGTGGTTTTGTCGTGTTTTTTTTTTTTTTTTTTTTTTTCAAGTGTCAAGGCGTTGGCTGCTGCAAGTCTACGAGCTGCAAATATCTGCAGGCTCAGGTGACTCTGTTGGCGCTGGGCCGCGCTGCGATCTGGTCATTCGCCATTCGGCCATGGTGGTGATGCGGGCTTTTTCCCCTTTGGCCCAAAATGACGTCGGAAAGTGTTGAGGCTGACTATTTATAGGCATCGCAGACTGGATATCACGAACCTTGGCGGCGAGCATGGCGACCAAAGAGCGCGAGATGGCAAGGCTGTAGCGGAGGGTTGGACGAGAAAATCTTGCACGGCGAACGTGACTGGCCGAGGGAGGGGTGGCGAGGTTTCACGCGGCATGAGGCGGTGTTGAGGTGAGAATGTGACGAAACGGCATGATACACGATAGAGCGAATTGTTTGTTTACGGCCAGATTTGCGGAGCTCAATGTCTGAGATGCGACAATTTGCAACGACCGACGACGTACCTGCATGGCCAAGTGGATGGTGAAGGTGCATCACGAGAATGGGCATGTCTTAGCTGACGAACGGCAGCGCAGTGGCAAAGAGGAGCGAGCACGCAGTTGTTTACCCAACCCATTGCAGGTGGTAGGTATGCTTCTATAGATGTGGTCCGACGGCGGCCGAAACACGTCACAACTTCATGCTCCCGTCCTCTCAGGTCTACAGTATCGACTACTCCGTCTCTTCGCCTAACTCGGCAGGCGCGTGCAGTCAGCCTGACGTACCACCTGCAGCGACTCTCAGGGTCCTGTGCGGGTGCTGGACCTGGACCTGGACCTGGACCTGGACCTGGACCTGGACCATGCTCCCCGCGCGCCCTACCTACCGGGTCGTTCACCTGCACGACATGTCAATAAATTCACTCCACTCCTCGACCTCTCGCACCATTTTCGCTTTCGCCTTTTTGCCCGAATCCAGCAAATACGATCCTCTCGTCTGCATGAGTCACAGTTCGCGTCTTTAAAAAAGAAAAAACCTCTCTCACTCCGCCAACACCATCGTCACTGCACCGGCCGCCGTCGCCATGTCGCAGTTCATCTCTTTACTTCCGCCCACGGCGACCATAACGAATTACGACGGCACCCGGCATGCCTCGGAGCAGATGGCCGCCGACATCCCGCAGACGTTCAAAGACGCCATGACGGTGCGCGAGCGCGTCTTCGTCGAGGAGCAAAACATTGCACTGGAGAACGAGTTCGACGCCGACGACGCCCGCAGCTTCCACTGGGTCGTCTACGCCTCGGTCGGCGCGACAGGCACCACCAACCGCTTCAAGCCCGGCGCAAACGGAGACTCAACGTCAACATCATCAACAACGACAACGACAACAGCGGGAGCGGACGCGCAGGAGGAGCGGCGCCGCAGCGATCCGTCTGCCCACCGCGTCGCCGTCGGCACCGTCCGCCTCGTACCCCCGCCGCACCCGCCGCACCCCGCGCCATCCGACCGCCACGCTCTCGACAACTCACTCGCCGCGCCCGCCACGATTGGCGCCGCCAACGCCAACGGCACAGCCTCATCCAACGGCCACGGCCACAGCCACACCACGGCCGTTGCACCGCCATACATCAAGCTGGGCCGCCTCGCCATCCTTTCGCCGTACCGCAAGCTGGGCCTCGCGCGGCTGCTGGTGCGCACGGCGCTGGACTGGGCCGCGCAACACCCGCACCTGCTGTGCCCGCCGCCGTCGCCCGAGGCCGTCGAGCTGGCCAAGGTCGAGGGCCGCGACGGCGCGCTGGGCAGCTGGGACGGCCGCGTCCTGGCGCACGCGCAGATCCACCTGGAGAAGTTCTATGGCTCGTTTGGGTTCGTCCGCGACGAGGACATGGGCGTGTGGGATGAGGAGGGCATTGATCATGTTGGCATGTGGTTGCAGTTGAAGTTGAGGTGAAGGGGAAGGTTGGGGAGATGTAGATTTCTCTCTCTTTTTTTTTTTCCTTTTTGCCCCCATTCTCCTTTTTCCTTTTCTCGTCTTGTCTTGTCGGGAACGGAGGGCGGAGTCGCCTCTATTTGAGATATCCCCGGCAGCTTTTCCGCGCGCCATGTTTTTCTTCCCTCCTCCTTTGTCTCCTTTTCTCTCTTACCCCCACCTTCTTCCGTCCCCCTTAATCTCACAGAGAGACTTCCCCTCCACCGCCAAAAATCATGAATCAAGTCTCCGCCCCTAGTCACTGCATTACAGTAGACAGGCAGGCACTACAGTCGCAGTCAGTCTTGCCAACATATGGTTAAATTAATAGAGAGGCGACGTTGTTCTTTCCCACTACTCCTCCTGTGTCTCTCTTGAATAAAATGCGCAATCAAGAACTACATTTGAATCAAATCACTTTGGCATCGCATAACCTTCGCCACAGCCAGACGGCACAGTGTCGCTGTTGCTCTCTCAGTGACGCTGTTTGCTCTTCTGTCGCGCTGGTTGAGTGACGCTGTTGCTGTTGCTGTTGCTGTTGCTGCTGCTGCTGCTGCTGCTGCTGCTGCTGCTGCTAAACTCCTAGTTCCTCTGTCGCCCCATCTCCTCGCGCGGTTTTGCGGGGGGTTTGGGGCTACGTGGCTTAGTGTGGCGGGCGTGGTGGGTGTAGTGCACAGGGGCCTGCCTGCCTGCCTGCCTTTGGAGAGCAGAAAAAGTAGGATAGCCGCTGGCGGATCAATCTGGCCCCCTTTCTCTCTCTCTCTAAATTCTCTCCTTCAGAGCAGCTTCTGCGCAGGGTAGATGGGCTTAAGAGTGTATAGGTGCTGAAGTGTTGTTTGAGATGCCGACGAGGGGAAGAGAAAGAGGGTAGAGGGCTAGGCAGCAGGAGCTTCACGGCAGTTGATTGAGTGGAGAAGATGCCGCGCTCACTTAGGTTACGCAACCACCTACCCATTTCTCGCGACATTTCAACCTAGGATCATCTACGAGTTGCTCCATCAACCGAGGATATACGACCAACCCGACTCATCAAGCGCAGCCAATTTTCGTAGCCGTACTCGTTCTCGCGCTCGTCGCGACAACAACAACAACAACAACAATAACAACCGGCAATCTCTTCCACTGCACCGGCTGCCATCCATGTTCCGCACCTCCACGGGCCATCCCTACCGAGCAATAGCAGCGCAACCGCATATCATATCGGCAACGGCATAGCCGCGAGCGTTGCACTGTCGACTGCCTCCATCCGCATCATCTTGACCCAAACGGGCTGCACCGCAATCAACATGGCGCAAAATCATTGGCGACGTCGACTCGCTCTTTGGTAACGCGTCCAGGGCAGGCACGGCAGGGAAGGTGTTTGTCCATGTGGAGCTCGCGGGCATGGTGCCTGCCGAGACGCGGGAGCCGGCGTCAGGGACGAATACTGTTAGATGAATGGCGCAACGGTTCCACGCGAGCGCGAGACAAATGATTGCCTGCCTGGGTAATGAGAGGATGCGGGCGGCGCGGCGAAGACAGAACCCGAGCGAAGTCGCTTTCGAAGTTTCGCTTGTTCAACGTTCATCGCGAGGTCGTGCACTTCTTTCTTTGGAAGACGAAGCTTGTTGATGACAGTCGCAGGTCGTGCTCAGTAGGGCTGCTGATGCCGCTCAGTAGCAAGTTTCTCCAGCCTCTCTGGAGCAATTTTGGAGCAATTATTCCACGGCATGCGACTGTCAGTCAGCCATCACCAATCCGAACGCTGCTGCGAAAGTTGCCTAAACTGGGTCATGCGCTGCATGAAACTGATTCAGAGGGCCAGTGTAATTGTTTCCAGCGTTCGAGGCTTCCCCGGCATGCCGAGTATCCCACCGATTGCCGCTGCAAGGATCGACTGCCGGCACAGATCTGTGGTATATTGAGTTCTTGAGCTTGGTCCGCTCAAAACTGACTCTGCAGCGAAAGCTTCTTTTTGTTTGTTGATCTTGCGCTGTGAGCCTATTGAGATGATTGTAGATCCACTTTGAAGACGATTTTCGCAAGACGACTGCGGAGTTTGTTGCTCGCTGTAGACTTCACAAATGCCAGAGACAATTGAACTACAGCAATGCAATAGTCCCGGACCAAGTTGCGCAATCTGGAAGATTCGACGCGATTGTATTGCTGATTGTATTGGATTCTGCGCCCTTGCTGGCAAAGAGCGCCGGGATGTGTACACATCCATGTTTGATATGCATCGAATTTTTGCGGAACAGATTGAGACCGTTTCAACGAGGATCAGGGATGCGAGCCTGTCTGCAACTGGCTTTGGAACTGGGAAATAATCGAGCCGAGGCAGATTTGTAGATGTCTCCCCATTGGATCGTAGGTAGTGCGTCTCCGGTCCGACGCCACAGCTCAAAACCCGATACGTCGTGTGCGCAACAGCAATTCGATGTCGCACTCTTGCGATGACATTGTGACTATTTGCCCAAGCCCACGAGAAGTCCGGCCTGCCGAATAGACAAACATTGATACCTCGAGCGTGATTGTATCACTGGACGGTGGGATCTTTTGCGAGTAAGCGGATCTCGCAAAGGGAAAGATGTGGCTGATGGTTTTGCAGAAAAGACAGAATAAGCCTCAGATCTTTCCTTTCCATTGGGTCAATGGCAATCGGCGGGTGCTCCCTCCAGATCGCGCGGATCTGAGTGGTCGGTGTGGAGACAGGAGGCGAAATCAAACTTTGAGCAGGGAAGAGCAGGGAAGAGCAGGGGATTTTCCTGACGTTAACGCCTTGCTGCTGATGACTTGCGCAGACATGGTCTCGCGACTGCAGCCTGCGTCCGGAAGGTCGATTCAGACTTGCAAGCGGTGAAGCACAAGGAAGATGCTAGGATAATTGATCATATTAGGTGTATCTGTTATCTTGCTGTAGATAATATATAAGAGAGAAGTAACTGTAGCTACCCCTCTAGGAGCATAGGCCCTTAGTAGAATTTTAGGCCAGTAGTAGAGAGTATTTACTACGTCACGCGACGCGAGAGCTAAGACCTCAGGTTAGGCTCGAGGGACCGATTGACGTCGGCCTTCGGCGTGTTTTAAAGTGCTACAGCGGGATCTGGGTTTGCTTCTTGCCGCCTGGCCAATCACATTTGAGAAGAGATAATGTTCTCCGTGGGTATCGATGCCAGTTGCGTCATTGATGTGGCTGAGCGGCAAGCAGCAGGGTGCGGCAGTCATTAGGGGAAAAGTCAGAGTTGAGTCAAAGGTTTCCTCGTTGCCTCGGCGCTTGACCTGACCACATGGAGAGGATGAAGAGGCCCAAGCTGGCGATGTTGAAGCGCGTCGATCCGATTTTGGACAGAGCTGAGGCAATGACAATGGTACTTGGACAAGAATAGAATGGAAAGAGTCAAGAAGCCAGCGAAAGCGTCGTGAGGACCGCACAGTGGAGATGGGTCAGGGATGGGCGGCGGGGGCGAAAGGATACCCATGTGGTGAAGTCGGGGCTGAAGGAGGAGATGTTCGAGTCGAGACGCAGCAGCTGAAAAGGCCGTTGAGGATGCGGCGGCAGACGGCCAGTTGCCTATTTTGACACGGCCCGGGGGATGGCCAAACCTAATGACACCCGGAGCTCCCTCCACTCCTCTTGACTTCAGCACCACGACCAGTCGTCGGTCTATTCTCTGATGCCGCCGTGGGGTGCCCGCGCTGGAGAGCTTGCCGTGTGGCCCCATCCCCGTCGCCACGCTTTGCGCCCAGGGCTGCCGCGGTACCAGAGTCGTGGGTCTTGGTAGAGTCTATAGCTGCTCTCTTGTATTCAGTGGGTTTCCTCCAGGAACGACGTGTGCAGGTCTTCCGTTGTTTGCTGCGTGACTCGTGCCGAAGCTGGGTGCGACTGCTGCGTTTGGGCGTTGGACAAGAAGCTTCCCAGTTTTCCACCTGCGCTTCTTGCCTTTGGCTCACCACGCCATAATTTGGCTTCCACAACCTCCACGCCGTGGTAGATACTTGACTCTGCCCACCGCGCCACTTACTCTCGCTCTCTCTTTCTCTCCCTGGCCTACCGTATCATCACCCATCTCGACACGCCCATGTTCTAACCCTCGCTCTTTGCCTGTCATCATGGCTGACACCGACTCCAAGTCTTCGGCTCCAAAACCTCAGCCCGTCAAGGCCTTGGGCTTTGAGGATTCCGTTTACCCTTACCCCGGACAACTCGACCAAAAAGCCTACATCTGGATTGCCGTCGCCGCCTCTTACAACACGGCCATCATTATCCTCCTCCTCATCCTGACACTGCAACGACACACCTTTGCCGTTCGCTTGCGCGGATACTGGCTCACCGTCGCCGCCCTGTGCTCCCTCCACGTTTACCTCACCCTGATCTTTCTCGTCTACGCCATTCGATGGTGGTACAACTGTACTGCCGAGTACTGGGTCATGGCCACGGTCTTTCCAGCGGGAATTGGTCTTTGGCAGAGTATGTCTCTTCCTTGGTCGCTCTCGGTGCACAACACTAACACGCCCAGTGTCCAATGCCCGTCTCGTCTACGTCTACGAAACCCAGATTGCGCTGTTGAAGAAGCCCAGCTACGCGCAGCGGCGCAAACACCCCTTCTTCCTCCGGGAGCCAATTCGTTTCGTTCGTCGATGGCGGACTCTTGATTTCCAGACCCAATCCACCTTTCTCTTTGTTGCTGGCCTGACCGCAACGGCCGTCATCTCTGGTATTGTCTTCTTCGGTTCTCGCAACTTTCATGCCAACTACGGCGTCTTTGGCAAATGGAGAGGCCCGATCAAGTGTTTCCGAGGTCACGGAGAATGGTAAGAATTATGCCGCTTACTCTGTCGCCTACAACTCACATGGTTAGGGTTCCAACAATCCTCTGGCAGTTCTTCTGGTGTTGGTTCTACGGGCCCTACCTTCTCTACCGCATCCGCAACGTCCATGACGCTCATCTGTGGGCATGGCAAACCAGGATCATTCTATTTTTCGGGTAAGCCCCCCGACCTCGTCGCACGGAAGAATGCTGTTGCAACGTACTGACTCTGGCAGTCTACCTGGAACACCCATCTGGCTTCTCTTCCTCTACTCCAACAACCCGACTATTGTTGAGATCAATCGGTGGTTTCCTCGAGCTGGCTGGTAAGGGCGATCGCATTCCGAGCTGTCGTGGTTTGAGTCTGACGTCAGCCCAGGTTCATCCCTTTCCTCGTGGCAGTCCAGTTTAGCGCCTTGTGCATTCCAATCTTCGATTCGTTCCACGAGCGGCCTCGCTTTTCCAACATTCTCGGTAGCTCGAACAGCAGCTTCAAGTCCCCGATGGGGTTCAGCACCAAGACTAGCCGGACGCAGTCGCCAAGTCCCAATCGTCTCAGCGACAAGGAACTTTTTTCGAGCGCGGCAATGGACGAGGCCTTGGAAAACAATCCGCGACCCCTGCTCGACTATGCCGCCAATCGAAACTTCACGGCGGCCGACGTCCACTTTTTGCTTTACGTTCGCAAGTGGAAGAAGCAATGGTCGGGCGCCGATGGACAGCCTCGCACGCTGAATGGTCGACAGGCACGCGAGAGATTTGAGGACGCTGCTCTCATCTTCTTCACGTTTGTCAACCCAACGACATCGCGGGCTACCATCAACTTGCCTGATCGCTGCTTCAAGAGGATCGCCAAGGCGTTTGAGACGTTGCAGTATGAGGCGGACGACGAAGGCGGCAACTTCTTTACCGATGACCAAATGGTTACACCGTGGGATCACCAATCAGAGGAGAGCTGCCGACAGCACGAGATTCAACCCGAAGACCGGAAAAGATTGCAGGGACTGCTCAGCTCCGAAGACGACTTGGCAGAGAGCATGATTCCGGCCGACTTTTCGCTGACGGTCTTTGACGAGGTGTATCGATGTGTTCGCGACGACTGCTTTCACAACACGTGGTGCAGGTAAGGAACGCCATTCAACACGACCTTTCTGGTACTGACAGTGTGCGCAGCTTCATCAGGTCTGGCGACTTTGCCGAGACTTGCCGGTCGCTCAGCACGCTCAAGGAGACGGAGGAGAACCAGCCCATGACGCCGCAGCTGTCATACAGCCCCAAACACGCCAGTTTCTGACTAATGTCGATTCCGTCATTTTCTACGCTCGAAGTCGACCGCACATGATACCCATTTTCTAAAGCTGGATCCGTTCCAGCGACCAGGTCTTGATGCTTTTTTTTTTTTTTTTTTTGTTTTGCTGGTGGATTTCCGAGACGGGCCTTTTCATGCGACGCCTGGGTAATGGGCTGTATGAGGAGGCATGACCAGGTCGAGGAGTTGCTGGACGGCGTATTGCTGTGGTGGTCATAATGGAGGTTCTGGAAGCAGCCTAGCTAGCTTGATCTGAAGGATAGTCGGTAGCTCTATGGGGTTTGCTGTGGAAAGCAGGCGAGGACAGTTTATGGCACGTGTCCAGAGACTAGTGGCAGAGATGGAATGTAGCAAATTAGATGTGAAATTTGTAGGATGGGTTCGTTTGGTACCGTACGTTGCAGAGATGGGCGGGGCGTTGAAATGGGCATGGTTTTGACAGGTGTCAAACAAAGGCAGGCGGTGATGGGCCGGGGCAGCCGAGGGGGTATGTTTGGTCGTGCGCGCGGGCTCCACCACATGGTAGTTGATTGGCGGACACGACGGGCGACGGCGAGAGTGTATTCAGACGTCCAGCGAGGCGAAAGTCGGCGTCTTTGATGGCACATCTGATGGATACGGTGCGGCTTGGAAGCTTGGCACGCTTGGCCTGCAAGAGCCGGGATCGCAGGCGGAGGATGGATGCAGCCACCCGGGCCAAAACACCAATGATGGCGTCGTCGAGGTTATGCAGGTGCTCGCGATCGTCGCCAACGTCGGCGGATATAAAGCGACAAGTCGTCGCCCTCTCTGTGTAGCCATCTGCGACACTCTGTGCCTGTTGCACCGCACAGGCATTGGGTCTTGCGGTCGGTTCGTTTGGTCGTTTCCCGTTTCTTTTTGCCTCCTGTCTCTGTCTCGACGTCGAGCAGAAGCTGAGCAATGCCAACTCGCACAAGCTGACGACGCCGGACTGGACTCCAACTCCAAACCGCCAGGCTCCGAGGCTCGACGGGCTCAGCTTGTTGCAACATTTTGCCATTGCGCCTGGAATTGACGTGCTAGGTCTCCTGGCCGCATGGCGTTTCCAATCACGCAATCTTGGGCGCTAGGCCAGCCCGTACGCTCGCCTCCGTCGCCGGCGCCCATCTTCATGGCATCCTCAGCTCCGCATTATAAAGCATAAAGCAACCACCCACCCTTCTTCTTCTTCTTCTTCATCTTCTTCATCTTCTTCTTCTTCTTCTTCTCTGTCCATCTGTCAGGTGCCTGCCATTCTCCCACCTCAGCCAGTCGGACCGCCGCGACAAGTCGTCCACTCGTCTTCCCTTGTCGCCTCGATCTGAGCCTCGCCGCCACGACCACCCACCCTGTCGCGTGACTGCTCTCCTCAAATTGCTACTTTCTCTCTCCGCTCCCTCCTTCTCCTCTCCTCCCCAGGACGATTGCCGCGCTGCTCCCACTCTCCTTCATCTTCCACACGCGCAACCTCCGACAACGTCCTCTCGCATTGTCCCGTCGCAATGCCTCCACACGCCACTCTGCCCGACACGCCGCCCAACGGCCAGACCGAAAATGGTCATGTTCCTCCCGTCGACCACTTCACCGTCCGTCCAAACATTCTCTACATCATGGCCGACCAAATGTCCGCGCCTCTTCTCAAAATGCACGACCCAAATTCGCCCATCAAAACCCCCCACCTGGACAAACTGGCCGAATCTGGCGTCGTCTTTGACCGCGCATACTGCAACGCGCCGCTCTGTGCGCCCTCCCGCTTCGTCATGGTCACCGGCCAGCTTCCTCACAAAATCAGGGCCTACGACAATGCCTCGCACTTGAATGCCGATGTGCCCACCTACGCCCACTACTTGCGCAAGGAGGGCTATGAAACAACCCTGGCCGGCAAAATGCACTTCATTGGCCCCGACCAGCTGCACGGCTTCGAGAACCGCCTCACCTCGGATATTTATCCCGGTGATTTTGGCTGGTCCGTCAATTGGGATGCGCCCGAGGAGCGCCAGGAATGGTACCACAACATGTCTTCGGTTCTGCAAGCTGGTCCATGCGTTCGATCCAATCAGCTCGACTTTGACGAGGAGGTCATGTACAAGAGCACCCAGTATCTGTACGACCACGTCAGAAAGGGCGACGCCCAGCGTCCGTTTTGCTTGACCGTTTCTCTGACTCACCCTCACGATCCGTACGCCATCACCGAGGATTACTGGGACCGGTACGAGCATGTCGATATTCCGCTGCCCAAGACGCGCCTCGATCAGAGCCACCAAGACTCGCACTCGAAACGCCTGATGGAGTGCATCGATTTGTGGAACAACCCCGTTCCCGACGAGGCCATCAAGCGAGCCCGGCGCGCCTACTACGGCGCCTGCAGCTACGTGGACGACCAGGTGGGCAAGCTGCTCCAGGTGCTCAAGAACTGCAAGCTCGACCGCAACACGATCGTGGTTTTCAGTGGTGATCACGGCGACATGTTGGGCGAGCGCAATCTCTGGTACAAGATGTCTTGGCACGAGCATAGCGCGAGGGTGCCCCTTATCATCAACTATCCGCCCCGGTTTTCTCCCCGCCGCGTGTCCGAATCGGTATCGACCATGGACTTGCTTCCGACGCTGGTTGATCTGGCCGGCGGGCGCATGGACACGGGACTCGCGATTGACGGCGAGAGTCTGTACCCCGCGCTCTACGGACACCGGGTCAAGGACGAGGTCCTGGGCGAGTACATGGGCGAGGGCACCGTGTCACCTGTCATGATGATCCGGCGTGGCCGCTGGAAGTACGTGGCCTGCCTAGTGGACTCGCCGCAGCTCTTTGATCTCGAATCGGACCCGGACGAGCTGCGCAATGTGGCGGAGTCATCTGACCCGGCCGTCGCCGAGGTGGCCGCCGCCTTTGCCGACGAGGTCAAGCAGCGTTGGGACCTGCAAAAGATCCACGACGACGTTCTGGCCTCGCAGCGCCAGCGCCGCCTCTGCTGGAATGCCCTCAAAAAGGGTCGCTTCGAGTCGTGGGACTACCAGCCCATTGACTCGGCCAGCCACAAGTACATCCGTTCCACCATTCCGCTCGATGACCTCGAGCTGCGCGCTCGCTACCCACCTGTCGATGAGCACGGCAAGACTCGCATCACGGCGCACCCGCGCGGCATTGCTGGCGCAAAGGGCGAGTGAGCGCTGTCTCGCATGATGCTCCATGTTCATTGATGGACGAATTTCTTTTCTCTTCTCTCACGGAAACAAAGATACCTTTGCTGTCTGCCACGTCATTCAAAAAGCAAGCGAGACGACACCATTTTCCTTCTTCTCGACATGTCATGGTCGTGATTCTGCAGCTGGATTTCCAGCGCTTTCATTCTGCTTGCTTGCTTGCTGGTAGCCAACAAAGCGAGGCGTTTCGGGTGCTTTGTTTTGTCCACTTGCTTTTTCTTTCTTCGTCGTCATCTTCCTTCTGGAGTCTCAAAGGCACACGCACCCAACATGAATGATTCCCTCTTCTTCCCTTGTCTTCAGTTCAATTTGAGCTCAATACGGGCATTATCTGGCGCGGCGTGCTTGTTGAGATTGCTTTCATCTCTGCTGCGACCTTGTTCTTTCAGCGGCTTTACTCTTCTTTGATCACTTCTGCTTCTTTCTTCCAGTCAATTGATCAATCACAATCAAACTAGCTAGGTAGGTAGTTAGTTCACAAGCAGGTTTGCAAAGGAAGCGTGGGGTTTGCATCTTCTCTTCTTCCTTTTCCTCATCAAACTGAAAAAAAAGAAAAAACAAAAAACAAACAACTTTGGCAATGGTCTGTCCCGTCGTCTTTGCATGACTCTTTCGCGTCGTCTTTGTGTCTTTTCATTGGCTGTACCGATACGTCCGTCGTCGCGAACGCGTGGGCGCCTCACTCTTTTTTGCTGTCTAAATACATATTTGTATCACTAGCCACGTGGGTATTGTACCATAGCATACTATTATTTACGTTTGACGACCTCCCATGCGGCTGCCACGATGCCTGATTCGACGAAGCTCTCGTTTTTTGTTTTTGCAGCTCTGTCCACCTCGGCGCTCCTCTCTAATTCTTTCGCTTCCATCAGCTTGTCGGCGCGTGGCCTGATCGAATCCAACTCCAGAGAAGTTGCTTTGACTCCCTCCCACCCTCCATCCCTCGCATCTGCCTGCCCCCGCCCTCGCTCAAGACAACAAAGCCCAGCTGCCGTCCCATTCTCCCGTTGCTGCGCAGAGCGCGCAGGCATGTCCATCCCGCCCCAAACGAATCCCACCGCATCCCACAAAGAAAGAAAGCAAGCACGTGGCGACATTCGCGCTCTCCTCCAACCAACCAACGAACGCCAAACCAAACCAAACCAGACCAGACCAGACCAAACCAAAGCAGATCAAAGCCCAGAGAGATCAGCCACCTGCGCTCAGTCCATCAAATCAGTCCCCATCTTCCTGCAGCTGAATCAGATAGGAGAGAGAGATGGAGAGGAGCGCAGCGCCGACCCTTCTCGAAACACCGCGCGCAAGGGTGCGAAACACGTCGCAGCCAGCTTCACGCTGTGTATGGTGAAAGGGGGGCCACTCGGTCAAGGAGTATCCCGGTGACCGCGACGAGAGCGAATAGAGGGAGAGCGGGAATGTGTCCGCCCTCCATCTCCTTCCTCCTCCGGTCCAGACCAATCGGACACCGGAAGGCGGAAAACGGAAGACCCCGCCCCCGGCCCCCCCGCGGAGGACAAGGGCAAGAGTCTACTCCTCCTCCTGAGCCTAGCAGCTGTCTCGATCCAGCTGGCTGGCTGGCTGGCTGGCTGGCTTGCTTGTGTATCTACAGTACCCGCACACCAACAGCGCTGAGCGCAAAGCTGATCTGGGGTGAAAGAACAGCGTGTGGACCCCACGTGCTGCAGGGAATATAGAGTTTGTGGGGGCCGCAGGGAGATGCGGAGATGCGGAGATGGAGCGTTCGATTGTTTCGCTTTGTGTGGACGTTGGTCTGTCTGATTGGTTGGTTGGTTGGTTGGTCGGTTGGTTCGCACGCTGGCTGGCGACCTACTCTTTGTACTGTGCTCACGCCCAAGTTTTCTTTGTCGTATTATGGTGGTGCTGTTCACGAATGAGCTTCGCTGGGCCTTCAACTGAGGATCTCTTCCAACTTCTGGGTTTCGGACTGGGGTGCATAGGAGTCGCGTGGGAGTATGATGTCTTGTTGCTGCACCGAGTGCTCACTGAGGACGACTGCAATGACGATGACACTGAGAAAAGAAACCAGATGCCGTACAAGTGAGCAACCGAATGTGTATTAGGATTTCAACCACTCTTCTCTCCGCCAACACCCGTCTGTCCTCCACTCTGCCCAATCTAGCTACCTCGTTGCTTGTTGCTAGGGACAGAGGCCAGGCTGGTTCCATATGCGCGTGCTGCGACGGACAGAAAATCTACCAGAGTCTGGGCCGAGGTCTACTTACAGCCCGGCAGCGTCGTCCACTGGTTCTTCCTCTCCGCAAAGACCCATCAGCTCCCTCACGCCCACGGCTACCTCGCCCGGTTGCCCTCTACTCTAGCCACCAACTCATTCATGAGCGGCAAGAGTTCCAAAATGCGAAACGGCTTGGTGACAACGAGGTCCATGCCGGCCTGCATGGCGCGCGAGATCTGCTCGCTGCGCGCGTTGGCCGTGACGGCGATGACGGGGACATGGCGCGTCAGCGAGCGCGTGCCCTGCATGTGTCGAATGTGCCGCACGCACGTCAGCCCATCCATGACGGGCATCTCCAGGTCCATGAGCAGCACCGAGATCTCGAGCGGCGGGGGTCGTGGCGGCGTCGCGACGCTGGTGGGCGGTTGCGTGCTACCGGGCGAAGAGCTGCTACTGCTGCTGCCACCTCCGCCGCTACCGCTGTTCGTGGTGACGGCAGCGGCGTTGGCCGCAGCAAAGTCGAGGATCGAGGTCTCGAGAGGGGGGATGGGTGAATCGCTTGGAGAGTCTGATGACGATGGCGGCGGGAAAGAGGGTGAGTCGAGGAGCGTGGAGGTCGAGGTTGGTGTCAGAATGGGAGGAGTGGCGGCCGCTGCAAACGTACTTCGCCCCATCATAGCAAGCGCCTCGCCTCCATGGCTGGCGACGAGCACTTCGCATCCGGCTCGTCGCAGCTGCTGCGCCATGACCTTTTGGTTGATGGCATTGTCTTCAACAATTAGCACTTTGAGACTCGGGAAACGTGCGCTCGAGTCTGCTGCCAGGGGCGTGACAGGCGAAATGTTTTGGAACGTCGTTCGCCCGCCTGGGTTTTGGACTGTCCATGACGGATCCGTCGGGGCGGTCAAAGGCATGGGATCAATTGCGCGGCTGGAGAGAGTAGGCAGAGATATGGGGCCGAGTCTGGACATGGACACTCGGCGGAGCGGGGCTGAATGCATTGGAGAGGGGCGGATGGGTGCAGCCGACGGAGGGGTCGTAGAGGGTGGAGAAACATAGCGCCTGGCTTTGATGTAAAAGGCAAAGGTGCTGCCTCGACCCTCTCTAGAGGCCACGCCTATTTGACCGCCTTGAAGCTCTGCAAGAAATTAGATCAATCTCCATATGAACGTGAAATGCATTACCAGTAAGTTCCCTTGAGATGAACAGACCCAGACCGCTGCCGCCATACTCTCCATAAGTTTTTGGGCTCGCCTGAGAGAAGCGGTGAAACAGTAGTTTCATTTCATCTGGCGACAACCCCCTGCCCGTGTCTTCGACCGCCAGTTGGAGGTGAATGTCTTCGCCTGGGCCCCATTCTTCTGTAAAGGTGTGATCCGGTCGATTCGCGCGTCTAGGGATATATGCTAGGTTGTCGTGTCCCGAGGAAGGTTGCTTGTGAGAAGCAGACAGAAAGATGGTAATGACTCGTTTTTCACGGTCACGAGTGAATTTAATGGCGTTAGTGATGAGGTTTATTAGGACTTGCAAGACTCGCGATGGATCAAGGAAGACTGTATCGACGGAGAGGTCATCGTAGGATTGATGGATCTGGAAGTTGAGGCGTATCCGAGCGCTGTTTAGCTCCGCTTCGTACATCTTGATGGCGCGCTCAACCAGGGCCGCAGGCTGAATGACGTCTGGAGAAATCACGAGGAGATTTGAGTCCAGTTTGGAAAGTGTCTGCCTACATTCAACAAGCATTCCAGCATATTTCTCATCTTGATTGGTGTCAATCCATGCTTCTGGGCTTGAGACGATGTCTACCAGAGCCGTCAAGAATCGCTTCTGGCTTTTCTTGCCGGGTTTGTTGATTGAAGCGAGGTATAGGCAAAGAATGAAAAAAACTCACAAGCTAATGCTAGTCAGCAAGATGAGCGGTAAACAAGAGGGCAACGGCTTACAATGTCGTCAACTATTCTCTTCTGGTGCTGTGCGCAGAGTATGACAGTTTGGGCGCTGTCGATGATGATTTCCTGGGCTTCTATGTCAAGAACCAGTGGTTCTCGCGGCAAAGAGTCAATCTTGTGGCCTTTTTTTGGCAGAAAAATCAGTCGTTGTCAATCAAGATGATCCCAAAAGACTTACCATCCCGCTGATATCTGAGCACGCCAAGAATCCCGTCCGCCGATTGCAGAATGGCCGAGAGCTACAAAGAGGCAGTCAGTAAGAAGATGCCCAAAGAGCAGTCAGTGGCGGAGGGCTTTTGGATCATGTTTCTCCTGTCTGGTTTCCCTAGTATGAAAGCCAGTGTCCTCTTTGATGCCCACTTCTCGCGTACGTTGTCAAAGGGCCAAGACTCACTGGATTCCGCATTTCATGTGAAGTCTGTCCGAGTCACCTTTGGTTAGTCAAGTTTCTCATAGGGGTCTGGGGGAAGTACCATGTCTATGAAGTTCTCGCTTTGCCTTTTTGTCTCCAATGCGTCCTCTAGACGTTGCGCCTGCAGATGCTGACTCCACTTTTGATGGCTAATGTCTGTGAGCCACCCCAGAATCTTCTGCGGGGCCCCCGTCTCATCTAATTCGGGGAATGCGTTGGCCAGTATCCAAGAGTACTCAATCACTTGCGCATCGTCTTCTTGAGACGCTCGGAACGGTCTCTTCACGCAAAATTCGAACGGGTCAACGTTTTGGCCCGTAACCAGTTTTTGCCATTGTTCCTCGACGAATTCTTGGTCTTCGGGAAGGACGGTATGTGACCACATGCCATTGGGCAGCTCTTCGCGTTTCAAGCCGACTAGATCAAGATAGGCTTGGTTCATCCAGCGAGGTTCTAAAAACAATTAGCTTTTGCAAGCAGACATGACCAGGTGACGTACGGCCGTCGACTTGAAAAACGGCGCAGCCAATGGGGGCCGACTCAGCGAGAGCAGTGAATGTTGCTTCGCTTGACTCGGCTTCTTGCCTGCGCCGTTCAAGCTCCCGAGAGAATTTATCGTGGCGGGTATTGTTGGCTTTTAGAAGTTCTCGGTTCCTGCGCTGCTCTTCGGGTACAATGATGGAAGCCACGGCCTTGACCAGGCGATCGTTGAGAAGCCTGATGAACACTTGGTAGTCTTCATCGTAAGGACGCCTGGGATTGAGTCCAAGTAACAGGAATCCTCTGATTCTAGCGCCGCTCAAGGGGGAAATTGGCAGTGCGATGGCAGTGGTTGTAGCGTCATTGAAACCTCTTCCTTCAGTCCGAATGTCCAACAGTGGCAATGGAAGAGATTTGTTTTTGGTTTGCAAAAAGATAGGCTTTGCTGATGTCCACGCGCGTCTAAAGGGCACAGCGTAGCCATCATTCCCTTCCGTGAGAGCAAAACTTGGAATTGCAGCTGGATGATTGTCAGAGATTCCTATGGTCCCTTCCAGAACGCACTGCTTTGGACGCGATGAGAGAGCGACATCAGAATGTTCTCTCAGGTCATCCTGGCCGTCTTCGTCGCTTTCAGTGACGGAGTAGAGCAGTGCGAATGGAATGTCCTGGCTGTTTGGTTCTAGACCCTCCAACACCAGTTTCCAGAGCTCGTCAAGGGATCTCGCTGAGGAAGCCTTCTCTCCGAGCGCGATGAGCGTATTCATTCGTCTTACTCCAATGACAGCTCCAGTCGACTCGACAAACTCATCAAGCGCTCCAACTGCTGTCCCATCCGGACCAATGATGGGCAGCATCGTGAAAGACCCTAGTAATTTTTAGCCATATGAAATTTGGCTTGGCCGAAAGGGGTTTTAATTATTTGTAAGAGTGCACATTGCAATGAGAACTTACAGTATGTCTCTTCCGGCCCAAATTTGCCATCACGGTCAATCATCAATTCCAAATCCTGAACTCTGGTAGCCACTCCTTGGTGCATGGCACGTTTGACGATACTTTTCAGGGGCTGCCAGATTTCTGAAAATACATGCATTGGTCCGTGGCCCAGCGCAGAAGGGTGCTTTTGTCCAATCAGGGCCAAGCATGCCTCGTTATAGAGCAAACATAGTCCGTTTCCCCATAAGATCAAGCGAGGATCAGGACTGGCCATTATCATGACGACGTTCTGGCGCAGGCGGTCGTCCCAAGTTTCGATGGGCCCCAATGGCGTTGAAGACCAATCGTGATCCAGAATGAAGCGACGGTAACCTGACAAATGTGGAGGGGGATTCCGGGTCCAATCGAGGCACTGAGCAAACGCCAGAGAAGCGAGGTCCATTTCATCTGCAGATGACGATTCATCATCGCTCAGTCCCGCCTTCAGGCGCAGCTCGTCCAGAGATACAGTCGGAGACGGTAGTGCATTTTCAGAAACCGTCCGAGGAGGCCTGGACCAAACTTCGGTGTCCTCGCTTTCGAAGCGATCGCCTTTTCGATCATCATTGGAGGAAATTGCACAAACAACTTTCCACTCTTGTCGTAAGATGGTACTAATCCAGTACCAGCCACCGAAGCTCATCTTGGAGGCGACGCCAGTCCGAATGGCTGACGCTTTTGTTCCAAATTCGACGGCCCAGGCTTCAAAGTCGGATAAGGTGTCGTCACCGTCGAGAACCGACAGGCGGGTGATGAAGTCCTCGAGAGCTCGGTTCCGGTAGACGACTCTGGATTTTTGCTCATTGTTGTGGGCATCGAGGATAAACGAGGGTCGGTCATCATGGTCAAGGAATTCGGTCAGGATTTGAAGGCATTCGGGAGCCTCTTGTTCTCGGTGCGATATCTGCCTCATGGCAAGGACGACGCGGGTGACAGGACACTGGGCGACGTTGAGTTCAAGGGCGAGTCGGCCATATCATAGACGCAATCACACCGACTTCGTGCTGACGTAGGGCGCGCATAGGGACAAAGAGAGCAAGTCTTAGATTCGAGATGTTCGCAGACGCGCAAGACAAGGATGTTGTAGATGAGACGCGGGCAAGTGTGCCCAGCCCAGCCCAGCCCAGCCCGTTGGGCGGAAAGCACAGCCGGTCCATTCCTCGCGGGCGACTTCCACGCCGGACCGTTGTCCGCTGCAGATGGTTGTGGATGAATGGTTGTTGAAGCAGGAGTCTGGCTGGGAAGAAGAGGTCCAGGTCAAGCTTTCTTGGCACGTTGGGCGAGGCTGACCCTGTCCATGCAAGGATCAAAGTGGCGACGACATGTGCGGAGCGTGGGGCAATCAAGGGAGTTGCATGAACAGGCTCGCAGCGGCACCTGGGTGAGGTTGCGCTACGGACTTGAGATGCCGACGGCAGACACTCGATCTCGCCCCCGGCTCCCAGCGCACGTGACTCTCCCAGCATCGGCCGGGGCGCCACGACACCACAACTCTTTGCGTTTCCATATGCATCAGTAGGCCCTCGCTCTTTTACTCATTTCTGCGTGCCGCGTTTTCCTTTTTTTCCACCGTCCAGTCCTTCGCCAAGGCGTTCTTGATCGCGCATCCGACACGAGGCGCCCGAGCACTCGTGATCTCCGCCTACCGGCCCTGCCCCTGGCCACTCCATGAAAACAGCCTGCATTGCAACTTTTCCAGAAATGTTGCCGTGCACCGCCTGGTCTTCCTGACAGCGTTGTAAAAGAAAACAATCGATACTTCGCCTCCCACAGCATTTACCATGTCCGTTGAGTTGCGTCACATTCTCCACCGTCTAGGTCTTGGCCAATATTTGCCAATTCTGCTCGACAACGGCTTTGACTCTTGGGACGTCTTGTGTGACATTACCGAACAAGATCTGACGCTTCTCGGTGTCAAGCTGGGTCATCGCCGCACATTACAGCGCGAAATCACATCATGTCGCGGCCTTCAGTGCGATCAGCCTGCCAGCTCTGAAAAGAACTCTCGCGGTCAGACCCCTCCGTCGCAGTACCGTGTAAATGGAAACGATGCGCAGCAATCGACTCAGCCCGAAGTTGCCAATGCAAGACAAAAGAGGAGATATCGACGAAAACCTCGTCCCGACGTTCATGCCCCGCAAAAGCCAAAAACCGCCTACGTCAATTTTGCCAACGCCCAGCGAAGGGATCCTGAATTCATCAATCTCTCACTTTCCTTCGAAGAGTCTGCTCGCGAAGTGGGTAGGAGATGGCAAACCCTTGGACCAGACTCGAAGCATGCCTGGGAGCGTCAAGCCGCGCAGGCCTTTCAAGAGTACGAGGCCCAGATGGATGAGTACAAAAAGACTGAGAATTATCGACGCTACCAAAGCTACCTCCGGCGCTTTCGACAAGATTCTGCCCAGGTCTCCCGTCAGCCACCATCCAACGAACCTGCCTGCGAGACGAGCAGCCACTCGTCTGAGAGCGTTGCGGGTGCCAATGCCAATTCCCAGAAGAAGACGAGGCACGATTCGACGCATTCCACCATTGAGGATTGCCGCGCTTCTGTGGCACTTGCCGTGCAAGAGCTTAGAGCAAAGAGGATTGAGCTTCTTGCCGCAGGTGTCCCTTTTTACGACACCCTGTCGCTCCCGCCGGAAGAGACTGTCCGAAAAGGTGCCCAATGCTGCATAGTCGGCACTGGCTGCATAATCTACCTGGTGTCCAGTGATCAGTTGGACGCAATGTTGGACCAAGTCTTCAGGCCTGGGCCCGTGGATCAAAAAAGCCTCATCATCGCGCTGGTAATAGCTGCAACTGGCGCGCATTACGACTGTGATTGTATGCCCGAGCCAATAAGGCAGGGTCTGTACGCTTCAGCCATCTGGGCCTTTGAATATTCTCTTTCTAAGTTTAACGATTATTCCATCATGCAGTTTCTGCTTCTTTTCTCTGTTTACTCCCTCCTCGAAAAGCACATGGCTATCCGTCACATAATCAGTACGTCACAGCCCCTTGACTCTTTTGATGGTCTGTTTCGTGTTTGACATGATGACCTTCAACTTTCAACCGCCAATCAATTGTTGAAGTTCAGAGATAAGCAAGCTAATGCGATTCACCAGTTGCTGGTCTCAAGATTTCTCGTTGGAAATTTCCCACTCTTGAAGAGGACCTGCCTGAACGAACTGATCAAAAATCTGCTCGCAAGGTCATGAATACCCTCATATTTATGGACTGGTTTGTAATCTCGGCTCCAGACAGGGAACTTGTACTAACGGTCGACAGTTGGCTATCCACCACTCTCGGTTACAAGTCTGACGTTAGCGTGGAAGATCTCAAAGTAAGATTCCCAGTGCAGGCGCTAGATCTTAAGCTCATGTTTCTAGCATGCTTGGATACCTCCCTGCGAATGCACATCAATTAATGATGCCATCCACGCTCAAGGAAGCAAGATTGGACTCGTGTCCAGAGACATAGCGGAACTCACAGTCCATCAGGCCGCCACAGACGTTAGGGCCGAGCACATATCGAGACTGACGGAGAAGCTCGATGCTTGGTACAACGAACTCCCTCCGTCAATGCATCTCTCAATTCTGATAGACCAGAACAAGTATTCGGTCGTCAACTTCTTCCAAAGAAGAGCCATTTTGATGCTCCACATGTTCTATCTAGGAGCCATCATCTCCCTCTACCGGCAGGTCTTGTTGAACGCTTCCAATGCTCGCATCCAGTCCAGGTGGAATCTCGACGTCGCCTACACCCAAGTTCAGGATTATCGCGCACGCTGCTCCATGGCCGCGCAGCAAATGACACGCATCATGTCGCTGATTGATTTTACCAGCTTCATGACAAGACGCTGCTGGGTTCTGATGTAAGTTTGTCTCCAACAAGCTCGCAATGATACGCTCTCTTCAGGAAGGCACTTGACTAAGTGAACGCGTCTAACCTCCCCGCCTGCGTTCGGTTCTATGTGCTTCCGCTTTCCGAACCGAACCGAATCTCATCGCATCCGCCAGTCCCGTGTGCGCTGACACAATCCTTCTAGCTACTGGTCATTCCACTCTTGCACCGTCATACTCTTCAACTCTGCCCAGCAAATCCTCGACGGCGACCACAATACAGCTCACCTGACGGCGGACCTCGCATCCGCCAAGCTCTGCATCGACACGCTCGACAACTGCGCGCAGGCGGAGCCTGTCGCCGCAAAGCATCTGGCGCTCATCCAGCCGCTGTACGAGGCCCTGGCCAAGCACCACCAGCAAAACAGAGCGACTACGGCCACTTCGACCAGCGCGCCTACGAGCTACTTCCAGCCGCAGCAGCAGCATGGCCACCACAAGGACCATGCCGCCCTCAGCGCCTCGCCGCCTGGCTCCAGTTCGACCCGCAGCACCGTGTCTACGCCCGCCAGCACCATGTCGTCGTCATCCTCGTCGGCGAACAACAATCTCGTCATGTACAAGAACGGCAGCGGCGGCAGCAGCAACAACATCACACCTCTCGACAGACACCAGCAGCAGCAACCGCCGCAACTCGACAGCGAAGTCGTCTCGATTGCAAAGAAGCTGGGCGAGCTGCTGGCGAATCCGTTCGGCATGGGCATCGAGGCGCGCGTCGAGGGCGTGCGGCGCGAGGGCGAGACAGTGGCCGGCACGTATTCGGTTTTATGGTGGAAGTGAATGAGCGCATCAGCACGCGGTCAATATACCGAACGGACCTGGTTCGCCACATGGCAAGGAGGTGAAGGTTTTGGTCCTGTTGAGAAAGGCTACGAGGCACGGCGACAGAGGCGAAAGACGGTTGGAGCGCGACGAATCGGGCGGTGGTGGCGGCCGAACGGCCGGAGAACCTGGTTTCTTTTTCTTGCATGTACTTGCGCACGTCTGCGTTGTTCGGCTGGCAGACAACTGCCTACCTACGCACGATAACTCCAACGGCGTGGTGGTAATGGGGGCACTCACTTTGCGGCGCACAGGACGGAATCGAGCCAGAGTCTCTTTATTTCAGGTCATCAGGCCCAAGGCAGGAGGACTAGGCAGGCTCACATTTGACGCGTAGGAAGTCGAATCAAGCAGAAACTTTCAAAGCCACCTACACGCGAGCGTCTTGTTGAATATACAAGGTAATTTGTGTCCTCACTACGTATTGCTCATGCGTACATGCACCGTAACCATGCCCATGTCCATGTTCGTACTAAAGTAACCCTCCATCATTTCGACTGACCGACACTGATCCGATACCGCGCCGGTCCAGGGCTGTCCGCTATCGAAATGCCCTGAACCTATGTATGTACTCGATCGAGCCCAAGCAGATATTCAACCCACTCCCGTTACAAAACTGATGTGGCCACAAGCCAAAGATACCGTGAAGAACATGTATACAACAACAAAAGATGCCCCACTCTGTTCATGCACCATAGCATGCCGGGAAATAAGAGTGAAACAGAAACCTTTGACTTTTCAAATGCGCCGTGCCATGGCGCGAAACGAGAACTGGAAAGAAAACCAAAGTTCCTAGCCATGCCAGACTTGCCGATGATGTGAGGATGAAGAGACCCCAGACCCATAAAGACATGCTCCAAAACGCCGGGTGGTAAAGAAATTAGGCGAAACGCTGTCGTTGCCACGCTTGCGATTGGAACCAGTTTGCTGATAGGAAATGCAAGTGGTGGTCGTTAAACATCAACTCGTTCCGTATGCCTGCTTTTTGGGTAGTCGTCAATGCAATGTCCTGTCCTGTCCATGAGAAAAACCACGGATAATTTTGTCCCGTGTCAAGAGACCAGAGATATTCAACTAGACCTTCTCTTCAGTCTTGACCTTCTTCGTCTCGCTTTCGCCATCTCCGGTCTGGGTTCCGCTTCCGCTTCCTGTATCCGGAGCGCTCCTCTTGGTGCCCGCCATCGTCGGTGGTGCCGGTGAAGGCGATTTGCCCGACCAAGTGGTTCTGATTGCTGTTGGAGCCAGGCGCGGACTTGGAGCAGCCGAAGTGACTGGGGTGTTGGTTTTTGGACTGCCACCGAGGGGCGTGAGAGCTTCCACTGGAGGCGGCACGGGGGTGCTGGTGCCATTGCTGCGAGGCGGGCCGTGGGGTTGCGGGGCAGTGGGTCTGGTTTCAACTGCTTGAGGAGCGTGCGCAGACGGCACTGGTGGACGTGCGGCAGATTGAGACGGCTGCATTGGTGCTACAGGCGCGGGTCCAGTTTGCGAAGGGCTTGCCGACTTGGACAATGATGGTATTGTACTGTACGGCATTGGTGGAGCTGGAGTGGTCATGGCTGCAGTCGGAGCCGAGGAGCTGTGCTGAGGACCCGCAGTTGCGTGTTGTGTCGCAGGCGGCTGTTGGGTTTGGGGTTGATGAGCGAGCGGGCTCTGGCTTTTTCCGTGGCTTGGAGGCGCGTGAACCAGGTTGGTATTTGCTGCCGCTGCCTGGGCAGGATTGGAGGCCAATGTAGGAGGAGGAGTTGGAGTTGGAACATTGGTCTGAGGTTGATTTTGGCCAGGCGCTGGAGACTGAGAAGTTCCTGGAGGTACAGAGCTCTGAGACGGAGGAACAGAATGTGACTGTGCTTGGTTTTGACCATGTCCAGAGGACTGTCCCGGGAGAGCCTGTTGAGGAGCTTTGCCAATCTTGCTGTCGGCTTGGTCTAGCACATATCCGTACTTGAACTTTTTCATCATTTCCTTGACTGCATTCTCAATGTCCTTTTCGTCCTTGAGATCGTCTTTCTCCCTTTGGTCCATTTGCTCTACTGGCTTTTGGTTCTGGTAGCGCTCCGGGTGCAGCGCTCGCTCAAGACCACGATCCGTCAATTTGACAATCTCATCTTTTGTGAGTGAGCGGCTGAGCTTGTTGTGGGCATGGCGGAAATAGTGGTCACGGAACGAGTTGAGGAGAGTCGCATAAGGAGCGCTATCCGCGTACAAATCCGACTTGCGAGGCGGCAAAGGTTCCATGCCGTGCGGGCTGGGAGCTCCGATTGGTGGTCTTGCCTGCCCCGATTGTTGTGGAGCACTTTGAGAGTAGTGCGTCTGCCCAGCCTGTGGAGGCTGACTGTATGGTGGACGGGGTGGCAACGTCGTGGGAGTCGTGCCGGTCGGGTATGAGGGTAGACCTGAAGTTGCGGCGTAAGGTGATGGGGAAGAGCCGGCGGTTGAGTGCGCGCCGCTGGCAGTCGCATGACTCGTGCCAGTAGAAGTAGGAGGGTAAGGGCCCTGCGAGGTCGCCGTTGGTTGACTATAGGCCGAGCCGTAAGGACCTTGGTAGGATGGTCTTGGTCCTGGAGGTCCTGGAGGTCCATAGGGAGACTGGTGCGCAGGTCTTGGCTGTGCTGCTTGTCCCAAAGGCTGGGAGCCGTACGGCGATTGATAAGTTCGCTGCTGTGCTCCAGCCTGAGGCTGCCCTGGCGCACCTGGAGGCCTCGGGGGGTATGGAACCGACGGGTGTCCGTAGGGAGGCATGCCGCCCTGCGGATATCCGTACGGGGATGGATGAGTGCCTGGGTAGTAAGGCCTTGGTTGAGTCTGCGGCGGAGGCGTCACTCGCTTGCGTCTCTCTTTCTCAATGGAGACACCGGGATTGATTGCCCACATCCAGCCTTTGCCTTCTTTCTCGGCCTTGCGGAAAGCCTCATGTTGGCCCAAGTTGTGGCGAACGCTGCTCTGCCAGCCAGTCGTGCTCGTCTTGAACTTGTAGTACGGGTACTTGCGCTCGATCGCAGCATAAATCTGCTGCAGGTTAAGCTTCCCTTCCTTTGAGTTCGAGATGGCTTCGTGAATGAGAACGACGTAATTGGCGGCCGGACGCTGCAGTTGCTCCTCCGTGTAGTCGGACTCTTTCATTTCCGGCGAAGGCGAACGAAGAGGCCTCGAAATCTTGACCGTCTTCTTCTCCGCGCTCTGATCGCCGCCTTCGTTGGTTGTGCCCTCGCCCTCGGGTCCTTCGCTCTTGATCTTCTTCTCGGCCGACTTGCTGTCGCCTTCCTTGCTCTCCTTACGAGGTCTGGAGAGATCCACCTTGGACAAATCACCGGGGTCAAGGCCAAGTTTTCTCGCCTTTTCGGCTTCCTTCTTGCGTCTGAGAATCTCGGCCTTTTCACGTTTAGACATGATACCATCCTTCGGAGGTCGGCCAGGACCCTTTTTCCGTTCAATGACAGTGCCAGGCTCAAGGCCCAGCCGCTCAGCTTCTTCGGCAGTCAAGACACGCCTACCACTGCTGTCCTTGTTGGGCTGAGCATCAGGCTTCTTTTCGGCGGGCTTGCTCTCCTCCTCATTGTCGACTTCGGGCTTTTCATCAGGCGGAGGAAGCTCAGTGCTTGGTTTCGGAATGTCTTCCGGCCGGACAATGGTGACTTGAGATTTGGTCTCCTCCTCCTTCTTCTCTTTGGGAGGCTTTTCAACGGTCTTGGCTGAAGTCTTGGACGGGGCCTTGGACGCTGTCTTCGAGGCTATTTTGGAAGCAGTCTTGGACGCGACCTTCTCCTTTTCCTTCTTCTCCTTCTTCTTTGCTTCCTTCTCTTTTTCTCTTTCCTGCTTCTCCAAGTCCCGCTCCTGGGCGACCTCTGTGGGTTTCTCCTTGACTTGCTGCTTGGGTACTGACTTGCCAGAGAGCTTGGCCTCCCGCTTGGCCCTGAGCTTTTCTTTCTTTTTCTTCTTGAGTCCAGCTTCAGATTTGGGCTTCGGTCGAGACTCAGGCTTCCTCTCTTTTGACGGGGCTTTGAGCTTCAGCTTCAACTTGACCTTGGGTTGGCGGGGCTGCTGCTCCTGGTAGTCATCTTCGAGATCATCGTCCTCCCCAGAAAAGTCGTCCTCCGACGCCCATCCATAGGCTGGACTGTAGTTGTAGTGATTAGTGTAGCCGTAGTCATCCTCGCTCTCATCCTCAGGCACAATACTCTGGCCGCGGCCATCCTCAAAGTTGAGACTGATGCCACCACTAATGCTATCCGTCTCAGACTGCGCGTCTTCATCTGCAGGATCATTTGGTAGCCGGAAGGTGATTCGAACAGCACCGATCTGGATGATGTCACCATCGTCCAAGGAGACCGGATCGTCAGATGGGACAAAGTGATCGTTGTTGAGGAAAGCGCCGTTGCGGCCGAGAACCTTCATCTCAAAACAACCCTTGTCGAAGCTGTAATAGATTTTCAGGTGCTTCCGGGAAATGCCCTTGTGGCCGATGGGTCCGTCGTCGGACATGGGAGGGTGTATGGGGACGAGGGGTACTTCGTGCGGGTCAGGCAGGAGAGAGTCTCGATTGCCCGTGTTGTTGGACACTGTAGCAAGGTCATTGTAGTTGATCGGTTCGAACGGGTCGTTTGCGGTAACGATGGAGCCAATGCGAGATGGTCTTCGCGAGGAGGAACTGTTCGACTTGTTTTCTTTTTTCTTCTTGCGCTTCCTGGGTGCAACGTCGACGTGGTAGTCGTCACCACCCATGATTCCTCCACACTCGCTCAGATTGCTTCGGCACACGCTGGGCACACTGGGAGCGGTAGGCCTCATGGGTGTCTGAGGGCGCTCTCCGATGTTGCCAACGTCTTCATTTTCCTGCTGGTTCCGTCTTCTCATCTCTTGCTTGAACGCACGAGCATCTCGTCCCAGCTCAACTGCGTATGTTGTTACGTAAAAGTCTCCGTCGGGGAATTCAAGTTTGGCAAAAGCACACTGTCGGTCTTGTTCCAGTTGCTGGAGAGCAGCAGACGCCGGTGAACCCGTTTGGCCATAGCCAAGGACATCTGGGTGCACCCCTAGAGCACTAGACGGCTGGACATCCATGCTGCCCCAGGGAAAGTCCCCAGAAGCGTGCATTCCGTTGAGCAGTGCGCGTGTGGTGTCTACCACACTACCCAGTGTCGCTGTCGGTGTCGGAGCCGTGACATCACCAGTATTGGCGACGTCGAGGGAGAGTTGGTCTTGGGCGGCAGCCGAGAGCTCGTCGTTGGGCTGGACTTGGTCGCTATCTGGAGGTGGATCGTTGGGGACAGGATTGTCGGCGGGCTCGTTCGATGCGTCTGGGTTCTGCACGTCCGGGGCGGGTGTTTGGTTTTCCTGCGATTCTTGAGTTTGTGTGTGTATGTCCGCAGGCGCATCCGGCGCTTGCTCTTGCTGTTGGCCAACAGGTTCCTGCGCTTGCGCCGGCGCAGTTTCTTGGGGCGGCGGCAGCTCATCCGGGTTGACGACGGCGTCTTCGATCGGATTGGGTGAGAGCGCGCTCTCCTCTTGCCGGTGCGGTTTGGGAGAGGAGGCGGCTCCCTCTACTCCTTCCATGGGGTCCATGATCTGATCAGGCTGGCGCTCGGCCGTGTTTGTCGCATTCTCCGTCATGTCGGCGGCTTCAGCATGAGCATCTTGGGTCGCGGTAGCCGTTGGTCGCGCATACGATGCAGGCGAGTCTTTGGGCGCGGCAGGCAGTGCGATGTGCTGTCCGCGACTTGGATCTGCGGACATGCACTCTGCGAGAGCGGGTGAGGCGGTCAGGGCAAAGGTGAGGCGGCTTGGGATGTGCCCTCTCGGAGGCGCGTGAAGAGCGGGCACCTCACTCCCTCAGGGCAGCACAGGCAGTTGTTGGTTAGACAAAAAGTTGCCGAAGAAAGTCCGCCCTGGTTTTTTGGCCGCCGCAAACCTCTCCCTCCCGGCCAGCGAAGCGCGCCAGTGTTTGGCTGGAACCAAACAAACAAGCGCCCCGAAAAGTCGCGCATATCCGAGTCGAGATTGCACTTTTGCAACCCACCGTCCTGTTCTGTACAGCCCTCATCACCCGCCGACTTGCTATCGCGCGTGGGACCCGTAGCTGCGCACTGACGACTCCAAACTCCTCACCCCACCGGCCTTGGTTGAGGTTGGCTAAACAGTCGATCGGCCTCCACCTTGGCAGAAATTTGCCCTGAATCCCAGACCTAGGCACGTAGATGCCACCAAAAGGAAAGAAGAAAGATCCTGCGCCGGCGGCATCGAAAGCCGCGCCGACGTCATCGACCGAGCAGAAACCTCCGAACTGGCCGCCATTCAGGCCTTTGATCCCCTCGTCTGATTTGAGTCTCCAAGAGGTATTGCCAGGACAAATTGTGACAATTCCAAACTTTTGGCCTTCGTCTCTGTGCAAGACCTACGTCTCCTTTCTGTCGTCTCTTCCACTAGCCACGACACCGGGCAAGCCCAAGAAGGGAGATGCTGTGCGGGTAAATGATCGGTTTCAGCTTCAGGATCCCGTGTTTGCGAAGCGGCTCTGGGAAGAGACGTGCCTGAAGGACCTTGTTTTGGGTACCGTAGAGACGGAAGATGGAATGAACCTGTCGCCCGAGGAGCGCATAGGTCTCTGGGGAGGACATGTCGTCGGGCTGAATCCCAACATACGGATATACCGATATAGCCAGGGTCAATATTTTGACCAGCACTGTGAGTGTTGATTGAGGTCGTTTTGAGCGAAAACCCGTCTTACGGAAAGCAGACGACGACTTCAACAATGTGGTGATTCCTGGAAATCCAGCCATTCAAGCGCGGACGACGTGGACTTTGCTCCTCTACCTGACATCTCCGGCAACGGGATGTATTGGTGGAGAGACAGTCTTTTACCCGGAACGTCCCAGGAAGAGCTCCAAGAAAGATCCGCCGCCAGAGCCTCTGGCAGTTGGGTTGGAAGTTGGACTTGCTCTGCTGCATCGACACGGCGCAGAGTGTATGCTGCATGAAGGTCGGGAAGTCCTGGCAGGCGAGAAGTGGGTCATACGCAGCGACCTTTGCGTACGATGGTAGTGCTGGAGCTGCTCAATCATGGCTGCGGTTCTGATGCTGTCATCATCTCCGGAGACCTTGGGGTCCGCTCAATCGGATCGCTGGATGTAGTTGCCAGGACTCCCGGGTACATGCTTTTTGTTTGGCACGACTTCCAGCGACTTTTGCTGTTTATTATGAGTTGAGCTGCTGTGTAGAGTCTCTTTTCTGGTAATTGAAAGTTGAGGAATGCCACGGCTGAAGCGAAGTTGGTAGCACGCGCAGTGAACTGTCGACGTGAGATTCTGGCATGTCCAAAGGGACCGTATTTCAAAAGCTGGAATTTGATGGCGCAGCAGACCTTTTCAGCGTAAAATAGTGGCACAGGGCGAATCTGCAAATAATCTGGAATTTCTTATATTGGGGAGTTCGTGGTGGGCACGGTAGCGACCATTTTCGAGAGCTGGGCTTGGCGCCATTCGCCAGTCGACGTGGAGCATCCTTGCACGGTACGACAAGCGCGTCAACCTCAATTCAAACGCGACAACACCACAGACATCGACGCCCACGCTCAGCGCCTCTTCCACCCCAGCCTTCCCCGGCTGAAGCTGCACACGGACCATCTCGAAGCTCGTCGCGTCGAGCTGCTGCTTTTGCTGCTCACCGCCATCCCGCACGCCGCGACAACACAACTCAACGCCCACGCCCACCATGGCCAGCTCAAGGCTGCTCAATGCCCCCATTGTGATTGACAATGGCAGCGGAACGATTCGAGCGGGGTTCGCCGGTCAAGACGTCCCCAAATGCTACTTCAATTCGTGGGTCGGCCGACCAAAACACGTCAGAGCGCTAGCGGGAGCTCTAGAGGGCGACTTCTTTATCGGCAAAAAGGCAGACGGCCTCAAGGGCCTGCTCAAGATCAACTACCCGCTGGAACACGGCGTCGTCACGGATTGGGATGACATGGAGAGGATATGGCAGTACCTATACACGGAAGAGCTGAAGACTGTGAGCGAGGATGTAAGTGTCGTCTTATGGCAGCGCTGGAGACTTTTTTCCCCGCTTACGCATCCCACTCTTCTAGCATCCGGTGCTCTTGACAGAGGCTCCCCTCAATCCACGCACCAACCGTGACACGGCGGCCCAAATCCTCTTCGAAACGTTCAATGTACCCGCTCTGTACACATCGATACAAGCCGTCCTGTCATTGTACGCCTCAGGCCGAACAACGGGAGTGGTGCTGGACGCTGGCGACGGTGTATCGCATGCAGTGCCCGTGTTTCAAGGATTTCAGATTGCGAATGCAATTCAGAGAATAGACATTGCTGGCCGAGATGTGACAGACTACCTCCAGACTCTGCTGAGAAAGAGCGGCTACGTGTTCCACACGAGCGCAGAAAAGGAAATCGTCAAGGATATAAAGCAGCAGCACTCGTACGTCTGCCTCGACCCAATCAAGGAAGAAAAGGAGTGGACGGGTAGCACGGCGAGAGCAAACGAGAAGAGCATTGAGTATAGACTGCCAGACGGGCAAAGACTCAAGGTAAGTGCCCGGACCGCCCCAAAAACCACGCAGTAATGGTTTGACAAAGATTGGTTGCAGGTCGGTGCGGAGAGGTTCCGCGCCCCCGAGATTCTGTTCAACCCCGAGCTCATCGGCTCAGAATGGCCAGGGGTGCACCAGATGGTGGTGACGGCTATAAATAGGACGGACTTGGACCTCCGCAAGGACCTATACTCGAGCATTGTGCTGTCAGGAGGGTGCACGCTCACCAAGGGGTTTGGCGACAGGTTGCTGCACGAGATTCAGAGGCTGGCAGTTCGCGACATGAAGATCAGAATATCGGCGCCTCCTGAGAGAATATACACCACGTGGACGGGTGGAAGCATCTTGGCTGGCTTGAGCACGTTCAAGAAGGTGAGCAAAGCGTCTGGACAGACTGAGAGCGAGCTAACGCGGGGCACAGATGTGGGTGGAAAAGGACGAGTGGCAGGAGAATCCGGACATTATCCACTCCAAGTTTGCGTCGTGAGAGGGTCATGGTGGGATTACGTGGGTGTGTCATGGCTGTTGGGGAGGGGAGAGAGCCGGTCATGTCGGTTACGCACATGGTTCGCCCGAGCATCCCTTGGCTCCGGGGGCTAGTTTTCCCCCGCATTTTGCGCATGACGAGGGGTTTCTCTTAGCAAATGGCGAATCCCTCTGGACGGCGTTGTGGCGACAGTTGCAACACAATACCCTGGCGTTTGTTTTGGTTTTGGGCCATGTCGTGAGCACTGGGCGGGGGCTTTACGCAATTGCGAGGTTATATGATGCAGTCGATGCAGGCAGGCACCGCCGTGTGGTCAGGGACAGGAACCGGTGTGCCTGTCGGAGGGCTGGCACTGGCTGGGGTAGAGTAAGGGAGACGAGGAAAATCTGGGGAAGGGCGCTAGGGAGAAGCCGAGGACCAGGAAGGATGATGACGAGTGGCAGGGCGACCAAGGAGAGGAGGAGTAGTAATAGTTTGATCTGGAGGCTTCTGCGACGAGCACAGGAATCTCGCATCGCGAGCGACTCGCGGTCGACCCGTCACAGAGGTGGTAGAGGGCACGCGTTGTCGGCGGGTGATGAGGATGATTCACGTTATTTTGGCATTACCCCATAGTTTCGCGGGCTTAGGTAACAGAAACGGGCTGGGCCAGCACGGGACCAGCAATCCTTGGTTGACGTGTTCCAGGCGCCGAGCCTGACTACCAGCCCTACCCCAAGCTGCAAAGCGCAATCCCCAAGCTGCAAAGCGTCATCGTGACCCGACGGCGAGATCGATAGAAATTTTCGGGGGGCTTTTAGGGGCCCCAGCTATAAAACTCTGCTGCCGCTGCTTCCAAACACGCCGCGATAGCTTCCCAAACACTTCGAAATCATTGCCAGACGATTCTGCGACCATTTCAGACTTGTATATTCCTCTTTGGGACCTGCAGGCACCCTTATCACTCCGCATTGGTGCTCGAGAAAATCCTCTTACCTGATTCGGACGAAACCGCGACGCCTGCGGGAACAATCGGAACACACCGCCGCTATCGCTCTGCCTCCGTATCAAACACCATGACCAACTCAATGTACCGCGCCTTCTCCATCACCGAGCCCCACCCCTCGGTGCCCTCCAACACGACCTACATCCACACGGGCCGTGGCGGTGCTGGCAATGCAACTCGCGTCTCCTCCAAGGAAGTCACTCCTGGCCCCACTGCCACTGGCCCGCCATCGCGCATTAACCTCAGGCTGCCGAAGCCCCCTTCGAGCGGCCACTTCCTGACAGGCCGTGGCGGCGCCGGCAACGTGCACCGCGAGCGAACCATCTTCAGCTTTGACGAGGAGCTGCGCCAGGAGCAGCGTCTTCAGGCCAATGCTGCCCCCATCTACTCGACTGGCCGCGGTGGCAGCGGCAACATCATCGACGACAAGAAGCCCTCGGCGCACCGCAAGACGTCAGCCAGCTCAACCATGAGCAGCGACAGCGCCGACAGCTCGTCGTCACAGCGTGGCCGGCGCAGCTACGAGACGGCCCGCAACTGGCTCACGCAGCTCAACCGCACCATGTCTGCTCGAAACTAGACTGACGCTGTCGTCCATCTCCTCTCTTTCGGCTTCACCGATTCGATTCTTTTCGTCGCGACGGTTGACTCGTCGCTTCGGCCAACTGCGGCGGCGGGCTGGTTCTGACTCCCGCTTCTTCAAGCATGGGGCGTTGGTCCAAATCTTTGCTTTACTCTTACGCTGTTTATTGCATGTCTCTTCTCCCGACCTAGGAGGGCTGCACTATTTCTTTTTGAAAATGCTTTTCAACATACGGCCACGCTGGCCATCGAGTCAGGATAGGCGTCGACTCAGCATGGATGGGAGGGAAGGAACAAACAAAAGTTGACTGATTTTACAACCGGCGAGGAGCTGTTTGGCTCCTCGTGGAGAGGGCTCTCTACACGACGATTTTCTTTGATATTACAACCAGCGGCGGATTATACCCAGATACCCCCGGTGAGGGCGCCAGTGAACCTCTGGCATCTTTTCCTACTTCTGTCCTATTACCACGTAGCGACAATCAATCAACAGAATCAATACGTAGTGGTTTTTGACAACATTTTGAGCATTCTTTGCAGCCACAGCAGCTGCTTGCACGTCGTAACATGTAACCAATGAGGAGCGATGCCGCCAGCCGTTGAGAGTTTCTCCGGTTCCGTGGCGTTGGGCCAGGGGCGAAAGTGTGAGAAGGAAGGATTGCGCTGCTTGTCAGCTGGGCATCCAAGGAAAAAGCCACCGATCAAACTCTGCAGCATCAAGGCCGACCGAAGAGCCCAGGCCAACAAGCCACTGACGCGCAGCGCATTCTGGGCATCGGTCTAGAAGTGGAAGATGCTCTCTTTTCGAGTCAAGATTTCTTCAAGCGAGCAGCGGGTAGGAAGAAAATCACCGCGACGCGGGAGGCGCCGAGGCTGAAGAGAGAAAATTTAGCACATTTGACGTCGATCGGGGCAAGGCGGCCACGACCCGCCAACAGCAACAACTACTGTGCTTGACGCTTTGCTTCCTCTGTTCCAGCGACTGGTCGACCAAGACCAGCTCTCCTTCAAGTCGGCATCCATCATGTTCGATTCATGGCCATAGCCAGAGTCCGCTCGTCCGCCGCCTTCGTCACAGTTGCACATCATTGTTCCAACCACGGAAAAACGGCAACCTGGTAAGGAAGCACAAACCCACGAGCTTCGACCGACCATCGAGGGAGATCGTGGCGGTGCGGATTACTGAACAACCAACTTCCTGCTTGGGCGCCGCGGGGCGTTGATTGTAAATGTTCTCTTCGTCCAGATGCTTCTTTGCCGCGCCCATTATTGGCCAACGTCCACAGCAGTCAGCAAGAGCACAGCGCCACGACAGGTCTGGTCTCTTGCTGGTAGAGGGCAGCGGGCAGCGGGCAGCGGGCAGCGGGCCGCGCTGAGATCAAGATCACCATGCGACTTGAACTTGCAGAGAACTACAACCGGCGAGGAGAACGTTGCTGGCAGCCGGCAATTCTGCTACGAACACAGCTACGGGAAAGTCGCCTCTTCACTGGGTGTGACGCCCTAATCCGAGCGCCCCGAGCTCCCACCAAAGCAGCGCCGCCATGCCGACGTTTCGGCAGTCTCAAGGCCGCTGCCGGTCGACGCTGCGGCATCCACAAGCACGCAACTCGAGCCTCCAGAGTCGAGGCTCCACAGACCAGGTGTCTTTTTTCCTTAACACCGGCCGTTGAAACCGCCCAACGACCCGAGCAGGTCCGACTCCAGTCGCGCTCCATTTCCCGCTTTTAGTCTTCTGCCCCGAAATCTTTGCAGAGAAAAATTGTTGCCCGCTGTTAGCTGTGAACTTTTGCGCAGCCACGGCCATGCAGCATGCTTATGCCGTTTGGCTACGGTTGATGCGCCTCCTATCCGTATCTCTCGGATCTAGTGCCTCGACCGTGCAGGGTCTCTTCCAACGTCATGGGTAGGCTGGCTGATATTTTGTCAGCGGCCAACAGCTTGGACACCGCCGGTATCTTTTTGCTATATATCTTTCTCTCCTCTTCTTGCCCCGTCCTCCTCCAGCTCGCCAGTTTCCTTTGAGATACCCAAAAGTTTCTATTTTCCATCGCCTCTCTTACCGAACCATGCCTTCCTTCACCGTCTACAAGGGCTCCCAGAGCGGTGCCATCGTCAAGACCACGACTGAGCGCCCTGCCCTCTCTGGCGATGAGGTCCTCGTCAAGGTCACTGCCTCGGGTGTCTGCGGTATGTCGATTTGGCTCTCCTCTTTGGCACGGCACTAATGGGCGTAGGAACCGACCTTCACTACAAGACGACAGACATGGCTCTCGGCCACGAGGGTGTCGGTGTCGTTGCTGAGCTCGGTCCCCAGACCAAGCTCTTCAAGGTCGGCGACCGCGTCGGCTGGGGCTACCAGCACGACAACTGCTCGCACTGCGACCAGTGCCAGACCGGCCGTGAGGTCTACTGCGACGAGCGCGCCATGTTTGGCTACGCCGACCTCGACCAGGGCTCCTTTGCCGACGCTGGCGTCTGGCGCGAAGCCTTCCTGTTCAAGATTCCCGACGGCCTGACGGACGCTGAGGCTGCTCCTCTCCAGTGCGGCGGTGCCACTGTCTGGACCTGCTTCGACGACTACAAGATTCCCTCGACCGCCCGCGTTGGTATCCTCGGTATTGGTGGTCTTGGTCACCTTGCCATTCAGTTCGCTGCCAAGCGCGGCAACGATGTTGTCGTCTTCTCCGGCACCGACTCCAAGAAGGAGGAGGCTTTCCGCCTGGGTGCCAGCGAGTTCTACGCCACCAAGGGTCTCAAGGAGATTAACATTGGCAAGAAGCTCGACTACCTGCTCGTCTGCACTAGCGCCCACATCGGTACGTCTACTCATTTCCAAAGCGGATAATTGAGAGAATAATACTGACATGCGACTTCACAGACTGGGCTCAGTACTTCCCCATCATGGCTCCCACCAGCACCCTGTTCCCCCTCTCGGTCGAGTCCGGCGACCTCGTCCTCCCCTACATGCCGCTCCTGACCTCGGGCATCACGGTCCAGGGCAGCATCGTCGCCAACCGCGCCACCCACCGCCGCATGTTGGAGTTCGCCGCCAGGCACGGCATCAAGCCCATGCTTAACACTTTCCCCATGACGGTCGAGGGCATCGAGCTGGCTTGCAAGACGCTCGACGAGGGCAAGATGCGCTACAGGGGTGTTCTGATCCCCCAGTAAACAATTGGTGTGGAAGCGCAAGTGTTGTGATACCATGATTAGGAAGGGGGCGAGCAGCGATTGTTTTTTATCGTCTTGACGCCAGCTTTTTACACATCACGACCAACCTTGAGACGGACGAAAAAAGAGAGCGCGTGCTTTTGCATACAGAGGACGGCATGTCAACATCATCATCAACCTTAGACTTTTTTTACGGCATAGACGGCGGACAAAGCCATCACGCAAACGAGGCATTTTGGATAGAAATCGAAAATAGACCGGTATCCCAGGACCTCTGCTTGTTGAGTGAGACAGTATCACAGTGGATGTCAAAAGAAATGAGACCTCCCGGCAGTATGTATGCATCTCGGGAGCGTTCGTTCACTCCCATCTTTGCGCTTTAGGAGCATTCATCCACTGCTGATACGCCTGCGCTTAAGGAGCATTCACGCCTACTATAGTTATGCTTTGGAAGTAGTGGTTTACTGTTGCAGCCAGACTGAGGGCGTCGCATTTCTTTCGACACCCACTGTGAGGCATTTTGGATAGAAATCAGAAGTGGACGGGTATCCTAGGACCTCTCTGCTTGTTCAGTGAAACAGTCTCTTCAAGTCCATTACGTACCTACCGAGCTTCCGCATACGGGTCTCCGAGAAGCGCGCGAACTGCCGAAGGTTCCCTACCTCCCTGCAGCACCCGCGGCCGCTCCACATCTCTACTTCAGTATCACCGCGAGCGCCGCCTTGCCGCATCAAGACGCCGCTCACAGGCAAGGCGCGAACAAGACAGAGCCATCTCCTTCATCGTTTCATCGTCGAAAGACAAGAGCAAACCATACGATCAGTCCATAAACTCTGCGTGCCGCCCATCGAATTCTGTTAGTAACAGCAAGCGAGTGTGTGCCCTCACGATGCTCGCCCATACTCAGCATCGCATGCATCCCCGCTCCACGGCTCTCGAACGTCGTTTGAAGCTTCACTAGCGAGCCAGCTACTGCATGCCCCCGCCTCAACAATGCAGCTGCAGCCGCCACCCTGACCTGCATTGCATCATGCAGCCATGCAGCCACTACGCAGACAGGGTCCTTGATGTTTGCTGATTGGCTGCGAGAGGAAAAAGGGAATAAGAGAGTGATTTCGTTCAGTGCGGCGTCCGCGGAAGAGAAATAATCTGATCACGGCCTAGCTCGATAGACGTCTTGGTATTAAAGAGGAGCAACTGAGAAGTCCAATGAATCACTGTTTCTCAGAATTCCCCCTCGCAAAAAGGTCAATGCACGGACCATATGTGGCCACAGCGTCACGTGCCCGGTGCAAAAATCAATATTTTCGGCTCAACACCACGGAGCGACTATTCCTGCCTTACTTCGACGCGCCAAAAGAAATTCAAAAGGATATTCCGTCACGGGGAATTGAACCCCGGCCTTGTCGGCACTTAGATGAGATGATATCCCTTACTGAGAGCGACAAATCCTAGCCACTAGACCATAACGGATGACTTTCTTGTTTGATGTTGACAATGTGCTTTATATTTTATATATACATTCATGTTTGTTGGTCCGGAATGTGTCTGACCAAACCAACTTTCTTAAATCTATTGCCAAATTTGTCCCAAGTTCGCTGACTTGTGAAGTGTGTGAGAGGCCAGGCAAGGGTTGAGACCAACGCAAAGTGTCAGCGCGCAAGCGTCGTGAGATCGACATTATTTTGTTGCTGTAGCTCTGCACTCTTGTTTATCTTCTGAAGCCTTTATCCATGACCGAGACCCTTGGGCAAAGGGACCGGAGAAATGCGTACGCTTCGAAAGACATGGAGTGGAGTGAATCTAGACTTTTGCGACAGAGAAAAGAACAAAGAGCATTCAGCCTCCGTACCAAGGCAAGTTTTATCCACGCGGACCTTATACGCTCGCATACATTTTACTCTCGTCACTCAATGCAAGTGCGGACGGAGCCGAAGCAGATTGATGCGATGAAAAGCGCTGCCCCTAATTCACCAGCAGCTTACAATGCTCGCTTGATGCTTGTTTCTCTTTGTCTCTTCACCAATTTCCCAACAAGGGACAAAGGCTCACTCAAGTTTCCCTCTCCACCACAACGCCTACGCCAAAGCCCCTGACTCCATTGCTGACCCACAACCTCTCCCCGACCTCGACTGACGACGCCTCGACTGGCTCCTCCATGCACAGCCCTCCGCGCAGCGCCCAGCGCCGCGTCGTACCCCTCTGCCCGCCCATGCCTTCAATTTTGGTCGAGGTGGACGAGCGAAGAGTGTGCCCCCAGCGACCGCCAAATGGGCTGCGGAGTTCGCCCTCGTCGCCAGCCGGTTCCTGTCCCTCGCCCTTGGAGGCGCGCTCGTTGTCTGGAAGGATGCCTGGCTTCCCTACCGGCGGCGTGACCCAGCGTCCGCCGCGGAAAAGATAGACACTCGTGAAAGTGCCCTCAATCACTTCGCCGACGCTGTTCCAAAGCAGCACCTCATGAGCTGTACTAGGCAACAGAGCTTTAGGAATTGATCGAACACGCGCAGCGTCGTAATGTGGACGGTGCGTGGTTTTGAGAAGGGTGTGAGGAGACGTAGGCGTGGAATCGGTGTCAAGGGTGAGTGTGAATGTAGGCTCGGGATTGCTAGTTTGAGAGGGAAGGTCTAGTATGGGAGGAAAGAGCGCCTGAAGAGAGACTTGGGGCACGGGGGTCATGTCGGTTTGCATGGCGCCGGTGGGCGAAAAGAGAACGCGAATCTGCGCCTGTGAGTAACATCCGACAAGTCAAGGTTGGCCAGTGAGACCTACTTTCAACGGACTCTTCTCCAGCGGCTTCTCCTTTGTTGCCAACTCAATGTCTCCATGCGGCTTACGCGCAAGAAGCCATGTCTGCACTTCACGCAGCAACGCTGTCTCGAGCATCTCGCCGCCCTTGTCACCTGCCAATTGATCGGCCACGGCGCTCCATTCAAAAAACAACGCAGCCTCGAGCATGCGATCGCGATGATACCGCAGCATGTAGAATGGGCTATCAGATTTGAAGCTCCATAGCGGGCTGTTGTTTTGATGGCAGGTCGACAGCTGCGGGTCGTAGCGTAGAGACGTGAAAACGGAGAAGGACGGTTCTGTATTTGAAGACATTGTAGGTGCTTTGAAAAGATTCAAAATGAGAAGAAGATTCGAACCCTTCCAAGATCTATTTGCCTACCGTGCAGAAGCTCCTCGTCAAGAGCGGAGATCTTCCTCAGTCCAAACTAGCGTCACGTGAATGAGATGCGAAAGGTGGATTCTGGAAACGACAGCCAGGATAACGAAAAAGACCAAATCCGATGCAGCAGCAGCCAAGCGGAAAGTTTGAGTTGGCGTACCCTGATGCTCGGCGTGTCGGCGTCGAGTCGTGTGTCGTGGTTCGGCCTGCGCCTCAGCAGCGGCGGGCCGCCCTCTGTGACGCTGACGAGTGACGATCTTTTCGAATCCACAAGCCGGAAAAGTGAGCCGCCTTTGCATCACTCTTCCTCTCCATCTACCTCCCCCCACTCCATCCCCCATCCCTTTGCGGAGCTCTCAGCTACTCTGCATCAAACCTCGCCTCGAATCCCGCCCGCAGAGTCTCCGCCATGTCGAGCAATCCCGAGCTTCCCATTCCGCGCCCGGCGCAACCCATCACCCTCGACACCAACGTCACCGCCCAGGGCACAGCATCGCTCTGGGACAGGATATCAACATGGGCCTCAGAGCACAAGGCTGTGGTCTACACAATTGCTGGCGTCACGGTCCTCGTAACCGGTGCCGGCGCGGTCTACTACTTTACTTCGGACAACAGCAGCTCGAAACAAGAGACACCCCAGTCCAAGAAGAACAAGAAGCAAAAGGAGAGGAAACGGGCCAAGAAAGCTGCCGAAGAGGAAAAGGCTCGGGAAGAAGCCACAGGTATGCGCCCATTGACGCTGTTGACGTAGGCCTCGACTCTGACACGCCGTCATAGCTACAAAGAAGCCCTCCGTGTCCGACGAGAGCGAGGAAGAGCTCCCCGAAGTCGACGAGGCCACCGCAGCTGCGCTAAGCGCCGATGTGAGTAATAACATCTATGAGCATCTGCGAGGACCATTCTGATGTGCAACAGGACCGCAAGGATTTCGCCGCGAAGCTCAAGGCCGCCGGCAACAAGGCGTACGGCTCCAAGGACTACAACAGGGCGATTGAGTTCTACACAAAGGCCATTCTGTGCAAGCAGGACCCCGTCTTCTACTCCAACCGCGCCGCCTGCTGGAATGCCACATCGAACTGGGAAAAGGTTATCGAGGACACGACGGCTGCCATCAACCTGGACAACCAATACGTCAAGGCGCTTAACAGGCGCGCGCACGCATATGAGCAGACTGAGCGGTACAGCGAGGCCCTCTTGGATTACACTGCCAGCTGCATTATCGACCAGTTCCGCAATGAAGTCAGCGCGCAAAGCGTCGAGCGTCTTTTGAAGAAGGTCGCCGAGGCCAAGGGTCGCGCCATCCTCGCAAGCAAGGAGAAGAAGCTTCCCAGCCCGACGTTTGTTTCCAACTACCTGCAAAGCTTTAGGCCGAAGCCGCTCCCGGCAGGTCTCGAGGAGACTGCAGAGCTGGAAGAGGAGTCGGGCAAGGGTCAATTGAGGAAGGGTCTGCTTGCTCTGAACAAGAAGACCGGAGAAGGCTACACTGAGGCAGCGGCCGCTTTCGACCGCGCCCTCGAGCTCGGCGACTTGGGTGAGCACGAAGCGTTTGCTTACAATATGCGCGGAACCTTCAAGTATCTCAAGGGCGACAACCAAGACGCGTTGACCGATCTCACCAAGAGTGTCGAGCTCCAGCCATCCCTGACTCAAAGCTTCATCAAGAGAGCGAGCATGCACCTCGAGCTCGGTAAGTCTTGCATGTGCTTGGTTCACAACGAGTGCTTACAAAAATAGGTGAGCGCGATGCTGCTGCCAACGACTTTGAGCAGGCCATGGCTCAAAACCCCGAAGACCCCGACATTTACTACCACCGCGCCCAGCTCCACTTCATCTTGTCCGAATTCGCCGAGGCCGCCAAGGACTACCAAAAGTCGATCGACCTCGACAAGGACTTCATCTTCTCGCACATCCAGCTCGGTGTTACACAATACAAGATGGGCAGCGTTGCTTCATCAATGGCCACATTCCGCCGTTGCATGAAGAACTTTGACAAGGTCCCGGATGTGTACAACTACTACGGCGAGCTCCTTCTTGACCAGCAAAAGTACCAGGAGGCCGTTGAGAAGTTTGACACGGCGATTGAGATGGAGAAGGCGACCAAGCCCCTGGGCATGAACGTGCTTCCCCTGATCAACAAGGCGCTTGCCCAGTTCCAGTGGAAGCAGGATTTCAACGAGGCCGAAGAGCTGTGCAAGAAGGCGCTGATCAGTAAGTTCAAGCCCCTTGATCCGGAAATCTTCAGACTAACCCAGTCCCAGTCGACCCTGAGTGTGACATTGCCGTTGCCACCATGGCCCAGCTCCTCCTGCAACAGGGCAAGGTGCCCGAGGCTCTCAAGTACTTTGAACGCGCGGCCGAGCTGTCGCGTACCGAGGGCGAGATTGTCAACGCCCTTTCGTACGCCGAGGCCACGCGGACGCAGCTCGAGGTGCAGGAAAAATACCCACAGCTCGCCAGCCGCTTGGGCGGCATGGGTGGCATGATGCGTTGAGCTGCCAACGCTTCATGTGCCCCCCACACTTCTAGTTTTGTACTTTGATTGGCGGCCCTTAATTTTCATTCATCATGGTCTTGTTGTGGGTGCTGTCTCGTTGTCATTGTCCCTAAAAATCAAGCGCTGCTCTGCCCTGCAATCGATTGAGTTATTGTCAGTCTTGTGTTATCTGCCTGTTCCGTGTAGTCATTGCGTCGCCTCTCCTTGCTTCTTTTCTCCTCTCCCCTCATTTCTTTCCTTTTTGATTTCCTTTCTTCTTCGTCTGAAGTCGTCTTTCGTCTCACCGTGACAGGGATGGTAGTTGCTGCTTGCTTGCCTGGGGTGAATGAATGTCTCTACTTCTAGGCGGAAGGAAAGTATGCATGCGGTTAGGGTGGCAGCAATATTGGCAGTGTTGGTGAGGGCGAGGGTAGTAGATCTGAACGAGATGGACGCACGGATGGACAGTTGACGTGGAGTGAAAAAGAAGCAGTTGGACATCATTGTCTGTTCTTCGTGGGCTTTGAGGTGCTGCCGCCCAATTTCCTCGTTGTTTTGGGGATATCAGCTGAGCAGGAGCAGCAGCAGATGGTAGATGAGTGTAGGGTTCGGTGAACGGCTCAACAATACAAGAAACTAGGTAGCGATGCTGAATGGAAAGGATTGGAATGAGATCCAAAGCTGTTTGCTTATCCCTATAAGAGATGAGGTGATGCGTGTGTAAAGACAAGATGCATTGAAAACAACTCGCATAGAGCATCAGCAACCAGAGACAGGGAGCTGCCGTGGGAATGTACAATGGTCTGTGCGTGAAATTTCCAGGAACCCGGACCCAGCACGGATTTTGCGGGGCTAAGATTTCTGGCGCACTGGAACTTCCCAACTTTCTCCATCACCGCCGTGACGACATTCAAAATACTGTTTCCACGACTTCCAGGGCCCTTGGGGCGTATTGCTTCATCGCCAACCCTCAACCACCTCCTACGATTCAGAATGTCCTCCAGTGCTCCCATCGTCGCAGATGGCAACAAGCCACTCTGCCCCCAAAAGCCAAAGCTTCACGGTCGCGAATTCTACAAGAGCATCGGAAGCCCAAAGCTCGTCCTCGCGCCCATGGTGGACGCGTCAGAGTTTGCATGGCGTCTCTTGAGCCGATCTTTCATGCCTCAGGACCAGCAACACGACCTCCTCGCCTACACACCCATGTTCCACTCCCGCCTCTTCGACGAACTTCCCCGTTATCGAGAAAAGGCTTTTCAGCCCCTCCGCACTACATTGGCGGCCCCAGACCCTGAACAATTGGCAAAATACACACTGGAGGATGCTCATTTGGATGGAAACCCCAAGTTTGACCGGCCGCTCTTTGTGCAGTTTTGCTCCAACGAGCCCGACGACTTCCTCAAGGCCGCACAACACGTGGCGCCATTCTGCGACGCGGTAGACTTGAATCTGGGCTGTCCCCAGGGTATTGCAAGGAAGGGACACTATGGCGCATTCTTGCAAGAGGACTGGGGCCTTATACGGTCTCTGATCAACAAGTTGCACGAGGAGCTGGACATTCCAGTTACAGCCAAGTTTCGCATACAGGAGACTCTTGAAAAGACACTGGAATATGCAAAAACAATCCTGGACGCTGGTGCTAGCATCATCACTGTGCACGGGCGCCAACGTCACCAAAAGGGCCACGAGACTGGACTGGCGGATTGGAGCGTTATAAAGTACTTGCGGGACAATCTTCCATCTGACACAGTCATTTTTGCAAATGGCAACATCCTCCAGCACGGCGACATTGCAACATGTCTGAACGCAACAGGGGCCGACGGAGTCATGAGCGCTGAAGGAAACCTCCACGACCCCAGCATCTTCGCCCCGCCGCCAGCACCGGGCCAGGAAGGCCGCGAATACTGGAGAGGACGAGACGGGAAAGGTGGATACCGGATGGACGCCGTGTTCAGGAGATACATGGACATAATACATCGACATGTGCTGGGCCAGGAACCGCCAGCACGGCAAACGCTGTTCCTCCCGTCCGATCCACCAGCAGTGAGCGAGCAAGGCGAGTGCAGTGAGGACGGCGAAGATGGCCAGCCCGCGCGGAAGAAGCAAAGACAAAGCAAGCGCGAAAAACGGGAACAGTCGGGAGACCCCAACTTTACACCCATGCAAGCTCACCTCTTCCGCATGTTGCGGCCTTTGATTTCCAGATATACCACCGTTCGGGACGCATTGGCAAAATGCAGGTCGGGAGACATTGCCGCATTTGAAAATGTGTTACAAATGGTCGAACAGGCGGTCAGAGAGGGCTTGATCGAGTACGAAAAGAACCCAGAGGCCTTTGAGACGGCGCCCGAGTCGAATGGGTCGGCTGCTGCTAAGGGAAGCGAGCCAGACCCTCACGAAAGCAGTGTCGCAGCAGTGAACCGGTGCAAGCGGCCATGGTTCATTTGTCAACCGTACGTGCGGCCTGTGCCAAAGGAGGCGATGGCCAAGGGAAGCATCCAATTGAGTAAGAAGACGTTGAAGAAGATGGAGCGGCAGTCCGAAGAGGCGCGCAAGGCGGGCGTGGCGCTGAATGGTAAGGTGGAGGAAACAGTCGTGAATGGCAAGGAGAATGAGAAGGTCGAGATACCCAAGGATGGATTGGTTTGTGGTTGATGTTGCCGTAGAGATAGATGTTTTGTACATAGTCACTTAGCAAAGAGGCCGTCGGGTGGAGGAGCGCCGGACCTCCGCTTATCGACTGTCGCGCTATTGTCGCCCCGAAAATCCATCTCCACCTCTCACGCACGATGCCGCCTTTTGCCGCCACCACTTACGGCCAAGCGCCATGATCTCACAAATCTCGTGCCTCATGGATGATTACCCTCCTGGTACCTGAGCTATTCGCCTCGCGCCTTTTGACATCATGGTAGGGCAAGCCTTGCGCGCGCGCGCACCCGCCCTGCGGCATGCCTGGCTTTTATCGAGGTCGAGGACGTTCAACTCTGTACGGCACGTCGCGACTGGTGCTGCACCACAACAGCCCGTGATTGAGACTCCCAGTCCGGGCCTCGACTTTTCGCAGCCCAAGACAAGTCGCAGAGAGTCCATCAAGCACGCAAAACCGTTCTCCGAGTTCTTGACGGACAATTTCAATCGCCAACACGACTACCTGCGCATAAGCCTGACGGAGCGATGCAATTTGCGATGCTTGTACTGCATGCCCGAAGGTATTTGCTCTTCGTCTCGTTGCCGTGCAATGCTAACGGCGAGATTTAGAGGGCGTCCCACTTTCCCCGCCGGACCACCTCCTCTCGAGCCCCGAGATCCTCTACATTTCGTCGCTGTTTGTCTCCGAAGGTGTAAACAAGATCCGTTTGACAGGCGGCGAACCAACCATCCGGCGAGACATCCTCCCACTTATGCACTCCATCGGCTCGCTCCGTTCGAAAGGCCTACGCGAGCTCGCCATAACCACTAATGGCATATCTCTGCACCGGAAGCTGGACAGCATGGTCGAGGCAGGCCTCACTGGCATCAATCTGAGTTTGGACACATTGGATCCTTTCCAGTTTCAAATCATGACTCGGCGCAAAGGTTTCGACGCGGTAATGCGTAGCATTGATCGGGTGCTCGAGATGAACAGGATGGGTGCTGGTGTCAAGCTGAAGATCAACTGCGTGGTTATGCGCGGGCTCAACGATCGCGATATCATACCGTTTGTCGAGCTCGGCCGCGAAAAGGACATCGAGGTCCGGTTCATTGAGTACATGCCCTTCGACGGGAACAAGTGGAACCAGCAAAAGATGATGTCGTACGCAGATATGCTCGACGTCATTCGCTCCAAGTACCCTGATATCGCGCCGGCCAAAGGACACAAGAACGATACGAGCAAGAGCTGGCAGATTCCCGGATTTGTTGGCAAGGTTGGCTTCATCACCAGCATGACGCACAACTTTTGTGGCACCTGCAACAGATTGCGAATCACGTCTGACGGAAACCTCAAGGTCTGCTTGTTTGGCAACACCGAGGTATCTCTGCGGGATATTTTGCGCAAGGATAACGGCGGCAAACCTATGGATGAGCAAGCATTTGAAGCCGTCAAGCAGCTTGAGATGAATCGTCAGCAAAGTTTAGTTGGTCAAGAATCTGCTCCGAGTTGGAGCGAACGTGAGCGCGAGCTCCTCCACGTAATTGGCGCGGCTGTCAAGAGAAAGAAGGAAAAGCATGCGGGCATGGGAGAGCTTGAAAACATGAAGAACCGGCCCATGATTTTGATTGGTGGGTAGTCCTTCCTCTGCGTTTGTGACCTGACGATGTATTTGGGTTGACTGCGCGGGTCTCATCGACGTGCCATTTGGAGCTGTATATTGGTACCAGCTGTACATGGCTAGTTTTGGCGAAATGATCTCGGTCGTTGTCAATAGATATCTTCCGCCAAATCACATCTGTGAGAGTATCTCTTGTGAGGATGCCGGCTAACGACCTCTGCAGAAGAACCTCAGGCGGCTGTGCCAGACATGCTCCTCTCAAAGCCATATTCCGTAGCGCCGCAGCCATTTTATGCGCATCCACTCCGGACATCCAGACCCACTCAAGTCACTCTGTTCCCAGGCAGCACTGCTTCATTTCCCAGACCGTCATGGAATTCGATCCCAGTTCCTCAATCTATAGGCAGTGTGGCTCTCTACAACGCAACGACTCCACGTACCAAAGTGGGTTGGGCATTGAAGCTTATTAAAAATGCCACGGCAAGATGGAAAGCGGCCATAAAAGCCTTGAACGACATTTCTGAGCAGGAAGAACCTAAACCACACATATATTCCGGAAAAGAAGTCATCACGCGCGATGATACCTTGGAAATCTGGCATGCAAAGAAGCACATCAGGAACCAGTTGAGACTTCTCGTGGAACAATCCAACCGGATTCAGCTTGCAAAGTTGCGCATGCAGCCTACATATCCGAAAATCGTGGACCAAATTTCCTACGTCCTAGAGAGACAGACGATGTGTTTCAAGCCTGATTTCAGCGACCGCGTCTTGTACGGGGATGAAGAAGACGGAAGAAAGCCACCTTCCTCGAACAAACGCGATGGCAAAGGCGCGTTTCAGAAACATCGTAAACAGAAGATACAGGGATTTGATAATTCAGCGCTTGATCAAACGAAGGCTTGGATTGCCATGAAACTTGCTGAAGCCGATGAAAAGAATAACCCCACAGACATTATACCAGAAAAGAAGAAGCAACCGCTTGATGAATTAGAGAAGAACTTGAACAGAAAGTTCCACAAAAATGTGGCTGAACACTCAAGAAAAATGAAACGACCAAAGGACCCCTGGCATCATCGAGGAGCTGTTAATCGAAAGCGAGACCAACTCAGTGGGATTTGGCGTTCTTTCGATTCCAAAGGCTTTCACACAGTCTCCGGCGCCTGGCAGCAATTCAAGCACGAAACGGTTGCTGCATCTGGCCCAAAGACGACAAATCAAGCCCCCAAGGACAACCAGCAGCCTGAGCAGCAGGGCCAGCAGAACAGTCGGCTCACACACGTCAATGACGCCGGCGAAGCCCACATGGTCAACATATCTAACAAAGCCGATACACGTCGCGTTGCCTTTGCTGTGAGCACAGTGCGCTTTTCACATCCCCATGTAGCAAACTTGATCAGGAGGAACAGGATGAAAAAGGGGGATGTGCTAAGCACCGCCCGCATTGCCGGCATCATGGCCGCCAAGCAAACGCCTAACCTGGTTCCGCTGTGCCACAACATTGTCTTGACGGGCGCGGAGGTCGAAGTCAAGCTTGTCCTTCCTCCTGTGAAGTCTGAGGAGCAAGCAAAAGTTGAGGACCAGCCGGCTGCCGAGGGGCTGGAAAAGTCGAGCTCGGACTTTCAAGAATCTTCAAATAGCAGCGATGATTCAGTGAGCGAAACTTCTGAAGTGGCTTCGGAAGGCTCTGCTGCTATGGAGTCTGGCTCAGGTGCAGCCACCGGAACTGAAACCCCTCCCACCGCCTCGGATTCTGAGTCCCAGACTGCGAATGGCTCTTCTGCTGAGACTAAGATTCCAAAGCCGCAGATGTCTACTCGCACCAGGCAAGAGTCGGAGATTCCTCTCGACCATGGAGACTTCCCCAATGGCGCCATCTTCCTCATTGCACGCTGCGAAAGTACCACGGCAACGGGCGTCGAAATGGAGGCGCTCGTTGCCGCAAACTCTGCGGCCCTCACAGTCTACGATATGTGCAAAGCAGTCGACAAGCACATGGTGCTTGGAAACAGCCGCGTGGTGCTCAAGTCAGGCGGCAAATCTGGCACCTGGGTCGAGGCGGGCTGGCTGCTTCGTCGCGCGGGCTTCCAGCTGAAGGAGCCCCACCCGCAGACGCTCGGCAGATACAGCGGTCAAGAGATTGCGCTGCAAGAAAACCTCGTCCCCAAGCGCAAGAACTGGAAGATTGCCTTCAGAACGATGGTCGATGCAGGCTTCGACGTTGACTACGCCAGGTACTTCTTGAGGTGGATGAGGACCCCCATCATGAAGTACATCAAGAACGCCCATCCTAGTGTCAAAAAGCACATCGAGAGACTACTGCAGCAAGAAGGAATCAACATCGAGGAACTCGACTGGAACGAGGCCAAGTTGATGGTGGAATCCGAACTCGACGTCAAGGGCAGCCTCGCAGCGGCTCCGGCACAACAAACCGGCCTCATCAAGAGTGCAACCAACGAGCAGCAGTCGACTGAAGATGACAACGTCGCCATCGCCCCCATCCCCGACTCGGTCGAGGAAATGGAGGACCTCAGCTCGCTCATTGCGCACCTGCGCCGCAGCTACATTCGTGCTCCCAAACCCATCGCCGCCGCCGCCCAACCGGAAGCCAACAACGAGGACGACAATAACCCCCTAGCGGCGTTCGAAGCGCAGGAGGACTTGCGGCCCTTCGAAAAGATGCTGCGCCTTAAAAAATACCACAGCGCCAAGGACCCTGACGACAAGAACGGCGATGTTCGAACTCCCAACGGCTTCAAGACGCCGGCTGCCGAGATGAACACGCACGTTCGGTATTCCGTGCGCAGCAGACGCGGGTTGGACGACGTCGAAAGCCAGGACAACAATGAGGCGGCGCTGACGGGCAAGGGTGATAGCAACGGCAACGACAACGGCAGAATCAAGACCGAAGACGACGAACCTCCGCAGCAGCAGGAGGAGCGCGACGTGGACGCCGAGCCCCGCGCAAAGCCTCCTAAGAAGGAGAGCAGCAGGGTAGAGCGCGAGGAAGACGACAAGCCCTTCATAGGGCCCCTGAACAAGGAGAGCAGAGAGGAAGAGCACGACGAAGACGAAAAGATAAGGCTACAGGAGGAGAAGAGGATCAGGAAGGAGGAAAAGAACACTAAGAGGAAGGAGGAGAAGGAAGACAACAAGCCCTTCATAGGGCCCTTAAATAAGGAGAGCAGAGAGGAAGAGCACGACAAAGATGAAAAGATAAGGCTACAGGAGGAGAAGAGGATCAGGAAGGAGGAAAAGAACACCAAGAGGAAGGAGGAGAAGGAAGACAACAAGCCCTTCATAGGGCCCTTGAACAAGGAGAGCAGAGAGGAAGAGCCCGACGAAGAGGAAAAGATGAGGCTACAGGAGGAGAAGAGGATTAGGAAGGAGGAAAAGAATGCCAAGAGGAAGGAGGAGAAGGAAGACAACAAGCCCTTCATAGGGCCCTTGAACAAGGAGAGCAGAGAGGAAGAGCCCGACGAAGAGGAAAAGATGAGGCTACAGGAGCAGAAGAGGATCAGAAAGGAGGAAAAGAAGGCCAAGAGGAACGAGGAGAAGGAAAACAAAGAGATGGAAAGAAGGAGAAAACAGGGGGAAAGGAAGAGAGAACGGGATGGAGCGAAGAGGCAAAAGAACGAAAACAGAGAAAGTAAAGAACAGGAGGCCGAGAAGCGGGGGTTTGCGGCACGTCGCCAGGAGGAGGGGATGCAAGCGGGATACCACCCGCTGCAGAAAATATCGCTCATTGAGACCGATAGCATCGACGAGGCAAAGGCCAAAGAGCTGGGCGTCAGCGTCGAGAAGCTCAAGGAGACGGAAAAGGCGCTGGGCCTTGAGGGCGTGAAGTGGTTCCAGCCGAAGAAGAAAAAGAACCTTGGCGGCAAACACTAACTCCCCAATTGATTGTATTGAGCGCTGCCATCGCCGCTGAGCAATGTGGAAACGTATTTGGTAACGGATTTTCTCGTTTCTTCTCCCCTCTCTTTACTTGTATCTTGTGGCTATGGGAAGAGAAGAGCTCGGAGAGGCTGCCGCATGCGAGGCGTTCAAAAGTGGGCCAAGGGGAGAAGCGGGCTGTTGTTCTTTTGAACAAGGCATAGTAGACAAAAGTTGCAGAGGAAGAAAAAAAATATACAGGGATTGCAGTCGGGCAGGGAACATGTAAGCACACCTGGTGGACAAGGCTGTATGTAGAACACCAACCGACGTGTAGTGGGACCGTTGCTCCACATAGACCTCGGGTAACCGGTTGATCGGTCATGGAACCGGTTAAGCGGTGATTTTCAAGTAGACGTTTGATCGGTCATTGACTCATCAAGTGGATGTCTGGATACTGTGTCATCGCTTGTGCAAGTGTAGCTGACTGGATCCACGAGAAGAGTTTGTCATCAAGAAGTCATGAATTTTCTCTATCAACAGTCTCCCTCCCGTCTGTGTCTAAGTCTAGATCTTGCTCTTCTGCTTCAGAAGTCAGCGGAAAATTACTAGACCCATCGCGTTAGACAAGCCACAAAAGAAGGATGATGGAGAGACGCTTACAGAAGTCTTGGGGCCACGGCCGCCGAATCCCCAGCGAATCTGGTTGGCAACGTTGATCTCGACGCCCATCTCTTCGGCCCAAGTCCACACGAGGCCGGGATTCTTTTGGAACCAGCGGCCGGCAAAGACCATGTCGAGGCCTTCGTCGAGCTGCTGCTGCGCCAGCTTGCCAGTGGAGATGCTGCCAACAGACGCCACGAGCAGCTTGTCGCCAACCTTGGCCTTGACCGTCTTAGCGAAGGCTGCTTGATAAGCAGGGCCGCCCTTGATCTTCTGGTTGGGGTGGTTGCCGGCCGAAGAGATGTCGATGAGGTCGACGCCCTTGTCCGCCAGGATCTCGGCAAAGCGCGCAGTATCGTCAACAGTCCAGCTCTTCTCAGGGCCGAACTCGGGGTCTTCCTCAAGCCAATCGGTTGCGGAGACGCGGATGGTGAGAGGCATGGTCTCAGGGATGATGCTGCGGACGATTTCGACAATCTCGAGGGACAGACGGATGCGGTTCTCAAAAGAACCTCCGTACTCGTCGGTGCGCTTGTTGGTGGCAGGAGAGAGGAATTCGTGGAGAAGGTAGCCGTGAGCGTTGTGAATCTGGATGGTGTCGAAACCGCACCTGAGTGCGCGGCGAGTAGCATCGCCCCAGGCCTTCTTGAGGTCCTGAATCTCCGCCTTCGTGTAGGCGTGTGGAGTAGCATGGCGCTCATTGTAAGGAATTGCAGACGGAGCATAGACGCTCTTGGGCCAGCCGTTGAGCTATAGAAAGTCAGCGTTGCGTCTTGCCGGATATCGATCATCTCGCTCACCTCCTCGCCGGCGATATCACCAGAGCTCAACCAGGGAGCGACCGTGCTAGCCTTGCGACCAGCGTGGGCGAGCTGAATACCAATCAATTGGCTCTGGCTGTGCGCAAAATCGACAACCCTCTTAATGGGCTCGATTTGGCTGTCCTTCCATAGACTACCTCTTTATCAGTCCATGATCCAGCTCATTTGTTCCAGTATTCATACCCGACGTCTTCGGGAGTAATTCTACCCTCGGGGGTGACTCCGGTGGCCTCGACAAAGGAGAGGCCGGGTCCGCGAGAAATAATTCCTCCAAGGTGTGCAACGTGCCAGTCGGTCATGTGTCCATCCTGGGCAGAATACTGGCAAAGCGGCGCGAGACCAATGCGGTTTTGGAGGGTGATTCCCCTAATCTTCAGGGGCTGGAACAGCTTGGGAATGGGCTTGCCGCCGGACTGAGGCTCCCACGCAGTGCCCGAGGGCGGGTTCTGATCTGGGGTGAAGTAGGGTACCTGGGTACATTATTAAGCGACGTCGCAAGTGGTACTTTCGAAGCCTTACTCCCCCAGCAGCTGCAAACCAATCGCCAGTTAGCTCAGTGGCCTTGAGGATTGCCGTGTAATAACGTGCCTCTGTTGACAAGGTCAGGTTGGCCCTGATGATTGTTCGGGACAACCTTTTGGAGAGCGGCGAAGGGTTCCATTGTGTTGATGAACGAATTGGAGAATTGGCGTGAAGGTGAAGAATGCCACAAGAGAGAAGGAACTTTATAGAAGTGCCCTTGCCGAGCTATGATGTGCATCTGGCTGATAAATCATGGTCGGCAATTGATAGAGGCAGACGGCACACCGGGTGGATGGAGGCTAAAGAACTGGAGTCTCAAACGCCAGCCTTGGAATAGCGTCGAAAGCCAAAGCACCATTGTGGTCGTATTGCGTAGTTGACATGCGATTGGGAGATGCCCAACGCGTGGAGGGGTAGCTCTCAGCGCACGGTTGCGCGACCTTACCCGTTGGAGCAGCATGCTTTATAAGCAGGTGGACCTTTGGTGCAGCATTGACTCCGTTGTCGCACTAACACACCATCTGCTTCGCGTCAGAGCCGAATGCTTGACGCGAAGAAGATTCCACAATGTACAACATCTCGTTTGACGCGGTGTTTGATGCCAATCTTTACTCCAGAGCGCAACCACCAAGCCGCTATATTGCCTAGGAACAACAACATCAACAGGTCATGGAAATCCTATTTTGCCTGATCCACATCCGAAAGCCATCCCATCTGGTCAGGCCACATCGTTATCAATCACCAACCCCCCACAGCCTTGAGTTTCACGGACATGCCGCCTTTGGGTCTGGCCGTCACGCCACTTTGGATCTCAACCTTGTCTGGCGTCGCAGGGTCGGCGAACTCCATCTCGAAAGTGCCAGCCCACGCGGCCAGAATGCAAGCGAGCTCGGCCTTTGCAAAAGACGACCCAATGCAGCTTCGTGGACCATGAATGAACGTCTCGAGTGCGTAGTTGCTCTCGGCGCCTCCCGTGTTGGCGCAGCCAGGCGCCAACCATCGGTCTGGGTTGAATTCATCGGCATCCTCGCCCCAAAACTTGGGATTGGTGTTGATGGCAAGAATAGGGACAATGACGGTCGTGCCTTTTGGAATGTGGTGTCCCAGGATTGTCGTGTCGTGGTCTGTGACGCGCAGCGTTGCAGGCACTGGGGGCTTCAACCTGAGAATCTCATTGCAGACCGCGTTGAGATATGGCATCTGGTCAATGTCCTTCGAGGTGATGGTCGAGTTGGAATCCCTTGGCGACGGAAGGTGAGCACGTACTTCCTCTCGCAACCGCTTTTGCACCTCTGGCTTCTGGCACAACAGGAACCCCGCCCAGGTCAAAGACGTCGCCGTCGTCTCATGACCTGCAGCCAGGAACGTCATCATTTGATTCACCAAGTCGTCGTCGCTGAAGCCGCCGGACTCGAGAGCAACGGAAATGATGTCGACATCGACGCGCTCTCCCTTTTCCATCTTTTGCTTCTTCTGACGAATCAAGTCAAGACAAATGCGCTTGATGGTCTGGGCCGCACCTTCTATCTCGAAGTTCCTCTTGATGGGGAGCAAACGCAACAGGGCCAAGGGTACGAAATTCCCAAGCAGCCCCAAAGTAGCGGCCACTTTGCTTGGACTGAAAATCTTCTTGTATGTGGCGTTGAGTTCGCTATCCGGGTTTTCAATGGCGTGGAAATCCTGCCCCATGCCTGCAGCTCCAATGATGTCAAGAGTGGTTCTCGACGCCCAGCTCTGCAAATTGAGGACGTTGTCATCGCCTTGGCTCTCGAGGGCCGCGGTCATTGCCTGGGTGCACTCGCTAGCTTTGCTCCAGAAGACGCGGTAAAGATCCTTGACATGACGGAAAGAGAAGGCCGGCATGAGGAGCCGCCTCTGTCTCTTGTGTTCATCACCCTCGGCCAGCAGAACTCCGATCCCAAGGATACGACCGAGCCCGTGGCGGACGTTTGGCGGCTTGACAAAGTCGTAGCTTTTGTGCACCAAAACCTCTGCGAGACCCTTGGGGGTGGTCACAGAAACACGTGGCGCATTAAGCGCAAATCTATAATAGAAGACTCCGTCGTTGGGCACATTCCTTACCCACTCCTTGTGTGGCCATCCAGTGGGTTCTTTTCTGATTCGGGTAAAATGACCCATCAAGAAAGAGCCGCCCTTGAAAAAATTATCAGCGACTCTTGCCTGCGAATAGGCTCGCTAGGGGGAGTACCTCTGGCTGGGGTAATTTGCGCAATGGGCTGACATAGTGCGGATATATCGCCACCGACCAAGTAAACCAGGCCAACGTCTGTACAGCGAAAAGGATCAATGCTCTTGTGACGGCCGAGTCATGCAAAGAATAAGCTGGCGAAGCATAACGGCCAAGCAGGGCGCTTTCGGCCAACGACACAGCTGCCAGTGTTAAGGTTGGCGCCATGTTGGGTGGTGGAAATGTTGAAACGCGTTGAACAAGTTGGAGTGGTTAGCCGCAGCCAGGAAAGTGAGTTTTCAAGTATTAGCAGTTCGCACAGGTTGCCGCTTACGAAGGGTGTCAAGTGGTTGGTTGGGGGCGGAGGGAGTAGGCGAGGCGGTGTCGGTAAGAGAGCGTGCCGGCACCTAGTCGCATATCTGCCCACTTGGTCGCTGAAACAGTCAGAAGAACAACCTAACCATTCACCAAGCCACCACCAAGAAGCGCCCGCTTCAGAGTCCACGGGAGCCGAGGCGAACGGGGATGCCGTCCGGACGAGAGGTGAAGTGCGCCACTCCCGATTCGTTTCGTCCGGGATTTGCTTGTATTCTGCGCATGCCATCATCAACGGCCTTTTGAGACCACTCTGCTCCGTCCGCACCCTGTTGCCCTTTGGACCCCAGCGACTCAAACATCTTCGTCGCGTATTCTTGGCGAAACAGCCTTCAGCTGCCGTTGACTTCGTGCATATCGGGCTGTCCAACGCGTCAGAGGCGGCCTGGGAACGCCTGCTATCCATCGCTCATATCCTCCCGCTTCTCGAGACATCAGACCACAGCATTTGCTTTGGTTGACCAAATGCGCGGGCGAGGCGCAAAGGCACGGCGCCTTGTTTTTGTCGTTAAGCCCTGCGCTTGCGTAACGCCATTTGGAGGCGTGTCATTGGAGCGCAATTCGACGGAAGGATTCGCACTCAACTGCTGCCTCAAAAGCCAGCTGACGCGAGCGACAACTCAGTGGCAGTGCCAGAGTCCCATGTCGCTCATTTCGACGGACCGAGAGCAGCAGCAGTGGCAAGAACTTCGAGAGTTTGGTGCATGAGTTGTCCGGCGGTACGGCCGGGACTTGATGCCTCTCCCACGCGCTTTCCCTATTTCGGAATCAAAAAGACATCGACTCATGATACCCCTCCTACCACTCATACAAGCTTCTCGTTGACGAGTTATCATATCGCGATATACCATCTCTTTCCGTCAAAACCTGCATCTCGCCTTGCAGCCAACGCGGATTCCTCGCCTGATAATCAACTTTTGCCGTAGTAATCACAGCTCAAAGTCTCCGACAGGCCCGCAAGTTCAAAGCGCAATGCCTCGTCCTCGCTCTGCTGCTCCGTCGGTGAGAATGGGATCACGAACTAATCATGCGCCCACGTGGGAGGAGTAGACAACTCCCGTCTTGGATTGCTTTTCAGTCACCCCGAAATCTTGGCTTCTCTCCCGCGGTCCAGTCGTCCTCATCCAACAGGAGTCGAGGAAATCTCAAAGCCGTTATTATTTCTTGGCCATTCTAATCCTTTACTACACGTCTCTTCATCCAAATCCCATTATCAAGTACAAATACTGTAAGGTCTCGCCATTCTCCTCGCTTTTCACGCAGTCTTGTCATAAGAATAACACAGCTTTCCGCCATTCGTATCCATGACATCGCCAATCCTCACCCACTCTGGACTATTTGACGCGAAGTAGCCAACATGCATCTCATACGCCAGCGTAACATTACGTTACGCGACATCGCCGTAAAAGTCAAATGGATACGCAAACTTGGTGTCGGGGCCTTGCACCTGGTAGAGGCGCGCGTCAACGTCGGCGCTCTGCCACATCCACCACACTCGGTCCATGTTGGCGTGGTGTAGGAAGAGGAGAGGGTCCGACGGCGACGCGTACAGGTCGGTCGGCGATGATGCCCGTGTCTCCGCCAACTCCTTTGTGGCCGCCTGCGTGGTACGTCATGCCAGCAACCGAGACGTCGCCTTCGGCGCGGACGTCGAAGTCGAGGTAGTTGTCTGCTGATAGCGTCCACTCCACCATGGTCGAGTTGAGCTTGGCGGATGCGAAGCCTGACGCGATGTCCCGTGTCATGCAGCGCGGATTGTAGGCAGTGGAGTCTGTGGGTAGTGCGGCGTCAGCTTCAATGCGCAAGGAGCGTGCAGGGTAAGGTACGCACTGTTCGGTCCCATGCTGACTGTGTAGTTGGAAAACGGACCGTCCTTGACGCAGCCTGTGCGTGTTGAGTTAGTCAGGTGTCTTGTCACGAAAAAGGACTGGAAGAGACTAAGCTTGAGTACCTCCTTCAAGTTTTCCCGGGACGTGTATATCCACGCTAGTGTCGTTGGCCGTGTCGATTTAGTACCCATTTCCGCCGAAGCCCGTCACATTGTCGAAGACTGGAGAGTTGAGAAAAGTGTCCGGCGTAGCATCCAAGGTCCAGTCTGCAAATCCGAAGAGGACTTGTCAGCTCTTGAAACTGACGACGTCCAGATCGAAAAGACATTTCCACGTACCCCAGTATCTGTTTGCAATTAGCATTCCGTCATGGGAAGAAGCGCGAACACTTACGGCTGGCCCCCTGCCCATCCACACCCTTCTCGCAATGCTGCCTCGTACTGGGCCAGGTAGTATCGATGCCAACATCGCACAAGTCATCAGTTGTCTGTCTCAGAGATCTAGTAATTTGAATCCAATCCTTACGCGTGAAAGTGTCCCTGTACAGAGGTCCGACGTCAGTCTATGAAGCTTCCCTTGCCATCACGGGAGCACGTACGACAAAGTGGACGTAATCAGTCTCATTGATGTGAGCGGCCACGAAGTCGTCGTAACGAGAGCGTACTCCGGCGAAGATCGAACCGCTGATCCCCTGCTTCGATTGAAGGCACTTCACCGCTCCAATGTAAGATTTTCTCTCTGTCGTGTTCAGGGCTCTTCTGACGATTGGAGGTTAGCTATTGATGTCTTGTATATTCAGGCAGACGTACCATTCTTTGCGTATTACTGGGTCGCTACACGTTGACGCAACGAGGGGAAGCAGAGAGAAGAGCCCATCCACGACTGAGAGAAGCTTCATTATGAGCAGTGCTGAAAAGTCGAGTCACCCTCGGCGCGAGTCTACCCCACAGGATTTTTCGACGGATGTCTTGCAGACCCCAGAAAGAACTCGGGGAACAATTGTTTATAGAAAAGAAGCAAAGACGCTCGCTAACAGCTTTTCCTTCAATCAATTTCCAGACCGGGCAGCGGAGTCCTAGAAACCAGCCTGTAGAACAGCTGCTGGGCGCCTTATATAGAGCGCATTCGCAGTCTGTTGACGTTCGATTCATGATCTTTCTAGACCCGCTGAAGTGACGGGCTCACCATACAGCATTGCGAAGCTTACGGACGCCCCATTAGACGTGCGGGATCGGGACGTCGAAAACTCCCTACGAGTTGCTTGCGTATCAACCTCAGAGGACGACCCACAGACGCGCAAAATGGTCTGTGGGACCGGCGGGATCAGACACAAAGATGGAGATAGCCGAGCCAGGTCGGAGCGTGGCTGGTGTTGAGTCGCGGTGGTCCTCTGCACGGCCCGCTCTGCTCACACTCCATGTCTGCAGGAATCCGCTTGCCCTGTGGCACTGTCGAGGGAAACAACGAAGGGATGCGTTTCGAGATTCGAGTTCTCCTCGTTTCTGCAAGAGCGAGGAGACGGTGAAATGTCGCACACAGAAGGCCTGGAAACGGTGGCGTTCGGCGGCTTCTCCCTGCGCACAGATGTCGGCGGCTAGACCAGACCACCTTGGTGGTTGTTATCTTGACACCATTCTACCAGGGGGACGCAAAGACGTCCCGCAAAGTCGAATGTTGCGAATGAGCCTCCCTGCTCCGCCATCGAATAGGTACTCGTTCAACGAGGCCGCGCGGCAAAAGGACGTGTCTGTAGAGCCAAGACGAACGTGTCTAGACGGCCAAGAAGATCCGAGCCCCGAAGTTTCCGCATTCCTAATCTTTAGAGGAAAGTCGCTCCAGTTTTGGCAAGACAGTACAAACAATTCTGTGGCGCAGAGGATTCGTAGGAGATCGGCGCGAACAACAACAGGGATTGGGTATTTAGCGTAGGGCAAACAGTGTCCAGGGTCCACTGCGGCGTGAAATGAGGAAGCAGCAAACAGGAACCCGTTGGTCGCTCCAATGACCTTTGTTTCTTTACCCACCTTATGCCTCGCCCAAAGCGTCGAACTTGTTGATCATAGGAGAACATTTCAACCAACGGACTGTATGGGCGAGGACTCAGAGACAGAGCGTCAAATGAAGAAGACACTGGCTTCTACACGAGTCGCAGGGGATGTTCCAGCATTGAAAGATGATGGAAACTTGATTTTTGATTGGCGCAGAACTCTGGAAAGATCCAGCGACGACTCATGAAACTTGCAAGTTCTGCGTGGTTCCCGACTCCGGTTTCGGCATCGGATGATTTTGGTAAAACCAGCATTTGGTTGAAGCTCAACCACCAAAATTTGGTAAGATGATGCCAGCACCCAATGGCGGAAAATGGATGGATAGCTCTCTAGGACGAACTTCGCAAAGGGAGAAGAGTGTGGGACTGATGGCGTGTACAGTCTGCCCAGATATTGGCAAATAAGAGCACAGGCTTCGGTATGACATGGCCAGCGATTGGCGAAGGACTGTGGACAATCTTTTAGACAGTTGCGAACAAACTGGAGGAGGTGGATGCGTCGAAGGGGCGCAGTTGCGAGTACGCGACGAGTGCGCTGCTCATCTCAATGTCTTGGTCAGGAATGAGAGCGAGGCTGAAGATAAAAAGAATGTCCCCAAGCAGGACGTGCTGGCGCTTCCAACGGCGCTGGGACACCACCGAACTCCCACATCTGACCTATCTGCCTACTTTGAGAGGCTTCACTTACCGCTTTCTCGCTGCCGAATATCTCCTTTTGATCAGTGTTTTACCATAGTGACTGGATCTCAATCCGATTTCCCCGGAAAGACCTTTGACTGCGAGCCATGAGCTGCTGACGGGGAGAAGTATGGGTTCATTCCCGAGAGGGGCCACGGACTTTGCCACGAACTGCGAAATGGAGGTATCAGCCGACGATTCGAGCCGTCAAGCTGCGCCGCAGAATATCATCGAGTGGTCTTGCTCTCTTTTTCGGCCGAAGGACTGAGTGAAGAGGTTGAATTATGGCTATTTCTTCCCCAGCTGCCAAGGACCAAACCTTTCCACAAAGTAAGCCGAGATCAATTCACATCCTGCATCTCATGATCTCGGCAAGCCAAGTCAACGCCATGATCTGGGCGTAGAGTATCCTTTGAACCTCATTTGTTGCTGGTCCAGAACGACTCTCCAGAGTGGACGTGGTGGCGATTTGGTTGCGGAGCACTTTTACAGATATCCAAAAGAGCACACCCTATCCGCAAAACAAGAGAAGATGTTGCAGCAGGCGGATTGGATTGGCAGTTTTTCAGGGCCAATCCTCGACGTAAGAACTGACAAGCTCGCCAAGCTTCAGCCAAAGCTTAGAACCAAGCTCCTTCGATGGAAATACGGATAGGCGGATAGGAAGTTTGGGTCTTCTCCACTCATGCCTTCTGCAAAGGAATTCGATGAAACCTGCGGATAAGGGTTTTTGTGCAGAGACGAGTGGGTCGGCCGATGTTTGAACCAGAGAAACAGATTCAGACTGCGCCTGCAGTCTGCAAGGCCTCAGGGGTCTGCACAGTGTTTCAACGGAAATGCAAGCAAAGTAACGTCAAGCTGCATGTAATGCAACGCCATCTGACGACATGGATTGCCACTCACTGCGTCCAATCCCGAAGACCTGCGAGGACCCTTGGCGGAAATTTGGCCTCGGAATCGACGCGGATATAGTGGCTCGTAATGCTCGGAAAAGCGCCCTACTTTTCCTTCTGGCCACTGATTATCCAATGAAAACCCAAGGCTGAGTTACCCCATCTGCCAAGATCCTGCGACTGGCTGTATGAACGTCGAGGACCGCTGGGACTCCGGTGTTTTCCCCCGCCACAAAATCGCCAGTGCTCGAGCTCCAAGCTGGTGAGAGTGCAGTCAACTGGCGTCATGAGCGCCCGATAAGACTTCCTTTTGTCATTGGCGGCCATATAGCTAGGACACTTCATCTTCGTTTGTATTACACACCTGTGTGACCGGAAGTGTGTCATGCGAGGTGTCCGAATCGTTTGGGAACGGTATACATGGAGCCGCAGGAAGCCAAGGTCATTGACTGACAGCTCCGGAACTGCCCCGCTGGGAATTGCGCCATCCCCGAACGTTATCCGTCGGATGAGCCTTCACGCGAATCTTGTTAGCTAGAGCCTCTTCAATCGCTGAACCCTTGGGCCGAGAAATTCTGGGGACTGACGTTTCCTGTGAGGATTATCCAGTCTTAGCCGCCCGTTGATCCCGACCGATGGCCTCTTCCTGGACCCACTTTCCCCGGAGTGGGGCATGCAAGGGAGCTGCAAACGCGGGGAAGCGACGTGACATCTTCCCTTTTCAGAAAATGAGTGCATCGCTTCTGGCTGTACACGTCGTGAGTGGCCACATGCCAAGGGGCATGGTGTAGGACCTGGTGAAGTTTTCGGGCGCTTCCTGAGGCCCACGTGGGGTATCATTTTGCGGAGTCCCTGTCAACCCTGGAGAATAAAAGCTCCTTGCTGTCAATGTTTTTTGAGGAGTCGGGCTTGAACTCTCACCCACATTCTCCAGGAAGCTTTGATCGCCTTGCTCATCTTTTGCGCTGGTGTTACAAGGCACGATGACTGTCGGTAACCAAATCTCCGACTCGCCCACGGCATCCGTGAACGTGGACGAGAAAAACACGGCAGAGCACATCGATCTGGCAGAGATTGGAGAGGCAGGATCCGATGCGTTGAGACAAGAAGCGCCGGCCTTCATTCGAAGCCTAAGCCCTGAGGAAAGGGCGCACCTCGAGAAGAAGTTAGTGCGCAGAGTTGATCGTCGGCTCATGCCAATGCTCATTCTCATGGTATTTCTCCCCAGGTTTCTGTGACACAGAGCAGTCCACTTACTACTTTACGACACAGTATATTCTCAACTACATCGACAGGAACAACATAGCAGCAGCAAGGCTAGCTGGTTTGGAAGAAGACTTGGGTCTGCATGGACATCAATACTTGGTCAGTACTTGACGATTTTTGTGCACGCACAAAGGAACGAGCTGGCTGAACTGACGCATGGAAGACCGCTGTTAGTATCCTGTTCGTGGGGTACCTCCTCATGCAGGTACCGTCCAACCTCATGCTGAACAAAATTGGTCGGCCATCACTCTACCTGCCCGTATTTATGGCACTTTGGGGTCAGTAGTCCAATTGAAAACTTTCGTGCTAGCAGCAGAGGTACTGACACAGTTGTGCGGCAGGTATCATCTCCACTGCGACTGCAGCATGTCAAGACTTTTCGGGGCTGATTGCTTGCCGCTTCTTTCTCGGCTTCGTGGAGGCAGCCTACTTTCCAGGATGTCTTTTCTTCCTATCCTCCTGGTACACTCGCAAAGAGCTTGGAATGAGGACTGCCTTTCTGTATAGTGGCGCACTCATCTCTGGTGCATTTTCCGGTCTCATCTCCGCAGGCGTCAAGGGCGGCATGGACGGCCTACATGGTCTGCGTGCCTGGAGATGGCTGTTCATCATCGAAGGGGCAATCACGGTAGGAGTCGCGGGGGTTGCCGTCTTCATCATCCCAGATTTTCCACGGACAACAAAATGGCTGTCCGACGAGGAGAGGGACCTGGCCGTTTGGCGATTGCAAGAGGATGTCGGTACGGACGACTGGACTGGCAGCGAAGATCAAAGCTTCTTCCACGGTTTCAAGCTGGCTGCCACGGATATCAAGACCTACGTCATGATGGCCTTGATCACTGGCCACACCAGCGCCGGCACCGTTACCACGTTTTTCCCAAGCGTGGTTGAAACACTTGGATACGACACCGTGAACACCTACCTTTTGACTGCACCTCCGTACTGCCTTGCAGTCATCACCACGTACCTGAACGCTTGGTAAGGCCAACAATTGTTTCGGCAAAGTTTTGTAACTTACTTTTGGCAGGCATGCAGACAGGACTGGAGAACGCTATTACCACGTTACCTTGCCATTCGTCCTGGGCATTGTGTGCTTCATAATCGCAGCTTGCACCACTTCCATGGCCCCGAGATACGTCGCCATGATTCTGATGCTCCCCGGCATTTACACCGGATATCCTGTGGCACTGGGATGGATTAGCAACATCATCCCGCGGCCTCCAGCGAAGCGTGCGGCGGCACTTGCAATGATCAACGCTGTGTCCAATTCCGCGCAAATCTTCATGCCATATGCATACGTCAACGCGCCTAGATATAGTAAGTTGAAAGCATCAGCATCTTGAGCGGGATTTACTAACACGACCAGTTCCGGCGTTTGCCGCTTGCAGCTGCTGTCTTCTGGTGTCAATAATAAGCTCGACCATTTTGCGATTCATCCTGGTCAGATTGAACAAAAAACTTGATCGTGGAGAACACGTGGAGGGCGCCATCAATTCTGGACAAGCAATACCCGGAGAAGCCGCGAAGAAGGGATTCCGATTCCTGGTTTGATGGACAGGCTCGAGGAGACTGCGACGCATCTATTCGCTATCGGAGTAGCTGGGAACAGAAACCAAAAACATGTAAATATCTCTCCCTCAATAGAGGATAAGCCATTTCGAGAGTATGTGCCGCATTTCAACAGACGTTGGGTGTGTCCAGGAAAGGTGAAATAGTCCACGAAATGAAATGATTGGCCAAATGGTCTCCATGTCCGTGCTTTTTCTCTAGTATGTTCAACAATCATCTAGTCGAGTCTTTGCAAGTCTATCACTCGTATCCTGCAGGTTCAGGCTTGCTCGGGAACGTTGGCTGATCCAAGTTGCTGGCGCAAGCTTCTTTCCAGCGCTTCGGAGTGTACTTGTCCACGATTGACTTGAAGGCTTCCTGAAACAAGTTGTCAGCAGATTTCCTCCATGAGTTTGAATACAAGCACTTACAAGAGTGCACAACGAAGGGTCACCTTCAAAGTGTTTCCCTGGGGGTTTGCAGCCCGGAACTTGCATGATTTTGTCGTTGTAGCGGATACGAACAAAGTGATCCCTGAGGTAATCCTTTTCCTGCTGGGTGAGTTGATCCATTGGCTTTCTTGCGATATCAGGGGTAGAGGAGTTGCTCTTCGAGCCAAATATCGAGGCGAGCCATCCCGAAGATTTACTAGATTCAGCACCCCGAGCTACCGCAGATTGTTCGGCGGAAAAGGTGTCACTTGGCGTATTCTTCCGCTTGAAAAGCTCGAAGGCAATGTGGCTGGTGTACGGCGGCCATCCCTCGCCTTCAAATGCACCAAGACTGGACAGCACACCGGCAAGAGTCGTATCATGAGACCCAGATAGCGAGAGTCTAACGTTCTTTTCACCGCCTCTTCCAACGCCGAGCGATTTATCGTTCCCGCCAATCTCAAGAAGTCCGTCTTTTCCATTTCTTTCAACGTTACCAGTCATGCGACCGACGACATCCCCCATGAGCGCGCCAATGCCCAATTCACGGTACTCTTTCATCTCCGTGTAGCCTGAAAACCACTCTTCAACACCGATCTTATCGACGATGGCTCGGAGCTTTGGGTCGTAGAATTCTTTAGGCAGACGGGTTTCAGGACCGTGGGCCAGAGTGGAATTGATTGTGTCCATTACGCCGGAGAGGCGAGGGTGAGAATCCACTGCCACCCGTTTTGAATTTTCAGGCATCCACTTGGATATCAGCTTGTTCAGATACGCCATGTCATCCGTGTCATTCCATCGATCAGCAGTCCGCTGCGCAAATGCCCTGCTCAACTGTGCGAAACGACGGCAGTTGCCTTCGTTCGGATACAGTGTTTCATCAGCAGGAGAGCGCATGAGGATCGTGGGTGCAGGAAAGTCAGCCGTGCGAGTCGAAGGCGGATAGAAGCCCCATAAGACCTGTTGCACAGACTCCAGGGCTCTTGGTATCGGGGTCGCGCGCAAGTAAATACTGTCGGCATCGGCGATCAGGTGCGGCATGAACTTGAGCTGATCTACATAGAGATGCCTCAAACGCTTGCCCAGGGTAAGGGTCGTTTCTCGACCCTTGTTCGTCAATTCGCCAGGTTGGCTTTACTGGTGTCAATGGGCTGTCATTCTCATGATTGGAATCTCAATCCTCACCAGATGGCATCGATTTCGCCTTTGGGACCAGTGGTAATGACAGGTGCGTCGTCCGGTCCAAATGTCTCCAATCGCCTGCGATACTTAATTTCATCCCATTGCGACCAATCGGCAGTGCTCATGACGACACTGGTCAGACGGCGCGCAGAGGAACAGTACGGCCAATCTTGGAAGTGTCAGGATAGTTGATCAGAGGTACACGAGAGGTTTGCGGGGTTGGGTCATACGTGCTGGAAGGCCGGCCTATGCTCAGAATATTAGTACGGGGTAGACAAACGGCAAGAGGTGTGCTTACGTTGCGGAAGCGAGGAGACACTGGGCTCCGTTCACCTGAAGAATGGTTACAATAGGATCCTCGGGAATTGGCAGTCAATTCTCACCATGGCGAAGCAGCTTGGTAACGACTGTTTAGTAGAGGCGCAATGGCAGGGCTGGCGTGATTCTTACCACCTGGACGAGCTGCAGCTGCAAATTGCTGGGATAGAGTCTCTCTATCTCCTCTGGGGAGTAAGGTCCCCGCGGATTGAGGGTCGTCATGAGGCCAAGTCGAGAAGGGCACAAAGAGGCGTCGTTGGAGGATACATTGTTGCCAACACCATGGAGTGACTCGACGTCACCCCGGCGAACGTCAGGTGGCCCAAGCTCGTCGCCCGAATTCCTGCCGACGCTCGGACCGCCGGGGTTGAACATGCAACCACCGCACGGCTGGGGCGTCCACCCTACCAAGCTCCAACGCGCCATGAGCTTACCCTACCTTTGCCCTCCTTGCCGTCGAAACGTTCTGCGGAAACTCTACAGCTTGCGGAGACTCAATCGCATTCCACAAGACCACCATGGCAGCTACGCGACCCTCACCACATCGGTCCCCGAACATCAGAGAACCCCGCTAGAATCGTCCGGACCGAACGACGTTGAGCTATTACCCACAAAGCCACCGCGCGCCGTGCTCACAACATCGAATAATCCATACTCCGCAAATGGGATTGGTCGAGACAGATGGTCAACAGAAAGAGGTCAGAAGGAGGATTTAGTAGTCTTGCGACCGGGAAAGCCCCCTACACGATCTTCAGAGCTGGCTTTTGGCGGTTGGTTTGCAACGCCGCATCAACTTGTCACTGATAGTCTGGATACCGATTACCGAAGGCGTGGAAAGAAGTCTCAATCGCTCGAGTCTTCCGAGGAGTCGTTGTCCGTGAGATTTGAAGAAATCCTCAGAAACCGGGCCTGCACCACGTTAGACGCGTGGAGATATTTCGAACACGTATACAACAGATGGGATTGTCGGGCTCTTAGCTGTCCGACCTTTTTAGATCTCACGAAGATAAGAGATGGCGCAGTGTTCAAGAGGTTATTATGGGCAATACTGGACGATTGGATCCAGGGCAAGCTGGAACCCGGCTTGCCCACTCCTCGCGAGCTTATCGAGAGATTCGCATCGCTTGGAATCCTCCACCCAAGCGCGCTGTGTGCGGCCATCGGAGAGCTTAACATTGTGCTACTCAAGAGCTTCGCTTGCGAAACTCCCAAAGCCCAACACATATCCGCGGAAGAGATAATGTCAGACGTCATGGAGTTGTGGGCAATGTGCTTCGAATTGGCAGGTTGGAAGTCGCACGTACAGCTTAAAGAATGTCTTGAGATGTGGTCTGTTCTTCCAGGCGCGGTGCCTGAATCGTTCGACAAATCCGGGACTTCGAGTTCGTACTTCATTAGCCGCTTGATCGAGCACTTGCCTGGAATCCCGCGCAATCTGGCCTCTGGATTAGCAATGCACGCTCTCATTACTCTGGACCTTCTCTTACGAAAAGACAATCCTTTGCATTTGACGGAAGAAACGCGCACCAAACACCAGCCTTTTGCCGATTTTCTGTTCCGCCTTCTACCACTCGCAGCCATCCGTATTCTCAAGGACATGATGGAACATGTCCTTGCTACACAAGATATTACCACTGAAGAGATCTCCAAAATTCTCGCGAACATCGAGTCGTACCACTTGGTGTCGATGAGCTTTGTGGAGACCTCTGGAAAAGAGTTGGACGAAAATGGCAACGAGGTGTCCAAGGCTGAGCTGCTCGAAAAATTCTTCATGGCCCGGATTCGCCGCGCCCTTGTGGACGAACAATCCTACACCAGGGTACACCATCTGTGGCAAGAGGCCCGGATGTTGTTTTCGGGCGGAAGACAAGATTCCGGCGCTCTTGGGGTCCCTGCACCAATTTGCAACTTGGCGATCGAAGCCCTCACGGCGCTCAGACAACCGGAGAAGGCAGTAGCTGTCTGGAATGAAATGGTTGACTCTGGCATTGCTCCCACCATCAAGACTTGGACTGGCATTCTCAACGGTTGCCGCAAAGCTCGGGACGTGGAGGGCCTAGAAGAAGTTTGGGAACGTATGATTTCCGCTGGAGTAGAACCAGATGAGATGGCATGGACGACGCGCATTACTGGTCTCATGGAAGGAAAGCGACCGGACAAAGCCATGATCGCCCTTGAGCGGATGGGCAAAAATTGGATCGCTGCGGTGAACCGTCCCGAAAGCTCTGAACCCACTGCGGACGACTCTAACGACACAATGCCTATCAAGCCTACTATTGGGATGCTCAACGGAGTAATCACATCGATTACGAAGTCGGCAAAAGATTCAGACATACCCAAGAGCAAAATCTGGCCGCTTGTCAATCGTGCTCTGAAATGGGGGCAGAGCCTCGGCATCAGTCCAGATGTTGTGACCTTCAACGCCATCATTTCTCTCTGTCTCAACAGAGGAGATAACGAATCGGCCATGTTCTACCTCCAACAGATGGAGAGGAACGGGGTCTATCCCGACTTGGCCACTTTTTCCGTTATTCTGATCTGGATGTTCCGTGGCAGAGCAGTCGCGACTGGTGCGGGACTTGAAATCGCCGACATTGAAGACATTCTCAATCAACTCAATAAGCGTGGCCTCACTCCTAACCGATATACCTACGGGATCATCATTGATGGGCTCCTGAACTCACAAAGCACGGCTGCTGCCAACGCAGTCCTCGACTACATGTCCGATCACAAGGTCCCGCTACATCCTCACATTTACACGACCTTTATGAATCACTTCTTCCGCCGGCGAGATTTGGCGTCGGTGGACTCTCTTTGGAACCGAATCGAGCGTCAAGCCCCCTATCTGGACATTGTCTTTTACGACTGCATGATCAAGAACTATGCGCGCCTCAAGGACATTGGCAAGATGATGACGTTCGTCATGCGCATGAGCAAGCACGGCCAGACACCCAGCTGGGAGGCCATGACGTTGGTTGTCAAGACGCTGGCCGAGGCGGAAGACTGGGATCGCTTCGACCGCGTAGTTGAAGACATGAGGACTGAGTCGGGCATCGCGAACCAGGGGCTGCGGCTGACGCGCGAGGCGGTTCGGGCGAAGTTTTGGCGGACTGTGTACACGCTGGATGCGTGCAGGCCGCCCGAGAAGCAGATATGGAATAGCCTCCACGACGTCAAGACGTACACGCAGTACGGGCGGGAGATGACTCCCATGGCGTAGTGGCCTCTGTCCTTTCGAAGGGCACCAGCGGCGTCGCCGCTGCTAGATTATGCGAAATGATGGTATAGACAGATAGCACCATGTACAGCACTTGATAGAAGACATCAGCCAATGAGAGCGATCCCTTTGACATTGTGAGACCGAAAAGTTCCGCGCGGTTCTCTCTGTCCGTCAGGTTGTCAGCTGCAGCTAGCTGGGCTGCCCTGCGCCGATCACTCCAATCACCAGGGAGCTGCAGCAAGCGCAACCTAACGGCGCGACGGCTGGGGCGAGGGCCTCTGACGTCATTTGTCTCATCACAGGCAGCATGACCGTCCCCAGCAGAGCAGGATTTGGCACTTCTGTTTAACATATGCCATAGGCACGCATGCATCCACACGCTATATATGCATCAGGCCCGCTCAACTGCCCCGGAAGACCCGCAGACTCTGCTTATGGTTCCACCGCTTAAACACTACCTACCTACATCACCTGGCTGCCTATTTACCTACCGTGCCTTATCCTTTTGCACGCCTGATACAACTCATCACCATACCCACTCTACAACCATGCCCCTCAACAACAACGAATCCGGCGTCTCGTCCGGCGTCAAGTTCGTCACGTCAACCGTCGGCAACACCGTCGGCGGGCTGCTCAACACGGTTGGCGGTGCGTCCCCTGTCCATCGTTCCCACCTCAACAATGTCCCCTGATGAAAGCACCTCCCCAAATCAACCCAACCGCCCCCCCTTGCCTTCCTTCCTCCTTCCTTCTCCTCCACCACAACCTACCACACTCGATTCTCTAAGCGTTAGGCCAAAATACTGACAACACGTCAGGCGTCGTCGGCGCAGCGGGCCGCGGTGTAGGCGAGACGCTCGAGGGCGCAACGGGCAGCGCAGGCAGGCCTGTGGCGCGCGGTGTGGCGGACGCTGCGTCGGGAGTTGAAGATGGGACGGGGCGCATTGCGCGGGGCGTCAAGGACGCGGGGCAGGGGAAGTGAGCTACTACTGGTGCGGAGTATGGCAGAGAGGATTGGGAGGGGGGAAGTGAGAATGGGAGGGAAATGGTGGTAGAGGCTTATTCGCCTGACGGCTATACCTGGCTTGAATTTTTTTTTTTTTTCCTTTTATACGAGACACGTTCTCCTTGTAGCAGCGCGGTATGCCAAGTTCGACTTTTAGGGATGGGATGATGGATTGATGGGGAGTCGGATGGAGGAGCAACACAAGGGGGTATAACGCATTACGATTAACAAATTACATGCCTACAACTCGACTAGTCGTCACCATCGTCACCATCATCTGCCATGCCTATAAGCACGCGTGTCGAATACCAACTACTCCAGCCACTCCAACTGTCCTCTTCACATCACGCCCAAACCAACTTCTTCAAAGAATACCCAATCTGCTCCAGATAGCCCGTGCTCTTCTTGGCTTCAGCGAGCGAGATGACGTCTCCTTCGTCGACCCTCAAGCCCACATTCTCTTGCGCCTGTCCTGTGCCTTCCGCCGCCGCCGCTCTCCTCGCGGGGCTCCTCTGTCGACCCGCCGCGCGCACGATTTCGTCGCAGATCAAGCCGACTAGCTCGCGCTCGCTCGGCGGCTCCGCGTCGTCGCCATCGTCGGTGCTACCGCTCGACGACGTGGTCGCGAAGCTCGACTTGGGCGGCAGTGCCTTGAAAGCTAGGAAGCGAGTTTCGACGTCGTTCGAGAAGGGGTCGTCCTCTTCGTTTGCCTGGATCTGTTGCTCTGTCTGCGGCACGTCTGCTCCGCCGCCACCGTTGTTGGCTTGCAACTCCTTTTCTTCTTGTACCTGCGCCTCGCTTTCGCCCTTCTGATTGGCAAGGCTCCGAGTGTTGATTCTGACGCGGTCTGTGCGCGGCCGCACGTATTCGACGGTGAAGCCCACATTCTTGTCCTCGTTCGCGTGGCGCGGCGCCAGGGTGCTCGTAATGTATGTGCCTTTGCGCAGGGCGCGTACGTTTTTGAGCTCGATGCGCTCAAACTCGCGCACTTTCTCCGTTCCCCAGTCAAACCGGCAGAAGTAGACAGCACGCTCGGTGAGAAGGAGGACACACTCTTCAAAAGGAAGGGCACGAAGAGTATTTGAACGAGCTGGGCACGACAACGTCCAGCCGTGCACCAGGTCCTCTTGGGCGTCTTCGATGACGAGCTCCGAGCAGCGGGAGATCGCAACCTGCCGTACCTTTCGCAGATCGATGGCATAGTCCTGAGCTTTCATGTCATCCTCGAATTCGATGAAAATGTTTTCTGTGGCGCGCCCGAGAAGGTAGTCGATAACAGCTTGCGTGAAAAAGTCGTTGACAATGTTGTTGTAGTACCGAGACAGCGTGAGACCGAAGTCAGTCAGCGCTCCGGCAATGTTGCGTTTACGCGTGCGAGTGTAGTCGCCCTTCAGCGCGGCGGTCCCGGCGTATTGACGCGAAATGGCATCGCCATTGTCAGCCCAAAGAGTGTTGAACCATGAGGTACGAGGGTCGTTTTGGAGGTCGATGCTGACGTGCTGGTCTTCGAGCTGTTTTTCAAGAGCTTCGCGCCCAAGAGCTGATTGCACAACGTTCGTTCTGTCATTCGTCAGCGCGAGCATGTGCATGACTCCTCCCCATAAGTACCTGTCGAGACAATCCATGCAGTTAGTCCTCAACACGCCAGACTGTCGTCCAATGATCTGACCATTCTCTTCCACTGTCCAACCGAACGACTTGAGGTTTTTGCCGAGAGAGCTGATAAGTAGGGCGACATTTTCAAACTTCATTCCACGGCAGACGTGGTGAAAGTCAAACCACTCAAATCCCAACTGTTTTCCTTTCCCATCTATACCCCCGTTCTCATTGAGAGCCTTGGCGTGTTCTTCGTAAGCTTGCCCAACGACCTTCTCGCTGCCATGCTTGTCTACCAGAGAGGCAGCCTGCACGTCGCCGTAACGTCCTGCTAGCTGGGCAAAATGCCGTTTGAAACTCGCGGCGTTTGTTTCATGGGAGCCCCATAGTTCCGGCAAAGGCTTGAGGCTGTAGGGCGACTGAGAAAAGAACAGCGGAATGGAGCCCCGATATTGCACTACCGAGTATATCTTGGCCTGTGTCGAGTCCCAAGATGGCGGCGCCAAAATCTGCTCCGTCTCTACACTGTTGGCAACGTGGCCGTCTTCATCAACTCCTCGGCGAAGATACCGTAGGCCTGCGCGCTCGACAGATCGACGGGAGATTAATGTAATGACAAAGTCCTTTTGGGTCGACTTGCCCACAGATAGGGAAGTAACTTGGGGGGACGCTAGCGTCGATTTTGTGCGTGCCGGAGAACCAGGCTTAGGCGATGGAGGCTCCTTGATGGCCTCATTTTGTGTTGCAATTACTTCTTCCGGCTCTGAGGAGGCTCCAACAACGCTGCCCTGCGAAGTCGAGGAGTAATTGACAGAAAACGCGCGCTGGCCAACGAATCCTTGAATTAGAGGCAAGACGAAATTGTGCTGCCCAGCTTCCATAAGAGGCCTGCTCAGACTCTCGTTCCAGAAAAACATGGAATCATAGAGTTTGGACATTGGGAGCGACGTTGAGGTCTCTGTTTGCCGGGACAGATTCCTCGAGAGGTCATAGTCGTACGAAAAGAAAAAGCTCCTGCTGCTAAAATAAAGCTTCGTGGTCCTCAGGATCTTTGGGAGAAAGGCGGTTGTGCCAGGAACGTCTTGCGACGGCTTCTTGGAATCCCTCCCTCGCTCTTGTTGAAGCTTTGCCGCAGCCTCTGACTCGGAAATGGGCGGCGAGAGATGGGTCGCTGGAGGACTTGTCGTCCCGCTCTCATCAGGGGTCACCGCGGGCTTTGGAGATTTTGATTTGGACCGCGACACATCTTCCTCGCTACTCATGCCCTGCATTCGGGTAGCTTCGCTGCTCCAGCCCTTTTTGGAAAACCATCTCTGGGCAAACCTGCCGTAGAGCCCTTTGCGACCTATGACGTCTTGCGCGACGCTTGTCTTGCGGTCTGGAGCATTCGCAGTCGTAGCATCCTTCTCAGCCTCCGGTGGAGGCGTCCCCGGCAGAGACTCGTCCACGCTTATATGGTCCGACGAGGTATCCGTGTCGGTCTCTGATTCGGATTCCGTACCCTCATCACTATCAGGAAGCATCCTTCGCCGCTTTGCAGCATCTCGAGCTTGCTTTATGGCATCGTGGGCTTCGCCTTGGGACGTGAGCGGAATCAGCGCGACGTCGGTAATAACATAGATTGGCTTCCCCCGGATTTGCGCGACCAGTTCGCGGCCAGTAATGGACAGCAGGAATGACGTCCTGGCGATCTGCAGCAGGCCTGAGAAGAAGTACGGTCTGCATTAGCAGCGAAGCGCGGTCTAGGGGCGGCGGAGGCGCTAATTACCGACTACTCCATGGGCCTCGAGCGAAATCGAAGTTGTATCTTCTTGGCGCCTGTCCTTCAAGAGAGGCGATACATTGCCCTTGTAGTCGATTTTTATGGCTTGTTGGGTAGAGGGTGGTCGGTCGCGCGGTGGAGCCGGTTGAAGAATTAAGCCGTCGACAGCGGCGAAGATCAGGAGCTTGCGGACCAGACCAGGCATGTCGTCGTGATCGGTTCGCTTCAGCTGGGGGAGCCCAGGATGATCATGGTCGACAATACGACGGGGAAGCTGGGGCGCTGGGGAGGGAGGGTGTTGACCAAGTACCAGTAGGTAGTCCTGCACGGCGGCATCGGACGGACTGGCAATGGGTCAGGTCAGGCAGTAAGATGCCATGACGTAGTCAGGCGCACCTTTCTTCCTACCTGGCAACCAACACCAGACCACGACTGGCGTGTCCCGACTCGACATGATCTGTTGCGAAGGAACAAAAGCCATTGACAATTCAAAAGTCACGTCGAGCAACATGACATCACCGCTCACCAGGATGAAACCTTCCACTCCCGCCTCCGGGTCGGCACGAAGAGACCAAGCGTCCCGCGCGCCGGCCGGCAACAGCCTTGGTTTCTGTTCCTGGCACCAATTTCCACCCAGCCACAGGGTTTCAACTCGGCATCAACTCTAACGTCGCCAGATGATAAATATCTCCTGATTTCTTCTGCTAAACAACTGCGAAAGAGAAATCTGCGTCGCAAATGACATCTCTTCTACTCTTCTACTCTTCCCAGCCTCTGGTCTGTTCTACACCCCAAGCCTGAAAATTTACTCTTTGAAGGCACCATTGCACATCTCCTCCTCATACTCCAGGTCAGGTTGGAACTCCCAGTAGAGAGACTCGGCATCACTACCCATCCGGAAAGTGTACTCGGCGGCCTCATCCTCGACGAAGACCTTGGGAACGCCATTGGCAGCCGCGGCTTCGACCATGAGCTGGACCTCGCAGCTGCGCTCCATCAACGTGTACAGATACGCCGCCTCGTCGACGGTCGATCCCACGGTGAGCAGGCCGTGGTTGCGCAAAATCATGCCCTTGCCCTTGGGGCCCAGGGCCGCTGCCAGCCGTTTGCCCTCCTCCTCGGAGAAGACGATGCCGCCAAATTCTTTGTAGACGGCTTGCGCCTCGCCGTAAAAGTACGTCACGTCCTGGTTGATCATCTCCAAGGGGCGCGCAAAGGTGCTCCATGCTTTTCCAGCCTTGGAGTGCGTGTGGCTGTTTGTCCGTTGTCAGCAATGGCATTCTTCACCACGCGTGGGGCAAGCAAGAGGTTGGTACCAGGCCGCCGTCACGTCGGGCCGCGCCTTGTGGACTGCGCTGTGGATCAGGAAGCCGGCAGCGTTGGCGGGGCGTGACATGTTCCCGCCAATTGCCACGCCGTCATAGTCCACCAGGATCATATCGCTGGCCTTGAGCTGGGCAAAGTGCTTTCCCAGAGGATTGGTCCAGAATGTGTGGGGGTTCTATCGACATCTCAGCCACGCTCACCCATGAAGTGCCTTTGGTTAACTACCTCTGGGTCGCGGACGGAAATGTGACCGGACATGCCCTCTGTGAAGCCCTTGCGAGCAAAGACACGGAACGCTCCGGCCATGTGCGATAGCATAAAGTGGCGCTGCTTGTCCATGTCCGAGTAGAGGGGCACACTTGGAAGACAAGTGCCTTGGGAGATGGCTTGGAGTGGCGTCATTTCGTCCCTGGATTTGGACTTGGCTACGACGGCCTGCTCAACATTTTCGATTTCGGTCACAGCTGAAGGAGCCATGGTTTCGGATGTCGATGGTCGGGAAAACTGCTTTGAGGGAAGAGGAATTGATCTCAAAGATGGTAGATGTTCACCAAGAGTCCAGCGTTTAGAATTCAGTACAGTATATGTATGCGAAGGAGACAAAGACGACGGATGTTTTGACAACATGGGGCGGCCCAGCAACTTTGACAAGTCGCACGCCCTGATCGCACCACTGACCAGGAAGCGGAGAAGCGCGACCAGTTGACGGGCTTATCAACGAATCTGCCGGCGGTGAGGGCGACATCGAGTTGAATCATTGCAGCTGATGGCCAAGAATGGAGGCGAGGGTCATAAGTGGGGCAGTCCAGGGTGGAAACTTTTGCCCGATCGGCCTTGCTGTCCGTCTGCATGTCCTCAATATCAATGGCACCGTTGGCATTGGACGACTGATGAAATCGTTGTCATGCTGTTGCAGCCACCCCCAGACTTTTTCTCCCTTTTCATCCATTCTTTCCGCCAGGTCCATGAGCCACCGCTTTCCAAGACCACACGCTATTTCCAAGCTACGCCCCATTGCAGAGGCCCTGACCTGCCGAGTTAGTCGTCCCACTGCGGACATCAATTTCCAAGGTAGCAGGCTAATGCTTCCTGCTCTTGTTCGTCAATGAAGCCTTGGTTGGCTCTTCCTGGTTCTGCCACTGGACTCTTGCACGATGCAACGCGGGCAGATCTGACTTGGTCGGGAAACTTGCATATGCGCCGGCAGTATTACATTGACGGCAGGAGATGACAGGCAGGCAGCCAGAGTGCGCGGATGACTTGCAGTAGCATGAGGCCTGCATAGGTAAGCTTCTGATTGCGCAAGTACCTTGGCCTGAAAATGTCCTGGCACACTTCGGACGAGAAGAAAGGGGTACATAGCGCAGAGCATCATAGCCAAATTCAAGGCGCGGACAAAGATGGATATGTCATTGAGCCGGTCCGGCCCGGAACGCAAGGCGGATGGGAGCCGGAAGCTCGGTGCCAACGAGTATCAGAGGGGCATTCTTGCACCTTGACAGGCGATGATCAAGAAGCGTCCAAGCCATCGTGTACCAGAAATATCAGGGCGATTGAAGCCCTGGTCGGCGGAACCGCATGACCAAAGATGCTGTCATCAAGTCTTGGTCGGGGGAGAAATTGGGGATCCGCAGGTGTCTTCAGGCCGGGACCGGACAGGGCTCTAGTTGCAGTAAACGGCAAGCCAGCATCGATGAGGACCAATCAGGACGAGCGGGCCCAGGCATGCATGTCCATGTGGGAGAGGAGGAGGAGGAGGAGGGGGCCCAGTTCTTTGTTCAATGGGTGCCGGCCGACAGACGAGGAAGCAGAAGGCCGAGCACAGCATAGCCACGCAATGATCATCTTGCAGGGCTGAGATTTGATGCGTGGCAAAATGAGTGACATTGTGCGTTGACGATTGACGGGTCTGTGCAGAAGAAGAGAGGGTGCCCAAGCAGAGTGAGGTGTGAGAGGAGTCTGACGGGAAGCAAGGAGCAGCGAGGTCGAACGGTGGGAGACCAAGCGTGGCACTGTTCTAGAAGGGCTCTAGAAGGACGCTAGATGGGAGGTGAGCAGAAGCACGAGTGAGCAATGTCGGGCCAGGGCTCGCATGAAGGACATTTCGGGCAGCATATGATTGCGACGGATGCACGAGCGCAGTTACCGCGTCCGCGATGCGTCGTGTCTCGGGTTTCTTGCAAAGGGCTGAGATTGAGGGTGCGTGATCAACACCGCGAATGCTCTTTAGTGACGGGTGGGTCGTGACGACGACGGCATGTGGAGTGGTGTGGTGTGGTGAGGTGAGGTGGGTAAGGTGGGCTGAATCCGGAGGTTGGACTTAGACAGAGAGCAGCAGAGTGACGGATGGTTGCGGGATCAAGACAGGACATGGAACGGCCGCAAAGGGACAGAGGCAGCTGGAGGCCAGTTAAAGTTGTTCTGCGGCTTCTGGAAATGGCCCAGAAGGCTGCAGTGCTGAGCTCAGGCCTCAACTCTCACCTCTGCTTGCCTCCTCCTTACCGACCACCAACAGCCGACACCACCCACGCATCCATCACCACATCTGCATCTTTTCGTTTGCCCCTTTGCTCGTGCGCTCTGCTCTGCTCTGCTCTGCTCTGCTCTGCCCTGTCCTGCTCTGCCCTGCCCTGCCAGCCCGCGGCTTTCTCGTCCCTCCCACGCGATAGCCCACCGCACCGCCGGCATATCCACACCTGGTCGTCCCTGCTCCTCCTCTTGCCCCGTGCGAGCTGCCCCGGCGCGCGAACGGACTGCTGGCGCCCTGCTCTTCTCTTGTCTGCTCGCTCATCCCACCCTATTCTTTCATCTCCTCCTCCCGGCGACCTCTCTTCACTTGCCGTCCATCGTCAACCTCCTTGAAGCTTCATTTGCGCCCTCTGCCGCAGAGCCTGCCTCGCTCCCCCCCCTCGATTCGTCCCGACACCCTAGCATACGTCAACCTTGCCGGCACCGCTTCCCTCCCGCCCTGGCCCTGGCACACCAGCTCCTCGCCCACCACTGCTCGACCACGACCAACGACCCCTCTCCTCCACCCCGTCCGACATTCACCACCACCACGTCAATGTCTCTGCCGCCCGAATACGTCAACGAGATAAGCGCGCTCGATCGCGAGATTCTCAAGCATCAACCCCAGGACGTGCTTCAGTTCTGCGCCAACTTCTTCTGGCGCCGCCTCGAAGCTCAGCGCGCAGAGTTCCAGCTGTCGCCCCAGCACTCGACTCAAAATAGAGCTGGCCTCATGGCCTCCAACAGCTTCCCCGGCAGCAATCCCTTTAGCACCTCGCCCGCCCGCTCCACAACTCCGCTCCAGATGGAGAGCGTCGACGAGGAGGACGAAAACGACCTCATCGCCTCGCCCACCGCCTCGTCCTTCCCCCGCAGCATCAACTCGACCAACACCCAGGGCGCCACCCTCTCCGCCGACAACGTCTCCTGGGGCTTCTCGACCTTTTCGCCCTCGCGCTCCGCTCCAGACAGCTCCGGCTCGGGCTTCGCCGCAATGGACACACAGAGCTTTCCCAGCAACTATAACATGGGCCGCCGCACTTCCGTATCCGCCGAATCCCTCAACCCGACCTCTGCCCTCCACGAGAACTGGTCTCCGCCATACCACCCCAAGTCTGCTGAGCAGCAAGCCCGTCTCAGGCAAGCTGTTTCCGGCAACTTCCTCTTCTCCCACCTCGACGACGAACAATCATCCCAGGTGCTGGGTGCGCTCCAAGAGAAACCTATTCCCACAAAGGGCATCAAGGTCATTGTGCAGGGCGACGTGGGCGACTACTTTTACGTCGTCGAGGGTGGCTCTTTTGACATTTTCGTGAGCGACACGGGCAAGCTGGAAGCAGGCCTTGATGGCCTGGGTCACAAGGTGGGCACCGTCGGACCAGGTGGCTCCTTTGGCGAACTGGCTCTCATGTACAACGCGCCGCGAGCTGCCACGGTCATTTCCAACGAGCCCTCGACCCTATGGGCTCTGGACCGTGTTACTTTCCGCCGCATTCTGATGGACTCTGCCTTTCAACGCCGCCGCATGTACGAAGGCTTCCTCGAGGAAGTCCCGCTTCTCCAGTCGCTTACACCCTACGAGCGCTCCAAGATTGCCGACGCCCTCGAAACAAAGAAATACCCCTTGGGCACAACAATCATACAAGAAGGCGATGTGGGTGAGTCGTTTTATATTCTCGAAAGCGGCAATGCAGAGGTATACAAGCGCGGTCTTGACAAGCCCGTCAAACAATACAACAAGGGCGACTACTTTGGCGAGCTGGCCCTGCTCAACGACGCACCGCGCGCAGCCTCGGTTGTTAGTACCACAGAGGTCAAGGTGGCGACGCTGGGCAAAGACGGCTTCCAGCGGCTGTTGGGCCCTGTCGAGGGCCTCATGCGGCGGAACGACCCCAGCAAGGCCCCGCTCGAAGACGCGGATCCTCTGTCGACGGAGCCCGTTGCAACCATGGCATAACGACGCCCGTATGCTGACTACGCACAACGCCTCGGGGGACGACCGTTGACCGGCTCAGAAAATGAAAATGAAAAAAATCACACCAACAATAAAAAGCCATCATGGGTAGTGGATTGGGCATTGCAGCACTTGCGGTTTTTGTTTGTCTGTCGATCGGTTTTTCTTTTCCTTTCCCTCTCGTCTCCTTTTCAGGCGTAGCGTTTTCGTTAATGAGGAGGGTGTACTGGGTGAGGCGGCGGCTGGATGGATGAACGAATTGACCAACGGGATGGGTGGAATGGCTTTTGATCTGATCTGATTGACCTGACGGACGGACGGATGGTTAGTTGGTTTGTTGGGAGGGCGAAGCGTCCAGGCGCACTAGCCACGCACCACGAGGTCTCGAAGTCGACGAGGACAACAAAATGCAGCAGCGAAAGCAAGCAAGCACAAGAGGCACGTCGTCCATTGGATGAACGGACTCGAGTTGGACCTTGGACTCGACTCCGGCTGTGGACAGCCTGCGCAAGCAAGCCGAGAAGACGAGCACGTACCTAGACAAAGGCAGCAAGCAAGGACAGGAGCTGAATCAGAGAACCAGTTGGAGAAGGATAGTGGCGATAGTAGCGTGTTGTTGTGGAAGCGGTGGTGCAGAGACGGGACCTGAGACCAACAAAGAGGCGAGAGTTTGTTCGTCTGTTCGCAGAATACCTGGCTGGCTGGATGGATTGATGTGCGCGCGGTACGGTTGGATGCTCGGATGGGATGGACTACTACTACTGCTACCAATACTCTATTATTCTACCGAGATTCAACTTCCTATGCTTTCTGCTTTGACTGGCTGCTTTGAAGATCTAATTCTCGCGCCATTCCTCAGCTTGGGTTGGAAGACGGCCTCCTCGCCCACACTTGCTGCTCTGTTCCGCCCCTTTGAGATACTGGCCTGTGGTGGTTCTCGAGTCGGTCACGAGAGATGAAGCCTTTGACTACCTTACTGTACTTGTTCAAAAGGGGAATCTAGTTCCTTTCCGAACCTTGCCTGGTCCTCGTGGGGCGTTTTCCTTCTTTTCAGGAAAAGTCTACCAATGCTTTTTCCTTCACGCTGCTATGCGTTGTTTTGCCCTTGAGCTCTTGCTTCTAAGCGTTTTCCGCTGGCTCTGAAGCTCATGCACGCGTCTATCACTGCCGTCGCCATCAACGTTGTTCATCCACACATAGGCAGGTCCTATGACAGCGCCGTTCCACTAGTAGCCATGCTTCTCCTCCTCTCCAGCACCTCCCTCCTGAGACCCTCGACGGCAGCCTCAGTCCTGACAACCCTGGCAACGCCCTCGCGCCAGGTAACCCCTAAGATGTCAACCTCACCCTTGACGCGCGCCTGGGAGTCTCTCCTCGCGGCCTCAACGGCCTCCACTTCGGCCTTTGCCGCCGCAAGCTCGGCCTCGATGGCCCTCAGCTCCGCTTCCAGCTGCGCGTTTGAAACGAGCCACGCGTTTTTGCCAAACTTCTCGAGCAGGCTCAGGTTCGTCAGCCGCGTTGACAGGTGCGCCGACGACGTGTACGCCGCCTGCAGCGCCGCGCGCCACGCCGCAATGTCGCTGCCGTCGGCGGGCGCGTCGAGCGCCTCGTACCGCGCCAGGTCGACGCCCGTGCCGGGCTCCTTGGGCGCGCCGGCGGCCAGGCGCGCGTGTTCGGCGTCCATGCCGGGTGGGTATGAGGGCGAGTATGCTGCGGACAGAGAGGGGTGCGGCGTGCTGGGTTCGGAGGGCGAGAGCTCGGCGGCTACGAGGGACGAGGCGGCGGCGAGGGAGGTGGGCGAGGGCGGTACGTCGATATCTGAGGCTTGTTGTCAGCGGGCTGAGCGCGTGATGACTTGGTATGTTGGGACAAACATGGGAGAGAGTCGTGAGACTCGATGATTAGAGGCATATTGTTACGCGATTGACTGGTGGTGGAAGTGGAATTTGCGTGCGCTGGGCCCGATAGTGTCATGCGGCGCAGATGATGGGGCAGAATAGACAATTTTCCGCTAGAATCAAGCAAGACCCCTGGGCATATATGATCGTGGAGACACAAGAGGGACTGTTGGTAACGTGGACGGGGCCCGGAGTGGAAGGTGGTGGTTGTGAGAGTGGACAAGGTTTCTGATGCGCAGGGCAATCGGAGGTGGCCAGCGGGTGGGCGCGGGGACCAATCAAAAGCCGGCCCGGACTTCTTTGGCCTGCCGCGCGCACCAACCCCCGACGTCATGCTCGCGTCGCCTGGGCGCTGCTCCGCGCAACAGCTCTCCCCGGCCGTCCCACTCTTCCGTTTTGCATAACTACATACCCATTACTGTTGCCTTTATCACACTGGTCACGACGCCCTCCTCACTCTACTTCTTGGTCCCTTTTCCATGTCCTGCGTCCTCGCATGAGGACAGCCATTTCTTCCAGCCATGGCGTCAAAGACGCCGGTTCCTGTGTCGACACAGGTTGAGTCGCCGCTCAACAGGCCGCAACGTCGCATGGCGCGCTCGAAATTTGCCATCGCCCTCTTCGCCGCCATCTTTACTCTTGTCGCCGTCCTCCAGCTCGTGCTATATTTTGACGCGGCCCATTTCAACATCGACATTTGGCGCTTCGCCAGTAACAATCAAGATGATGCTCTGCCCATCATCGCAGCCACCGCTGCATCGGAGGATGGTAAATACCTTATCGGTGTGGGTAAGGCTGACATTACCGGGTATGTATGTCGGAAAATTATCTGTCTCAGTGGTTCATGTTTTTGCGCGACACGAAAAGCAACACTGATGCTAATCTGACGTTGTGCAGACCCGTCGTGGAGATCAACCTCATGGGATATGCAAACATCAGCCAGGTCGGGACTGGTCTGCGCCAACGCATCTACTCGCGCGCCTTCATAGTCGGCGACGTAAACGACGAGAGTAGCCGATTCGTGTACCTGGTCCTCGACACACAGTCCGGAGATACGGCAGTCCGGAATGGTATCCTGGATGGTCTCGCCGCTCTGGGTGATGACTACGCCATGTATGGCCAGTCGAATCTCGCCGTGACTGGAACACATTCGCACTCTGGACCCGGAGCTTGGCTCAACTACCTGCTCCCGCAAATCACGAGCCTGGGGTTCTGCAAGGAGAGCTACCAGGCCATCGTCGACGGGGCACTTCTCTCGATCCAACGTGCCCACACGAGCTTGACTACGGGCCGCTTGAGTGTGGGCCAAGCTGCTGTACAAGACACCAACATCAACCGCAGTCTTTGGGCTTACTTGGCGAATCCCGAAGAGGAGCGCGCGCGGTACACGGACGATGTGGACAAGAACATGACAATGCTGCGCTTCCAGCGAGACAGCGACGGCAAAGACATTGGTGTTTTGACCTGGTTCGCAGTACACGGCACTTCCATGCTCGGAAACCAGACCTTGATCTCTGGTGACAACAAGGGCGTAGCGGCTTACCTGTTCGAACGAGACATGGCCGCAAATGGATCCAAAGCCGCCGACGGCTTCGTCGCTGGATTCTCGCAAGCAAACGTGGGTGACACCACGCCAAACGTCGGGGGCGCATGGTGTGAAGATGGCGGTGGTCAGCAGTGTACCTTGGAAAATAGCACCTGCAGTGGCAAAGCCGCAACATGTCACGGTCGTGGTCCATACTGGGGATTGGACGATGGTGGTGCAAAAAGCTGCCATGAGATTGGCCGTCGTCAGTTTGCAGGCGCCAAAGATCTTTACTCGTCCCTGGATTCGTCTGGCATTCCCATTTCTGGCTCGGTCAAATCGCTCCATACTTTTGTGGACCTCGACGGGTACTCGTTTCCTCTTGCTAATGGTAGCTACGTCAAGACTTGCTCTGCGGCCTTGGGTAATTCTTTTGCTGCTGGCACCACGGATGGTCCCGGTGCATTTGACTTCACGCAAAATGATTCCTCCAACAACCCATTCTGGAACACGATTGGCGGCTTCCTCCATAAGCCAAGTGATGAGCAACGGGCTTGCCAGATGCCCAAGCCCGTCCTCCTCGACGTCGGTGCAACCAAGAAGCCCTACCCTTGGACTCCAAATATTGTTGACATTCAGCTTTTGCGTGTCGGTCAATTCTTCATCATTGTTTCTCCTGGTGAGGCCACCACCATGTCCGGCCGACGATGGCGGGAAGCTCTTACCAAGGAGGTCGTCTCCACTGATCTGCTCTCGTCTGAAGGGAGTCCTTCGCCCTTGGTGGTCCTCGGCGCTCCTGCAAACTCGTACACACACTACATTGCCACTCCTGAAGAGTACACCGTCCAGCGCTACGAGGGCGCATCTACGCTTTACGGGCCTCATACCCTTCCTGCCTACATCAACCTTACCCTGACGTACCTGCCCTATCTCGCCCCAGAATCCTCGTCGACGCCTCCTCCTGGTCCTTCTCCTCCAGACAACCGCAAAGCGAGCATGAGCTTCATCACGGGCGTCGTCTACGACAACCCGGGCTTCGGGCGCTCGTTTGGCGACGTGGTCGCAGACGTCAACACCAACTCAGCCTACCGCGCCGGTGGTGCCGCCGTCTCAGCCGTCTTCGTCGGCGCCAACCCCCGCAACAACCTGCGGCTGGAGGGGACGTTCGCGGCAGTCGAGCGGCTCGCCAACGACACGGTCACCTGGATCCAGGTCCTGGACGACGCCGACTGGGAGTTGGTCTACGAGTGGAAGCGCGTGTCGACGGTGTTGGGCACCAGCCGCGTCACGGTGACATGGGAGACGAGCCCGCAGACGCCCAAGGGCGAGTATCGTTTGAGGTATTTCGGTGATGCAAAATCGGTCAGCGGAAAGGTCACGGCGTTTGATGGGGAGAGCAGCATCTTCCGCGTCGAGTGACATTCAACTTGATTTGATGCATCATCTTTTCCTGGATTGGTTGGTTCTCCGTCAGTTGAGGCAAAGACGGTGCACTCCCCTGGGTTCTGTCAAGGAGATGGGCGTTGGGCTCGTCAAAGACTGGTGCAATTTTTGTGTTAGTGCTCGGGTCAAGATGGACTACGGTTGGCTAGTAAATGGACGAGTAACTCAAGACTGATGCGGATAATGAGATGTATGTAAAACAGCATAGTTCAATTTACGGGACCACAGTGGGCGTCCAAAGAAACGCAACAGACCTTCTGGCAATGTGAGTACATTTAGGGAGCATTCATTTACTATTATAGCCGCACTTAAGGAGCGTTATTCTACTACTATTAGTACATGTGTGCGAGCACTAAGGGGATTATGTTAGCCTTAACACTAGCGCTAGTAGGGTGAGCAATCTATTACTTACAATAGTTCTGAGGAAGATTCCATATAGTTTTGGGTAGATCTTTCAGGATACTCCAGGGGCTATCGAACCTTGCCCAAAAGCGCCAACGGTAGCAGTGTTTTGGGCATTTTTTACACTTGTCGTAGTTATATGAAGATCCGAACGTCAACACGCAGTGTCTGGGGCAGTTTTTGCACGCTGGTTTTGGTTTTGGCGGTTTTGGCGGTTTTGGCGGGTTTGGTCGTCTTCTTGGTGGTTTTCGATCTTGAGGTGGACCTTCCCAATGTCCCCCCCTCCAGCAGTGTTTTGGGCAACGTCCGCACTTCTGGTGTTCAGCTTTGTCGCAGTGGCTTTTGCATGTGATGCACCATGGAACGTTCCATGGCCACGAAAATGGGCAGTGTGCCCTGCAGTGTTTGCACCCTCCAATTTTTTTTGGCGGCTGCGGATTTACCTCACACCACTGGTATCGTGGATTATGTGGTGGACCCCAATATAGCACTGGGTCTATCGATTCTTCTGCAGGTTCTTCTATTTCTTTTGGTGGTTCTGGTAGGTTCTCCTTTGGCGGACTATTCTTCATCCTCTCACACCACTGGACCCATTGGGGATAGTTTCGAAATCCTTCGGGCGGACTTTTCTTTATCCTCTCACACCACTGGGTCCATTGGGGATAGTTTCGACATTCTTCTGATTCTTCTGGCGGTTTTTCTGGCTCTTTATGCTTATGCTGCTGACACGACTTGGGCGACCGACAATCCCTGGAATTCTCACACCACTTGGACGACTTTGGACATGATTTTGGTTTCTCCTTGGGACACGATTGTGGCTTTGGACGTGATTTTGGTTTCTCCTTGGGACACGCTTGTGGCTTTACTCCTGGCTCTTTAGGCTTATGCCAGTGACAAGACTTCGACCGACAATCCTTGTAATTTTTACACACGTCCTCGGGCCTTAAAGATCGGAGGCCTTGTGGTTTCTCCTTGGGACGCGCTTGTGGCTTTGGACATGATTTTGGTTTCTCCTTGGGCCATCCTGGTAGCTTTAACTTTGGCTCTTGAGGCCTATACATGTACCAATGACACGACGGCTTCTTACAAGTCGGCCAATCTGGACACCAGTCCTCGGGGTTTGAAGATCGTCTGTTTGGTCTCTCTGGCCTTGTGTATTTAAGCTTATGCGTACAATCCCCCCAAATATTACACAAGTATCCGAGGGATTGTGGGTTCTTCTCGCGCCGCCGACACCATGAGGGCGGCCAACAATCCCTGGTACTCTCACCCCACGTGAACTCTTTGACCTCAGGTGGACACGCTTGTGGCGTTACTTCTGGCGGTTCTTCTGGCGGTCCTTCTGGCGGTTCTTCTGGCGGTTCTTCTGGCGGTTCTTCTGGCGGTTCTTCTGGCTCTTTATGCTTATGCAGCTGACATAACATGGGCGACCGACAATCCCCGGTACTCTCACAATACTGGGACAGATCTTGACACGGTTTTGGCGGTCTCCTCGCGTGAATCGGACACGACCCGGGCGGCTGACACTTCCTGGTACTTGCGCACCACTTGGTCGGAGGTGGACATACCTTTGGCGTTACTTCTGGTGGTTCTTCTGATCCGAAATACTCGTCGCAATCAATGCCCGACTGCTGCTCCGGCGTGAAAAAGACTTCATCCTCTGGATCAGTCCATAGTTCAAGTCCACCTCCTTCGCTGATTCCACCGAAAGGTGAATCGAAAGCACCGGGAGGTATATCGATTCCACCGGGAGGTAAATCATATATGGGATCGTTAGGATCCCCGACAAAAGAACTCGCCCACGACTTAAATGGAAGCTCGGGATTCGAAGCTCCACCATGAGGACCATACGGACCAATCCTGAGACGATCCTCTGGTAATATGGTTTGCTCAAATTTGGCGCTAAGCCACCTAGCCCACGCCTCTTCTGCGGCCTCTTGAACTTTGTCGTATGCCCTCCATAAAAAGTCGGTACGCTCATAATTCCGCTTGTTAGGCGGATATCTATCCGTTAAGTACCTAATTTCTTTGCGCAATCCGTTGGCGAGAAAATCGTATGAAGACTGTTCCCATTCTGCTACTTTCGGGTCTGAGAAAGGAGGAGAGTAATATCCGTCCACGAATCTTTCGAACGACTCCACTGATGAGTCCACCTGCGTCCTGTAGTCCCTTGACTCGTAGTACTTTTTCTTTTGGTCAGACCGGGAAAGCTTTTTCAAGGCGGTCTTCACCTTCGTTTTTGTCTTTTTTAGTGAAGACAGGAAGTCCCACCATGCCGAAGTGCTTCTGACAACGCCCTTGCGCCATGATAAGACGTTTTTTGCGGCCTTCGCATCAGCCTTCTTTTTCTGTTTTTTGTCATATTTCTCCTGGAGTCTGGCTGTCCAAGACGAGGCCTTTTTCGAGGCGGTCTGCAGGTTTCGGTCCCGGTCCGGGTCTGTCATTGCTTGAATTGCCATGGTGTAAATACGGTAATGTTCTGCCTGTTCCTCGTGCCATAACTGATCCTGAGTAGTGGTACTTGACGTGGTACTTGACGCGGTACTTGACGTGGTACTTGACGTGGTACTTGACGTGGTACTCGTTATGGTACGCGGCGTGGGTAGTGGTGTTGTAGGAACAGATAAAGGAGTAGATAGAGGACCAGATGGAGGTATCGACGACGGATTAGACGGAGGAATCGACGATGGATTAGGCGGATTAGACGGATTAGACGGATTAGACGGATTAGACGGATTAGACGGAGGAACAGATTGAGGCGGCAGCGGCGGAATCACGCCTCCGCCTCCGCCTCCGCCTCCGCCTCCTCCTCCTCCAATAATTCCGCCTCCACCTCCACCTTCTCCAATAATTCCTCCTCCTCCTCCAATATTGATACCAATTCCTCCGAAACCGAACCCACCGAAAACGATGGGTGGAATGAAGGATCCATGACTTTTTGGACGACGCGGCTTGTTGAAGACACCTGCTAAGGACGGCTGGTGTTTTTTGAGTTCTTTTGGCTTGAAAACTTGTTGCATGACCGTTTGTGACTGCTTGCTTGGCTTCGAGAGTCCCATGACCACACTCATGTCCTGTTTCGAAATGGCGGCGGACAGCCTGCTCCAAATCGTGTCTGCGGAGTCTTTGTCTCTGACAGCGTCGCAGGTTTCGATACCCAGGGTCAAAGCTTCCGAAACCATGGGGAGAAGGCTTAAGGTCTCGTTGACTTGACGGAGTTGACGACATTTCAGGGGCGGTTTCGTCAAGCAACGGAACACCTCTTGTTCGAGTCTGCTGTCGCATTTCTTCCTTTTCTCCTGGGTCTTCTTTCGCGTCTTCTCCTGCGTTGAGCACCTTTTATGCTTCTTGAAGGCTGGGGCCATGCACCGGCCGCGAGGTTGATCCCGCGTCATAATTGTGTACAACTTGCAATCGGTCGACTTTGAGTTCAATTCACATGGAGATAACTTTCGGGGCGAATAGGTTGGTGTGGCCGGGAAGGAGGGACGCGTTGAGCTGGCTGAAATGTTCCAACCAGTCAGAGTGTTGAATGGTGGGGTGGGTACCAACGAGGGTGAAATGCCGGTCGATATATTCCATCCAGCGGGGATCGACATGTTGGATAGTGGGGTGAGTACCAATACGGGCGACATGCTAGTCGATGTGTTCCACCCAGAAGTGATTGAGGTATTAGATGGTGGGGTGAGTAACAATGAGGGTGAAGTGCCGGTCGATAAGTTCCATCCAACGGGGATCGAGTTGTTGGATAGTGGGGCGAGTATCGACGAGGGTGACATGCTAGTCGATATATTCCATCCAGCGGGGATTGAGGCATTAGACGGTGGGGTGGGTAACAACGAGGGAGACATGCCGGTCGATATGTTCCATCCAACGGGGATCGAGTTGTTGGATAGTGGGGCGAGTATCGACGAGGGTGACATGCTAGTCGATATATTCCATCCAGCGGGGATTGAGGCATTAGACGGTGGGGTGGGTAACAACGAGGGAGACATGCCGGTCGATATGTCCCATCTAGCGGGGGTCGAGGTGTTAGATGGTGGAGTGGGTACCAATGAGGGCAGAATGCCGGTCAACATGTTCCATCCAGTGGCGATCGAGGTGTTGGATGGTAAGGCGAGGAAGAGGGAGGGACGCGTTGAGCGAATTGACATGTTCCATCCAGCGAGGATCGGAGTGTAAGATGGCTCCCTGAGTGCCGCTGTCCAGGATCCGTTTGCGCCACTTCGCGCGTCCAGACTCCCGCCGGATCCTGTGACGAAGGACGAGAAGTTGGACGAGGGTGTCGAGGTGTTTGTGACAGAGAAGTGTTGACTATTGGAATGCGGAGAGAGGGTTTCCAATGAAACATGTCGGCTGCCGTATTGGATAGACCATTGAGCTTCGACCGTAACGTACTGAATGTCATACGGAATAGATGAGGTCTTGACCGGACCGTAGTGACTTTCGTATTGAACAGATAGTGTTCCCGGAGTTTCCACTAACGGGAGAGATGAAGTCTCAACTGGACCATGTTGACTGTCGTATTGGACAGATGGAGTTTCCACTGGAACATCCTGGCTATCGTATGAGACAGATGAGGTGTTGACTAGAATGTACCGAGTGACATCCTCGATGGAAGCGATGGACTGTTGCCCTTCTTCAATGGACGGATGAGTTCGCAGAGGGTTTGAGAGAACCCCTACGAAGAAAAGCAATATTGCCGTGATGACTGCAAGAGATCGCATGGCTACCCTGGGAGATCAGGCATTGGGAGAACAGATGGAGAAGCTGCAGGTTGTGAATCGGGAAGAAGCTTGCGTTCATATTATACCTCCCGAGAAGGAAAGATGATTGGAAGGAAGGGGCTCTGGAGAACAAGAAATCCTGTGTTGAGTTCCTTTCTCCGTCTTACGGTGGTCGTCCGCGCAAAGCAACCTGACATCCACCTCAACAACCTGGCCCTGGATTAAATATGGAACTTCATGATACTGGTCCCTCCCCTTGTTGAATGAGGTGAGTGGTGAGGCCACACCGAACTTGAACGGGGACAAGGCTCGGAAGAGAGTCAGTTTGTTCATTTCCATCGTGATGTGCGCTGTCTGTCGAACTCGATCTGCGATTTCCACCTGCCGCTTATTTCATGGACTCGAGGTTCTGCAGGAGGGTTTTGTCGTCGAGGTGCGCGCAGGCGGTCGGCGTCAGAGTTGGGGAGTTCTGCCGCGGGCGGATGCCGCCCCCGGGCCACGGTTTGACGGTGGCTTCCTTCGGTGCCAGAACGGAACCGCTATCACCACAACAACCCGACACCACAGCCACCTGGACAGAATGCATCAGCCAGGAGTCGAGCGCTGAAGAATCTCCCAACAGCCTGCGAAAGACCGCGTTATCACTTTACCCCTCGCTCCCATGGTGGTCTTCTCCAGTCGGACGCATTCTTTCTCCCGCAGTCTGTCCATGGTGCGCACTGCCACACCCACGCGTCCTAGAAGACTTCGATTCACCAGACAGTCAAAGCCAAGTCACGAGGCAAAATCGTAGACTTGATGTACCTCAAGCGGTTGTGACATCACGACAAAGATGAAGGAGGTGAGTTCATAATGTAGATTACCATTGGAGTCTACTCAAGGAGTGTATTAGATTTACCAAGGAGAGGCGCCATATTAACACCGATTGATATCCTTTTGAATGACCGATTACCAGGAAGTCTAGTCGATCCGGTTGGCTGGCGAGTGCAGCCTTTGATGATGATGAACCCTCCTACCTCTCCATTAGATCGACCGATTAATCCCACCATCCACCTCCACCTTCGCTCAATGTCCACAATTACCATCGCGCTTGCACTTCCCCGTCTTGTCCTCCTCAGCCAACAATCTTGTCCTTTTAAAGTCGTTGTGGTTGTTGTGGTCGTTGTGGTCGTTGTGGTCGTTGTGGTCGTTGTGGTCGTTGTGGTCGCTGTGGTCGCTGTGGTCGCTGTGGTAGTTTGTGCCTTGATCGTACTTGAAGTACTTGGTGTCCTTGTTGTACTCGAGTTCCAGGCTCAGCTTGTAGTACTCCTTCGCCTCGTAGTACAGCTGTTTCTCGTACGCAGAGAAGCTAGTCACCTTGTCGTTTTCTTCTTTCTGAGAGCACGGAGTGTAGGCACACCTATAACCGCATTCACCACCATTCGTCTTGTACTTGATTTCCTCAATGTTGTAGTTGCAGCCGCCGCCGCCGCCGCCGCTGCTGCTTCCGCTGCCGCCGCCACATGCCTTCTTCTTCTTCAGTTCCTCTTCTCCGCTGTTGCTGTAGGCAGCATAGCTGCGGCCGCCGCCACCGCCACCGCCGCCACTGCCGCCGCCGCCGCCGCTGCCGCCGCCACTCTTCTTCTTCTTCTCCTCTTCCTCTTCCTTCTTCTTCTCTTCCTCTTCTTCCTCTTCCTTCTTCTTCTTCTCCTCCTCCTCCTCTTCCTCTTCCTTCTTCTTCTTCTTCTCCTCCTCTTCCTTCTTCTTCTTCTCTTCCTCGGTTTCCTCTTCTCCGTTATTGCTATTGGTCGTGTAAGCGCTAGAGGCCTTGCTGGTCTTGCTCTTCTCCGCCTCATTGATCGCGTTGGTGGAATAACCGCCGGAGGTCTTGCTGGTCTTGCTGGTCTTGCCCTTCCTTTTGGTCTCTTCGGCGACCGCCTGTCCGTAGCTGCCGCCGTACAGCTGCTGTGAAGATGAAGGCGGCTTGGCTTCGATGGTCATGCCGCAAGGGCTTGGCTGGAGAACGTAGGCTTGGCTGATGGCACCAGTCAACTGGTCGATGTCGATATATCCAACGGCGTCGTCGGCAGCGGCTCCGCGAGTTACGTTCAAAACGAGGTCGACCAGCATGAGAAAGTCGCCGCCTGTCGAGCACTGGGAGACGAAAACTTCAAGCAGATTATGCTCATATATTGCCTTGGCGTCGACCGGACCGTAGAAAACCCAGGGAATATTGGAGCCACCGGTGTTGCCGGCGAATGATACGCTACTATGTGCCAAAGCAGTCATACCAGCAGACTCCAGGTAACACGAGCCGTAAAAGTCACCCCTTGATACGGTTAGTTTCGTTGAATGAGGGCAATCTCGGGAACATACTGGAGGAGATTGAGTTGGATCTGAGAATCGGTCTTGAAACCGACTTCGATATGGCAGCTGGCGTCATCGCTGGGCTGTCCATCCTCTGGAGACTGTCAGTATCCTTCTCAACCCAGTTCCATGAAGTGATTCTGCACTTACGGAGAAGTGCTTTCAAATCGGTTATTGTTACGTTGAAAGAAGACGTATCTGAACAAAACTGTCCCTGCAAGGTGCCCTCAGGACATCCGTCGCCGTAGTAGGTGAGGCTGGTGATGGTGAGGTCAGAGGCAGTTGGAATACCACCGCCCAAATTAGGAGATGTGGACTGCGGCTTCGCAACGGGCTTGGCAAGAGCGGTGCCAGCAGCCAGAAGGGCTGTGAAGATTCGAGTGGTGGACGTGGAAAACGACATAGCGATGAAAACAAGACGCTGACCTTCCTGATCTTCGAAAAGGGATACATGACGGACTAAATACTCAGAGGTCAGTTGTGCGATCTTCCCCCATCCAGCAAAGGCAATCTAGTGACGCCCAACGTCGCTGCAAGATGGCTCTACGGCCACCAGACGGCCGTGCCGTCACGATTCATGCCAGACAAGCTGCTGGCTAAAAGCTTGCTTGTACAGAAGCATGTTGTCCGTATTCTGCATTCGGTGCCATGGCGAGGGATTTAGTCGAAAGGCCCCGATACAATCCGCGCTGCTCCGGACCAATTCCTGCTCGAAAAACTACGGAGAGCACTACTCGGTTGGTCGATTCTGAGATATCAAGCCTAGCGGCACGCGGGTTTAGGCTTTGCATAGCAAAAAAGCATCTAATCAACTAGGTCGTGTGGGCCTAGAAACGAACCGTTCGTGTGGGATAGCTTGGCGTCGTGGTTGTTTGTGTTCAAGGTTTGCGACATGTTGTTCCTGGAACTAAAAAAAAGTAGTCCGGGTGCTGGCTGCATGGTCAAGGGTGGAGGTGCGAGCCGCTCCGCCCTCTCCCGACCAACTCCTCTGCTTCATGCGAGTTTGCCTGCGGACGGCGGTCGATGCGGTCGCCGAAAACTTCCGCTTCACTCGAATTCGACCATGTCACGTTTCAATGACATCGTTGGTTGATCTGCGCCGTGGCTAGTGTCCAAGTTCTACGCACCACACCGCCACCGAATTTGCCTTCAAAGCACTCCATCACTCCAACGCTTCTGGCTCAACACACACCAAACATGTTGCCTGTCCATGCAACTCCGGGCTTCTCGAGTAGAAAATTCTGCACTGCCCTACCGAAATAGAAATCGGCAGCGCCCCGCAGTTTGGCCGGCCGAGTTGAGTTTGCCAGGTTCCTTGATCGGTTTACGCTTCAGGCCATTGAGGCAACAACAACAACACACACATGGCGCACCCACGAGTAGCATTTGGGTCGATGACCTGCAGGACCAATAGTCTGGAGCCATGGGCAGGACCCACTCAGGCTAGTCCGGTCGATCCAAAGCTGCCAAGAGTGACGTCCGGCCAGCTTCATCCATACTTTTTCCAAACGGGTCGGAAGTCTAAAATGCCTATGCTAAGAAAATCAGCGATGCGAGGGAGAGGTCACCAGAATCACCGTGCCGGTCGTGTTTCCTCTCCACCTCTGAACACGAGATGAGTAACCCCCCGGCTTGAGACTGGTACGAGTGTGGTGCGGGAGCTTGTTTGACGGCGGACAAAACATGCGTTGTCTCCTAGGACGGGCGTGTGTATACGAACCTGCTGAGGGTGCCTTTTTTGAGCCGCAAACCACCGGCCCTGTGGCTGTGTTGGGCCGAGCGGTCGACTTACTCCAGAAAATTCGGATCGATGGCTCGTTCCACGTTCGTGTCCTGAATTCGCACTGTTCGCCTCCGGTAAGTGCAAAAGAAGGGTTCAGGAGATGACCTTCAATCGTGGACAGCAACGACGGCTATCCGAAACCACACTGACTGACCATCTCATGATGCAATCTTCTTTCCGGGCCGTTATGCGCTTGATTCAATCGGTGCCCGACACCACGCAAAACCCTACCTGATTGTCTCGTCAACAATAACCTTCTTCCGCACATCAGGCGGACTGTCCCCCTCCCCTCTTGCCTCCTGGCCTTGTTGCCTCAGACACGACAACCGGTCTACCGTACCGTTTTCCTTCGCCATGAGTACGACTCACTCACCTTTTTCCAAGCTTCCCTTTCCCCTGGTCGGTTCAGGATCCATCGTCCCGTTCCTGAAGGCCTTGCACACACGCGCCCGCCTGCACGTACAGCTCCGCCCCCCTGGTCACCACCTTCAGATGCGTTCCAAGGCGAGCAAGCAAGCAAGCAAGCACGCAGACAAGCACAAAGGCCAAGACGGGGCGAAGAGAGAGTGCAACGAAAGACTCGGCAACGCCTCGTCGTCAGTGTTTCAGTCAAGTGAACCTCTTTTTACCGTATGCGAAGCTAAAGTTTGGCTCTAAACAAGATGCTTAGCGCGGTAATGACTCAGAAGGTAAGAGGCCGCTGCCGTGTTGAGGAGTTTGAGCCCACGGCCGCGACTGCGGTTCTCCGATCCGAGTTTCGTGGGCAAGAAGCAGGCGGCTTTGTGGAATCTGTAGGGCATTTTGCTGTCAACCAAGCAACAAGACGAGTGGGCTGATATGCTGTTGACTACATCTCAACTCCCATGAGTCTTGTGTTTGCTGTGCTATCGTTTTTGTTGTCATCCTCACTGTTCTCTCGTCGATCGGTGATGTGGTTTCCCCTCGTCAGTCTCTGTGAAAAGCAGTGACCGCGGCTCCTCTGACGCCGCAGTACAAGATGGCGCGCAGACGGCGATACGGTACGGGGCGATGCGCCAGCTTCAGATGAAGCAACTCTTGAGACGCGGGATCGTTGTTTGCTTGTCCGCGCCTCTGACGTCGCGGACACAAGACTGGCCAAGTCGACGAGGAGACTGAATGTTTTGACATGGAAGAGGAAAAGATGTCTCATGTGCCGGACATCAGAATAGATCAGCACGACTCTGGTCGGCCTGATCTGGACCTCGAAGATCAGCATAGCGTACATGCATAGATGGAAAGAGGTGCAGACCATGCAAACGCAGTGCCAGCTGTCAGGCCAGGTCTAGTCATGCGTGACGGCAGAGCTCCCCATCCTCTCATGGCAGCATGAGCAGAGCAGGGTCATGAGCACAATGAAGCTTGGGCAAGACATGCTTCCCAACCCTCTTTTGACCTGTAGCCAACCACCGTCGCCTGTTGCCAAATTTACGTAAACGGAGAGCTTTTTTTGAAGCCGCCTCGTAGGATGCAAGGAAGGGCAGGCTGATCACGGCGAAGAAAATGAAAATAAGGAAGCCGGCTCGGTGCCTTCCTCTCCCTGGCGCTGATCAATGCCGTCGCCGTCGGCTGCATGACCTGAGGAGGATCTTATCTGACTGGAGCGTGAGGGTCGCACTGCTTCTTTGAGAATTGTGTTCCAGCCGCAACGAGCAATTTGAAGCTTGCCCCAGCTGACTGACGGTTGACAACGGGTACGGCGTAGGACCTGGTGTGTTGGTCTCAACGGTGATGGAGCGGTGCGGTAGAGCCGAGACCGTTTCCTTCGTGCGTCAACTCCATTCCGTTCACGTGGTCCAACTTCAACCTCATGAATCAGTGAATAACATTCTTAGCGAACCTTTCTATCGCTCGGCGGTGTGCCATTTCCCTAGCAACAGCATCCGCCGAGAGGTAAATAAGTTTGAAAGTGATCCAGTATTGAAGGATATGAACGAAACCTTTGCCGGCCCATTGTTCCAGTTGGCGAACGCGAGGAAAGAAAGCGGGGAGTGTTAGGAAGCGAAAGGGGAAAAGTGTGAGAAACGAGGGCAAAGACGTCAAAAGACTACACCATTTCCTCCATCTTGATTCATCTCTTTGGGGCCGTTGCGGACATGAAGCCATTGCTGGTATGACGAGAACGCCTGAAAAGCCTGCCTTGTCACGGTTCCTCCATCTCCTTTGGAAAAATAGGTGGACGTAGAAGTGATAGACAAGCCAAACGTCACAACACTTGAAGCGAGACAACACATGTGGCATCAATCGTGAAGAGGAACGACGTGAGTGTGAATGTTTTGATGGGAGACGGGGCGACTGAGTTACTATATGTGACTGGTGCCAGGTTTCAGGAGGAGAGAGAAACTGGGAAAATGCAAGCATGGGAGTGGGAATCATGATGTGAATTGAGTGCTCGCCAACGACAGAAAACAGCGGAGTGTAGGGGATGGATGGGGGACAGAGGTTCCAACTCTTGATGAAAGAGTCGGGCTTCCTCTTTACATGAACTCGGGGCATACATGACTTCCTCTTGTGTGTTGTATGTGGTGTTCATTAGGACGTGTTGGGAGTACGGGGTTGGACTGTTGTATGATGTGTTCGGGGCGAGGGTGGGTGGGTATTGGTGTTTGCCGGGGTGGATTCGATGCCCGTTCGAAGAAGAAGTCGCAGATTCCGGCGGTCGGAATCGCTCTCCTCGTCCGCAGCCATTGGCGAGCTCCGAGGTGTGGCGCAGTTGACGCAGAGTCTAATTGACCAACAACCGATTGCAGCGGCCATCTGCACGGAGAGGTTTATATTGGGAAGTGTTCACTTCCATTGCTTGTCCAATGGCTCACCGTGTTCGCATTCCAGCGTGGGTGTCGAATAGGCGACTGCATGGATATCTTGAGGCCGCTGGACAATGCCGTCCTTGTGTCAACTCGCCGATTGTCGGTCGCGCAACAGGCAGCTGCAAGGGCGCTGTGTCGGTGGGTCTCGTCCAAGGAAGGCGCTCAAGTTCCTCTCGATGAATTCCTTCAAGCCAGCTGGCCTGCAGCACCGCCTATGGAATCTCGTGTTAGCCAAGGTCAATTTTGGGGGATGCTTTTGGTTTGATCAAGCCCGTATTGGGAAGAGCTCTTACCAATTTGGCGCTTAATTTGCTCGCGCGCCCAGCGAGCTGTCTCAATAGTCCGGCTCGAAAAGTCACGGTTTGACCTGGTCTCCTTGGCCATCGCCATAATCCAGTCGGCGCGGAAAAGCTCGGCGAACTCTCCCTCTGGAAATGTATCCGCGAGATCACTTTGCAAAGTCAGTGAGATTATCCCCAACTAAAGAGAGAAACATACCCAATCACACCCATGGAAGAGCGCATCAGAGCCTCAGTGCGATTCGGGTCGGACTGCACCGTGTGCAACAGCGAGAAAATAGCCTCGACATAAGGGACGAGCAGGTTTTGCTTGCCGCCGGTCTTCATGGCGACAATAGCGCCATCCCAAGCATCCATGATGCCTTCGCGAAGCGACACGACGTAGTCGAGCATCTCGAAAGAAGTCTCAGAAGTAAGGACGACCTGAGCAGCCTGAACAAGGACCTGAGCGACCACGCTGAGGTAAGTCTCGAAGGCTCCGTTGATGGCCTGCGCAATGTCGCCAAAGCACTGCAAGATGGCTGGCTTGAATTGGTTGCCAAGCGTAGGGCTCTGTTCGCAGTCAGTGCTGTCTTGATTAGGGACCGAGACTAAACTTACGCGCAAGTTGTTCAAAAGGTAGTTCATGAAGGCATCGCAGTAAGGCTGCACCTTCTCATTCAGAGCGCGGGTGATGTCGCTAACAAGACCGATGGCCATGGAGCAGATGGCCGGCTCCTCTTGGTTGCCAAGGGCGTTGTACAGGTAGGGTGCAAACGCTTCCATGTACTTGATGAAATCCTCTTCCAATGCGTTGGCGAGGGATCCGATTGCTGCGAGGACGGCGTCGGGAACGCTCGATTTGTTTCCGGCGGATTGGAGCAGCGACAGCAGCACCTGCATGATACGATCGGCCTGAGGCTTAATCTCCGCCTCGAGCCTTTGGACGATAGCCTTGACAAGACGTTAGTGACTCATCACGTGGCGCAGCTGATTCTTCTTACCATGACAACGCTGACCAAGCTTGTCTGCATCTCCTCCAAAGTCATCTTGTCCTCGACGCTTACGACTTGCTGTTGGAGTGGAACAGTCTTCTCGAGGCGCTCGAGGATGACAAGGGAAAGGTGGCCAACCATGTTCAGACTGTCGTTGGCGGAGTTCATGGTGAAGGAGTTGAGAACCTCGTAGGCGGCGGTACGCAGTTGGTTGTCGGCATCGGCACTGCAACCCATTAGATCTCGCTGCATGTCATTGAAGGCAGTACGTACCGCTCAGTGACCTGGAGCAAATGCGTGACGCTAGCCTGGAAGTGACCCGAGAGCGGGTTGGTTTGGCAGCCAGGTTGGCCCGCAAAGCGGTCTGCCAGGTTCATCAACGCCCAGCAGCAAGAAGATGCCATCTTGGGGTGGCTGGCAAGACCGGCAAACAGCGATGAAATGAGGGGCTGCAGGTGCGTCGAGGGGTCGATGGACTCGGAGCAGGTCTCGCAAATACGGCCAAGGGCGTAGGCGGTCGAATCTCTTACGTGGATCTCGGGGTCTTCCATCATGCCAACAAGGACGGGGAGAGCCTGCTTGACCAATGGATCAAGCATCTTCTCCTCGGGACCCTCCATAATGGCGCCAAAGGCAGAGACAGCGGCGTCACGGAAGTGCCAGTCCTCAGCGCGAAGGTTCTTCTCGACAAAGGCGAGCACGGAGGGAACGACGGCGCTGCCAACACACTGAGCCCACAATTGCAAGCACTGGTATGCGGCGCGCGAGACGTTGTACTCGTTGTCGTCGGCATCTTCGTCCTGCTTGGTGAGCAGCTCGAGGAGAACGGGAACGACTTCTTGGGTAGCGACTCGGGCAAAGTTGAAGTACTCGCGCAGCTCGGTGGATCCCTCGGCGTTGGCCTGGTGAAAAGTCAGCCTGTCAAATGCGTCTGGCCCCATTGTCCACCTGACAATGGGGTCAATGAGATTGCTGTGTACCTGTTGGTTGTCGTCCTCTATCGAGATTTCCTCCTCGCAAACCGTGCACCAGAACTCGATCGCAAGCTTGGCAACGTCCTCTTCTTCACTCTTCATTCCCTGGATGGTGAGGCCGAAGAGAGCCTTTTCCATGTAGAAGCTCATCTTGTCGTAGTAGAGACCCATGACCCTGTTCAGACAGCCGTAGGCATTTTGCTGGATGCGGGTGTCTTGGTCTTGCGTGTCCTCGCAAATGACCTGCATGATGTAGTTGCGCTCGCCCTCATTGTCAAAGTTGGTGCGCACGAATTCGAGCGAGTCGCTGAGGGCGGAAATGGCCTTGTTACGGACATTGGGGTTGGGCTCCTCCTTGCGCGCGCCCTGAACGACAGCGGTCAAGATGGCATTGGAGTGATGCGCCAAGGCTTCTCGGAGCTCTCCATCATCGGTGTTGCAAATGAAGCCGATGGCGGTCAACGAGGCTTCCTTTTGGTGGTCTGCGCCCTTGCCCACGTTTTCAACCAAGGTGGGCATCAGCTCTGGCCACATGTTTTGCGGGATTTCAATGGCGGCAATAGCAGCAATGAATTGCGCCGCCGAGTTTCCTGCACGGGCATCGGTCGAAGCAAGAGTTCCCAATGCGAGGTTCTTGACGTTTACTCTGACTTGGTCGGGCTGGCTCAGCCATCTTGCCTGGACTTCCCGTAACCTGGTGTACTCGCGCGCGGTGAAGGAGTTTTTCAGGGCGAGGGCAGCGGCGGTTCGGATGTGAGGTTGCGCCTGTTCATTTGCGAGTTCTGTGGCGAGGGTCGAGAGGTAGCCCGACTTTGATAGATCGAGTCAGCAAATTTCGCCTGGCGACTGCGGGGCGCCGTGCTCGCAACGGCGGGTTGAGGAAACTCACGAAATCGGCTTCAGCGGCCTGGGTGAGCTGCTGCTCGGCGTTTGAGCGGATGGCAGCATCTGGAAAGCAAAGTCAGTGGGTGGGCGGGGTGCGGGCTGGGGTTGGGATGGGCATATACCTGGAGACAAGGTCCCCTCAAGCACCTGGTTGACGTTCATGGTCGCGTGAGGAGCTAGTACCTGTGTCTAGAGGCGGGGAACAAGGTGCAGCGGGAGAGGTAGCTGGCCAGAGGCGCTGCAGTGGGGTGTTGAGTTTTGAGGCTCTGCGACGGCGGTTGCGTAGCTACTCGGCCAAGCGAGGAAGTAAGTTGACAAAACACGTGAAAGGAAGCCTGAGCGGGTTATTTTGACGGCTTGACGGGCCAGCTCGCGAGGTTTTTCCGACGGGATTTGCAAACGGCGGTGTTGTGGTGAAGGCAGGCCAGCGGGTGAAAACAAGGGAAGGCAGTGGAATGATTGCAGAGAGCAGCAGAGAGAAGGACAAGAGTGCGGGTGCGGGTCAAGCACAGGTGTGCGTCGTTAGGTTGATGAGGGCAAGACCTGAAGGTCAGAGGGGCACCGCCGCCGCCTGCAGCCAATCACAGCGGCGAGGACACGGCGCCCGGAGAATTAGGCGGCCCGACCCTCCTTTCGTCGCCCAAAACAACAAGCCTGGAGAACAACTGCTTCAATGTGTGCGTATATGCGTGCTACCTACCACTATGGCTACCAATCCCCAGTTCACTGTGACTAGTACTTGCCCACCCACCTACCTACTCCAACCTACCCGCCTTGCAGCCCTATCGCTTCCTGTTCCTGAATCCCCCCCCCGCACTCCACCACCACCACCACCACCACCACAACAACTCCATCACCGCCGTCTTCTGCCTCCCTCTTCCTCCAGTCCATCACCTCCGACCTTTGCGCGGGTCTTCTGCCTCCCTCTTCCTCCAATCCCTCAACTCCTTGGTACCCAAGCTTCCAACACCCCCCTCGCTCCGTCGCTCCCACCCGCCCAACCGCACCACCAGCCCAGTCGCATTGTCCGCGTCGCGCGACGTCTCTGTCGCAAAGCTGACCAGATCTCGCGACGCCTGCTCTGGCGTGCGCGCCTCCTTGACTATGTCGACAATCTCTTGGTCGCTCAGCGGCCCGGATACCCCGTCCGACACCATCACCATGAACGAGTACTCCGCCGGGCTCAATTCGACGCGCCGAATCTCAGGCTCAGCCGACACGCCCACTCTTTTGGAAGCCATGTCCCCAAACGCCCGCGTGTTGGCAAGCCCAGTGATGCGCTCCTCGCCAAACGAGTCGGTGACAAACGTCGCGGCATATCGTCGCAGTCGCTCCGCTTCCGAGGGCAACGAGGGGTGGTGATTCGACGTCAATGGAACCGCGAGGCCAGTCGCCGTCTCGCACAGCAGGATGCGCGTGTCTCCCACGTGTGCCGTGACTATTGTGCAGTGAGAACTGGGGCCCCAGTAGGGTGCAGGAGATGCTGTCGAGATCATGGCCAGGCTCGCCGTGCTGCCTCCCTTGAAGCGCTTTGGTCCGCCAATTTTCTTGTTGACAGCTGATGGCCGATCTAGGATGTCCTGCTCATTGATGGCACGGTCTGATGATACTGGGTCTTCTTCAGCCTTGTTGACTTGAGCTGATACAAAGTCAAAGTCAGCCTTGAGAAACGACCAGGTAAGAACAGTCTCTATGCCCACTCCTGCCCCAAGACTGTGTCCTTTGCCGCCGGCAGATGTGGAGAAGAAGTTTGGTTTGAACCGCTTAAAGTATCCGCCAACGAGCTGCTTCCACGAAATGATCAGACTTCGCTCCAGATCTTCTGCCTTTTGTATGTTTCCCGACTGTGTCACCGAGTCGACGCCGTCCAACGGGGGCTCTCCGTCTTTGCTGGCGCTTGGCGGCTTCTCGCCGGCGCTCACGTTCGGTATTTTGGTAGGTTTGCTGTCCGGCGACTTGTCCGTTTTGACAGTGACAGCGTCAAGACTTTCCTTTTTACTTTGCGATGTTTCGTATGATTGTACAGGTTGAGGATCGTCTTGCTTGAGTGCCACGCCATCTCTTTGCAAACTGCTCTTGAGCTCGAATTTTCTGGCAGCGTCTTCCAGGTACTCGTGCAGCCGTTCGCGCAAAAAGTCGCTGCACTCGCTTCCGCCGTGACCGTCGAACACGGCAAAGTAAAACACTTGAGGATCTCCCGTCGCCTTGTCCGATGTGTTGCCGCCGGGCTTGTCCCTGGTGCTCGTGGTCAAGGAGATGGGCTGCCTCTTTGCAAAAGCGGGTATTTCTATGGTGCCGGCCTGGAATGCATCTTCGTTGTAAGGTCTCGTGCCTCTTGACAAGGTTACGCCGAAATGGTGCTTTGCACTCTTGAGGGGTATCCGCACGACTGTCATCTCCCGCTGCGCTCCCAGGAGCGCCATGGCCGCGGGAGACCTGTCGCTGTCGCTGACATTGTGAGGTATCGACTTGTCCCGTGGCAGCTTGTGGCCGGGACCGACGGACGAACGCGAGTCTGGGTGGAGCGAAGAAGAGGGAAGGTGAGTTACGAAATAATCATGGAAGAGGCGGCGTTGGGGGCGAAGGACGACGGAGTAGGAGGAGGAGGAGGAGGAGGAGGAAGAAGAAGAGGAGAACGAGGTGATTGTTGAGCGGCGCCGGCCAGGAATGGTGGTGGCTCTAGGGATGCGGATTGGTTTCGTCCACATAGTTTGTCGAGGGCCGAGGGCTGCATGATGGCTAGAGCCAGGAGACCCAAAAGGGCGGGGTTATCGCATGCATTCAAGGCCGGCTGGCTCGATGATGTTGAGGGCTCAGGCGTTGAATCGAGAGCTGGGCAGGCGGGAATAGCAACAGGGCGGCCGAATGTCGGTCTCCCCCGTCAAACCCACTTCGACCTCACCCTGCCCCGCTTCCTCTCCCCGCGGTTTGCGCCAACGACTTGAACTTGTCACGCCATCTGACGTCCGTCAGCCTCAGAATCCGTCCGCCATCGTCATTGTCCGTTGGTGGACCTTGGACAGCGGTTGCAGTACTGCCAGGCAAACAATTCAACAATCCACGGGCAACATTGACTGTCGTTGATCATGGAGCGCAGCGCATAAGCATCACGTCACGAAAATCTCAGTGCTGAGATTGGGCCGCCAGACCGCTCAGAGGCCCACGTCTTTCCCCGCCTCCACCGACAGTACAGCAAAGGGAGGCTCAAAAGAAACACAGTCTGACTGCAACAAACGGACATGTCTCGTAGCTAAGGGGTTCCCAGCAGCTTCAGGGGGGCACGCAAATGGCACCACGTCCCTCGTGGCCTGATGTCTGGCAATAAAACCGTTCAAGCGAGTCCCGGAATCGGCTTCTCGCCAGGCTTTTCGAATCATCATCCATCCCGCCTAATCGCTGCTTTTTACCGGAGCCATGAGACCTGCCGTGGCAGCAGCTTGTTGACAGAGCACCACCCCTGAACTTCACTCACCACTGCTTTCTTACAGTTGACATTTCGCGTTACCATTATTGATGGCTTATCTGCTTTTCGTCGACATCGGACGTCTGCACTCTGAGAATTACTGTGAACTCCCCGGTCTCTTGCAAACGAATCCTGCCCCCGTCAGTTGGATCACCACGACATCCTCCGCTTTCAGTCTGTACGGAGCTCAGACCATTCGAAAACCACGTGGCCGACCTTCCCCAGCTTTCTGCGCTCCACGTGCACGGTGATTCTTGCTGTTCTTCCGCGCTTGTGAGAGCAGCTTGGTTCGTGGCGTTGGACGCTGCCAGTGCTCCTGGGACAATTTTTCATGCATCGGTGGTCCGATCTCTCTGCGGACATCTATCGGCAGGAACCAAAGCATGTATATTAATTTTCTATGTAGCCCATTGGGCGACGCAATTGGGCCCCAAGATGCTCCATTGCCATCTCCGCTGAGACTATAAATGTAGATGTCGCCATGCTTCCCCCCATTTCGTGTGTAGGGAGGTCGGCGTAAAACGAGCCAGCCCATCAATTACATTGATCATGACGACCACAGATCATCCTTATTCATGTAACACTTGATCGACTTCATTTACTTTGATACCCTTCCTTTCCTTTGCCATCATATTGCTACTTGCAGCCTGTCCTCCTTTTTGTTCAGCTCCGCCAACTTTACATGCTCCCACCACCCAACTCACTACACACTCTCGACCTCCCTGTTAGCCCGAAGAAAAAAAGAAAAATGCGCACGCGCATTCCTTTCTTCGTCAGTGGCCTTGCCATCCCTTTTTTTGTTTCCCGCTCGCGTAGAAACACTCGTGTAGATGATGCAAAATATTGTTGCTTGCCTCTCCCCCGTCGCAGCCGTCGAGGCCGCCTTGACGGGACGGGGCGGCGAAATGAATTGAAGAGGAAAGAAGAACGAAGAGAAGAGAAATGGAAAAAGGGAAAAAGAGTATAATTACACGCGTATACTGCCCACGAAACCGCACCACTTGACCCCCAGGGCGCACACCGTCACACCATCGTCAACACGCAAAAGGCGCTTCCTTCCGGTCCGGCCTGATGGCCAGCCTCCTCGGTCAGGTAATGTGGTACCGTATCCGCTGTTTGACGTCCGTTTATGCTACGCCCATCTCCCATTTCCGCCACACGGCCTCCATGCCAGCCATGAGGTCGCCCTCGCGGCCCAAGTCCTTGACCGGCGGGCTGAGCGAGCGGCGGAACGGCGAGTTGGCCTCGCGCATGTTGGGCGGGTCGAAGTGGCCATTCGTCGCGTCGACGGTGAAGGGGCACGAGGAGCCCGGGTCGAGGCGCGAGATGAAAGGGGCGGGCGCCGGGACGGGCGACGCCTGGGCCGGTTTAGGAGATGTCGTGTGGGACGAAGAAGGGGGGTTCGGCGAGGGCGACTGCGGGATGGGCGTGTGCGATTGCGATTGCGGGATTGGCGGGAGGAGGGTGAAGGAGGGTTGCGTTTTAGGAGGGGGGTTGGGGAAGAGGAATTGCTGCGGGGCGTGGGATTTAAGGGGGTAGTGGTGGGTTGAGGTGGATGGGATGGACAGGGAGGACGAGGTGGATGGCGATGGCGCGTGTTGGATGCGCGAGAGGGAATGCGAGGGCGTGTGCGCGTAGGAGAACGCGGACGACGTGTGCTGATGGTGGGGACGGTTCGTCGGTTTGTTTTCCATCGCCGTCGTCGTTGTCGCAGCCCTTGCCCTCACGCCCGCAACACCACGCGCTTCTCCAGCTTCGCCCTCGTTGTCTTCGTCATCGACATCATCGACATCATCGACATCCAACACCCGTACGGCCCTCCCTGCTCCGCCAACGCCTCGAACCGCTCCACCAGCCGCCACCGCCTTGCCAAAGCCGACGTCTTCTGGCCGCTTGCCAGGTGTAAACAGCTCCGTGCCCAGCAGCAGCAACGCCGGCATCACCGCCGCCTGCACAGTACGCGTGCTCCCCTCCCTCTTAACACCGCCGACGCCTCTGTAGCTGTCATCACTCGCGCGGCCACTGCTCAGTCCACGTCCATGACTCTCGCCGATAGACCGGCGGCCACGGCCCCGACTCGCAGAGCGGCTACCGGCTGTGGAAGACGTCGCCGTGTGGTTGACACGCGCCGAGCTGTCACCATGCGGACGGCGCCAGCTGAATCCACCTCCGGATGAGCTGCCCCCGCTGTTGGAAGCTGGACCTTCGTTGGGGCCTCGTCGATTCATCTGGAACGAAGCCTGTGCCTCGCGTGCTGCCAACGAAGATAATAATGTCCGGCGCGGTGGCTGCTTGATCTCCGTAGGCGGCACAGTTGCGGCTTTGGGCGCTGCTGGCGGAGGCGCATGAGATGTCGCAGCCGTCGGCGTGGCGGGCTGTGGAGCAGATTCTTTGGGCAACAGAAAAGCTGTCGAGGATTGAGAGTCGCGTGCGTGGCCGCGAATCGTAGACGCCGTGCCCGTGGTGGACATGGACGTGGCCGACATGGGGGTCTGTGGGAGCGGTGTTTGCGACGTGGGCGTTGCCGCAGTACTGCTTGACGTCGTCCCCGTTGTCACAATGCCAGCGCCTGTGGTTTGCGGCGGCGGCACGAAGGGAACTGCGTCCCCGGAGACGAGAGGACGCGGCCGAGACGGAGATGCTGGCGTGCTCGCGCGACGTCGGCGGAGGTGCAGCGGAAGCGGTGGCCACGGCTTATTCAGTTTGGACCCGACGTTTGGTGAAGCGGGAGAGGTGAGCGTGGTCGTCGAGGGTGTTGCGCTCAGCGGTGGGAACGCCTCGGTGTTGGACGATGGGGAAGTGATTGGGGAGGGTTTCGACGAGTCCGACGGAGGCGAAGGCTTTCTAGGACTCGATTGTAGCGAAACAGTCGAATCGGGTGGGGGTCGTGGTGTTGCGCTGTTGCTGCGTCCTCGTCGTCCGGCTGACCGCTCACGCCTCCTGTCGAGTTCGCAACCGTTTCCCACATCGCTCATCCTACCTTTGCCTCTGCCGCTTGGGCTGGGGCTATGTTCACCGTAGCCATTGACAACGCTGCTCGACACTGCTCCAGTGACAATTCCAGGATTCACGGTACAGGACCCGCCAACCGGCGACCCTGGCGCCTGTCTGGTCGCGCGCAGTCCATTACTCCATCCACCAGGGTTCCATCCATTACCACTGGTCCATCCAGAGGTCCATCCCCCAGTCAAGCTGCCCAATCGGCCGACCGATGGCGATGGCGAAGAAGCCCCACCAGTCAGTGAAAAGCCACGGGGCCGTAGGCGCCGACCGCCTCCGCTGGTTAAAGACGTGGTTGAAGACGATGCCGCGTTTATTCCAGTCGCAGAATACGGCATAGAAGGCATAAGCGTCCGACCAGGGGTGATGGGATCCGTATCGGGAACAATGGTGGTCCGTCCAGAAACATTAAGGGGCTCGGGTTGCAAAGTTTGCAGAGTGGGGTTGGCGTCAGGCTCAACAGAAAAGCCTGTTGGGCTAGTCATGACCGCGGCGGCAGCGGCAGCGGCTGCAGTCGAACTGTTCATGTTTGTCGCACTAATTGTAGAGGGCGTGGTTGCAGCCGTGTTGGCGCTGCTGCTGCGAGTATGAGTGCGTGAAAAAACACTGGCTTGGCCACGGCTGCTGGTGCTAGCAGAAGGTGTGACTGTTCCGGCAGTAGCTGCCGTGGTCGGAGCGACATTTCGAGGACTGGAAAGGAAGCTGGGGCTTCGATTCACGGGAGACGTGGCCCAGCGGTCATGACGTGGTGGCGAAGTTGTGGATTTTGAAACTGGCGATGAAGTGTTTTGACCTGCGATAGCGTTGTATCCTGTCGATAAACTCCACCGCTTCCGGTACCCTGTCTTTGACTTCGCCTCAGGACTGGCCCGGAGATCTGACGTGGTGGGTGGTTCTGGTAGCGCATCGCCTTCACCATCCTGGAAGACTCGGCCTGATCTATCAGGATTGTCTTGACGCTTCCTCTGAGCAGCTTTCTTGGATTCAACTTCTCCCAAGCTCTTGCTAGCAGAAAGTGGTTTCATCGACGACTGCAGGTCTCCCCTGCTCGTCTTTGATCCTAACGACTTTCCCCACGAAGAGCGGGACAAGTGTTCCCGCCCAGAACGGAACCCAAAGAGGCTTCGGCTGCGCGAACGGTCACTCCACGAGACCTTATTTTCAGCAGCATCCCGCTTCGAGGCAGAGTCGCCATGCCTGGGCGTTGATTGGGGATCCCTGGAACTATCCTTTTGAGTTGTCGAGGAGAGTTGAGACGGTGCTCGCGAAGGAACTGGCGCAGGACGACTTGGCTGGAGAAGGGGAATAGGAGGCGCCGGTATGCGGTGAGGCCCAGGGTTTGAATGCGGATGATACTTCGATACTGGGTGAGATGTCGACGACGGGGAGCCATCAACGGACGGTGAGTATGACGTAGGCGCGGTCGATGCCTCTGAAGGCGAGGGAGGGGAAGTGCTGAATGTAGCACCAACGTCGGTGGACGGCGAAGACGTGGTTGATGCGTGAGAGGATAAATGATTGGTGCTTTCCAGCTTGCTCATGTAGTATTGCTGCTGCTGGCGGCGAGGCAGCGTCACCGCGTGTGCAGCTACAACGGTCGCCATCTGGACCGTGATGCAATGTGGTCAAACGTCAATTGGCGAGGAACAGAAGGGGGCGTTGGCTGCAATTTGTTGATATCAGACTACAAGCCTAAGCAATTTCTGAGGTTGATCGACAGGTGGGATATTGGAGGACCGACTCTGGGCGCAGTCATCCAATGGGCACGGGACATTAGTTCCTTTTCTGCGGGCCGAGCAAAGAGGCAGAAAGAAGGTTGAACGGCGCGCTGTTGTGTTTCGACGCAGAAGCGGAGGCTGTCTGAAATTAATAGAGCCAACCAACGAGCTGTCGCAGCGGATACACCATGCAAACGTCAAACGCAGCATCCAAAATAGTGGCAAGGTGGTTTAGCGACTGCACCACCGCCCGACGCCCGACGCGCTCATGCTGTCCCTGTCCGGCCAAAAAGACTTCAACCGCATCGTCGGCCCTCCACGACGGAACGCGCACACGCGCTGCCTGGCTGCACGCTCTCTCGGACGTGAGCGACGATGCGCATGGTGGCATCAGCACTAGTAATGCTCAAAGTTGACATTGCGAGCACCAGAAACAATCGAACGATGAAAGGCCAATCTCGGAGTGCCAGCATCCCTTCTCTTGCTTGCCTTGGTCATCCCTTCAACGAGCCTGACTTTACTGACGGGAGCCGGTCCGTGGGGGAGCCCAACGCTACACCATTGACGCGCCACCGCGCCCGAGCCTAGTCCAAAATGCCGTGCATAGTGGATGCATTGCATCGATAGTAGCGTGCCAGCCAGCCAGCCAGCTCACATACTGTCGTCGACCGAGCGCCGTTGGTAGCACAGCGCGCGTCATTGCATCGTGTCGGCGTCCGGTAGTTGGGCCTAACTGACCCGGGCGGGGTCGGGTGGAGTTACTTGGTTGACCCCAGGCAGAGTCTGAGAGGCGTGAGAGTCAGCAAACTGACTATGCTCACTGAGCGGCGAGGTCAGGACTCGGGAGGAGACAGGATTCAGGAACAGACTCGGGGGCGTTGCGATCGGGGCATGTCGTGTCGCATAAGGCTGACTTTCCCGGAAGTGCGGGTGCCTACACCGGGATGCCAACTGAAACACGTCGACGCCGTTTGATCGCCCAACATCGCTCTGGTTGCCATGATACGCCCTCAGCCAGCCCAAAATTCCATCGCTGGCACTAGACGCCGCCGTCTCACCTCCATCCACTTCACCGCTCTTCTGGCATTGGTGCAACCGTCAAGCATTTGTTTGTCTTGTCAACAGGCCCTCGCTCGCCTCGACAGCTTGGCACGGCACGCTGCTGCTGAAACAAGGCACGTCGAAAAAGAAACAAGAGAAAAAGAGGCTAGCCATTACTAGACCCTACTGGCGACTTGGAAGCTACCTACGAAACATGCACGGCAACTGTAGGCCGCTACTTAAAAGAAGGAAATTGGAAGATGAGGTGAAAGGATTCTTTTCACATCTTGCCTCTGTCTGTCCAACGTAATGAAAGATGGGGTAGTGGTATGTCGCAGTTCAGTCGCAATCCTCCCGTACAAGCAAACTAGATATGATCGTAAAAACCACAAGGAGCGGCTATGCCCTTCATCAAAGACTGAGAGCGATAACGGGAAACCCCCAAAGGCATGACTTGGTAGACCACTAGATGCGGCTATGAGTCGCTCCCGAAGCTCGTCGTGATAAATGTCGTGACGTGGAAATTTTGCCTCGGGATCCGTAAGAGCGAGCCAGCCGTCTTGGGGTTTCCAGAAGCAACATGAGAAAAATGGAAGATCAGTGCCTAGGCCTTGAAGAAATTGAAAGGTATCAACGCCACGCTCCGCTAACAAATGAAAGTGCCCGCTTTTACTCCTTCTTAATCATCCTTGACCGCGTGTTCATCGCCAAAAGGGCTCCGTGCCCGGCCCGAATCGCCCTCTGATGCCTTGGCCATCGTCTTGGCGTCGATGTTTTCTTCGCCAGTTTGGGCATCAGCAAATGGACTTTGAAGTCCGCTTGACGAGGAAGTGGCCGATCCCTTGTGATGGGTAGAGACGTACGCGCCTTGGTGGCGGGTTGACGGCTCATCATCCGACGAGTCGTCCGAAATGCGGCTCACTGGGTCCTCTGGCGCGGTTTCGATCGAGTCCGTGACGGATACCTCGGTGAGCGGACGTAATGTGATGGGAATCCGATCGGCGCTGTTTTCAGACCTTTCTTTCGAAGGGGTCGACGCAGTCGAAGTAGAATCACTGGCACCCCTGCTCGTCGAGCTAAGCAACGACGAGTTGGAAGTCTTGCCCTTGACTAGATTGAGAGCCTTTGGTTTGGCGATTTGGAAGCTCCTGACCGATCCCGAGGGGCTGACGCCGGGCCTTAAGCTGGGACCGTCCGATGAGTGAGGCATCTGAATCTTGAATTTGCTCTTCGGGGTGGGCGTCTGAACCTTGCCCTCTTCTTCCAGCTTGCCGTAGTCTATTGCGGGGACCGGAGGAGTCGTGCTTCCAGGCGTCGGGGACGAGGAGCTTGTGTTGCTGGATTTCACGCTCACAACAGCAGCCTTGCCGCGCACGATGGTCTGGGCCGGAAGAGGAGACACGACAGCGTTGTCGCGGTAAATGGTGGTGGCGACGCTGCTCCGAGCATAGCTGGTACGGGGGTCAGAGAGGCCAGAGTACGTGGAATCGCGGAGGTCTCCTGGGACGAAGAAATGCTGCTCCTCGGAACCGGGACTGGCCCGTTGCGAGTGCGCTGCGGGGATCGGAGGAACAGGTGGAGCAAGATGGCCGGGCGACTGAGGAGCGGAACGATTTGTGACGCCAGGAATGTAGGCGATTTGGATAATGTTCGAGGCGCGGGTCAGAACGGTCGACGCCATGGAGCCGACGGTGTGTGTCGAAGCGCGAGCGTCTCGTTGCATGGCAAAGTCGCTGTTGTTGGCCTTTTCATTTTCAATCTGCGCCCACTGTTCAGACTGTTCTCCATCGCGCCTTCTCTTGACGTAAAATCTCCAGATGAGAAAGGCCAGAATGAGCACAAACGCAACACCTCCTACGACACCACCGGCAATGGCGCCAGCATTGGGACCGCCTTTGACCCCTCCGTCCGACGAGGAGCCGTCCATCTTGACGCAGACGGCCGAGGCACAGCTGGTGCATGACGACAGCATTTGCGAGCAGTACTCGTCATCATCGCAGGCGGGGCAGGACGGGGTCTCGTTTGGACATTGCACGCAGCGCTTGAAGAGCTGGCGCAGCGAGTTTTGGACGACAGCTGGACACAGTCAGCGAGGCAGAGCGAGGCAAAGGGTTGGGCAGTGCGTACGGGAGACCGCCATGGTGGCGGATACGGTAGGGAGACAAGTCGACTGAAGATCAGAGCGACGTCGTGACGACCAAGTGGCCCGGCTAAGAAGGATAGTCGAAAGGGCGGAGAGTCGTGGTCGCAGGGGCAGCGGGCCTGGCGCGAGGAGTGCAGGTCTAAGTGCAGGAACGGTAGGCTATAATTGGGGATTGTGGTCGGGTGGCCGGGGCTGTGGGTGGTAGCAAGGAGGGACTCTGGGGGTAACGAGCGACTGGATAAGCAAGTAAAGTTGCACAGAGCCGGGACGGCAAAGGCAAAGGTAGAGTTGAGTTGGAGAACGAGGAGAAGAGGATGGGTGGATGGGATGGGATGGGATGGGATGGGATGGGATGGGATGGGATGGGATGGGGAGAGCGGCGAGGCGATGGCGGTGCCGGGCGAGAAGGCGAGCAGGATGGATGGATGCCCTTGTCCATGGCGCAGGCCGCCCACCCGGGGACGCGCAGCTCCACTGCCCAATTCCACAAAAGTCCAGACCTGGGCGGCCTAGGCTTGGTCAATCTCGCCGACCTTGACGTTGGTTTTTCTCGTTCATGTTGCTCTGCGTTGCTTTTGCATTTGGAGCGTCGGACGGTGCACCTCCATCCCTCCTCGGCTCTGCTGCTGGGACTCACCTCAGAGCATCTCATCTCATCGCGGCCGGCGCTGGCGGCGCCACAAGGCATAGGCATAAAAGACAAACGATTGGCAAGCTTGCTATTTTTGTTTTGCAGGCCGCCCACGACCCCTCGCGCCCAGCAGAGCCACAATTATCGTCCACAATCGTCGTCAACCGTCAATCTGCTCTTTGTTCATCATCACTCACAACAAAGGACCCAACTGCATGTGCACCACCTTCAATGACTTTGCCTGATTACAGCGGGCGCGCCCGTGGTGGCCTGACGAGCGAGATTGCTCCCTTCAACACCTCTGGCTTGTGCGCCGAGCTCTAGGCTCAGCGCTGTGAGATTAACATTGCAGGGCCTTGAACGCCCTCTCCACCACCCACTGGCTCGGCCGTTTCAGTGCAACTTGCAGAGGCAGGACGAGGAGAAAAGCTGCGGGAGAAGCTCTCCTCAACCGTAGCCTGCTCCGAACCACCTCGACCCGTCCCGCCCTCCCATTGGCTGAATCTTTCCATGTCCCATTCCCCTGAAGACTGCATTCCATGATCCATCACCCGCACGCGCTGACCCGACTTGGTTGCACCACTAGGAGTACTACCACCACCACCACCACCACCACCATGGCACCCGATTCCTGCTAGTCCTTTCACAATCGGACGGGCTCCTGTCGTTAGTCATCCGTCTCTCCGGTCCTGGTTCCCTCTGGACAGCTACATTTGGAAGCTGGCAGAATCAATAAGCTTCCGCGCTGACTCTTTGACTCGACCCACTCGGACCGTTTGAGCGTGCTTCAACGAGCTTCTCGATTTATTTTGGAAGTTCTTGCGTGTTTTCCTTGGGAACGCGGGCAGAGGCCCCTCGAGACGTCACGGTGACTGACACGCATTCAACCGCCCTCCCCGCCTCCATGTCACCTATGTCAAATTCCATGCAACGAAAAATCGCCCCCGTTAGCCCAAATGCCATCTGCTCGCTTTCACATGTGCAGAACAGAGCAGGCTGGCATTCGTTCACCATGCAAGAACCGGGACTTTTTTCGAGCCTTGAACACCATGCAGAAGCGACGCAAGAAGCAAACAACGAGAACATGCTTGCATGCATTGCGTCTGTCTGTCGGTCCGGCTGGCAAACGGCAACCAAGGGCCTCGTGTTCGTAGGTTTTTCTCGTGGGCCACGCTCCATCGGCTGCCGTCTGTGGCTTGACGGCCCTGGGCCCCCAAAAGGATCGACCGGGAAGCTGCAGCCCGCTAACCCTGAGCGACAAACGTTCCTGAGCTGCCCTCTCCCTCATCAGATCGCCATCGACGACTCATCGTCAATCGTGCCATCGCTCAGCGCTCATCGCCCGTCGCTACCGCGTGCATCCAGGCATGCTCGAGACTACTCGGCCTGTCAGCCGCGGCGAGCGGGCGGGCGGGCGGGGCGGAGCAAAATTTATTACTGTCGATGCCATTTTCCTTCGAGCCTGCCCACCCATGCCCCAATCCGTCGATTGTTGAACGGGCTGCCCTCCCAAACTGGCGATTGATTTGCCTCGCTGTGAGATGCGCCATCATCGCCGGTGGCTAGCAATGTCGATGACCATGGCTTGTCCAGTACAGCAAACAGGAGAGGCAAGACTTCTCTTCTCTCGGCTCACTTGGGTCGGCGGGTTGGCATGTCGCCTTGGCCTGACTTTGCGTTTCTTGTCGACGCCACGCTGTCTCCCGCCGTAGAGTCCAGCGCAGATATGGCGCAGCTCGACGAACCAGCCTCCTGAGCCTGTCCTGCCTGGCCTGGCTGTGCCAACTCCAGCTCGACTGAAATAAATAAAAACCTAACAAGGGCGAGCTGGCAAAGCTGCTAAGCCAAAAGGCCAAATACATGCCAGCAGGAAGCTTTCAGCTGAGCAAAGCACTGTCCCGGGAATAACTCGTCACTTGCGCACTTACCAACCACCCACCAACCAAATAGTCCACCTTCTCTACATTTGAAGAAGCGTCATGAAAACAAGCGCACGAGAGCAAGGGCACAACCAGGAAACTGATGAAGCACACAAAAGAAGGCAAAAGCAGCGCGCAGCCAAAACAAAAAACAGAAAACAACACATTCGCGTGTGCATGTTCCCTTTGAGCATATATGGATTGATTGCTCCGACTGGCTCGTATATGCGTGCAGGCACAAGCGTGCGCCAGAAATGACCAGCCACGGCTTTCACGGCGCGCATAGGGCACGCAGTAGTCAACTAGCATGTAGGATGTGCATGTGGGCATGTGGATAAGCGAGCAGTGGAGAGGGCTGGTGTGGCACTGCACAGCAGCCCTGCCAGTCAGTACCAGTCAACCGGCACTGCTTTGCTGCTTCTCCTCCCCAGCCACCTAGATTCCCTCCTGCTCCTTTACCTTACCACAGCTCCATCACTCTATCGCCCTCATTTCTAGTCTGTTGCGGCAGGTCGACAAGTTTGGCCTTTACGTCCTACCAGGCAAACACACGGGCAACTCATATCGACCGATGCACGATTGGTGGATGATTTGGTGATTTCACCCGCTGATGAAGCGGGCACGACACACACACGTCTTCATTCTCTGCTATTGCGTGTCAGCGCATCCCTCTCCGAGAGAGATGGCTCTTCCCCTGGTGATGAGCCAAGACTCTTTACCCCACCCACGGCAGTTGTTGTGCCTTGCATGTTCGTTGGTTGAGACGAACAATACACCCAAAAGAGAAACAAAACTCCACCGCCATGCGTCCGTCGTTGAAGAGACTGCACGCATGTATTCCGTAAACTCGTCCATCATTCGTGGCCATCCCGTTTCCTCCCCTTTTTTTGTGTTGGTGCAGAAGAAGAGGAAAGGTCGACGCACGCTGCAACGCGCTTCGACAGGTAGATAGGCAGGAAGAAAGAACAACGAAGCGAATACACGCCAAGTCGCAAGGAAAAATGATTTTGAAAGAAAACAAACAAGGGTCCATTGCGCTGTTAAGAGGGCAATGGCAACCCGGATATCAACAGAGAAAGCATTTCCTGGAAATCAGAAGAAATCGAGTGGCTTAGAACAGGCCCTCGATCTCGCCAGAGTCAGAGTCGACGTCGACGTTCAAGTAGCCGGGAGCGGTGGGCAGACCAGGGATGGTCTGGATGTCGGCGGCAAGGGCATACAGGTACCCAGCACCAGCGGCCATGCGGACGTCGCGGATGGGGACCGTGAAGCCCGTCGGCGCGCCCTTGAGCTCAGGGTCGTGCGACAAGCTGTACTGCGTCTTTGCGATGCAGATGGGCAGGTTTCCAAAGCCCTGCTTGACGTACGAGTCGACCTTCTGCTGGGCCAGCTCGCTGAACTCGACCTTCTCGGCGCCGTACATGATCTTGCCAATCTTCTCGATGCGCTCCTGGACGCTGCCCTCGAGGTCGTACAGCAGCTTGAAGTCCTTGGGCTTCTCGCTGGCAGCAATGACGCCCTTGGCGAGATCAATGGCGCCCTTGCCACCCTCGGCCCAGTGGTTGGACGAGATGGCGTCTTCGGCGCCAGCCGCAAGAGCCTCCTTGCGGATGACGGCGACTTCGGCGTCAGTGTCGGTCTCAAACTTGTTGATGGCGACAACGACGGGAACGCCAAACTGCTTGGCGTTGGCAATGTGCTTCTTGAGGTTGACGCAGCCAGCCCGGAGGACGTCGACATTTTCAGTACGGTAGACCTCGGGAAGCTGGGCACCAGGGGTGATCTTGGGACCACCGCCGTGCACCTTGAGGGCGCGGACGGTAGCGACAATCACGACCGTGTCGGGAACAAGGCCGGACGAACGGCACTTGATGTTGAAGAAGCGCTCACCACCCATGGTGAAGTCGAAGCCAGCCTCGGTGACGACGAAACCGACCTTTTCGTTGTGGTTCTCGTCGGGCTCAGTACCGGCAAGCTTCATGGCGAGCTTGTCGGCAAGGACAGACGAGGCACCAATCGAGATGTTGGCAAACGGTCCAGCGTGGACAAAGACGGGAGTACCCTCAAGCGTCTGCATGAGGTTGGGCTTGATGGCGTCCTTCATGAGAGCAGTGAGAGCACCACCGGCACCAATGTCATCGGCGGTGATGGGCTCGCCGCTGCGGGAGCTGGCGACGACCATGCGGCCTAGGCGCTCACGCATGTCCTTGAGGTCGTTGCTCAGAGCCAAGACGGCCATACACTCACTGGCGACGGAAATATCAAAACCGGTCTCGCGGGTCTGGCCCTTCTCGGTGGGGGCAGTGCCAACGGTGACGCCGCGCAAGTGCCTGTCGTTGACGTCGAGGACGCGCCTCCAAGTAATGGTGTCAGGGTCAATGTCCAGTCTGGCGAAGCGGGTGATCTCCTCGGGAGTCAGGTCGTCAGGGTTCGTCTTGTTGATTCCAAGCTTCTTGAGACGACGGAACATGACGGGAGCAAATTCCCTTGTGCCCTTCTTAGTGGGCACGAGACGCTTGTAAAGAGGGCCGTCCTTTTGGGTGTTTTCGTGGAAAATCCTGGTCTCAATGGCGGCCGCGAGCAAGTTGTTGGCCGCAGTGACGGCGTGAATGTCACCAGTCAAGTGCATGTTGAATTCATCCATAGGGATGACCTGGCTGTAACCACCTCCAGCGGCTCCACCCTTGATACCGAACGTCGGACCCTGGCTGGGCTGACGCACGTTGGCGAATGACACACGGCCAAGGTGAGCACCCAGGGCCTGGGTCAAGCCCATGGTCGTGGTAGACTTGCCCTCACCGAGAGGCGTGGGAGTAATTCCAGTGACGACAATGTAACGACCATCACGGCGGTGCTCAAGGCGCTTAAGCAGCGACAGGTCGACCTTGGCCTTGAATGGGCCGTACGGCTCCAGCTCGTGAGTTGCGATACCAATCTCATGGGCGACATTGTTGATGAGCTTGGGTTGCTGAGCACGGGAGATGGCAATGTCAGAGGGGACAGGCTCCTTCAGCTTAAGCGGAAGAGGAGTAATGTGGCGCGCCTTTTGCTCCGCAAAGTAGTGGTCCGCAGAGTCAACGACGTTTTGCAAGAGCATAGCAACCGTCATAGGGCCAACACCGCCGGGAACAGGCGTGATGTAGGAGGCGACGGCCGCAGCGGCCTCATACTCAACATCACCAACAAGTCTCTGGCCAGACTTCTTGGTCTCGTCGGGAATGTAGTTGGTGCCAACGTCAATGACAACGGCGCCGGGCTTGATCCAGTCGCCCTTGACGAAGCCGGCCTTGCCAATGGCTGCGACGACGATGTCGGCCTTTTTGACAATGTCGGCGAGGTTCTTGGTCCGCGAGTGGCACACGGTGACCGTGGCGTCGGCGTTTTTCAGCAGATAGCTGACAGGGCTGCCAACGATATCGCTGCGACCAATCACAACAGCGTCCTTGCCCTGGAGATCCACGCCGGTGCTCTCCAACAGAACCATGACACCCTTGGGGGTGCATGGAGTGAAGAGAGGCTTTCCGCCGCGCTTGGCGAGCTCTCCAATGTTGGCGACGCCGAATCCGTCGACATCCTTCTCCTCGGCCACAGCAGAGGTGATGTTGTACTCGGAAATGTGCTTGGGGACGGGTAGCTGGACGAGGATGCCGTGGACGGCCGGGTCGTTGTTGAATTGAGTGATGTGTTGGAGCAGTTCGGGCTCGGTGATTTCTTCAGGCAGCTTGACGAGCTGGCAGTCGATTCCGGCCTGGAAAAGTCAGCGCATGCCGGGACGAGGCAGAGAGCGCGCAAACCTCTTCAGCGGCCTTGAGCTTCATGCGCACATAGGTGCCTGGACGAGTCGGGTCAATTGAGGCGCGGGGGTCTTTGTTGTGACAGACGACTTACTGGAATCGGAGCGGTCGCCAACTGGAGGGAAAGTCAGCGGGTTGCAGAGCACATGGAGTCGGGAGAGGTGGACATACCCTGGATGATCCTCAAGGCAGGCTTGTAGCGCGGGTTGAGCTGCTGCTTGTCGTGGATTTCGGCATTGAGCTTCTCGCGGATGCTCTTGGCAACGGCGTTGCCGTCAATCTTCTGGGCAGCCATGGGGATGGGACTGCTGGAGAAAAGGCGAGCAGCGTTGGAGAAGGAGGAAGAGGAAGTAGATGGCGTGCTCAGGCTCAGGGCTAGCAGCGGCGCATTGCGGTGCTCGAGGTGCAGGGTCGTGGGCCTAGTGGCAGAAAATATATTCAACGAGCCCCGCGCGAGCGAGCGTGGGAGGATTCGTGTGCGAGTGGTGGTACGGATCGGCATCTTGTTCGAAGCTAGACCGGGCCCGGGAGCTTCACCTGTGTTGAACGGCTGGTTTGACAAAGGGCTGACGGCCTCTACGTGTCTTTTAAAGGTCCCTCCGTTGCGGACCTCCAGTTCGAATTATGTACGCGTTTTCTCGCACACATCTGCCGGCACCGCTAGCCTGGAAGCTTGGATCTTCTCTGTCACAGCCCCCTGGCCTGGCCCGCGCCCTGAACCTCGACTACCACTACCCCCTGGCGCCGACCATGTCTTGCTGCTACTACTGCTACTTGTACTTGAGCCTCTTCTTCCCTCTCACTGATTTCTTGACCACTCCTCTTGCCGTCCTGCCCTCACAATCCGTCCCCTCTCCGCACCATCTCAGGCCTCCTCACGGCCTGGATCCGCATCGCGATCGGCGCGTGACAAAGCAGATACTACCTCAGTCGCAGGAACCCTCGCTTGACCCCAAGATGCTGAACGATGCCCTTCCGATATCCGAGGACGCTGGCCTCGTGAAGACCCTGCCATGAATAATCCTTTCACGCTCCGCTTCCTAAATCGATTCTTGCTCGGTCCCTGCACGCCAAATCGTTTCTTGACTCTTGTTCCCGCTCCATACCCATCGAAATCGACATCATCGCGACTCTTGACTCGGTCTTGCCTGGTGTTTGTCCATAACTCCGACTGCTCTCGTCAGCCGCCGAGTCAGCACACTTCAGGCATGACTCCCTCAGTGTCTTGAGCGGCTTCAGCTCCGCCACCGGGGCGGTTCTGTTGTCCCTTGCAGAAAACTTCGAGCGAGTTGTGGCACAAGCTACCATGGATGCCGCGATTTGAGGGTCGCATTCGAGCTGACATGCAGGCGCTAGACACATGTCAGACCTCACATGACGGAATCATCACTGCCCATCGGCGACTAAATGTGAAGAAATCGATCGCTCGCTCCTTAAACATGATAATGGTTCTTGGGGCCACGGGTTATATCCACCGGTTGAACTTTGACGACCAACTTCAGTTTTTCGAATTGACCTGCATCAACATTTGAAGAGACCAGCGAGCCCACGATCCAGCTACAACTGCCGAACTCGATTAATTTCCCAAGAAAGTTGGGTCTTTGAGCGCTTGGGCTGGTCCGAAATGCTGAGGAGTCACTTTCTTGAGAGATATCGCGACGCCTTGCTGGACGGGAGCATTCATGCTTACCTGTCTTGGTGCGCTCGTGCATTCTTCTCCCATCTCCCACCACGTCTTCTTTGCTCTCGGCCGTGGTGATGGTGTCATTGGCTAGCTGGCTGACTGACTGTTGAATAGCTTCGTCATTTATGGGAGAAAGCCGGACTCGGGACCCTATATGGGCCAAGAAATTAACAACGAGAATGCTGGCGACAAGTCGGATGGAGAAAGTTCAGGTTCAGACAATTCGGAGATCCTTGTGATCCCAACGAGCAAATACGCAGTGGTGCTTGAATCAGTATCGTTGCTTGCTGCTTTAGCCGCGCTTAAGGAGCAGTCATTGTTACTACAGCCAGACCAGAGTAGATTGGATCACTTTGCGCACCCTGAAACCTCCGAATCTTTATGGACGCAGTTGTGCGCTCAGGGACTGCCATAGTCCAAATTGGCGGCGGATCGAGAGAGGAGAGTATCATTTGGTACTTCGCTGTGGGAATCTACGTGCCGAGTTCGTTCATCGCCGCTTTCCCCTGGTGCAGCAGCCTGCACGCACTAAACTGGTTTTACACGGCATGCCATTTTCACATCTTGACTGACGTCTCTTCGCTTCCCAGGGCAAAAAATCTCACCGTCCTACTCCGTGTTTCTCAAGCTCTTCCACGGCGGCCCTCACCTTTTCCATCAAATAACCACTCAGCCCCAGGACTCCTTCATTTGTGACGATGCGATACGTCCCACTCTCTTGATAATTGCCGCCCTCGCCGACGAACTCGCCCTTCCCATCCACCTCTACACTGCCGAAAATGTCCTCCGGCCATGCTATCCGTCCGTACTCGGGCGCCCGCCGCTCATCGCTCACATGGACCCAGCCGCCGCGCCCGCCGCCTCCAGCGCCGCCCTGCGCAGACGCTCCGCCCGCGCCGTCTCCACCAGCTCCGCCTCCGCCACCGTACGCCGAGTAAGGCGTTGACGAGGGCGACGGCGACGGCGTGGTGGGCGACCTGACGCTGCCTGGGATGTTGGACGGCCGCGCCCGCTTGGCTGCTTGACGCGCTGCTTGCGCTGCCGGGTGGTTTGGAGGCAGTCCCCCTGCGCCGCTGGATCCGCCGCCACCACCTATGAAGCCCGCGCCCCCAAAGCCCAGCGTGGCGCCTGCCGTGCTGGCGTAGGTGGCCGCTGCGCCACGCACGGTTGGGTCGTGGATCGCATATGTGCGCAGGACGGAGTGGACGAGTTTGAGGAAGTGCGGGTTTTCGGAAAAGGAGCGCGGTGTTACGGGGACAGCGGTCGTGGTGCCGAGGGCGAGGTGTGGGTGAGGTGGAGAGGTTGGCGTGAGGGTCAGGGTGTAGGTGTCGTGAGGAGAGGAGGGTGAGGTCGTTAGATGGACGTACTGTAGTTGTGAGCTAGTCTGAAAGTATGAAGAGACACAGATGCAAAGACATACGACATTGCGATTGCTTGGGAGCGTTGAGACGAGGCGCCCGTGGCGGCCTAGTGACCTTGACGAGCGCAGGGCAAAAGGTCTTGACGCACCGAGGAGCAACATCGTGGTGGAACAGCGATCGAGTATCTTAAGTGGGCCAGGTGTCAAAGCATTGGGCTAGATACTTGCGATTCCGGACGTCGAAGTGCTGTCGTTGTCGATTGGTGTGGTCGTGGTGTCGCGGGTTGGTGAGGTCATAGCTCGAGCTCAGTGTCTCGGCCGTGAAAGCTTCCTTCGCACGGGCCTTGCAACCGACACCTGTCAGGTCAACTAAAAGTTGGCCTCAGTTTACTTTGCTCTCCTCTTCAACCATCACGGTGGACTTCTTCCGAGTATTGCTGGATGCAATGCCGGCGTGCCAGCAGAATGAGGCGGACGCCGGCAGGACAGCCACCATGCAGCTCAAAGCACGCCCCATCAGGTGGCCGCGGGGTGATTGCTGACGGTTGACCCACCAGACCGACGAAGCCTTCATGGTTATCATCGGCTGAATCGCTTCCAAGCCCAACGAACAAATTTCTTTGCTATGCTACTACTGACGCGGCGCTTGGCACAGAGGAAACAGAGGATCTATGCCCCAAAAGAGCTTGGGCGAGCTCGATTTCCGACTTCGGAGTTCGGCGTCGCTAGTTTTCCGCTTTTTTCTGGCTGCTTGCTTTTAGAGTCACTGTCTTTGCGCGAATGACACCACTCGGCTCTTCGTTTGCATCTGGTCTTTTCTTCTCCTAGCTTCGAGGAGTGACTTTCCGACCATCGCCACGAGTGTCAGTTATGGCGGAAGAACAGGCCGATCGTAGCAGCCGCTACTATGTCGAGCCGCCTGCTGGGTCGCAGGACAAGCACGGCGAGGTCGAGGAAGACCGAGAGGTTGGCCAGGAAATGGTCGATTTCGACAGGATAGAAATGGTCTACAAGTAAGTCATGGTCGGTCGTATTCTACTCTCGATCGCTAACCAGCTCCAGAAAGTTGGATCGTAGAATTCTACCAGGTCGCGCTCCCACCGCCGAATTTTACACATCTTGCAACTGACCACCTTTCCGTTAGCCTTTTGGGTTTTGTATTTCCTATGCTCGGCAATCCGCTCCAACGTGGGCCTTGCCCAAACCATGAACAGCTCGTCCGGCCACGACCTGGGTTCCGTCTTGAACATCAATACCAAGCAAATCTCGACCGGTCTTGCCCTGTTCTACGTGTGCTACGTCGTCTTCGATTTTCCGTCCAATTTGATCATGTCAAGGCTTAGTCCGCACGTGTGGATGAGCAGAATCGTCGTTGGCGTTGGCATCATTGGCACTTGCATGACAGCCATGAAGGCCGAATGGAGTTTCTAGTACGCCTACTCACCTGTCTGTTTTGATTCCCTTCGACTTACACATCGTCTCAGCCTACTACGACTTCTTCTCGGAGTCGTTATTGCGGGAATGTGGCCGGGAATGTCTTACTATCTCACCCTTTTCTATCCTCCCTCCCGCACCGGCAAGCGGATTGGCAACTACTTCACGGCCGCCCAAGTCTCGGCTGCTGTAGTTGGTCTCGTCTCTGCCGGCTTCCAAGAAATGGATGGCATCTACGGATATGTTGGCTTCCAGTGGATGTTCCTGGTCTACGGCGTCATCACCATTGCCGTGGGCATCTCTCTCCTTTGGTGGCTTCCAGACCGCCCGCTAGCTCCTGGAGAGGCACCGAATCGCAGCGGCTGGCGCAAATGGATTCCTGTTAGCAAGCCTGCCTTGACTGGCGAGGACGCCCGCATCCATTACGAGGACCTTACTCGGGTATATCACCACAAGCCTTGGACGGCGCGTGACCTCTGGCAAGTCCTAATTGACTGGCGTGTCTGGCCCCTCTCCATCATGTATTTCGGCGTGGTAGGCGTTGGCATCGGCGTACAACTCTACGCAACCGTCATCATCGAAGCCATCAACCCAAGCCTCTCTGGAGTCGATCTTTCCCTTCTCACAGCGCCCATCTGGATTGTAAGCAACCCAACCCTCACCAACCTGCGCCGCTAACATTGAGCCCAGATGGATCTCATTGCTATCCTCCTCGTCACCCCCCTCTCAGATCGCTACAACCAACACCGCGCCCTCTTCTTCTCCCTCGCCGTGCTCCTCCAAATCACCGGCCTCCTCGTCACCACGTTTGCGCCGCCGCAGCCGCAACCGTGGGCGCGCTACGGCGGGCTGCTGCTCGTCGGCTTCGGCCTGGGCCCTACCGTTCCCCTGACCATGGCGTGGACCAACGAGCTCTTTCAGCCGCGCCACGGCGAGGTCGGCGTCGCCGCCGCGTCGGCCCTCGTCTCTGGCCTTGGAAACCTCGGCAGCATCCTTACCACGTACGCCCTGTACTCCGGCTGGCCGGCTGATGCGGCGGCTAAGCACCCGTACCGCAAGAGCAATTTGGTCATGATTGGCATTCTGGCTGCCAGTACTGTGGCGGCGGGCGTCATGGTGCTGGCATTGAAGATGGAAAAGCGATGGAAGGGTCAAGGAGATGCGACTGAGGGAGCCGCCGAAGAGGTTGAGGCCGAGGTCGTGGTGGATGGGGCGGCAAGAAGAGAGACGAAGCAGAGGGGTTTGAGTCGATTTTGGCGGAAGAACTGAGTGCTTGCATGGCTGAGGCGCCTCTTGACGAAGGATTGAGAAACATAGATGCGCTTTTGCCTGATGGATGACTTGGATGACCATCTTTTGATGAAATTTGGACTAGTGTAATGTAATCTTCGTCTGGGACATCTTTCCCTGCTGTCGCTTTTCTTTCCTGCAACATCCTCAGTCGCTGTCGTCCTCGCTGCTGCTGCTGCTGCTGCTGCTGCTGCTGCTATCGTCATCGCTGCCACTGTCATCTTCACTGCTACTGTCTTCCCCACTGTCGCTATCCTCGCTACTGCTGCTCACGACCGAGCTCTCATCGCTGCTCTCGCTTTCGGCCTCCTTCCTCTTGTCCTCCCACTCCTTCTGCGCCTTGACCAGCTGCGCCTCCTTTGGTCCCAGCACTTCGACAATCATCTGCGCGCGGCACCTCTGCGCAAGCAGCAACTGTTGGTCGGCCGAAGTGCTGGCTCCGCTCGCGTCCTTCTTGATGCGCTCTTCGCGGCGGCGCGCAGCCGAGCGCGAGAGCTGGCGCTTCAGCGCGGCGGATTTGGCGGGACTCATTGCCATCTTCTCGTCGCCAGAAGCAGCAGTCGCTGCGGAAGGGGTTGGTGAGTCGGAGTCGGAGTCTGACGAGCTACTAGCACTGGACTTGTCCGAGTCGGCGTCGGCGCCGTTTGGTTGCGCGTCTTTCGTCTTTTCGAGGATTTCGCGTGCTTGCTCCTGCAAACGCTGGCGCACGGCGTCGCCCTTTAGTCCTTCGAGATACGCTCTCAGAGCTCCGTCGTAGGATGCCGGCAAGCGCTGGATTTTGAACAAGTTGTCGAAGAGAGCGCCTTGCTTGACTTTGTTGAACTTCCAGTTGGCGCGGTCCGTGTGGTACTGCTGCAGGTAGGTGACGAAGGGTGGCACGTCCGCGGGAACTGTTGAAGCTGTGGATGTGGAGTTTGCGGCGTCGTTTTTGGCTTCGCGCTTGGCTTCCTTTTTGGCCTGTTTGAGCTCGGCTTTGGAAGGCTTGTTTGCGTCTTTGACTGCAGAAGTGGATGGCTCCGTGGTTTCGGACGAGGGGATTGATGGTTCCTCTTGGCGAAGTGAGCTGGACCAAGCCTTGACGAGATGCTGGTCACCGTCGATGGCCTTGGTGTCGGGCGTGAAGCTCACGGACTTTTTGCGCTTCAACGTTTTGATGGGAGTTGAGACGGCGTGATCTGGAATTGAAGGCTTTGGCTTGGAAGTCGAGGCCTCTGACTTTTGTTCCTTGGTCTTGGATTTCTCGGACTTCTTTTGTTTCTTCTCCTTCTTGGATGGCTGGTCTGGCGTTGTGGACTCGTCGGCCACGCTCCTTGAGTTTGATGTAGCGGCTGCGTCGTCTTGGGATATTTTCCGCTTCTTGCTCTTCTTGTCCTCGCTCTTGCCCTCGCTCTGGGCACTACTCTCTCTCACGTGACCAGACTTGCCATCCTCGGGGTCGTCAACAGGCCGCGATCTCTTTTTTGAAGCTGAGGCATTCTCCGTGGTGCCGACTGGCGATTGAACCTCTTCCTTTGCGTATTTCAACTTCAGACCGAGCTTTTTCCAGGCCGGGACCCGGGGAGTTGAGGCTGGACTGTCAACCATGATCGGTACACGTGCAACTCAATATCCGGTCTGCGAAACGATGTAGACGGAAAGTGGAGAGTCGTGAAGCTCAGAGGCCGTGATGTTTGAAAAAATCCAGGGCTCACGCTGATTGGTCGCAGGGGGCCACTAGGGCGATCCGCCTTGGCGGTCGGTGCGGGCTCCCGACCAGGCTCCGAACAGCAACGCGTGCGTTGACATAGCTTCACTCTCCATCAACCACACCCTATCCCTCCGCCTCCGCCCATCTACCTCTTCGCCCTTCCCTCTAGCGACCTCCCGATACCTCTACTTCACTTGTCTCTACGATCTCATAGACTGCGCCCAACATGTCTGGTCCGTACACATTGCTCCAAGTCAACCACCTGCCAAAGAGCTTGAACAGCTAACGGAGCTTGCATTTGTTAGGAAGCGCCGGCTACGACCGACACATTACCATCTTCTCGGACCAAGGTCGTCTCTACCAAGTTGGTACGTCATCATTCTGGACATCTTCACCCCAAAACCGGAGCCATTCTCGATGGCAACACGCCTGGCCACACCCAACTTCAGACCGCTGACAATCTATCACCAATCCAGAGTATGCATTCAAGGCAATCACTGCAGCAAACATCACGTCGGTGGGTGTGAGGGGCAAGAACTGCGCCGTCGTCTTGACGCAAAAGAAGGTGCCTGTAAGCAGCAGACCAACGAACCTCCATGTTTCACATCTGACCAAAATATTTACAGGACAAGCTCATCGACCCCGCATCCGTCTCCTACGTCTTCAGATTGTCGTCCTCTGTCGGATGTGTTATGACTGGATCGATTGCGGACGCTCGCGCCGGCGTCCAGAGGGCTCAAGGCGAGGCTGCTGAGTTCCGTTACAAGTACGGCTACGAGATGCCCTGTGACGTCCTTGCAAAGAGGATAGCCAACATCAACCAAGTCTACACTCAGAGGGTACGCGCTCCTTGAACAATGCCGTATTTTCGTATTGCTGACCCACCTCAGGCTTACATGCGTCCGCTGGGTGTTGCGACGACTCTCATCTCCCTCGACTCGGAATTCGGTCCTCAGCTCTACAAGTGCGATCCGGCGGGCTATTACGTCGGCTACAAGGCCACCGCATCGGGACCCAAGACGCAGGAGGCGCTGAACTACCTCGAGAAGAAGCTGAAGAACAAGGACTACGCGGAGGGTGACTGGCAAGAGGTTGTGGAGCTTGGAATCTCGACGCTGAGTCAAGTGCTGAGCGTCGACTTCAAGAAGGGCGAGCTGGAGATTGGCATTGTCGGAGGTCCCCGTGCGGATGGCAAGGAGGGCGTCGACCCGCAGTTTAGGGTGCTGACCGAGGATCAGATCGACGAGCGGCTGCAGGCCATTGCCGAGAAGGACTGAGAAACACGCCGCGAATGAGACGAGTTCCGTCGTCTCGCGGGAGTTGAGCAATATGCTTGGCTTGCTGGTACCACATCATAATGCTTACGACGCTGGTCACAGTTTTCAGAGTGGTGCAACGGTGCATGAGCGCGTCATCGTGCGGGTGCGGCTGTCGGTAAAGGCGAACGGTGTGTGTACCAATACTTTGCACTCAGGTCGAACCAAACCAAGTTGAGCATTCCAAGTCTCCGACCAAATCCCCATGGGTCGCCAGTGATTGCGCCATTAGGCGAGAACCGATTCCACGGCCCTGAGTTTGGCCGCCATTGTGTAGGATGACGATCCACGCCTCTACTCGGAAAATGCCTTGGCCGCACGGCGTAGCACAACAGAAGGGAGGCTATGGCGGTGCTGCTAATTTTGCGCGTGGCAGCCAACCTTCAGCTCCATTCCCATGACAATAACGTGGGCGGTAACAAAGCCAAACACATGACCAATTGAACAGCAATTCAGGTCATGCTCTGCTTGTGGTTGTGGCGGCCGCCGATGGCTTTGCAAAGGCCCATCGCTACCACGAGCGATGCACCATGTCATCCCTCAGCGGCCGTAAATGCCATGCTCATGTGGCATCACTTTCAGCTTCGAATGGCACCTTGCCTCTGTTCCTGCATCATGCAGCTCCCGTCCGTCGCAACTCCATTTTTCCGCCCTCTCCATTCGCGCACACCGTTACGGTCGAAATGATTTTTTCCCCTGGACCATTGCCGCACGCCACACCAAGACGTCGTCCAGCTGGTCGAGCCTTGCCACATTGTCCACACATAGCCGTGCTGAGCTTTGGCCACCACCGGTAGCTTAGGCGCCGGCAAGCACTCGTTGGCGACGGGAGCGGCGAGCTTTCGGGACGAATGTGTTGCTACAATTGTTTGTGCGGCTCTCCTTGAGTCGGATCCTGTACGCGCTTCGGACTTGCCGGGCGTTTATAGCAACGGGTGGACCCCTTGAGATGAAAATCAGGAGGCTTGGTCTTGAGTATCATCTTGAGATAGCTTTCTTGTCAGTCTCACCTACTTGCCTTTTGCAGATTCTTCGACGCCAGGTGTTGTAAAGGCATACCATGGCTGACGGAAGTAAGTAGCAGTCCATCAGCCTACACGATTGACAGAAGTTGGGGCTAACTTGAGCTCAGTGAACCACGCACGCGCCATTCGCATCGCCGAAATCATGAATGACTTTCGAAGACTGCAGCATCAGATTGCAGAAATCACATCATGCCAACCGCTACAACAGTCCAACATAGAAGCGTGCAGTATACTTCAACAATGCGCGGTCGAGGCCAGGAACGTGTTGATTGCGCCATCCTGCAACACAACCGACATGGAGAGCAATCTTGAAGTGGAGAAGAGGCAGCTCAAAGCGTTGGTGCAAAGACTTGCCACTTGCATTGAGGCCATCTGCTGAGTAGAGCGTGCACAGGATCATCTGCGATGCCAGCTTGCGGCGCTTCAAATGCCAACGCATTTACCTTCGCGCAAGTGCCACTCGACGCTGGGTCAACTCGCGCGACAAGCTGCTCAGCAACCAAAAGCCTCGAGGGTGCCAGGTCCAAAGGCTGCAAGCGATTGATCGAGAACTGAGGGCGGTATGTATAGAAGGTCCCCACGTATCTCCATTGTCATCAAACAACACACGCAAATCGGCCAAGTTGTCAATCCACTTACATGGCGCTATCTCAGGAACTAGAGAACATCACAGACGACTACGTCGACTACTGCCTCCGCGCCGAAGATCTACTGCAGGGCAAGTGGTTGGACGAGGACCCGGACCTGTCTACAATACAGCGGTACCTGTACCGAGCAGTAGCAACCAGCCGGCCTGGGTCCGACTAGAGGAGGCGAAAGAGCTGGTACTTTCATGCGCGGGCGTGTCTGGTACACGCTACAACGCTTCCCAGCTTTCTACCAACGCAACCACCACCATCACCACCATATCGACATCCATCTGCGTCCTCCTCCTCTTTGGCACCCAGCGTGTCTACCTCTCAAACATCCACACGTTGCTCAAAATCTACACCTCCCGCCATTTCGGTTAGCCCTGATCGATGCATTTCAAAAAGCGATTAGCACACACAAACATAATATCTCTAGAAAGTAATAGACATGCCACGCGTTCATCGCCTCATGGCTTCTTCCTTTTCCCCCAATCATTCACAGTGGTCCAACGGCTCCTCCCCCTGGCCCCTCAGCTGGGCTCAATAAAACCTCCGCGGGGGCTTTTCACGGCATTGGCAGCTAGCGTGCCAGACTTTGTGGTCTTTTCACATGCATGTGTTTGAATCTCGACCAGACGCGATGCAGCGCGGGACATAGTTTTGCCTTGCCTTGCCCGGCGAGCGCTTGGAAGAACGGGTGCGTGGGTGTTGTGCTGAGCGCGAGTCTGTCTACATGCTTACCTCTTCCCCCCTTTGTGTTCTTCTGACATGCTTTCCCGTTCTACGCCCAGCTCTTCTCATCTTCGCCTTCCGCGCTAAACCCCCACCCCCTTTTCCAATGCCCTCCCCCCACGCCCTCTATCACCCCTATCACCCCTATCAATTGCAGCCGCACATCGCCGACGGCCACGGCCATGGCCACTAACAAGGGCCAGCGTCGTGGCGCTGCAGTGGCGCTTTCACGAGTTTTGCACACGGCGGCTACACGAGGCGTCAGCGTTGCGATTGGAGCAGCCATTGGCGGCTGGCTCTCCCGTGACAGATGGCATTACCTCTTTTCATTCATCTGTTGCGGTCTGCTTCGTTTATTTGGACATGAATTTTGCTGCACCGACATATTTCGTCCCTTGTGTTGTTTCCGCTCTTGCGCTATCGGGTCCTGGCGCCTACGTATGTATGCACTGTGTAGTCGCGCTGAGCTCGTTGTATGCTGCGCCAGGACTTGAGGCGAGAAGAAAAGGGGTAGTGTGGAGAGGCAGGCAGGGTGCTTACCTTGTAGTGTTTAGGCGCTCCCGAGCTTACTGAACAAACATCGCGACAATAGGATTCTTATGAAGATGCTATGCCTAACCTACCCAGGGCGGTGCGCAATCCCATTTCGCAATTCAACTTACTGCTTTCGTGCTGCGCAAAGCAGTATAATGCGTTGTAGACTAGCAGGCGACCTAGCGCCTTCACACGCAATATCTGCTCTGCCTCACCATATAAGTTCTAGAGTGCTTCTAGATACACGCATGTCAGCATCGTCTTCCTGGCCTCTTCCAGCCACTCCCACCGATCCCTAATTAGCCTAATAAGTTACAGCATGCATCAAGTACTTTGCCTCGCCTCGTCCCGTCCCGTCCCGTCCGTCCGTCCGGCACACGCAACAGTGGGTGTTTCGCTTTGACGGTTGGTGCCATGAGGCACATGTCGACAGAAAATTGACAAGTCTATAGGAGAGGTTGCGGTATCTCTAGTGCATGTAGAAAGAGGAGATGGAAAGACAAGACTCCCCGCTGCTCCCGACCCAAAAATGAGACCAAGAAAAGTTCAGAAAGAGAAAGTCCAGTTAACGCCAAATGGTTCCGTGCGCCGGGGAAATGATGATGATGATGATGAGTGGCCAAGTAGGAGTCCCGCCCTTGTTGATGTGAAGTGAAGCCGTGGAAGCGAAAGTAATAAAACGCACAAAGGGAAAAATGGTGGTGGACAAGCCAATACCGACGTGCAGCCAGCCAAGATGCAAGGTATGCAAGTACTAAAGAAACAGGAGGAGAAGCCACGACCGCAATTAGGTGCAAGACGCCGGAAAGAAGAAATGGTCTTACGGCATCTTCAAGATGTACAAAAGCAGACAGGGCTGGCCTAGATGCGTGGTGCGATGCGAGGAACGGTTCCAAAAATGCAAGATGATGACAGGGCGGGAAGACGTGCTGCGCGTGCCTGAGTCGCGGGAGCGGGGGAGGCGGGGGCATCCCCGCTCTCTCCCTGCGAAGAAGGCTATGCGACAAGAGCCATGACGCAGCGGCTATGCGACGGCGATGCGCGAGTGGTTGAGGGCGTGGAGCAAGTCTTGAGCGAAGGCTTGGTGGGAGAAGGCGTCGTCGTCGGTGTTGCTATCATTGTTGGTGGTGCTATCAGTGGTGCCGCTGGACGGGGGCCGTGTGTTGGCCGTCGAGGGCGACGACTGGCGAGCAGCGCCTTGGTTTGTCGGGGCAGAGAGGGTCAAGCGGCGATGGGCGTCGGCGTTGTCGCGGGAGCGTTGAGGAGAGAGACCGACTGCGACGCAGCTGTTTCAGTACCAGTACCGCTCCCAAGCTGTAGATGGAAAAAAGAAGGCTTAACGGGCCGCTCGGAGCGACTTGAAGGGGACTTGTCTCGGAAATCAAAAAACTTACCGTTGGCGAGGTCCTGGTCTTCGGATACGTCCTCAATGAGCTCGTGCTGGGTCCTCCTTGCCGCAGCCGGCGCGGTTGTGCTCTTGCGACTATTTCTGCGGCTGGGCAAACGGCTGCCCATGGGGCTGTACTGGCTCGTGTCGCTCCTGCGCCGCCATGCCTTTTGGAAAGAAAACGACTCGAGCAGCTCCTTGTGTTCTTTTGTCACGGGGCGGCGATATTTGAGGGGCGGCAGCTTCTCGCCGGGCTGGTACCAGACGCTGCTATCCCGGCGGCCCGAAGACGTCTTCTTCACCGAAGAGGTTGACGAGGAATTGGAGGACGACTTGCGGCCGAGGACGCGCTTGACGCGGTCGCGAAAGGCCATGGTGCAAGGGAGAGACGGGCGAGTTTGGCGAAATCGATGGTGTTGTTTGTCGACAATTGAAGAGAGAGTGAGTTGTGCGGCACTGCCGGAGCGAGCACGGACGGCAGAGTGTCGGGGAGATGGGGAGATGGGTCGAGGTGGATTTCAGGAAAAGAGAAGGATGGAGGATGGAAAAGTGAGATGATGGGAGGTCCCTGAAAGGAAGAGGGAGGGCGGAGAGGAGCGGCCGTTGGATGGATGCCATGGAGGCGGCGGGCGGCAGTGGGACCCGATGGAGCATAGGGCAGCCCAGTTCACGCCGACTGTTTGGAGGTCGCTCGAGGCGCGGCACTGAGGAGCAGCGCGAGCCAAGAGATGGCGACTAGGTGGTGGTGGTGGTGGTGGTGGTGGTGATGGTGTGGACAATAGAACATGGATGGGAGCACGAGAGCGAGTGGTGTTGAATGTTTCCTACGGACGAGTTGCACAAGGCAAGAAAGACTACGACAAGGCAAGGCAAGGCGAGGCGAGGCAAGGTTTGCGATGCATGCGGTTCATCTCAGGCAGTGTCACGGGGAGAGACGGTCTGCAATTCCACGGTTGACACGATGTTTAGTGTTTCAAGTGAGATGTTTGGCGTTGCCGGCGATCTGGACTCTGGGAGGAGCATGCTCGCGTCCCCACATCTCTCTCCAGACTCCCGCTTCTTCCACTGTGCTGCGTCATTGCTGGATGTCACCTCTCCAGACCTTCACTGGAGCTGAGGTAGCACCTGAACTGCAGCCAGCCACACTCAGACCTGACCTGACCTGGACTGGACCACTGGACGCTTGCAACAAACAATGACGTCCCTGCCCCATGAGGTCAACGGCGCATGCCCGTCACCTGCAATAAGTCTCTGCCATTGACCTCTCACTCCATCTCTCCATCCCTCTCCCCTCCCGCTCCCCTCTCTCTGCATCACCATCGCGACACCATGGAAAAGATCAAGAACATATTGCAAGTCTCCCCGCCGACCCTGCTCCATCCTCGCATAGCTGACCTGCCCTGACCCTGGTTAGCAATCCCGGCCACAAGCAGGACGAAGAGATCCTCTACGGCTCTCCTTCTGCTCAGCGCCCCGACTCTCCCACCGCAGGCCGTGCTCACACCAAGCCTGCCGCCGACAGCTCTGCCCAACCTCAAGACAGCTTGTACGTACAGCCCTCTGCATCGCAATCCCGCGCCAGCGTGCTTGTCGACCAAGCCAGCGTCGACGCCTTTGGCTCTTTGAGAATCGCTTCGCGCCAAAACAAAAATTCAAGGAAGATGATGGACCTTGGGTATGCTGGACAAGAGTAGCGCCCAGTCTCGCCCAACAGTCTGCCCGTTTGTCCAGCTCTCTCACACGATACTAATCCGAACAACCAGAAACAAGGCCGTCGAACCTGAAGAGTCGCGCCATGCCAACACTACCCCTCTCGAAGCCACGAGTGCTGTGAGTGGTACGGGTACTGCTCACGCGTCTGACCTCACCACAGGGGCGACCAATGCTGAACGTCATGCAGGTAAATTGTCAACACCAGCCCAGCCCGCCACCGACGGCATTAGCGCCGCTAGCGTCAGATCTGGCGTCATTGGAGAAGCACCCCAGGTCAAGAGATTCACTGATTCCGAATTACCAGTTGGATCTGCTGGAACAAGCCTGCCAATCGCCGCTGGCACTGCTGCAGGGCTTGTACCAACCGACGAGTCCTTGTCCACGTCAAAGGAGCCCTCTACACCTTTGAGGGGTTCCGATCGTCAAGCCGACGTTCCCCAACATGACCACCTGGACAGCAATCGGGGCGCCGAAACTTGGCAGCCAGACGCGCCTACACCCGGACCTTACATTCCCGGCGCATTTCCCATCACGCCTCAGCCCTATACCCAAGACCGTCAGCTAGGAAGCAGGGATGCTACAATTGATCCTGCTGGACATACGGAAAACACCACTGGCGATGCTCTCTACGATGACCATCGCAGCGGTTCAGGGACTGCTGGTGTCTCTGCTGTCCCTGGCCACGATTCAGGGTCCACCCAGACTGACTCTGGCAATCACCACGCCCGTGATGCTGCTGCTGGAGTCGTTGGTGCAGGTGTTGCTACAGCAGCAGCAACTGCAGCGCATGAAGAAACCGGTCCAGCGTCAAAGACTGTTGACAAGCATCACTCCAATGTGGCCAATGTTCTTGACCCCACCGTGCTGCCCCAACCCGATAAGCAACAGGGCCACCAGGCCATTCCATCTACCGAGACGGGCACTGGTCCAGCCTCGAAAACTGTAGGACGACACAGCTCCAACATCGCCAACGTTATCGACCCCACAGTTCTACCACAGCCTGAGAAGCAGACGAAACATGTCACGTCTGGACCTCATAAGTCTGACATGCTCAACCGTTTGGACCCTCGAGTCAAGTCGAGCGAGTCAAAGGATGAACAGACTGGACACGGCAAAGATCCTGCAGTGGCAGCCGGGGCATATACAGCGGACAAGACTCACCATGAGACCCCTCAAACCTTTCAGAATGCCAGCACCACGAACGCTCCAACTTCGCAGCCGCCCATGATTGCAACCACAGCAGGTCGCGGTTGGCACGGAGGTCCTACGGGTACTGCTGTTGCAGCTGCAGGCAACTCACCGCCTCACAGCAACTCGTCTCCCAAATCGCCAAGACAAGAGGGCGCCTCCCACCCTGCGCAGCCACATTTTGAACCCGGCCCTGCTCTCGCCGGAGGAGGCGCTCTAGCGGGTGCGGCAGCCGTGTACGAGTATGAAAAGCACAAGTCTCACAAGGCGGATCATGGCTCTCATGATGCTAGCCCTGGTCAGTTGGATACCACCACTGCCCAACCCACATCGACCTCCCCGCAAGCTACCTCATCTCCTGATAAGCACCATTACGGTCGCGACGCGGCTATCGGCTGTGCCGGCGCAGCGGGTGTGGTGGCGTCAAAGCACTCTTCAAACCCATCCGACAGCTCTGATCCCTCTGCCACATCTCCAAAGTCTGACAAAGAACGCTCCAAGGAAGAGAAGAAGCACGAAAAGGAACTTGCCAAGGAGGCCAAAAAGCGCGAGAAGGATCTCGCCAAGGAGCAAAAGAAGGCCGAAAAAGAACAGGAAAAGATTCTCGCCAAAGAGGAGAAGAAGCACCATCACGGCCTGCTTGGATTTCTACACCGGGACAAACACAAGGACAGTGAAGGCCAGGGCGATCAGCTTGATGGAACTCGCGATGATGTCGATGGTACCAGTGGAGCTGCTGCCACGTCGGCCGAGATTCCCATCGTTGGCAATCCCACGCCTACCCGCGTGTCTAGCTTGAGTGGACGCAACAGGCTGCACAAGGACCCGCCAAAGGACTTTGCCGCTAAGGCAGCCCAGGACAATGGACACGGAAATGGCCAGGCTGTTCAGTACGTTTGATTTTTGTGTCTCGTTCTCGGTGTCTGCAAGGGCATCGTCTTTTACTCACTGACTCTCACCTTGGCCTTGGATACAGCTTGATGGTGGTGACTATTCTTGCTGACTCCGGTAGTGATGAGAAGCATTCAACCGAGTATCCAAGCCATGGATATGGCCCTGGAGTTGGTCCATCGGACGATTCTCATGATCCAAGCGGAAGTTACGGCTATGGTAATGATTACGACTACAATCGCTACGGCTACGGCTACTCGAATGAAGAGGAGCGCGAGAGCGCGCTGCAGCAAGGTGGCACGGTTCCAAATGTTGCTGGAAGTAACGCGCACACGGCTTTCTAGAGCTATCCGAAGCCAATTTTCGCAAGTCGATGCAATGCGTCTCAGCTGAGTCGCGAATGACATGGCCATGGAGGCCATTTGCTTATTTGCTTTCTATTACCTTTTCAGTGGCCAGCTTTTGCTTCAATTTTCTAATGCTTGAGATGCTGCGCACAGAATCGCTTGATGAATACCAAACAATTACACATGGATGGGGGTGAGGCAAATCACACTTCTAATGCGATCAGATGCAATTTTATCTTCCCTCAATTGTTGTTTCATGTTTCGGAGTGATCTTACTGACAGGACACACCAGTTTGTGTCGCAAAGTCAACGAGGTATGTCCAATACTTCCTCTACGAGAGCAGTTTGCCTTCTGACTGTTTTCAATTTCTGTGTCGTGAAAGCAGACCGAAATCGACGATAACCGATTCATCGGACTTTCCATTTACTTATCATTGTACCTTCTCACGAGTTCAGACAGATGCATCTTACAAAGCCGAGTTTTTGGCTTGATCTCCCTCCGCCGGACAGAACAGCGCTCGTGCGGCTATCTTCCCACGTGACACGAAACGACGATCTGTTGTCGAAATTGATCCTCGGAAGTGATATGAGAGGCACCTGTCTCAAACATGGCAATGTGTGTCACCAACGATGGACCAAAAAAGCGAACAACCCGGAGCCAAAAGGAAATCAAAACTCTTTCTCCAATGAGCACTGGATCAGCCTAAACGATGACGACAGTCAGCAATAGCAGCAGTGAAAGAAGACTCCTCCACTCTTGGGTCAGTGCTCATCTCTGAATCCGCTGGTCCGTGGTTGTGGAGTATCAGCTCCGTCCCCGCATCATCCTCTACCCCACCCACAGGTGTTACATAGACGCCATGAAATCATTTTGGAAAATCCCGATGGCACTGAACCCGCCGAGTGGATGATAAATAAGGCCGAGAAGGCTTCAGCAGCCTGATCTGTCAACGCCGACTTCAGCTTCCGAGCACTCATCATCCACAATGGCACATAGTGGCATCAAGTCAGAGACACTCCCCCCTCTCGACATTCCCCTATCGTCGACTGCGGTAAAGATCTCGATAATCGACACCACGACCGATATTGTCTGCCCTGCGGCCCAGTTCGTCAGTCCGGTCCTCCAAGGCCATGAAGCCATCAACATGCCCACCTGGGCCTTTTATATCAAGCATCCGTCAGGAAAAGAGATTCTCTTCGATCTCGGCGCGCGCAAGGATTGGTGGACGACGACGCCCTCCGCTTTGGACGCAATCAAAAAGAGCATGCTCGGCATCAAGGTGCGGAAGGGCATCGACGAGATTTTGACCGAAGGGGGCGTCGACGTGAACCGCATCAGTTCGCTCATCATCAGCCATTGGCATTGGGATCACATTGGCGACCCATCACGCTTCCCCTCGAGCGCCGAACTGGTAGTCGGTCCAGGCTTCAAGGATAACCTGATGCCAGGCTATCCAGCCAACCCTGATGCGCCCCTCCTTGATTCCATGTTTAGCGGTCGCGCTGTGCGCGAAGTGCTCTTCGACCCGACAACCACGATTGGTGGGCTCGAAGCGTACGACTTCTTCGGCGACGGCTCGTTCTACATACTCAACACGCCAGGCCACGCCACTGGTCACATCTCTGCCCTTGCACGTACAACGACGGCGGGTGATCACTCATTCGTCTTTCTCGGCGGCGATATTTGCCACTTTAGCGGCGTTTTTCGACCCACCTCGTCCAAACCGCTCCCTGATACCATCCCTGCGTCGCCTTCTCTCCCTTTGAACCGCAACGGTCTTCAAATGCCGTGTCCCTGCTCCTTCTTCACGGCCTGCCACCCACAGCACGAGCCTTCCTCTTCCTCTTCTTTTTTGGCCAACACAAAAACGAAGGGCACTACAGCCAACGGCCCGCCCACGCCTCCGCTCCACGCCGATATCGACGCCGTTGACTCCGCCCACAACACGCCGTTCTACACCATTCCCCAAGCCGGTGACGCATGGTACGCGGACCCGCCAACGGCCCAACATAGCGTCGACCTACTGCAACGCTTTGACGCTGATCCGCGCGTGCTCGTCGCCATAGCGCACGACGAGAGTTTGTGCGGCGTCGTACCTTGGTTCCCTGACGGATCGCTCAACGGGTGGAAAGACTGCGGATGGAAAGAGCATGTGCGCTGGGGGTTCTTGGGGACACTGCCGAGGGATGGCAGGGCGGTGGATGAGCCACTCGTCATTGGTTTAGTCGGGGACAGGGGAGAGAGGGTAGAGAGGGGCGTGAGAGTCGAGGTTGGAGGCAGAGTGTGGTAGTCATGAAGTTTCCATGTGGAAGTGATGATGCAGTAATCCAAGAATTGTAAGTCAAAGTCGGGGCGCACACCACTATGACATGCCGCGAATTGTGGCTTCAATTCTTTGACCATCCCTCTTGGATGCTTGGATGCTATAAGCACTGAGGTCTAGGTCGACTTCAAAGCTCCCCACAGACTCTCTATTTAAACGCATAAATGCTTTCCATGCACTAACCTATTTAGTGTCGTATGATCGATGGGGATATTGAACTCGCCCGTCCGGTCCCAACGGCAACAAAAATTGACGAAGCCAACAACGGCTAGGGTTCAAAAGTATAGAATTTTCATGTAATGAAGTCATGCTGATCCAGCATACGACGACCCCCTGGGAACCCTCCTTTCTTCCACTCCTCTTCATTCTGACCCAGTATAAGTCATTCCTTTCCGCGTGGAAAACCGGATTTCCTCGAAACCTCTACAACTCACCCACCACCGACGCAAAACTTGCTTCATCTTTCCTCTCCGCCATGAAACCCACGCTCGTTACGGCAATATGCCTCCTCTTTGGGGGGGTTGTTGCAGTGCCCTTGGAGAACAACGAGCCCCAAGCGTCGCGGGCTCCTCTGTCCATTGAAGGGCAAAGGCCTACGAAGTCGTCGTATGGCACCATCTCTCGCAACCACACGCACTTCGTGCCGTTCAGAACTTCACCAACTCCACCCACCAAATCTTACATCAAACCCGTTCCGGTGGCAGTTTCAACTCCGAAACACGGCAAGGAGCCTTTTCCATTCGGAAAGCACACAATCGAAGCGATAGTGAAAAAGGTTGTCGAACAGGTGACCAAAGAAAGACAGGATCATCCGGAAATCAGGGGACAGCCCGAGGAGAAGCCTCTGCTGGAGCTGTTCGGCGCTATCTACATGAGGGAGGCGATGAAGAAGGAGGGAGATGCTCTTCGGGACACAAAGAAAATAAACTTTTATCAGGCAGAGCTCAAGAAGAAGATGGAACAAATGTCCCACGGAGAACTGAAAGACCTCGCTGATAAGTACCACGACCTGTATTCGGCTGAGTCGAAGGGGCACCACCGCACAGACCTGAAAGAGGTGGTTAAAAGGTGGAATCGCCACCACCACCACCACCATGGCGGGTCCCAACACGATAAACATGACGGCAAATACGATTTGAAAGATCACAAAGCGATTGTGAAAAGAGCGGATCATTCTGAGGAAATTGATTTTACTATTGGCATCACCATTGCCGGCGGACCTTCGCTCCCTACCCGTCGTCCGTTGCCATTGCCCTCCCGGTCTTGCCCCAGATGTAAACCACATCGGCCCACGCAGCACTCCACCGTTGTTTCCTTCCCAACGACGCTCTCGGTCCCGCTGGATATTGACGACCAAGGCCACGTCTCGGTCATTGGAAACAAGCCTACTGAGCACCGCCACGGCCAACCAACGCCGACTAAACACCATGATGACCATAAATCAAAGCCGACTGGACACCATCACGGTCCCACATCAAAGCACCGCCACTCTGACCCGGCGCCGACCTATATTCCTGTGCTGGTCAGCGACCATGGGCACATCTCTACTGCCTTTGTCGCGGTACCGCCCAAGTCCAAGCATCACCACGACCAGCACCACCATTCCAAGCACCACTCAACTCTTCCCCTCGTGATTAACGTGCCTCGGCCGACCGGACACCCTGGGGACCATCTTCCAACACCGCACCTTCCGAGCAGGACCCCCAGTGCTTTCGGCCTGTCTCCATCATGTAGACCACTTCCGAGAACTGGAAACTTGCCCCGCCCCGCAGCAAACGATCCTGGTGCGTTTGTCAACTTTCCTCTCTACTCAGAGATCAGCCAGTCCAATGCGAGGGTTCCGGGGTACAAGGCTGCTTTCATCAACAGGAAGAGTCGCACCGATTCATCCAGGCACCTTTTGCGCACCCTTGCCCTTCAGCGATACGACCCGTTGACTTGCGCTACCATGTGTTCCAAGGTCCGCGAATGCAAGGGCTTCAACGTCTTCATTCAACGCGATCCGTCAGCGGAGCTGAGCCCAAGCTGCCGCAATCCTCCACACCAAGCGAGTGCCCATTGCGCGCTGTTCAACGTGGGTGTTTCGAGCCTGGGTCGAGGTGTTGCAGGCAACTTCGTTGGCCAGGAACGCTTCCAGCGTGTCTACGCGGCTTCAAACGGTTACGACCAGCTTCCCTCGTACGCAAACTGGACAGGTCCTGCGGCGGCCCCCGGAGTGTACAGGCCCACTTCCGACACTCTGCTTGGCCAGGGTCGCGGTCAATTCCTTAACCAGCGGACCTTCCCTGGAGAGATCGATCCTGCGGTCTGCATCAACACGTGCGACGGGCTTAACGCTGCCGACCGTGGCGCTGCCTTCCAGAACCACAAGTTCGACATCAAGAACGACACGCAGCACGGCGTCAAGGGCCGGTACCGTCCTTGCAACTTCTTCAACATCTTCCAGACGGCCGCAACGGGGCCCACCAGCTTTACCTGCTCCTTCTGGACCTCGGCGCCAAACGCGCCGAAGCCGAACCTGGTGCAGAACGTGGGCGGCCAAAAGGTTGTGTCGAGCTTCTGGTACAACCGCCGACACGACGACATTGGCAATTACCACGAAAAGGACCTGATTGAGAATGGACCGCACGACCATTGAGGATCGGGCTGCGCAACTGACCCCGCCACCGCGTCCGCGTGAGTGAATAATGGGGTCCTGATTGGATGTTGCACTAGTCTCAGCCACTGGATTTGGTCTTTTGCGTCGCCGTCTCGACTGGATCCTTCTTCGTTTCAAGGCGGATATGGCTTGCTGTCCATTCGCCCAATCGGACAACCATTAATAGCTATCGTTTGATTTTGTGTACAATTCGCTGCGCTGCAAGGAAGAATGCAGATAATCAATGTGGTGTGCCTTTCGTGAGTCGGAAGTTGGTATCCTAGAGAGAGACGAGCAGGGACACTGGATGGGAGCCTTTGAGACTTGTTGCTGTTGTTGGTGCCGCAAAATGGTGTCCTGGGAGTCGAGGGGGGACCGCAACTTGTTGGTTTTGTTTCCCATGGGACGGACGGCTGTACTGAAGGGATGGCTGCAAGCAGATGATACCACCGACAACAAAAGTCTTTTGAATGCTCCTCATTAATTTATCTCTTGGAGACCTTGAAGGCTTTGAGCGCTCGTAAAGATTTTGATGTGCATGAGGTTAAATACTCCCATGAGTCGCATGTTGAAGCTTGTGAATGTCGCTCATGTGCCCCTGACTTGGTGTTGAGTGCTCCGCGGGTTTGGTAGGCCTGGTAGGCCTTGTGCCAATTTACCTAACCAACTGGACCGGGCTATTCTCCTGAATTTCGAGGAGGAGCATCAAGTGTCGGCAAATGGGAGACGAAACAGTTGTGTGGTCCAGGTGGACAGAATGGAAGAAGGGTTATTCACGTCATCACGCAATCACGTGCAGCGTGTTTTGGATCGGATTCGGCTGTCGTCATCGCCCGGTCAAACCCGCCGCAACCGAGGCCGAAATGTAAACAACAGACCGCTCAGGACCCCCACAACATGGACATTGAACCATCTCAGCAGGCCAAGGGTGAGAACCATTGACCACAAGCCGTCGCCAAAGGCATTGCTCACCCGTTTGCGACAGCTCTATCTCGCCCCGTCGCCTCGTCCGATGGCGCCTACGTCGCCTCGCTGCTCGGATCGCGTCTGCAGATTCGCGCGACCTGCTCGCTCTCCATCGTCCGGAGCATACCGCTGCCCTCGACGCTGAACGTCAAGAACCCGCCGCTGGTGCGGTGGTCGCCGCTGCACAGCCCGTCCGATCGCATACACAGGGTGCTGCTCGCCGACGAGACAAACGTCCGCGTCTGGGATCTGAGGGACAGCCAGTGGGCGGCAGTCATAAACAATGGCAGCGGAGGCATGGGCAAGATTGTCAATGCCGAGTTCGGACCTTCATCAGACGAGGTGCTGGTCTTTTCGGACTTTGCGGCGCGACTGACCGTCTGGTCGCTCAGCGGCGGGCGCAGCGTCGAAATCAAGGACCCCAAGTTCTCAAAGGACACGAAGGGTATATCGTTCAAGCCGCGCGACGGCATTTTGGCGCTGCTTTCGAGACCCGGGGCGCAGGATACGCTCACGCTGCACGCCCCAAAGACGTATCTGGTGCTCAAGACGGTGGCGCTGCCGAGCACCGATGCCCAGGGCCTGAAATGGAGTCCTGACGGCCGGTGGTTGGCTATATGGGACACTCCGACCCTGGGTCTGCGCATATTCATCTACACAGCAGACGGATATCTGTACAGGACCTATACCGGCGAAGACGACGGTGGACTGCGCGGATTGGGAACCAAAAGAGTTAGCTGGAGCCCCAAGTCTGATTTCTTTGCCATTGGAGGCTATGGAGGCAGAGTCACGCTACTTGGAACTCGCACAGTGAGATGGTTCCATTCAGAGAGGAACCCGCAGTTGGCTGACCTAGTCGCAGTTTTCACCAACGGTATTCCTCGATCATACGCCTTTGGTGCAGCTTGCCGGAGGGAATGTTTGGCAAGAACAAGCACCAGCAACATCGAAGCGCGATTACACCATTGCACCTCAGCCGATTGAAGCTCCGATGGTATCAGCTCCAGCATCCGAGCCGCTGTCAAAAGTGGGGATATCCGTAGTAATTTTCAACGGAAATGGGACTCTGGTGGCCACTCGCGACGACTCGATGCCGACCTGCGTCTGGATATGGGATCTCGCCCGGCTTGCGGCCCGGACGGTGCTCATCCAGCACGCACCGGTCAAGAGCTTATCTTGGCATCCAAACATTCCAAACCTGCTCCTGGTACAATGCGCGCATGACGAGCCGGTGGTGTATTTGTGGGAGGCTGCAGAGAACCGACCGCGGATCGTCAAGACGCCATTCAAGAAATCGAGTGGGAAACTGGAGGCGGGTTGGCTTGCAGGAAACATTCAGCGCAAGCCGGCGCTGCTGTTCGGGGATCTTCACGGCTTCATAACCCTATGGCCAGACGGCAAAGACACGATCCTCAAGTTTGACCGCTCGGACAGCCGGCCAGGGACCCCGGGAAGCGCCAACGACAGCGACGACTCGCTGTACAACATTCTGACGGGGCGGACGCCGGTGCCAGGGCTGGAAGATTCAACCAACTACGAGGACCTGGAGGAGTCGGGAGACAGCGCGTCGCTGGACGACACGTTCCATGGCAAAGGGCAATCACTGCAAGAAACTTTGGGAGAGTCGGAATGCTTCTGACGCAGAGAAGCGAGCGGTTGGCGTATTGGCGCATTCTGGTCGGTGCGGTGGCCTGGGCTTCCAATGGGTACATGTAATGGGCGCCGGTGGGCACATGTAGCCGTGGCGCACTTGTTTGTTGGTTACGGAGTTTTATCCTCGGATGGTGGTGCAGCATGTCTGATTAGACAAGATTTAAACAGTCAAATGGCGACAAGTTGTTGGCAAAACCGCAAGCACGATCCGATTGAGATGAGGGTGGGCGTCAAGAGGACCCCAGGACCCCACGTCGATGGGGCGTATACTGGGGGCCATTGACGGTCGAGGTTGACGAGAGAGGTGAGGGTGTCGAGGAGAAATAGGGAAATAGGTGGATGGAGGGTCGAGCAGGCTGAGCTCAGACGCGTGGGTGGCATGCATTTGTGGAGTGTTGTGTTGGTTGAGGGTGGGTGGATGATGTTCTAACCCAAAGGGAGCAGTGGCTCAGTCGGCCGCAGTCAGACAGGACAGGACAGGACAGGACAGGACGAGCGCAAGAGCAGACTGGACCTGAGCAGAGAGCAAGCCCAGGCCTAGATTCAAAAGCCTCCTCCCTCCTTGATGCCTCTCCAGTCTTTGCCTCCTCCAGGTCGTCCTTTGTTCTTGCAGCTGTCCTTTTCCTTCATCAAAGAGCCGACCTGACCTCACGACCCACACCTCACCGCCCACGGCCTGCCCTTCCGCCAGACCAGACACAGCGCAGCGCAGCGCAGCGCAGCGCAACGCAACCGTCCAGCCGCCCTCGACTCCAGACGCCGTACAGAAGAAGGTGAGCCTGCATGTCTCTTCATCCAAGGCTGACGCTCGCTAACTTTGCTTCGTCGCCCTCAGCCGCAGCCGCAGCCCCAGTCGATTCGTCCCTCCTCTGCGCCCGCCTGCCCGTCTGCCTGCCGAGCGTCTGACCTCGCTTTGCGCCCCCAAAACGCCCACCTCTTGGTTTCCCTCCAGCCCTTTTACTCTCCCTCCTCGTCCTCCTTTTCGTCTTCCATGTCCCTCTCCATGAACTCCAGGCTCAAGAGCTTCCTCTCGAGAGATAGAGATTCTCACCGCCGGTCCGCGCAAAACCTTGCGGCCCAAGGAGCCACCAATACTACCCCGCCTCCGGGAAGCGCGAGCTCGTTATCCCCGTCCAACCCTGGCAGCTCCTCGTCGACCTCTCTCCCCACGATGAACCACCCCAATCCCTCCGTTCCCGCAGGACGACCGCCCTCGTACACGCTTGCTCCACCTGGCACTGCGCACCTGGGCGCCCAACAACAAAACGCTGGTCGCACCGCGAGTCCAATGCCGCCCCCACCCATCAACACCGCCGCCCAGGGTCACTATTCGCATCCGCAGGGCCAGATATACCAGCCTGCCGCCGGTCCTCCCGGATACCCTCCCCACGCGCAGCACCCGGGCTACCCCACCTATCCAAATGCTCCTCCAGCCGGTCCTCAGTCCTTTACAAGGCCGGCTCCAGTCGAGGCTGACGGCCAGGGGCGGAGTAAGGCGCAGTTGATTGTTGGCATAGACTTTGTAGGTTGCCACACACACACACACACACACGGAATTGTTAGATTCGCGTCGACTGATGCATCTTCAGGGAACCACCTTCTCTGGTGTAGCCTTTGCTTTTGCAACAAACAACGAGGCCAAGGAGGACATCATCACCGAGTGGCCCGGCGCCGGAAACCAGACAAAACACAAGGTGCCATTTCCCCAAGGCTGAATATTGGCTGGTTGGTAATCCTGACAAAATCCTAGATCCCGACGGTGCTGTACTACGACCAATACCAAAAGGTCGTTGGGTGGGGGCCAGATATTGCAGATGCTCTAGCCCACACCGGCTATCCCAAGCCAGGGGTCCAGAAGGTCGAATGGTTCAAGCTGCAGCTGATGCTGTCGGGCAACACATACATCGACCCCATCAACCTGCCGCCCCTTCCTCCGGGCAAGTCTGAGATTGATGTTGCGGCCGATTACCTCTTCCATCTCCGTCAGGCCATGCGCAATTATTTGCAAAAGACCTTGGGTGAGGTATTCAACAGAGAAGAGCGGAACATCCGGTACTACCTCACTGTTCCTGCCATCTGGAACGATGCCGGAAAAGCCGCAACCAGGGCGGCCGCCATCCAAGCTGGTTTTCTGCGCGATGAAAATGACAACCGTCTGACGCTGGTTTCCGAGCCCGAAGCTGCAGCCATGTTCTGCTCCAAGACGGGCTTGCTCAACCTCAAGGTGCACGACGCTGTGCTGATTGTTGACTGTGGTGGTGGCACGGTGGACTTGATTGCCTACGAGGTTGAAGAGGAGCAGCCGTTTTCAGTCGCGGAGTGTACCACTGGCTCCGGAGACTCTTGCGGCTCCACGGCATTGAACCGCAACTTTAGCAACATCCTGCGTGCCAAGATTCGCAAGATGAAGCTTCCCGATGGCTCCAAGACGGCCGGAAAAGTCTACGCCAAGTGCATCATGGACTTTGAAAACAGAATCAAGGCCGACTTCCGAAACAACGGCCAGAAGTGGGCGGTTGACGTTGGCATCGAGGCCGAGTTCCCCGAGGCAGGCATTGAGGAGGGCTACATGACCTTTACAAACGAAGAAATCCTGCAATGCTTTGAGCCAGTCGTCAACCGGATCCTGGAGCTTGTGCGCAACCAGATCATTGCCATCCAAGCTCAAAACAGATCACTTCACGTAAGATCCCGAATGGCATTGCAACTTTCCGTCGCAAGTACTAATGGCCACGCAGAATATCCTCGTTGTAGGCGGTTTTGGTGCATCCGAGTACCTTTTCCAACAGATCAAGCTCCACGTCCCTCCGCAGTTCCAATCCAAGGTCGTTCGCCCCATGGACTCGGTCGCCGCCATCGTCAAGGGTGCTGTTACCGCCGGTATCACTGAGCGAATCGTCACCCACCGCGTAGCTAGGCGACACTACCTCATGGCCACCCTCCAGCCGTTCAAGGAGGGACACCATCCCGAGCAGTATCGGGTGCCTTCTCTGGATGGCAAAGATCGTTGCAAATTCACCCGCCAAATCTTTGTACAAAAGGGTCAAAGAGTCAAGATTGGCGAACCTGTCAAGGTTTCCTTTTTCCGCCAAGTAGCGCCTGGCGCAACTCTCATGTACGAGGATATCCTCTACGCATGTGATGACGACGTCTGTCCTGAATACGTCAAAGACCCTAGTAAGTTCCCACCCATGTTACACAACGCCGCAGCTTACTCACATGGTATGTCAACAGGGATAAAGGAAGTGGTCACGCTCACGTCAGACCTCTCGCGGAAGAATCTTGAAAAGGACTTTGAGCGCATGGACACACCCCAAGGAACCTTTTATCGCGTCTACTTTGACATTTACCTCACGCTCGACGGCTCCGAATTCAATGCCGAGCTGGTCTGCCAAGGCGAGGTCATGGGAAGGTGCACGGCGCGGTTCCGATAAAAGGGTTTCGTTTCAACGGCTCGGTTGGTTCGAAAAATGCTTCAACTACTGGCCACTGTTTCAAACGTGAGAAGAGGAGGGAAAAGAGGGCCGAAAGACGAGATGCGAGCTTCATGTTTTCCAACCGGCGTGCTGTTGCGCTCTGAAAAGGGGCCGACGATCGCTGGTCACCGGCCTTTTGTCGCCCCTCGACAAAGTGTGACTGGGCTATTCGTTTTAATGACCGGTCCTTAATCGTTTTGTCGTTTGTTTTCTGCTTTCTACTTGGCTTAGTACTGACATACCCCAAAGTTCTTCTTTTCTCTTGCCTTCTTTCATACAACATTTTCCTACCTCGCGTCGTCCCCGCTTCTCATTGCCTCTTTGCAGTTTGAACAAGAGGTCAGACCAGGCTTAGTTCGTCAACGCCATTGTTGCACAGGTTCTTGCTGTCGCTGGACTTGGGGCTTCAGAGGATGGCTTCGACCGTGGCCCATCTTGTCAGGCCAATTCACACAAATTGCATTGCGCTTTTCCGATGCTGATGGAGCGGACGATGGGGGGTTCCATGGCCGGTGTAGGACTTATGGATTATCATCAAATCTGGGTGCGTCTTCCTGTTGTTGTTATGCAGCGTCAACCTCGGTGTTATCGGCAGGTGGTTTGGAGGAGCAGTACCTAGCGGCAAGAGGCCAGAGGAAGTTGTTTTTGTTGTTTCATCATGAGCCTGTCTGTTGCGGACAGAGGCGGGGGCGATTATCTGGGCTGATTTACCCATAGTAGATGGAGATAGTAAGTGTCGACCGAACCGAATGGATAAGGGATGAGATTTGATATCCAGCTGTTGTTGCCGCGTTCCTGCGTTGAGGTGCGTAGGAGGCGCCGCTTGGTCGTTTTGCCTGTCTTTTTGCGCGCTCTCGACTGATGTGTCCAGTGTCTTTACTTATACGCGTAGCACAGATGCCTCTCTCATTAACACCTCCCTCTCCTTGTTACAGATCCGCATGACAAACGCCGGACAGTCTGTCATCCAACAAACCAAAACAAACCAAATCCTACAAACGTGCGCTTTCGCATCTCTCCGTCCCCCTCCAGCCAGTCAGCCAAGCCAGCCCATGGCGCGCACGACCAAGATAACCAATCCACCCTTCATCAATCATCCATCCATCATCCATCCACTGGACCATCCGCAGCAGCAGCAGCAGCAACAGCGGCGTCCGGCCCGCGCTCCGCCGCGCTCCGCCGCGCTCCGCCGCCGCCGCCGTCTGGCCGGAACCCGAACAGCCCACCTCAGCCTAGACAGGGCGCGGGGGCGGGTGCGGCGGGTAAGGTGCCGCTCTTGTGGCAGGGATGTGGGTGGCCGGGGACTGGATGGGAGAGGGTTGAGCCTGGTAAGGTGGGGTGAGGAACATGTAGGGAGGGAGGGTAGAGTGGGGAGGGCGCTAGGAAGGAGGAGGACTGGAGGGTCCCTCGTCTGCAGGCCTGATGTCGATTAACGGCTGAAGCAGGTAACATGGGTGGGTGGGCGTTTGGGGTGATGGGAAAGGGAGTCCTGAGTGCATACAGGACGGTGCTGGGTTGCTTGGGTTGACGTCACTGCCGCTGAAGCGCGGACGAACATGCTAACGACCTACATGACCCCCATGTTTTCAGTTTTCTTGCAAAGACTTTGCAGCGATATGATGGGTGGGAGCTGCCGTCTGGCTGCGTACGGTACCATGGCGATTAGCATCTATTGCTGGAGAAGAAACCGCAGACAAGTCCATCCACCGCGCAATGCTCACAGCCTGACTTCTAGAGCAGATCAAAAAACATGTGACGATCGACAGACACCAGAGCAATAAAGCTTCTTCGGCCACCGGCGCGTTTTCCCATACTCATCTCGCATCATCGCCATCATCGTCATGATCACACATGCAGGTGACTTTGTAGCGCAAGGCGCTGCCCGTGCTTCATTGTTGCATTCCATTCGAATTCGAATTCCCGATGGCGATGCTGTGACGTCATCGTCTGTCGGAAGAGCAGAGCTTAAAGATTATTGAGACGCGTTGTTTGAGGGTGATCAGCAAGTGATTGACCTTGGCGCTGCGGCGGCGGGAGTGCGTGGCCTGGGTTGGACTGGGAAGGCTGACAATTGGCATGTAACTATGGAGGGATGCATTCCCATGTCGGGAGGACATGGAGGTTCGGTATGCTCGATTTCGGATTCTCTCTTCTTGGTTTTGTACCTGTAGTTAATGCGGCGGTACAGAGTGTTCATTTCTCGCTCTACTCAAATGAGAATCCGGCCGCTACTTCTCCACTCTTTCTTCTCCGTCAGCAATGAAATCAGCTCAAATCAGTTTACGTTCAGCTTGCTTGCCTGCCTGCCGTTCTGTGATCCATGACCAATAGCTAATTGACTAACACGGGATTGGTAGGTGCAAGTCCTACTAACTAGCCGTGGCCCTACCCGGATGCATGCAGCTAATGGACCGTTCCCAACAGGCATCTTGTCTTGTATGTATACTGACCGCTCGAGTTGTCGCTGGACATGTAGATCAATTGCTGCAACGATGCAGCAACCGAGGACCTACTGTCAGCTTCCTTCCTCACCTTCGTGCAAACAACACCATAGCTTGCTGAGAAATTTCCCGACCCCTCAATTTCCTGTGATGCCATGATGGGCACGACTGTAAACCTCAAGCCATCTAGCAAGCCAGCCATGTCCATATCCACACCCTCAACATCTTCATATGTACGCAATGTCTTCACCGATGCCCAGTGTCTCTCTCGCGCCTCTGGCCGTTGTCGGTCACCGAGCACCACCACGGCCACCAGACAGGCGCTTGTCTGTCTTTTGCCAGCAAGGAGCGGGAGCTGCTCGTAGTACTGAGCTGCCGCTCGATGACGGCGATGGCGGCGGCGCGGCACGCCTGATCGCCGAACAGTCGGACCGTGCGAGTCGAGTCGAGTCGACGTGACCGACCGACCGTGCTCTCGGCGTGCAGCAGGAAAGGTGTGCGGGCGGTGCGATGGGATGCTCTGCTGGCGGGAAGCGCATGGCGTAGTGTGGCGTGTTGACAACGTCGTGGTGTTTGCAGACGAACGAACAGGAAGGAGTAGAGGCCAGCGAGGGGCAGTGGTGGTGCGAGGGTGGTGTGGGGGATCAGCGCGGTGCGGATTGCGGGGTGCAAGGGGCTTCGGTTCAGGTTTGAGCTGAGGTGCTCGACAAACGGTCGGTGGTGCAGGGACAGCCAGACGCGCGGGGAGTGGCATTGCATTGCATTGCATTGCATTGCAGTGCGGCCTGCCTGTAGTGTAAGCGTTTCGAAACCCTCTTTCTTCTCTTTTCCTGCTGTCGAGTTGTAAACAGCTTGGCATTTATCCCGAGGGAACATTCAGTCCTTCCTCAACCGTTGATCTTCGCGACAACCTGTATGCATGGACACTTTCAGCATTTTCTTATCTCGTCATTGCCATTCAATTCTCATGGTAGAAGGTGGTATCTAGCCTAAAACCAGCCGGCAGCATCCCTACAGGTTGGATCCACGTCAGAAGAAAACCCCGAATGAGTTCACCGCAACCGTCGGCTCCCTTGTAAAAATTTCTTTTTTTTCCCCGACTCCATACTCGCAAAACTGTCCAATTTGAAACCCTTGAGTCGAAACCTGGAGAAAGAAAAAATCAAGACCATGCCGTCGGCAGGGCCAAATGGGACCGTGTAGTGATGCCTCTGATGGAACCCGATGGCAAACTGAGGCGGGCGTTTGCAAATCATCGACGAAGCACCAGCGAAGAACTGTCTAGACTTCGCTGTCGTTGTAGCCGGCAGCGTCGGCATACGCCTCGCGTGCCACTGCGTCTTCTGTATTTCCCATTTGCAGTCAGTCATGCGGATTCCTCTCGAGAAGTAGATATCGGCTTTGCGGGATGCTCGCTTACCGCCGGACAGGATGTCACTGTCGTCGTCCTCGGGCGTATCCTCCTTCTTGATCGCGCCGCGCTTGCCCTTGGCTCCTCCCTTGCCATTGGCCTTGCCGTTGGCCTTGGCCTTCTTGGTCGGGCTCTCGATGTTGCCGCCGTCCTCCTCCTCGTCGTCGTCATCGACGTTGCGCTTCTTCTTGCGACCACCGGGAGTCTTGGGGCGAGGACCGCTGCCCGGGACGGGAGCGCCGGCGGGCATGTTGGCGTTGAGCTTCTTGCGGATGGCTCCCATGGCGTTCGAGGCGCTGCGCGGGTTGGACATGCCGGCCAGCGAGGCCATGAGGGTGTAGTCGATCTGCAAAGGAAGTCAGGCGATGCTGCGTCTATGTCTTCGAGTTGGAAAGGCGAGATCATGTTGGTGAGGTCAGGCGTAAGAGGCAGAGACGCGTGGATTGAAAGCAAATGATGCGCGCAGTTGTCAGTGGAGGGGACGTACATCTGTGGGGTTGCGCATGGCCTGGAAAGCGCACGCCATGAGCTGCATCTCGCGCTCGGAGAAGTTCTTCTTAACCTCAGGCATTGTGTCGAGAGGCGAGGGTGCGGATGTCAAGGCTGGGTGGGCAGAGGGAATGTGGATGTTGATGGAAGTTGGCTCAGAGTGGAGGTAGAAGAGAAGCGCGGGCCCATGTGTAGCTTAAATATGGGCACGGGCTATGACTGATTTCAGCATGCTTCACATGTTGCAGAGCATACGCGCTACCGCGTGATTATGTTGATGATTAACTTTTCCTGTGAAGACTTACGGCGTCGTCTGCGAGTTTGCAAGGCACTTCCGTAGAAGCATACAGAGTTCAGGTACGGATACATGGGCATAAATTGGGGCGTGATGCCACCATATTGCCTATTTATGCATGAGCATCTGTGCTCGGCGCCTATCTGAAGCTTCTTGCTGGTCGATGTAGCTGCGAAGGACATGTGGTGTTGAGTTTGAAAGAGTCGTGGCCGCAGTCTGGCAGCCTGCCACCTGCATGTCGCCAACAGCAACCAGAGCCGCAGACGTTGATCTGTTTACTCCCCACTCTCGACTTTCGTAGCCTTGCATGATCTCACAAGAATCTTTCCCAAATTGTACCGTGTTGCACCTCGGCTACGTCTACTCCAGAAATACTTTTGGACATGTTGTCAACGCCTCCGACATCCAATTGAGACGCCATCTCGGCTGCCCTGGACGGCAATGCGGCTCTTGAGAGATGGTTCGTTCGCCTTTCAGCAGTTTGACGGACCGATCCGCCGTGTTCTGCGGAGACAGTTGCGGCCATCGCGTCTCATTCTGGCGGCTCTAACTATAGAAAAGTCAGGACATTCACGTCGATCGCCAACAGCACAGGGCTAGGTCGTTGAGCAGACATTGCTGTCTTAAACTGGGGGCTGAGCACACCCAAGCGAGTGTCTCTCAAACTCATCCTGTCCATCCCTAGACGTCCACCTTGATGGCTCGCGAGGCGCTTGACACTGCAGAGTCGAGGTGGAGTGGAGGACTCTCGTCGGTCAGAAGGGCGGCGTACAACAGAAGGCAGGGCTGCAGTGACGGACCTGCACACAGGATCGTACCAGGGGCTCCCCTTGGTCCACAAAAAGGGGAACCTGCCCCACAACCCGACAGTCCAAAACTGGGCCAACCCTGAGACGGAATATTGAAGTTGTTTTGCTCGTCACTGCCCAGGCGACTTGCCATCAGCAGCAAGCATATTCCGGGGACCGGTCAGAGTTGCGGAGTGGGAGCATTTAACGTTTAATTTTCCGTCGAGCGCGCATGCAGACGGGAAACGGGAAAAGTCGCCACTCGGCAGCCAGGGTTCAGGCGTCGAGGCTGGAGTCACAAGAGGATCGTTGATGGTGGTGGTGCCAAAGGGAAGAGTGCCGCTGCAACGCACACATTGTGGAGAGTGGAGAGAGCGATTGCCTGACCGCCCCCGGTGGCGCCGGCACCCCTGCCCGAATTTCTTTGCACTGAGCACCGCACAGCTCCCGCGCCGCATGGCCTGTACAACACTATAGCCCACCCTCTTTTGCTATATCTCCTCGACCCTTTGCAGCTTCTCCTCTCCAATCCCTCCCGGAGCCCCTCTCGTCGTCCTCTTCCTCGTCTTCGCGCTCCTCAGCCTCCTCCTCAACCATGACACCTCCGCCGCGTCATCCCACCTGGACCCAGTCCTACATCGAGCGTGCCATGCTCCCCCATACTTCGCCGCTCACGGCCTACCTGTTGCGCCTCATTGCTATCAAACGGACGAATCTTTGTCTCTCGGCAGACGTTGCTACCACTGCGCAACTGCTCGACCTGGCCGAAGAGGTGGGCGACTCGATATGTCTGCTCAAGACCCACGCCGACACCCTCAGCGACTTTAGCGACAGGACCGTTCGAGGATTGCGCGAAATCGCCAAGCGGAAAAAGTTTCTGGTTTTTGAGGACAGGAAATTCGCCGACATTGGAGGTTAGCATCGAGTCCTCTGGTCGTGTTGGCAGACGCTCACAATTTCTCGACAGAGACGGTCCAGAAGCAGTACACCAGTGGTCCTCTTGTCATAGCTCGCTGGGCCGAAATCACAAATGCCCACGTCCTTCCTGGCCCTGCGATTGTGAGCTCGCTCAAAGAGGCTGCCACTGGAGCGATCCACACCTACAACCAATCCGTGCACACAGAGATCAGCGCCGAGCCCGTCAACGGCACTGGGACCACGTCTGATTCGGCAATGCTCGAGGTCGAAGGCGACGCCAACGATTCTGCCGATTCGCGCAAGCAGAGCATCGTGTCGATAAGTACGACCATTTCCCAGAGCATCAGCCCCCAACCGACGCCCATGATTGAGGGCGAAGGCGAAATGTACAACGCCGCGGAGATCCTCGAGCAGCTGGGCTCCACGCCCTTCTTGCGCGCGCTGCTCCTGATTGCCGAAATGAGCTCGGCCGGCAACCTGCTCAACGAAGCCTACGCAAAGCGGTCCGTTGAAATTGCCCGCGAACACAAGGACTTTGTCATGGGCTTCATCGCCCAGCGCTCACTCAACTCGGAGCCCGAAGACAACTTCCTGACCATGACTCCCGGCATCAAGCTGCCTCCCAAGGGCCAAGACGGCGCCGTCACCGGCGATGGCAAGGGCCAGCAGTACAACAGCCCGCGCCACATCATCTACGAAAAGGGATGCGACGTCGCCATTGTCGGGAGAGGCATCGTCCAAGCAGATAACAGGGCCGAAGAGGCGGAGAGGTACAGAACGGAGGCGTGGGCAGCGTACGAGGAGCGCATTGCCAAATAATGAGACTGCTATGATGCATCTGGTGCTCTCAATTTATGATTGGTCGTTGGAAAAAGAAAAAAGCGTTTCTTGCGAACAGTATCATTTCTCTTTTCATATTTGTTATCGGGACATAGACCTGGTTTGGCAAGAAAAAGTCGGACATGAATGACCGGAGGGTTTTGGATGGACGGATGGGTGGGTGGGTAGGCAAAACTCTTGACATAAGATGACAGTCAGAAGATGGATGTACAGATTTTCTCTTTATCGCTTGTGAAAAGCAAGCGCTTCTTGTTTCCTCCATGTTCCTTTTTTGGCTCTTGTCTCTTGCTTGTCGTTCGATATTCGTTTTGCCTGGTCCTTCCTGTTGGACTGACGATTATGAATGGGCGTTGTTGCGTTTGTCTACATATACTCTTACATACATACCCACTATGCCAATGTTTGCCTTTTAGGCCTTGCCTGCAGAATCCGCGCTGTGTCGACGTCTGTGCGCTCTATCTCTGCTCCTTCATCGGGGAGAAACATCTTTGACTGTCACCCAGGTTTTGATACGAGGCTGTCGTGATTGATACAATGTTGGCGGGCGATTCCGAGCAGTCAATGCGAGGCAAGGCAGGGGATTGCTGTTTCTTTAGACACGCGATAGAGCGTCGAGTCTGAGGTTTCTCGGCGTAGAAGAGTTGGATGGATTGCTGGTGTGGCGGATTGGCAAAAGAGGATACATGTTTCTGTCTCGGTATGCCGAGCTCGTTAGTATGACTATTACTTTGACGAGGTCTTCAAATATACAGGCGGGTCCAATTGAACCGGCCTCATCTTTTTTATCATCATCATCAGTCTCTGCTCTATTCATCTTCTTGCTCCCCATCCGCCAGAGCCTCGCTTTGCGTACTCGCTTTGCGAATCCTTTGGGTATATGCGTTCCTGTATGAATGTATGTACACGCCGCGCCCACTCCCTACCTATCGTCGGCCATCTCTCGAAAACGGACGCTTGATGTGAAGCCGCATTTCTCCAGCCACGCCTGCGGAAAGCCCGTTGGATCGATCTCATACGGTGCTGTTCAGCCGTCGGCGAGCATGTCGTGTATGTCCCTTCTCACGAAGCGGTTCGTAGATCGTGAGCACCGCGATTTACCAGGCCCAGTCGTCGCTCAGACCAGCCAATCCGTCAGTGATGAACAAACGCGTCGGACACCATCCCATCCAAACATCTCATTACTGCCTTCTACCCTTCCAACTCATGCCTCGCCGCGACCTTCGGCGCCCCCGTCTCCCCCGGCCTCGCCATCAGCGGATAGTACTCCGGCGGGGATCCCAGGTCTTTGGTGGAGCCAGGTAGCTCCGAGCGCAGCTGCTGTTGGCCGTGCAGCTCCTGCGGCAGGTCCGTGGTCGTGGGAGGAAGCTCCGACGTCGATTGAGGATGCAGCTCGCTAAGCGGCGATTGCGGGAGGTCAGGGGGGGCAGAAGATGGGGGAACAGAAGGAGGGTCGGAAGATGGAGAGTCAAGAGAAGAGGCATTTTTGCGCTGCCGCCGCCGGTACAGCAGCAGCGCTATTGTCGTCGAGACGAGAATGGCGCCGCCGACGCCTACTCCTACACCAACGCCGACGCCGATAGCGATTGCGTGGTTGGATGACGAGGACGAGGATGAAGAAGAGGAGGAGGAGGAGGAGGACGACGACGACGAAGATGACGCAGCCGAGGATGTCGCGCTCGAATGCGGCAGCGTGGTCACGGCGCTGGCAGCGCCGTAGTTGAAGATGTTGGATGCCTTGGAGCAGCAGTCGTAGCCGCGGCCGCAGCAGTAGCTGCCGTTGGTGCCACAGGCGGCAAGGCCTTGACCCGATTCAAGATTATCGGAGGCTGTTGGGCGCAGGACCCAGCCGAGTCAACTCAATTGTTACATTCAACTCAATTGTTACATTTAACCAGAAATGACAAGTAAACCTGATGCAGGAGAAAACGAGCCGGACGACTCGCTGAGGAGAGGAAAGAGGGACTGATTTTGTAGTGGCGAAGTAAAGACAACTCACATCCTACGCACACGCGCGGGCAGCTCGACGAATTCCACGTCGAGTCGGTACAGGCAGACCTGTATATCTTGTACTGGTAGGTGCGCCGCAGGTCTGGCCCCGGCTCGCAAAGCCCGTTGGACAGGCAGATGAAGCCATGGCCACAGCATGGCGAGACGGCTTGGTCAGGAAAGCATGGCAGCCCCTTGGACTGAATGCCGTCGGGATAGAAGCAGTCGCGCGAGCTTGAGTCGGTGCTGCTCGTGTCTTGCGATACGACGGCGAGGGAAAATAGATGGAGCCAGAGAGAAAAGACGAAGAGAGGAAACTTGGACGATGGAGGTCCTCCAGCCAATCGCATGGTGCGTGGGCAGTGGCGGGTATGGGTGTTCGGTAAAGGGTGGTGAGGGATAACAGTCCTTGCTCCTTTTGCCGTACCCTTCGATGGCCCGTTTCCCTATTCTTCTTGCCGTGCTACGCCTGTGTAGCAGTTCCACGCTCTTGATGACCGATATCGTCTGCGCTTTGGCCTTTGTCCAGTCGGGAGATCAGCACGGGGTGTGGGGGCCACGATGGCAGTAGAGTGGGCGAGTTGCCTTGAGCGCTTGCAACGACAGACGACGACCAGTGACCACGGTCGAATATGGCAGTGGCACAATCGCTAGCAACGTGAGCATTCACAGTCATGGTTTTTTTTTGGTCTGCAGTAGATTCTTAACGGTCCAAATTTGACCGCGATCTGCTCCAAATGACCTGGTATTGTGAAATGCACCCAAGCAAGTGACATGAATCGAAAAACACCCCTGTGCGCCCCACCTACTAACGTTGCGCTGATAAAGATTCAGACTCTTTTCCAGCTGGTCTTTTGGATCTGCAGGCAGCGGCAGCCAGTCAAAGCAGAGCTGTCGCATGGTGTTTGTGACGTTCGGTCGGGCTACGGCTGTCAGCTCAGCTAGCATTGGCAGCTGGCAGCGGGGCTACTTACGCGGCCGTGCTCTCTTTAATGAACAACGCCTCTAAGATGCGGCAGGGATTCAGCTTTGAAATTATCATCTCACCGCCCCCGACATAGCCGGGTTTCTTGCGGTCATGATGGCTTTTGGGGTCGAAGACGCCGATGATGGATGGGACGGATTCTAGTCCCCTCTGCTAACCACAGGAGCAGCGCCACGGCCCCCACCGCCGTCAATCGCTCCGACGACGGACGGCCGCCTCTCTCAGCACTATGTAAAAGCTGGACCAAGTCGTCGAGAGTTGTTTTTTTGTACCGTCATTTGGTGCTTTCCCCTTTGAAAGTCACAGTCCCACGTTACCCCTGTTCTCCTTCGATTCTGTTGTACTATGATTTTATCAGCACTGCAGCTCGCCTCGCTCGCCGTCTGCGCGTGGACGGCTGCAGCAACAGCATCCACTGGATGCGGCAAAGACTTGCCGGCGGGTGTGGTCCCTGGCGCCGATTCAACAAACGTCACAATATACAGTGGAGGCATTGAGAGAAGTTACTTGATTCACCTGCCCGCCAACTACACGGCGCATGAGCCCGTGCCGCTCATTCTGTCTTTCCACGGCCGTACAAAGAGTGCCTCGGAGCAGGAGGAATTGTCCCAATTTTCCAATGCTTCGTACAATGCCCGTGCGATAGCGGTGTACCCGCAAGGCGTAGCCGTGAGTCTCCTAGAAATGTCGAAGCGATCAGCACCTGTCAAGTTCCGCATCACACCGGGGTTTCCTTTTTGCAGAGTCTCATCAACTGACAAAAGAATGGCAGAATTCCAAAGGCGTTCGCCAGTGGACGGGCGACCCGGACGCGCCAGCCAACATCTCCGACATCGTCTTCACGTCCGACCTCATCACTAACCTCACGTCGAGCTACTGCATCGACGCCTCGCGCGTCTATGCAACGGGCAAGTCCAACGGCGGCGGGCTCGTCGGACTGCTCGCCTGCGACCCTACCACGTCGGCGCAAATCGCTGCCTTCGCCCCCGTCTCCGGCGCCTTTTACTACGGCGTCCTCGGCGCTGCCAAAGACTCGCTGCCCGCGTGCAACCCGTCGCGCTTGCCCATCCCCATCGTCGAGTTCCATGGCGAGCTGGATACGACGATTCCGTACGACGGCCGTGGACCGGGCGGCCGTGGCGAGACGGCGCCTGTTCTTGACTGGGTGCACGGTTGGGTAGAGAGAAACGGGTTTGAAGTTGATAGTAACGTAACTACCAGCGTCTGTCAGGGAACTGCGTACCCCGAGGTCGAGAGGTATTCGTGGGGAGACGGCGTGGTGCAGCATTACTGGGAGAGCAACTTGAAGCACACGTGGCCGGCAATGTATGCCAACGACGACGACAAGAGTGGAAATTACACCACCTGCTACGATGGAGCAGCCGTCATTATGGAGTTCTTTGAAAATTACAGCCTTTGAGGGTCCTAGAGCTTATTAGCCTTTTATCTCGCGAAAGGAAAATAGATGGTTCGAAACATCGAGGCAATGGACAGCTAATCAACGCCCGAAAATCATAACAATGGCGAGTCGATGCCGTTCTGCTTTCACATGCCAGTCGGACGGCCAGTTGAAAGTGACTCTTTCTTGTCGCCAAAATGGTGGCAACTGGAGTGGAGACAGGAAGAATCCAGGGGGATAAAGAGCTTTTTTCTATCACGGGTGTCATCGCACCGTTTCTATTTTCATTTTCTGGTCTTCTCAGCTTTCTCGTCACGCTTTCAGCTTGGCTTGGTCTCGTAAGACCTAGTCATTCCTTCTCGGCTTCCTTCTTCTCGGGCTTCTTGGGGTTGGGGTTTCCCTTCCATTCCAGCTTGCGAGGAGTCATGTACGACTTGAGAATCTCGTCCGTGACCTTGGCCCTGCGCTCCTGGAAGCCCTTGACGTATTCCTGCATCAGGCGGATGCACTCCTTTTTCATTTCACCGGTAAGAATCTCTCCAGCCTTGTAGCCGTCGCGGAGCTTCTTGATCTTCTCATCGTCTTCCTCGAAGTACGTAATGTACTGGTACGCAACGTCGATGTCGGGGTTACCGCCCTTTTCGCGGTGCAGTTCAACGGTTTCTTGGCCTCCGGAGAACGCGTGGCTGTTGATCTTCTTTTGAATCTGCTTCGGGGTGTCGGACATGAAAATGGCGCTGTTCGGGATCGACGCGCTCATCTTTCCTCCCGCACCTTGCAGAGACGTGAGGAACTTGGAGTGAATCAGAGCAGGTTTGGGGACGGGATGCTTCATGCGGTGCGAGTTTTCGCGGACCAGGCGGAAGTACGGATCTTGGTCGATGCCACAGGGAATGAGGCAGGGAATCTGTGCCGTCTTCTTGTTGCGGAAGTCGGAGTTCGGGTCGTCCCCCCAGATTTCGGGATAGGAGGTCGCAAAGGCTGCAACGCACTGAAACATGGGGAAGAATATGCGACCAGTGTTGGTGCTGGAATCGGGTCAGTTTCAGCCTCGCACACAACATCGGAGCAACGTACCTGCCGTCAAATCCGAACGCACCACGGACTTGATTGAATGTGACCAGCTTGGAGAATTCCCAGGCATTGAGCATCATGTGACCACCGTTGTATCCAATGAATTTGAGATCGCTGTAGATGAAGGTCTTTTTCAGGTCGAAGCCAATGGCGATGATGTCCTTGGCATTGTCCCTCGCACACTGCATCGTCTCCTCGAATGTCAAGTTTTCCTTGAACAGGGCCTTTTCGTCGTCCGTCAACATGATTACCAAGGGAACATCAAAGACATCTTGCAGCCACTTTGTAAACTCGAATGGGACCGTGTGTCCGACGTGCATGCTGTCCGACGAGGGGCCACGGCCGGTGTAGAGGAAGAACGGACGGCCTTGCTCATAGTAGTTGAGGATGAGGTCCAAATCGCGGTGGCTGAAGAAGAGACCACGGCGCAACCAGCGATGAGGCTTCGCGCCCGTCACGCGCTCGAAGCGCTCTAGAAGGGCATCGTCAATCAGCTTGGTGTTCCACTTTCTGAGTAAAGTCAGCTTCTGAGGTCATTGAGAGGGAGCACTTCCGGGCCGTACCGAGAGACAGCTTCGTAGTCAAAGGCGAGAACGTTTCCATTCTCGTCGGTAGCAGCATTGACGTCCCAGGGATTGATCTCTTGCTCGACGGCAGCCTTCTTGGGATCCTCGGTGGCAGTTTCGGCAAGCGACAGGGCCGCGACAGAGAGTGGCTCGCCGGTGGAGGTTGTAGGCTGCTTCTCGGCCATGGCTAATGGAGTACCAGATCGATTGACGTGGAGAGCGGCGCGAACAGTGACTTGACGGGACAAGAGTCATAGAGCAACGAGTGAGTGGGATGGATGTTTTGCGGCGCGAATAGCAGCCACAACCCGCGAGGCACAAGCCACAATGCATTCCTAAGGTGTGGCTGGGGCTTCGGCCGGCACGCCCCGCCGCGTTGCCAAGCCGGATTAACTTCGATCGGCGCGCGGTGACGCCGATGTCTACTGACCATCATGAGAAGGAAGGACGAATTGGAACGCCGGCGTTGAGCAAACCGAACGGAAGCGATCTGATCTCCCCCCCCCCTCCTCCTTCTTAGCTCATCGCCCTCCCCCCCCCCACACATCTCAATCGAATATGCGCAGACGCTCAAGATGGTGAAATTCTACGACAGCTCCTACACCTACGACTACTCTTTCCCCGCCGTCACTCTGGCTTACTTTCTCCGCTATCCCAATCCTTACTCCACCCACGTCCTATCCACCGATGTCATCGACCGCCATTTCGACCCGGAGACTCAGACGCTCCACACTACTCGTCTCCACCTAAAGAAGTCGAAACTGCCTTCGGCCGCTTTGAAGGTCCTTCCACGCTCGTTACTCGGCGCGTCGGCAACCGGCGACAGCCAGAGCTACATTCTCGAGCACAGTGTCGTCAATATCAAGGATGGCTGGATGAACACGGAGAGCCAGAACCTCGAATGGACAGGCGTGCTCAGCGTCATTGAGCGCCAGGTCTTCACCCGACCCGTGAACACCATCGAAAGCCTGCACGGCCAAAGGACCGCCGCCATGAAGGGCTTTCTCCTCCCGGGCGAGAAGACGGACGTCAAGACCACCGTCACCCTTCACTCCATGATTGGAGAAAACATCCGTAAGAGGAGAGCTGCCAAAGCAGCCGCAGACGCCAGGGCAGCCGAGGTCGAAGAAGAGGAGCCGTCAAAACCTGGTTTCTTCAAATCCTGGTCCACCGCATCTATTCAGCGCTCGATAGAGCTCATTGGCCTCCGACGCGCTGAGAAGAGCCAGCCAAACGCGAAGGAGGGTATGCAAATCGTTCTACAGAGGCTGCGTCAAGGTGGTCTTGTCGCAGTCATGGAAGGCATGCGGAAAGACCGCGAGGGTGTCGTGGGCCACGGAGCAGTCAAGGCCACATCCAACGGCGGCAACGAGTGAATGCGGGCTCGCGTACAAGCGCGTCAAAAGGGAAAAAGGATCAAACTGTGGATTTAGCGTTGGCGCTTGGGCAATGGCGTTTGAGCTTTTCGCGATGACCAGTTTTACTAAGCACAGTCGCTGAGTATTCTATTGGTTCATGTGTGGGTCTGATTATGGCGGCACTCGGGCACCTGTAAGTAGGTGTTGCTGAAGGAAAGGGAAATCATCTCCAGTTCTTTTTTTACAACGCGTTCGTGCTTTTACTTCAAGTCAACTGGTGATATTCGCCTCCTAGAGCCACACACGTGATGGGCTCGATGTCGTCAGGGTTACCCCGCAAAAGCGATGATGCACTCCATTGTTCTCTTTCAGCTCCGGCACGTGAGGTGGCGAAACTGACCTTCCTCATTGGCGACGCCGTTGCGCTTGAACAGAAAGAGAATCGGTCCCGCAGCCTGCATGCAACTCTCCCGCTCTGCATCTTGGTACTTTTACTTACGAACTCCCTGCGGCCGGACTGACTAGGATTGATGAGTGGGCACTCCACTCTTCGTGTCTTGAAAAGTTGTCTTTGGTGAGATGCTCTGTGTACAGATTTGCCGAGTTCGCACAGATTCACAGATTAAGACGACACTGGAACCATCTCCGGGATCACACTTTGTGGTTGACACGGACTCTTTGGATGTCACTTGTTCTCAGGCTTCTACAGGTGCTAGTGGCTTTCAGCTTTGATGGTTCTGAAATCCAGCGGAGAATTGAATCGCTCGTAATGACATGGTACGAAATGGTCTTTCAAGTCTCCAATCTCCAGAGTCGGTGGGTTCATCACGGGCTTTCATAATCTGGTCCATTAATTCAACCCCAACAAACAACAGCATTGGACTGTGCCCATTTGAGTCGTGAATAGACAGATAAAGCCAACGTCGAAAATCCAACTGCCGTCCAAGCTAGCCGTAGGTGCACCGACTGGAACTAATCGGGCACCGAAAGGCAAGCGGTTCATCGGCCACCGATGATCAGAAGGAGATCAGTCGCGAGATCAACGCATGTCGATTGACGATGGAGCTACAACAGGGCTAATTCAGTTATCGTGATTGGTTTGGTGGTGTTGACAATGCGAGAGCGAGAGCGGAGGAGGTAGGGAGATTTCCCTGCCCGCTAAGCATGGCATCCCTGACGTCGATCGCCGAATCCAGCTCCGAAAGTTTGTTGAAAGTCTGGTGTGTGCTCACTTTTGACTCACCTGAGAGCCCGAATATTAGCACCTTAGTTGTGTGAATCTACTCCACCCTCACACCTTTGTACGGCCAGCATCAATCCGCCATCTGTCCTCCTGTTCCCCCGGCCGACCTTTTTCCCGCCGCATTTGGCCGGTTTTCCACCCTCTGGCCGCTGCGCTTTAGCTGGCCATTCAAACGTCTCCAGACATGAACGGCACAGTCGACGCGGGCAGTAGCCCTACCAAGGTCCCAATCCTCGGCAAGGACTCCATCATTGTCGAATATGGCCTCTGGAACGACTACGTGGCCAAGGACCTCCTGTCCAACATCCCCTCGTCCACCTACGTCCTCGTCACCGACACCAACATTGGCTCGCACTACGTACCCTCCTTTGAGCAGAGCTTCAAGGCGCACGCGGCGCAGATTTCCTCCGATGCTAGGCTTCTCACCCACATTATCCCGCCCGGCGAGCCGTCAAAGTCGAGGTCGACAAAAGCAGCGGTGGAGGACTGGATGCTGAGGCAAGGATGCACAAGAGACACAGTCATGATTGCGCTGGGTGGAGGTGTCATTGGCGACATGATTGGCTTCGTCGCGGCGACTTACATGCGCGGAGTCCGTTTCGTTCAGGTGCCCTCTACGTTGTTGGCAATGGTCGACTCCTCAATTGGCGGCAAGACGGCCATTGACACGCCCGCTGGCAAGAATCTTGTCGGCGCCTTTTGGCAGCCGGAGCGCATCTACATTGACCTTCAATTCTTGGAAACTTTGCCCAGAAGAGAGGTTATCAACGGAATGGCGGAGGTCATCAAGGTGAGTCAAGCGCCAGCGACCTACGCGCCCTTGAATAGGGGCTGACTTTGTTAGACCGCTGCCATCTGGAACGAAGAGGAGTTTGCCGCTCTTGAGGACAATGCCTCCCTTTTCATGAAGACCTTGAGCAAAAAGCCCTCCCAAGGAAAGCACCGCCTCGGCGACATTGCCCCCATCCTGAAGCGCATTGTGCTAGGCTCCGTCAGTGTCAAGGCCCAGGTCGTTTCTGCTGACGAGAGAGAGGGAGGTCTTCGCAATCTCCTCAACTTTGGACACTCGATTGGACACGCTATGGAGGCTATCCTGACCCCTCAGATTCTGCACGGCGAGTGTGTTGCCATTGGCATGGTCAAGGAGGCCGAGCTCGCCCGCTACCTTGGTGTCTTGGCTCCTGGCGCTGTCGCTCGTCTCACCAAGTGCATTGCGAGCTACGAGCTCCCCACGACCTTGGGCGATAAGATTGTGCGCAAGCGCTCGGCCAACAAGCACTGCCCAGTCGATGAGCTTATCTCCATCATGGCTGTTGACAAGAAAAACGACGGGCAGAAGAAGAAGATTGTTCTGCTTGCTGGAATTGGCAGGACTCATGAGAAGAAGGCCAGTGTGGTGGCTGACCGTGACATTCGTCTGGTCCTCTCACCCAGCGTAGTCGTGCACCCTGGCGTCTCATCCGGCCTCAACGTCTCTTGCACTCCGCCGGGATCCAAGAGTGTCTCCAACCGTGTTTTGGTTCTCGCTGCTCTTGGTTCGGGCACGTGCCGCATCACAAACCTGCTACACTCTGACGACACGCAGTTCATGCTCAACGCCGTGGGCAAGCTCGGTGGAGCCTCCTTCACCTGGGAAGATGACGGCCGTGTGCTGGTAGTCAACGGCAATGGCGGCAACCTTGAGGCTAGCCCTGACGACCTTTACCTGGGCAACGCTGGAACTGCCTCGCGCTTCTTGACCACTGTTGTCGCTCTGGCTAAGAAGTCCACTGTGACCTCCTCTGTCTTGACTGGTAACGCCAGAATGAAGGAGAGGCCTATTGGTCCCCTTGTCGAGTCTTTGCGCTCCAATGGCGTTGAGATTGACTATTTGGAGAAGCAGGGAAGTCTGCCTTTGCGCGTTGGTGCGGCAGGTGGCTTCCAAGGCGGAGCTATTTCCTTGACTGCAAATGTCTCTTCGCAATACGTCTCGTCCATCCTGATGGCCGCGCCCTACGCCAAGAGCCCGGTCACGCTTCGTCTCGTTGGGGGAAAGGTCATTTCGCAGCCCTACATCGACATGACGATTGCCATGATGGAGTCTTTTGGAGTCAAGGTTGAGAGGTCCACTACCGAGGACAACACCTACCACATCCCTCGCCAGGCGTACAAGAACCCTGAATTTTACGAGGTTGAGAGTGACGCCAGCTCCGCCACCTACCCTCTTGCGATTGCAGCCATTACCGGCACTACTTGCACTGTCCCTAACATTGGATTCAAGTCTCTTCAGGGCGACGCTCGCTTTGCTGTGGATGTTCTCAAGCCCATGGGCTGCGTCGTAGAGCAAACGGCTACTTCGACGACTGTGACAGGACCTCCAAGAGGCCAGCTTAAGGCGCTGACCGAGGTCGACATGGAGCCAATGACGGATGCCTTCCTCACGGCCTCTGTGCTGGCCGCCGTTGCGACGAACAACGGGACCACTGCGACGACCCGCATCAACGGCATCGCGAACCAGCGTGTCAAGGAGTGCAACAGAATTGCCGCGATGAAGGACCAGCTGGCCAAGTTTGGTGTTGTCTGTCGCGAGCATGACGACGGCATCATCATTGACGGCCGCTCTTATGAGCTCGACACGCCCAAGGAGGGCATCGACTGCTATGATGACCACCGTGTTGCCATGAGCTTTGGTGTTCTTTCTCTGGTCGCCCCCGGCCCAGTTCTCATCTTGGAGAAGGACTGCACTGGCAAGACCTGGCCCGGTTACTGGGACATTTTGAACCAACTCTTCGGCGCAAGCCTCGAGGGCCACGAGCCCGAGGTTCCAGTTCATCACGGAAAGGCGAGCAAGCCCACCAGTAAGTCAATCGTTGTCATTGGCATGAGGGGCGCCGGCAAGACGACCATGAGTGGTTGGGCTTCCAACATCTTGGGTTGGCCCATGACTGACCTGGACACTGCTCTGGAACAACAATTCGAGGGCAAGTCTGTCGCGGACATTGTGAGGGAGCACGGTTGGGACTTTTTCCGCGAAAAAGAACTCAACTGCCTGAAGCAACATCTGATTGAAAAACCTACTGGCCACATCATTGCTTGCGGCGGCGGCATCGTGGAGATCCCCGAGGCTCGCAAACTTCTGAACGATTGGAAGAAAGATGGTACCGTGCTTCTGATTACCCGCGACATTGAGAAGGTCATGGAGTACCTGAACCGCGACAAGACTAGGCCCGCCTATGTCGACCCCATGATGAGCGTTTGGGAGCGCCGCAAAGACTGGTATTATGAGTGCAGCAACCTGCACTTCCACAGCCGGAGCGTGGAAGAGGCTGGCCTGGTCAGGACGCTTGATGAATTTGCCCGTTTCCTGGGTGTTGTCACCGGTAGGTCCCGTGCTCTGGCCGACATTAAGAAGAAGAGGGAGTCTTTCTTTGTCTGTCTTACGGCACCAAGGGTGGACAACCTGCTGGGTGAGCTGGACAAGATCGTTGTGGGTTCTGATGCCATTGAGCTCCGCGTTGATCTTCTTCAAGATCCCGATGGCAAGGAGGGCATCCCAGCGACGGATTTCATCGTTGACCAGGTCACTCTGCTCCGCTCTGTGCTCTCACTCCCCATCATCTTCACGGTCAGAAGCAAGAGCCAAGGAGGAAAGTTCCCTGATGGAGCCAATGACGATGCACTGCGGCTCTACACGCTCGCAGCTCGTATGGGCTGCGAGTTTATCGATTTGGAGATCACTTACCCAGAGGAACTCCTCCAGCAGGTGGCTTCGATCAAGGGCTACAGCAAGATCATCGCATCCCACCACGACCCCAAGGCGGAGCTGTCCTGGCGCAATGGCTCCTGGATCCCGCACTACAATCGCGCGCTTCAGTTTGGCGATGTGATCAAGCTTGTCGGCGTCGCAAAGACGCTTCAAGACAACTTTGAGCTTGCAGAGTTCAAGTCGTGGGCCACGCAGACCCACCCTGTGCCTCTGATTGCCATCAACATGGGCTCTCATGGCAAGCTCAGTCGCATCATCAACAACTTCATGACGCCCGTCACGCACGCCGCGTTGCCGGGAGCTTCAGCCCCTGGCCAGCTGTCATCGGCTGAGATTCGCCACGGTCTATCCCTGATTGGACAGATCGAGTCCAAGAAGCTCTTCGTCGCCGGCTACCCGATCGCTCAGTCTCGCTCCCCGGCCATGCATAATGCGCTTTTCAGGGAGACTGGCCTTCCTCACCAGTACAGGCACGTGGAGACGCAGAGCGCAGCCGACATCAAGGACCTCATCCGCTCTCCCGATTTCGGCGGCGCGTCCATCACCATGCCACTCAAGCAAGACGTGCGCCCCTTCCTCGATGGCGTCGGCCCTGAAGTTGACATCATCGGCGCCCTCAACACCATTGTGGCCGAGGAAGCGACAGATGACTCGGGCGCTCCAACGACGCGCCTCATCGGTCGCAACACGGACTGGAGTGGTATGATGCTCGTCCTGCGCAATGCTGGAGCACCAGGAGGCTCTAACCAGCAATCCGGACTGGTGATAGGAGGCGGCGGCACCGCACGCGCCGCCATCTACGCCCTCGCGCAGATGCAATACTCGCCCATCTTCGTCGCCAGCCGCTCGCCAGCCAAGCTCGCCGCCCTGATCGAGTCGTTCCCGGCCGACTTCAACTGCCAACTGCTGACGAGCGAGGAGCAAGTGGCGGCGCTCGAGGCCGAGGGCAAGCTGCCGTCGGTCGCCATTGGCACCATCCCCGCGGACCAGCCCATCGAGAGCAACCTGCGCGAGATTCTGTGCCGCGTCTTCGAGGCCGGCGGCACCGACCCGGCCACGCCCCACGACCGGCCCCAGCGCACTCTGCTCGAGATGGCATACAAGCCGCCCGTCACGGCGCTCATGCGCCTGGCGACGGACGCCGGCTGGCGCACCGTCAATGGCCTCGAGGTGCTCGTCGGCCAGGGCCTCTTTCAGTTTGAAATGTGGACGGCCATCAGGCCGTTGTACGACAGTGCGAAGGTGAGTCTTGGCCCCGTCTGCTCCTACCCCATACCTTTCCCCCTTACCCCTTGTTTTGTTTGGTACCTTCGCTGACCTACCCATGCTTGATAGACGGCCGTTCTTGGCCCCTCGCCTGCAAAGGAATAGACGATGTGGCGTGTGAAGGCGACTGACGGGTGGGTAGAGGTTCGCTTTTGAGTCTCGCTTAGCATAGGAAAGCGCATTTTGCTCATCCATCCCCGCTGTGTTTCTTCTTCCTTTCTTCTCTCAGCGTTGCATAGCGTACGCATGGACTAGATGAATCAAATCATATGTTTTGGATCTAGTAGACTTGGTCGTCCACATGCACGTGCATCGTCCTCTTTCGCGTCGTCCACCTCGCGTGCCCAGCGTTGGCCATGCTCGGTTGTCGCAAGGCTCGCCGCTCGCTCCATAGTGACGCGCTTTGACCGGCATCACACACACCGTGAGAAAGCATCCGCGTAGTTGGCGTAGGCAATGGGTGGCTAGGGCGCACGCCTTGTTGTGTTCTGGTTCGGACCAGCGAGCAGAGAAGACGCTTTGATGTCGATGAAGTAGTGAATTATGAATGCTACATTCTGCATGAGAAAACAAAAAGGAGGGACGCCGATTGCTGCCCTGGTTTGACCGCTCCCGCCGACAAAAGATCAAAAAAGCAGAGAGTAGGGGGGGGGGAAATGAGAGTCGTAAAGCTGCGTGTATCGTAGCCGAGCCAGAAAGAGAGAGAAGCACGCACAAGTCCGCTTTTGGAGCTGTTTTGCGTGTCTCATGTCATGCCGCATTCTACTGCTTCCACCACCACCACCATTCTCGTGTTCATTCAAGAACGTCTCTGATCAACCAAAGACGAGCGCGCGCACCTCGATGCTCTCACGACCCGGCGCGCCCTCGGGGGTCCGCGGGTCCACAAACGCCGTGTGCGGGACTCTGGCGCCGCCCTTGTTATCAAAGCACTGCAGCAGCAGGCGCTCCTCGTTCTGCATGCCGCTAAGGTACCACCAGCGCTGAGCGTCGGTGTACTTGACGGCGGCGGTCTGGCCCGTGCGGTCGGGGTAGATGTGGTGGACGGGGAGGACGTCGTCGGCGGCGACAGTCGTGCTGTCGGCAACGGCGAGCGGGTGCGCGATGACGGGCCCGTTGAGCGGCCGCCACACGTTGATGATGCGGTAGCGGCCCTGCAACAGCGCGTCGGCCTCGTCGCCGTCGGGGATGTGCCGCCGCACGCGCTCCGCGGCTGCCTTGGGCGTCTGGTCAATGTGGGTGCGGGTGACGGGGGTACGGCTGGCGCCGGGCGTCGCGCGGCGGATGGTGTGGTCGAAGATGACGACCTTGTGCGAGCCGCGCACCTGGTCCAGCAGCAGCGCTTCGACCTCCGGGTAGTACGTCTGCTCGACGCGCGCGTCGTCGTCGAAGTCGGCGCGGCGCATGGCCGACGGGACCGACGTCAGCGCCGCGAAGGCGTTGGTGTCGATGTTGAAGTCGCCCTCGTGCCCGCGCACGTCGGAGATGTTGACGTCGTGCTCGACCGTCTTCAGGTTGTTTTGCGGTTGGCCCGCTGGTGGCTCTTCGACGTAGTTGTAGGGGTCGGCGCCGTCGGTGGTGCCGCCATAGAAGGCAAGCTTTGAGGTGACGGGCCCGCGGGGTACCGAGTAGCCGTTGTTTTGCGTCGAGCTGTCAATGGTCGACTTGGCGGTGGTGGGCGCGGATTTGGGGCTCGAGGGGAGCTCGTGTGCCCGTGTTGGTTGCGAGGCGGTGGAGACGGCCATTTTTGTGATGGTTCGGAAGGTCTTGGTTGGAGACGTGGGTTTCAAGCGCGGAAGCAGTCTTGGGGTAGTTTGCAAGATCTTGGAGGCGTTCACTTTGGGGACGTTGGCGTCGAGAAGCTAGGTGAAGAGTCGCTGTGGTGGAGGTGGTGTTGTAGGTAGTAGGTAGTAGGTAGCGGTAGTCTGGAAGTCGTTATTTTGCGATGAATGGAAGGGGAAGGAGGCTGGGCCGGTCAGTATAAATACTTGGTTCACGCAGCGGATTGCTAATCCAAAGGGATGAAGCCGAACAGAGGGCGTCACGCTCTCCGCATAGCGAAATGCTCTCGTGGCGATGATGCGATGATGCCATGGGGATTTTGTAAGCCGCTTTGATGAATGAGCGGGCGGCTGCTTACATATAACCCCGGATTGCGTGCTGCGCGCAGCAATAGATCAGAACACTTTGCCCACACAAGGCATAGTCGCCTGATAAATTCCGATCAACTCGTCAGGCACAGGGCGTGAGCACTTTCTGCAGCTGTCGCAAATGTCAGCGCCCGCGTCGAAATGTCGTGCGAAGGATGCAGATTGCAGGTGGAGATGATATGTTCGTCCGCTGACGGAGGACGCTTTCCAACGCCGGGCCCGACGAGTCCGCCTTGTCTCCGAACTTGCCGCATGTGCCGAAAACAGCTGCACAACCGCAACGGTTTGACTAATCACGACCTGCAAGACGACCAGCCGAGGAAGACAGGAGATCGAGGGACGTCAAGCACGAGAAAGGCGCCAACAGGAAGCATTCGTTCGATTCTAGCACTCCAGCTTCTCAGAGGACAGGATTCAGAAACCAGTCAACCTGATAGATGTCGAGCATTAAAACGCAATGTATCTAGGAAACCGGCCATAAACCATTGAACGAGACAACGGAGAAAACCCAGGGAATTCAGGCAGTCAATGTATAAAAAAGCCAAAACTCAATCTTGATCGCCTGCCTTTAAACCTGAGTGCCATGTCCCCGAAGTCCGCTCTCCGAGCACTTCACGTAGCGAGCGCAGGCCATGAGCGCGAGCAAGCTGTTTGATACTCGTCTAGGATGCGCAAGCGGTAGGAGCCATCTACTCATGAACAACAAGCCATGCCAGCGCTAAACTTAGAGATGGAGTAAGAAACGCAGTAGTGTTGGACCAATTGTAGTGGGCATCTTTCACCACCACCCGACTTGACACCATCCGTTACCAGCAGGAAGCTGCGCGCAACGGCAGCCCACACATGTTTCTTTACTCTACACCGGCATCCCACAGACCACCGCCCGTCTACCTCCCTTACCCATGCGCCACGAGCACCTCCATGTCTCCCAGGTCCTGACTGCCTCAGCCGAGCCGGGCGGAAGCGCCGGCGGGCGTCAACCTGCCTGCCTGCCTGCCTCCGCATGTCTCGACTTCCTCACCGACCAAGAACCTCAAACCCACAAGCCAGCCCGCCTTACCATACGTAGTGCACCTTGCCTTGCCCAGCAGCGCCAAAATGGAGCAATCGAGCAATCGCGAGATGTAAAGTGGGGGAAGGACGGCCCTAGCAAGCACCACTTCCACCACTCGCACCACTCACGGCCACACCCTAGTACGTGTAGTTTATGCTGTAGTCTGAAAACAAGGGTGAAGTGGATCGACAGCGAGCCACAGAGAAAGAAGTGCCCACTATTTAAACTTTGCCATGTCAGTGGTCCCAGTCGTCCCAGTCGTCCATCGTCTGGCGGGACCCACGCCGTTGCTGAGGTTCTCCGCTGTTGGTTGGCCGGCGCGGCGCGGCATGGTATAGCATTGACCAGGGCAGGACATGGCAGGGCAGGACATGGCAGGGCAGAGCAGGCATAAAAGTCAATTCAGGCACACGTGGGTGCGTAACCTTAATCAGACCCAGGGCAGCTCTGTGTGTGGACGGACGACGCGCCGAAAACACGAATGGCAGCAGCTGCTTCACTGGGTGGTGGTGGTTGTCTTGGTTGGCCAGACGCATTTCACGAGAGCGAGAGCGAGAGAGGGGGAGGAAGCATTGCAGAAACAGCGACCAAGGGCGCAGCGCAAGGTAAACAAAGTTTTTCTTTTGTGTGTGTGTGTGATTTTGAAAAGGGCAGGGGCTATTGGTGTGGTGGTATGTTTTTCTCGTTCGTTCGTTCGCGCGAGCGCCGCGCACTTCCTTTGCTTCCTTGCCGCTGTCACCTTGATCTACCCGATTATGTCCATCACCAAGCCAAATCAGTGCCTGTTATCATCCCTGCCACCACCACTACCACACTATGCAACTGTGGCCGTCGTATGTAAGGCCAGACCAGGCCAAGCCAGGCCAGGCCCCGCCGGTCCCATGATGGTAGTGCTGTGCCCATGCGAACTCGTCCAAGAGCCGGCCACGACGGACGGCAGCCGTGATCGATGCCGCTCGAGACCCGCACCTCGCGTCGCACCGCGTATTCCGTGTCGCGTCTTCGTTTGTCCCCCTCGTGTGCCTGAGAGGTAAAAATACTTGGCTGGGCAGGTTCATGACTCGAGCGTGGAGCATCAGCTGCCTTTGGCAAGTCGTTGTGCTCGGAAGCAGCAAGTTACAGTGCAGCCTTGCCAGTTGTTGGTTTCCCAGCCTCCTCTTGCCCTCTGATCGGTCCGCTTGTCCATGGTCTAGCCACTGCACGAGTCGATTTGTCTCAAATAATGAGGTAGTATGTCCCTAGGATGAAAAGATTGGATATCTTTCGTCCGAGTGCGGCTCGCCTTCTGACAACCTTGGGTGCCCCCCCCACGCTCCGATCAAATCCCTGCTGGGCTTTTGTTACTCTCTTGTCCGGCTCCGAATATTTCCTTGTCCGACAACCAATCCCCCGCCCCCCCTCCCCCCGGCCTGTCTAAACTCCCAGAAGGTATGATAGGGAGCTTTCATCATTCGTTCCGCCTCTTTGACCTTGATGCCACGTCTCCGGTTGGTCATCAACTTGACCTTCTGATCACAAAGATGCCGACTTCGACGCCCTCCTCGGGCCCTCCATGGTCATAAGGCTTGGTACCGACACCTTCGAGTACCTCTTGTATCAAGTTGGTCGGCATGATCTCCACGTCGGCGGGCAGCTTCTGGGCGAGGCGGAAGTATTTGCTGACGGCAGCCCTCACTCGGAGCTTTTCTTGCTTGATCCACCAGTCTGACGCCCATACCTTCCTGTCCAGCTTCACCTTTTGTCTCTCAGCATGTACAATGGCAAACGTGGCGCGGGCTCGGTTGAAGCGGTCGAGGGTGCTGCTCTCGCCGCTGAGCTGCAGCACAAAGATCTCAAGACGCCGCAGCATTTCGTCAAATTCCATCAAGTGATCGACTGCCGCCATGTGACCAAGCGACGCGCCCAGATCTGCCGAGAGGTTGTGTACGACGTGCATGGCGCGCAAAATGGGATCGAGGATAGGACCAAGATATGAGTTCATGAATGCCTTGCCGCCAGTCTTGGTAGGGTAGATGAACAATAGCGTGCCTCTGTCGGGAGACAGCTCCACGAGCCTGTCGAGCAGGATGGAACGCGAACTCGTTGCGGAAAAAAGGCCAGCGAGCTCGGACGAGGTGCTTGGTGGAATAAATCGTTCTACAATGGACACGTCGACGGTCCCGGGTGGTACGACTGGACGAGGGCTTCTGGCGACTTTGGCGTCGCCGTCTTGATCGTGGAGCGGAACGGCGCTGTCAAACACTTTGGACGTGAAGTAGTCCTCGCCGCCGACGACGGGGCCGGGCGTCGTCGGTGGCGATATTGGCAGGTCGGCCATGTTGAAGCGGCCGGGAACGGCGTGGAAGACATTGATCCATACAGTCGAGGCGGGTGGAATGGTGTCGTGAATGGCGTATATTATATGCGGGAATGCCTGGCCAGTGGGTGAGGGGCAGGGCAGGGCGTGAGACAGGACCTTGACCGAATTGTCTGACAGGCGACTGGACACCATGTCGGCCACTGGGGCAGAGTCAGCATTTTTGGGAAGTTACGAGCATCAGTGCACGGCTTACTGATGGCCTGCAGGCCCCCGTTGAGCCAGCCAAAGCCGTTGGTGTCTGGCAAGGATGGGTCATGGGCAGACGAAGCTGATTGCTGGGCCGAGGCCGAGGGCGCGAAACCAAAACCAGGCGACGACCTCTCCAGATCTGACCTCGCTGGTGAGTCCATTGGGGTGTTGCGGACATGGGAACTGTTGGCCCAAAACTTGGTACCCGTGTCCGCCGGCGGCGTGGGGAGCTCGACACGGTGATCGCCCAATTTTGGGTCCTTGAGCGCAGAGCCAGAGTTTGGCGTGGGCAGAGGGTCTGGAGGCGCTTCGCCGGACGAAGGCGGCGCACGAGCTATCTTGGGGCTCGGGGCATCAGAATGTCGAGTCGTCGGCGGCGGCAGTGGTTGGTGTGGCGAGGAGCAGCAGTCCGTGTTGTTGTCGGGGTCTAGCGGGCGGTCAGGATGTGGAGTGGCTATGCCCAGAAGCTGGAACGACGGCAGGCGAAGGTCATGCCCCGCTCTCAGAAAATGTGGAGATGGGCGAAGGAGGTGAGCAGCGTCTGGACTGGCGGCGAGGGGGTGGTGGTGGTGGTGGTGGTGGTGGTGGTTAGAGTGGGGCCGCGGGAGAAGCAGAGTCGGCGTGGAGGTCGTGGAGGTGTTGGTAGCTTGGTGGGCGAGGCCGGGAACGGAGGATGGGTGGGGAGCGGGTTCTAGAAGAGACGGCGGGAGCAGGTTGCACGGTGAGGACGGCGACGGAGAAGACGACGACGAGGAGGAGGAGGAGTGAGCATATGGCCCATGCTTGTCGAGCACCGGAGGAGCAGGGGAGGCGAAGTGCAGGGCTCGTGGAGATAACAAGGACGAAGACGACTTGGACGGGCTCTCATCGATGTCATGGGGCAGGGACTGGCGCAGATCCAGCGCATCAGGAAAGCCGGCGACGCTCTGCTGATCCATGGAAGGAAAAAATAAATGGCAAGACTGGGTGGAGCGGTTGGAGCGGTTCAGACTTGATGCAGCGGCCGCCAATGCAGGCTACTGCGGTGCCGAACGAGGACGTGTCCGGGTGGGCCAAGACGCAGACTGGACGCAGGGCGCGACGACAGCAGCCAGACGCGATGCGATGCGATGGGATGCGATGGGATGGGCAATGAGAGGAGCGAGCCAGAGAGCGAGAGCGAGGTCAAGGGCGGTGTGCAACGTGGGCCGGAGGCAGTCTTGGTCCTGGGAGAGGAGAAGAAAAGAAGAGAGAAGAGAAGAGAAGAGAAGAGAAGAGAAGAGACGTGGAGGCGACACACGGAGCGACCGGCCGGCGGAGGAGGAGCTGGAGTGGAGGATTGGATGGAAATGGAAGTGGATGTGGATGTGGAGAGGAGAGGATAAAATCAACAGATGATGGTTGAGTCGAGTTGGGCCGCGGCAGGACGTCGAGCAAATGGGGAACGGTGGGATGAGGCAGCAGACAATGGACGAGTCGAGACCGTTGGCGGCCGGGATGAGCTTGTGGCAGAGGCCGTGGCACGGCGTGGAGCCCAGCAATTGGCGTCGCTCTCCCGCTCCAACACGGACGGCTGCATGACTACAAGTCACAATAATCATCCGCATCCCGGTCCATACAACAACTCCGCCCTCTGCCCTCCGCCCTCCGCCGTCAGCCCTCAGCCTCCCGCTCTCACGTCTGGTCTCGTCTCGTCTCGTCTCGTCTCGTCTCGGTCCTACTCTTACCGCCGCTATCCTCTGCTCTGCCTCGCTGCTGACCCGACGCGACCCTGGCCTGCGCGCGACGCGTGCGCCGACACCCTGATTGACGCCCTCCCTACCTGAGATCCCCCGCCAATGGCCATGGTGAAGATCTTTTGCAGAATGACGTCGTGCTCTTCCTTTGTCTCCAGCCATTGATGTTTGTAAAAATGCCAAAAAGTTCTATTTGCTTGCCATCAATCCACCTCCTCCATGTCTCGCATCTCCAGCACAATGCCCAATGAGGAAAGCAAGCTTCCATCAATCTTGCCTCTGTTTCTTTATCCAGAATGCCCTCAAGTATGGCCGCTCTCACTCACCCTTTTGACCATGGCCTTCGTCGACACCAGCAGCAATGTGCAGGACCTACCATTGGACCTGCAACATCTGCGGCCGTTCACAAACCCGCGGCCAGCGCTGCTCCAACGCGCTCGCCGGCACCGTCAATTGCCCAAACAACACCAGAGCCGACGGTCCTCCGCCCCAGGCTGAGCACAACGGCCTGCGTTGCGCCTATTGCTACACCCCCACCCTAAAGACCGAGACTCATTTCGTCAATCCTGCCTCTTTTGCGACCAACGCCAGGTGGGAACCACGCCATGCCATCATGTCGCCATCGCGGGACACCAACGGCCAACAGCAACCAGCTCCGACCGATTACCAAAGCCTGTCGAGCGGCATGGCCGCTGCTATGCGTAGCCACCCTGGCATGACCACGACGCCGAATCCATCGATCCACCATCACCAATACTCCAACTCAGGCTACGCACAACCGGTGCTCCCACATGGTCAGCACCCACACCACAGACTCCCGGCAGCGCCTGGAGCCCTACCAATTCTCGCACAGCAGCATCACCACGGACGCTTCGCCTCTCCAACTCCGCCATCTCTGCCCATCGACCCGCTGCTCGCGCATCCTCACGGCCGTCCTCACCATCACGCTGTAAGGCCCGATTCCCACGCACCAACAGCAACGCCGCCACCATTCCAACCTCATGCACCACCTTCCACGCCAGCAGAGCATCACCTCTCGCCTGAACAAGCGCTACCTCCACACCCTCACGCTTCTCCCACTGCAGCGGCAGCGGCAGCAGCAACCGGTGGTGGTGGTGGTGGGGGAGAAGGGCCTGCAACAGGAGCAGCCCACCTACGCCCCACGGCCGACATGCTCGCTTCCATGACAGCCACGCGCACCGCTCTCTTCGCTCAGGCGGAAGCACGGCGCGCCGCCGCCATCGAAAAGGCTCAGAGGGAGGCCGAGCAGAATGGGGGGAAGCAGGGGTCAGATGTCGCCGGTGATGCCGAAGTCGAGGCTGCGTGGTATGCCATGTGGGCGGGTTGCGGCGTGTCGCCTGCTGCTGTCTCGGCTGCCCAGACGGCTGCGGCCGTGGAGCGCCGTGGAAGAGAGAAGAGGAAGGAAGACGCCACAAGTGATGGTAATCAGGAGACGAGCGGTACAGGACATGACTAGAGCGGACACTGCGAAGTGGAGAGTTGGCCGTGGGGATGTTGGACAGAGATGAAGGCTTGGATGCCAGGTTCGGTTTGGAATCGAGTAGGAGGTTGTTGACATGGGAATAGACTAGTAGTCAACAGAGAAGAAATGACGAAAGTAGACAGAGCAAAGCAATAGCTCCCTAGGCGCACTATGGTGGCGGACGACAGGTCCCTAAGCGCAGCTGTGGTGGTGAACGAATGCTCCTTTGCCAAAAGCCACAAGACACAAAAACCTACCTCGATCGACACCGCAAAAGGCCAAAAAGAAACGCGCTGGCCCTTCCTTCTTCTTTTGGTCCCTTCCTCAACACCGCAAAAGATCAAAAAGTAACGCGCTTACCCTTCTTTAGTCCCTTCCCGCCGCGGGAGTCGAACTTGAGATCTGGGCTGTATACACTACACCGCGCCAACCCTATGCTCACACACCCTCGGGTTTTATACTGTTAAGGTGTCGGTGGCAACAGCGTTGAGACTGGGTCCTGTTCCATTGCGCTAACCGGCTGATACGAATGGTGTCGCCGTTGCAGATTATATACCTTAGTTCGCAGGTGGTCTTGGTTTACCGGTACTCGCCATGGGCGGACCCCTCTGGCCCTCTGGGTTTGTTGTCGTCGCCGTCATCGCCATTTTCTTGATCTTTTGTGTTGTTGTCGCCACCCATGTCGCCGCCACATCACTCGTTTCACTGTAGCTCCCATCAGTATCCAACATTTGCGTCTGTTGAGGCTTACCGTCTCGGACACCCTACGTCCCAATCTCAGCACCACTTTTCCTTGCTCGACCACCGCCATCTCCATCTCACGATACGAAATGCACCACATCCGTATGCCAGGCCCCATGCCCCGACGCCGGCCCAGGCGTCGCAAGCAGGTAAATTGCAAACCACAAAGCTGCCTCAAGGCACACTTTCTGAGTCCGCCCAGATGGTCTTTCCCAACGCTGCCATCTTGGGACATGACCGCAGACCGCAGAAATCCAGGGAAATTCCCCGGTTTGCCAATATGGCATCGCGGAACTTTTCCTCTGACATTGCCCTCTCTTCTGTTTCAGCATGCCTGGCGTGCCGATTTTGTCCAAGCTCTTGAAAGCACTCAAGTCGTGCAAATATTGAGGGAAGAAAAGATCAATATGCCGTGGGAGAGAAAATGGAATGCGCCTGGAACCTTGATGATAGCGGAGAACGACGTAGATGGACTCCGGCAATGGCGACAAATTGAAGCGTGGAACACGGGCTCCACAGATCGATGAGGGCACCAGAGAGCCTGTCGTCAGGGCACTAGCGAAAGATCATAGCGACAGCAACGGAAGCGGGCAAGTTCAGAGAGATTCATGCGCATGGAGGCAGTGGTTGGGTCGACAGGTCGGAGAAGAGAAGAGGTGAGGTTGGGAAAGGTCGCCGAAACACCGGCTACGAATTCCCAAATGCACCCGCTTTCGGCTCGGCTTGCCATTTGACTCGTCCGCCGTCTTCAACACCAAACCAGAACATCGCCGCCGACCGTTCGGTCGACTCTCTCATGTTTTTCCTCCTACGCCGGCTTCATTACAACGCAGCCAGATCACTTGTTCATTGAGCGACTTCTGCACTGCAAAAATTCGACCGCGTCATCTACTGTTCGTCGACTGCTAAACGCTTTGGAAATTTCTCTTCTTCCTTGTCGGCGCGGTTTTGAGTCTGCATTAGAGTGTCACGGACCCCGGCGGGCTTGGAGCCTTCTAGGAGAGAGCAAGGTATGTCCGATCGTGCTGGGACTTTTCAAGATGAAAAATGTTGCTTCTTTGCGCAATTTTTCTTTGCATCTAGATTCTCTCTTTCTCTTTCCTCTTGGAATCAGCCTGCGTCAAAGCCAAGCAGTGGACGCAGCGACCCAATATACTGTTAAACACTCTCAAGTCAAATCTCTCACAGTCGTTATAATTGGCGTGGCGAGCCTCTCCCAGTACATCAGCACACACGCTCGCCTTAAACATTCAATCAGGCAACATGCTTTCATTCCTCAGACAGCTTCCTAACACTCTCTTCAGAACCTCTCGACAGCGTCTCACGCAGTCCATCCAACATCACCAATTGCCAAAGAAGTGCATCGTCATCGCCTAAGGCCCCAGTCCTCTTCCAACCATGAAGATCCTCGAAAAGTCGTCCTCAGTGCTCAGCAACTGGGAAGTCCTCAACATCGTGCGCGAGCAAAAAGCCGAGTACGAAGGCACTGACGGCACCGGACGCGCGCGTCCCATGCCCTCCAACCTCAACCGCATCCTGACCGACGTGCGTGCCTCCACCTCCACCTCCCCCAAGCCTTCCCCTTCCTCCTCAGCCTTCCAACCCTCCTACCAACGCTCACACCGCACAGGTCGAATCGCAACTCACAGCCGCGAGCTCGCCGCTCTCCTCCGCGGCGCGCGGGCGCTACAGCAGCGCCGCGTACCGGGCGCTCTTCACGCGCGCCAAGGTGGCCGGCTTCGCCATCGAGAAGGCCGAGCTGCTCATGATTTTCAACCTGCGGCCCAAGTCGCTGGCCGAGCTCGACACCATCATGGAGGAGCTGGACAGCCGCTACGACGAGGCCCAGCAGGAGGAGCTGCTCGCCATTGTGAGGGAGTGCTTGGGCCCTGTCGACGAGGGAGACATGGATGTTGATGCTGCTGCTGCTGCTGCTGAGGGTGATGGTGAGGCTACGGATGCGAGGCATGATCGTCATCGCTTTGGCGGTGCGCAGCTTGACCTGGAGGGGAGGGTGGTGCAGGCGTAGAGTTACTCGCGCTTGGAAAGCTGTAGACGAAAGATTTTGGGGAAAGATTCTGCCCTTTGATGGCATTTCTCCCTCCCATAACTTCTTCTTTCAGCATCATGGAGTCTATCTAGATACTAGAGGAACATCTTCACGATCGATCCATATCGCGCTGGACCAGTCTTTGGTGCGACTTCCAAAACCTTCCGTAACTTCGTGCATCGTCTACGCTTCTGGACTCGCCCGGGATATCATAGCTTTAGTACCAACAGGGGGAATGACGGTACGTCCTTCAGCCTGCAGCGGCAACCTCCTTGTGCTGCGAGTCTCGCGAGTCTCTTCTGCCCGCGCCGACGCCGCTCGCAAGCAGCTCTAACCGGCTCGCCTGCACCCGATGCTTCTTCATGACCTCGACCCATTCCTCCTCGCCTTCCTCCTCGTCACTGTCGTCGTCTCCAGCAAGCTCGTCACGCAAAAGCGCGAGCAACATGCCGAAGTCGCCGCCTAAGCGCCCCAGACTGCCGGCGCAGTAGAGCACCTGCGTCAGCAACGAGTCTCGCGAAGACTTATCCTGGACATTGGGAAGGTATTTGCGCAAAGTCTCGCTGAGAAGCTCCACAAGGTGTTGCGGGAAAGTAGCCAAGGCGGATGGAAGTGGCTGGAGCTGATCGTCTCCAACTGCAGGCCGGCCTACACCACTCTCATCGCCCGACGCACCGGGCGCGGGCAGCGCGGAGGGAAAGATGCTCTTATACATTGAGATGATGGCGAAGCTCTGCTCGCGGAAAATCTCGAGGTACCTCTTCAGATAGCGCTCCGTCTGCTGGCCTCCTGCCCACGCGTCCTTGCCCATGTCGCCATTCACCCTCCGCGCCGTCTCTTGGTCGGCCAGCTCCCGCAGCGGGTCGAGTGCCTCGAGCATGGCGAGCAGATTTGCAAGACGGCAGACGAGAAATAGAGCGCCGAGCGCCCCTTCGTTGGTGCCAATGCTCTTGGTCTTTGCCGACGCGCTCCACGCCTGGTCGAGCTCTGGAGCGACGCGTCGCAGCCAGCCGATTGTTCGCATTGCCCCTGCGAGCTTGATGCCCTGCCCTTGAAGGCTAGCGACAAGGTTTGTGGCCATGCCCTTCATTTCTTGCTCCGCTTGCGCCGCAATCTCCCTGACCAGTCCAACATTGGGGTACAGCGTGTGCAAGCGCTTAATGTGGGCATGGAGATCTAGTGCGGATGTGTAATTGGCACTGCTGAGACCGCTCATCCCCGCGGTCCCTGCACCTTGCGTCGCGCCGCCGGCAGACGATATTGCAGACGAGAGCAACGTGGGCAGTTCTAGTATGTCGGCGACGCGGTCTACGTTGCGCGCGAGCAGCATGGCTTTTCGCCGCCTGTCGAGGATTTCATTCTCGCTATTCCGGCCGTATGTCTTTTCAAATTCTTCGCTGGAGCTTTCGAGCAAGGGGAGCGCATCTTGGAGCTCGGTGGTGTGTGTGGCCAATTGCGGGAGGGTTGTGTGGAGAGTGTTCAGCCGCGTGGAAGATGAGATTATGGATTTGTGGGAGCGCTTGGAGAGGGATTGCAGGTTGCGGACGACGGAGGCAGAGCTTTGGGCGAGGGAGTGCGGTTCGGAGGAGCTCAGCGAGGAGAGAGATAGGGTCGAGAGACGGCCAAGGTAGGCGGTGGTAGTGGGGTCATTGGCGGCGGGTATGGGCCTGGCGGAGACATCGCTGGCGTCGAAATAGGGGGCCAAGAGGTCGTAGAGCGGGTCGGCCATGGTGTTTAGTCAATGGAGTCAGCAAGGTGCGTCAGTGGTTGTGGTGGAAGGCGGAGGTGCGACCTAGACTTGGGCGCCGCATGTGACTGGACTGGCCCAGACGGGAATTGTTCAACCAAGTCGGTCGTGGTTTTTGCGGCTGGACCCTCCAGGTCTTCCCTACATCCGCCCTCTTCCTCCGGTCTCGAACATAATTCCCAAGACCTATCTTTACGACTTGTTCCCACCCACCGCCCGCTTTGTCCGACCTGGTGCCCGTTGCGACATTCTGCAGGTTGCGCCGCGGCGCATAACCCCACCACTCGGCTTTGTAAGTCGACGCTGCGTCTGTCGTTCGCCTCTGAGCCTCCTCACGCTACGATGCCTGGGCCTACGGTAAGCAAATATCGCAGATGGTTTGTCTCCATAGTCACTGAAGCCTCCAGATTTTTGTCGAAGACACCGTCTCTCTCAAGGGCACGCCCTGGTTGATTGGCGTAGTAGATGTAAGAGCTTGTCTAGGATGATGCATTCAAAGCAGAGCGCTGACCGACGATAGAGGACAAACCACGATGTACGCAACTACCGACCGCCGCATCGTCGAGCCTGTGCTTCCCTTTGCTCTTCGATCCTTCAACCTCTGGAATACCAGTTGACGTGAATTCTTCAAGGTGGACACACACGAGCCAGACCCTCAGCGCGATTACCCGGTGCAGATCAGGAAGCATGCGGAGATTCCACAACCCAAGTTCAGAGCTTTCATGAAGAACGGGATCGTATGTCCACCGAGCCCCTGTTTCTCGTCTTCGTTGTGCTGACCTGCGCGCAGCCGCCACGCGGGACTGCTTTAGTAGCATGGCAAACCGACTCCTCCACCGAACTCATAGCCGAAGCCCACCTCAGCATTGTAGACCGGTCGATATTTGTTGGCGATATCGTCAAGCGCGATGCTAATAGTCCAATGAGTGGCACCGTTATCGGAACCAAACTCACCGTCACCATTGCGCCCATCCGCATGTGGCCGGAAGTTGACAGCATTCGTTCACACGGCTCCTACGAGAAACTCGTTGGCGACGACACCCATGGAATACCTCGCTCGCTCATCCCAGCAGAAGAACTCGAGACTTTGCGCCAGTTTCCCGTCGGAGCGCTGATAATCCACAACGACTGGATTGGCAGGTTAGACGATGCCTTCGACGAGGTTACTCTCCGCCTCAGCAACGGCACCGTGGTTATCGTCGAAAACCCTGACGAGCTGGAGCCTATAGATCCCCGGTTGGCGCGACACGAGGTGGGTGACTACGTTGGCACGAAGAAGGGCAACTTGCGCAGGGGAAGATGGATATTTGGAGCCTTCAACCCCAACGTGGAGCCTGGTGGTGTGGTCATAGCAGTCCGCACAGTGTCCATTAACGTGCAGTGGTTGACCCGGCGCATGGGCGGTCCTACGGTGCCTGGCCAACTCGCTTCCGAACCTCCGTTCGAATTGGGCCTTGATGAGCTTGAAAGTGGACGGGTCAAGGTCTACGACAACATGAAGAAACCACCTGCAGATGCGCCTGCTATCTCATCCTCCCTGTCGGTGACCGCTCCAGATCTAACCGCCGGTCAACGGGTGCGATTCAAAGACCTCGCCGGAGCGTGTGTCAAGTACGCTCCTCATATCAAGAAACGGCCAAGGACCGAGACTTTGGGTTACGACACCAACGTTTTCACTGTGCAGACTACGCAGACCTCTGCCATTGTGCAGTGGCAAGATCTCTCTGTCAGCGAGGACAAGTCAGTCAATCTCCTTCCCGATCCCGTCGACGATGACGATCAAGTTTGGCCCGGAGAAGTCGTGATTACAAACGACAAGAAGGAAAGAGACCCCGAGAATCAAGTTTCCGAAGACTGGTATTCAGAGCCTGCCAGGATAGGTGTTGTACAGACCGTGGACGGCACCGAACGGATGGCGACTGTAAAGTGGTTCCAAAACGCGTCTGTCAAATTCGTCGGCAACGACCTGCTGCCTGACTCGCGAACCGGTGTCGCATCTGGTACCGATGAGAAAGTCAGCCTCTACGACATCAGCTCGCCGTCTGCGCTCAGTCGAAGGAGAGGCGACTTTGTCATTATTCATGACACCCCTAGCCAAGGCGCTTCAATGGACAACGTGGATTGGTTCGGAGAGGTTGTCGATCTCTGCTTGGACGGCCAGGTAATAGTACGTCTGAGTGCTGCAAATCCTGTTCGCGACGTCAAAGTATCACCCGATCGTTGCATGTTGGCCTACGGTAGCGACGTGGACGAAGCTCTCGCCGCCGCGCATGACCAAATGATCGACAGCGACGAAGACGATTACGGTGAGGGAGATGACGAGAGCATGGATGAAGATCAAGACTTTTTTGAAATGTGGTACGAGTACCCGGATCAGAATGGCAGGCGCGTGCTGGCCGAGGAGGAGAATGAGGATGACGAATGGGCTACGGACGACGAAGACGACCTTTCTTCAGCAGATGTCACGATGGGCGGTCACGGAGAAGGTGATATCGACACATCAAAGACTACTCCTGAAGCCCAGCATCTGATGGAGCTGGACAAGGAGGCTTCAGGCAACGTGCAAGTAAAGCCGGACACGAACTCGGCGGCCCATGTCCCAGAACTGTTCTCATTCTCATCGTATCCAAATGCGCCGCCAGCCTTCGACATTCTCGAATCGGACCCGCCCCAGGACCACAAATATTTGGCAAGCCAGAGCGAACTGGGCCAGCAGAGAATGCGTCGGATCCAAAAAGAACACAAGATTCTGCGAAGCTCTTTGCCTCCTGGCATATTAGTGCGCACTTGGGAATCGCGGCTCGACCTCCTCCGCGTACTTATCATCGGGCCCATCGACACCCCCTATGAGTATGCTCCCTTCCTTATCGATTTGCATCTCGGCACCAACTTCCCCACGCAGCCGCCTGAAGCGTATTTCCACAGCTGGACAAATGGCACTGGGCCCGTGAATCCGAATCTTTACGAGGACGGCAAGATTTGTCTCAGCTTACTCGGCACCTGGCATGCAGACGAGCGAAATGAAAATTGGAGTCCTGCAAAGAGCACCATACTTCAGATCCTTGTATCATTGATGGGACTCGTGCTGGTGAAGGAGCCATACTACAGTAAGTCTTTCTTGGCGAGGTATGCATGCTGTAAACTAACATGTTCACAGACGAAGCCGGTTATGAAGTTCGCCAGGGCACCGAGGAGACGGCATTGTCATCTGCGTTTTATTCTGAAAAGGCATACTTTCGCGCGCGTGGATTCATCATGCACGGCCTCAAGTTCGTTCCGGAAGCATTCAAACACGAGATGGAGTGGCTTTACCACCAAGAGGACGGGCCGAAGCTGTTGGAGAAGGCGATTGATGCAGCAAAGGATATTGTTGCCCAGAGCGAAAGTGGCAACGACGGCGGGAAAAGGGATGGCCTCAGGAGAATAAGCGGTGGAGCGGTGATAGCGCTGAAACGGCAGCTAGATGGCATGGAGAAGCTGAGGGTCAAGGCTGGGCAGTAGAAGCCAGAGTGGGGCATTGCTGGCGTTAGGATGGCATTGTAGCATGGTGCGAACGGCCTGCGGTATTGTTTTGGACGGCGTCAGTTTGTTCTCAGCGTTGAGCTTTTGTTAGGCGGGGTGCGCAATTGCCATTGTTTGTCTTTGGTTCAGTTTGCTGTGTGAGGTGTAAGGTGTAAGGTGTAAGAGGTATACCTATAGGGAGGAGTGAAGTGGGGCGGACCGGGACACAGCACGCGGGACGCTTTGACCGCGTTCCATGCCCTGTCGGCCGCGGGCCTGCAGACCGGGACCTGAGGTGCCCTAAGCAGTACTCTAGTGCAGCCCAGCCAGCCAGCCCAGCCCAGCCCAGCCCATCCTTCTCACTCTCACGCCGCTCCGGCGACTTCTTTCACTTCGCACACCTCTTCGACTACTCCGCGCCCTTGTCTGCTTGCTCTCCGTTCTTTCGTCTTGAGATACCCCCGGTTTTTCCGATTGGCGTCGTCCATTCCCTTCTTCGGCTCACTGCTCCGCCGTCATCATCCACCTCCGTACCGCTCTCTTTTGGCCGCTGATCCACCTCTCGACTCTCGCGCTCGCTAATCGCCCACCAAATACATACGCCGTCTATACATACTACCCCCCTTCTCGGACGCTGCCTGCCGACTCCCTTTCCTGGCTCGTTGGACCCTGGTTTCGCTCGTTGGCCGCCATGGCCTCGCCCCAGGTGTCGGCTGAGGGTCAGGTAGCGCTAAACCCTCCAAAGACTGGCAGCTACACAATCAAACTAAGCGACCGCATTGCCAACCCCCGCGCGTCACAGGCCAAATTCAAGACTGTCAAATGTGCGCTCTCACTGCCTGCACATGATCTGCTCGACTTCTGACGTGCGCCGCAGATAATCACAAGCCCCGACAAACAGTATCCCGCCGAACAACCCGTATTAAACCCACATCCAACAGCCCGAATGGCAAGAACTTTACACTGGCAATCGAAGATAGGGACGACCAGGGGAATTGCTCCAAGTACGAGTACGAGGGCCAAAGAAAGGAATTGAAAAAGACCTACGTGCTGCTTCTCGACCCCAACTCCAACAGCTGTACGTTGGAACGGCTCGACGACGCCTACGCGTTCAACCTCACGTCAACCCCTCTTGAATCCGACAGCAACAAGCTCAAGGAAAATCATCCGCAAATAAGACTTAGGGAGGAGCGCGAGGATGCGACGGAGGAATCTTTGGAAGACGACGGCCTTTTTGACGACGCGTCCGAGACCCAGAGCATAGCAGGAAGCAGTGCGGGCGCAAGCGATTTTGACGAACCGGAAGAAAACAACCCTTACGATTTCAGACGTTTCCTGGATCAGGTCCAACAGGTCGACACGAACGGCTTTGCAAGTCCGAATAGCCACGCTGGGACGCCGCTCCGTGTTCCGTCTGGCAGCACTGCCCGCACAACTCCATTATTGGGTGCTCAGCAATCCAAGCCACCAAAGCCATTGCCAAAGGCTACTGCGCCAAAGGCGGACAGACCTGTTGCCACGAGCAAAAGTAAGCCGGGAAATAAGAAGCCCAACACTACTTCACCGAAGAAAGCCAAGCCCACAGACACACCCTCAATTCGCCTCGAGCGTGTTGCCTCAATCGCGGCGACTGCTCCTGCGCTTGCTCGATCTACCACGGACTCTCCACGCACATCTCACTCCCCTGCTGCATCAGACGAAGAGTCAGATGACGAAGGTGGTCTCCAGATCGACTTTGGCGATGGTGGCCCCCCCAAGCGCGGCCGCGCGCGTCCAAGTGCTTTTGCATTCGAAAACGTTGGCGACGGTCCCATCTCTTTGCGCAGCGCCGCCGACAGCGCGAGCCCGAGCAGCCGACTGCAGACGCCAAGCTTCCGAGGCAGCAAGGAGGTGCCGGACGTTATCGACTTTGGCGGCGACAACGATGATCAAGACGAAGACGACGACGCGCAAGAGGTGAATGAATCGAGACTTGCCGCGGATGAGAACTACGCTTCAGACCACGAAGAGGATCGTGATGCGTTGGGTCACGAGGACGTCGATGCCGATGGTAGTGTCGACGGCGACGTCGAGCCCATGAATCTGGGGAGCCCAGCCCAACAGCCAGATCCATCTCATCTCGAGAGCAGCAGCGTGCCGCTCGCATCGTCTGAAGTGGACGAGGCAGACGAAGGCGTGGACGGCGGCGCTGTCTCTGCCGTCGCCGCTGATGAAGACGGCGATTTTGCCGATGAGTTTGAAGCCGAGATGGAGCAGGCGCTGGCAAGTGCTGCAGAGCAGGAAGAGAGTGAGGAGAGTGAGGAAGAGTAGGAGTGGCAGATGGAGTGTAATGTCTGGAGCGCTACGTTTAAAACTTGGGGAATTGGGAGACGGGAAGGCGTTTGGGTTGAATGCTGATCGTTTTCTTGTTTTCGACCTCCCTCTTTCCAAATTGCATGGATGGCGGCGAGTTGCATGGTCGGCTGGGGTGTATGGGTACGGAAGGCGAGATCGGTCTGGGCTGGTCTGCTTTGGATTTTTTGCGTTTCGGGGCAATCGTAGAGGCATATGGAGGGCGTAGATGATGGGCAAGGTGCTGGAAAAGTTCACTTTGCTCGAACAATGGCAGACCTGTTCTAAGCGGCATAGCAGTGAGCCACCTCCAAAAGTGCGTGATCAATCAAGTGGGCGAATAGGAAAACCAAGCTGGGCTCTGTTCAATCACGCGTCATAGCATTCACACGACGGACAAGTCAAACGAGCGGCACTAGCAGTTGGAATGGGTCAGAATGGTGGCTTTGATATAGCATTCATTGCGGAAATGGGAAGACGGTCAAGTACATCCCAAATCGCCAGCACAGGGCTTTCCCCCAACCCAGCCCACACAGGACGGATGTATGAGCAGAGGTTGGATATCTTTCCCTCATAAGCGCCAGACGAGGTTGATTCCTGCAACGAAAAAAGGAGTAAAGCGACATTGCTGTCATGTGTGCCGTAACGTAGCCAGAGGGGTTGTTCAACTCAGAATCTTGATTTTTTGCGATACCCGTACACGATCCCACCGATTTGATATGCGCCAGAGCCTTTGATTCTCGATCTCGTCGCGCCCCTTTTCCTGGTATCAAGCGTTTTTGTTGGGTTTGAGGATTGTTGGGTATTGCTGCCGCGTCAAAGCAACAATCTACCACTGGCCCTCGGTGGCAGTGGCGGGAGCATCAGCGGACCAGCCAGCGTTGCCAGTCTCAGCGGGAGCGGAGCTGGCGGCCCAGTCGGCACCGTCCTGGTCCCACGAGGCACCAGCGGCGACGCCAGCGGTGGCCGAGGCGGCGGCGAAGGCGGACGCGTTGGCGCCAGAAACCTCCCACTCGTTGGTGAAGCCGGCCTCGACGGGGGCGGCGCCAACCTCGTCGGCACCGGGAACCTTGGCCTCCTCGACGCCGGCGGAGTCCTTGTTCTCCTCGGCCTCGGGGTCGCGGTAGAAGTACAAGTCGGGCATGATGTCCCACTCGGTCTCGCGGGAAGCGAGGGTGCCGCGGAGGCGCAGGACCTCGCGGGCGAGCAGCCACCAAACGAGACCAATGGCGTGGCGACCCTTGTTGTTGGTGGGGATGGCAGCGTCGACGTACTCGGTGGGCGAGTCGGTGTCGCAGAGGGCGATGACGGGGATGTTGACGTACGAAGCCTCCTTGATGGCCTGGGCGTCGGTGCGGGGGTCGGTGACGATGATCAGGCGGGGCTCCTTGAACGAGCGGGTGATGTAGTTGGTGAAGCTACCGGGGGTGAAGCGGCCGGCAATGGCGGTGGCACCGGTGTGGGCAGCGAACTTGAGGACGGCACGCTGGCCGTAGGGACGGGCAGAGATGACGCAAATGTCGGCCGGGTTGTCAATGGCGACGATGATGCGGGCAGCGAGGACAATCTTCTCCCTACGAATCGTTAGACTGGGAGATTTTGGAAGAGCGCATCTGCTCGCGCTGCTGCTACCAAGCTTTGTGCTTCGCGAAACGTCGCGTTCCAAACGGCCGGCAGCGCATCTTTTTGCGCGCAATGGGTTTCAGAAGCTTACCAGGTCTTGGAGATGTTGATAACGTTGATGCCGTCGGGGCGAGTCTTCCACAGGTAGGGCTCCATGTGGACCTGGAGGTTCTTGGAACCAAGGTGGGACTGAGCGGCCAAGAGCATCTCAATGTCCTGGGAGGTGGGCGCGAAGGCCGCGGGAAGGTTGTTGGGAGCCATCCTGAGAGACTTGAGTGCTGGAGAGGAGCGGCGCTGGTGGTCGTGGAGTTGAACTGGGGTCGCTGGCAGTCAAAGGAAAGTCATGATGCAGAATTGTGGTGGTTAAACTTGCCTCGCCTAGCGGGCCATATTCGGCAGATTGTCCGAGCGGTCGATCGGTTTTGCCGCATCGCCGAAAAGTCGCGGTGCTCGACGAGCTGCGACGGGAACATCTCGAGAGCGCTGTGCAGTCTCCAGCGCTGCGCCTGCAACAATGCCTCCCCGAATAGTGCTGCCTTTGCGGCTCAAGCCGGTCAATGGTACAGGTCGACAATTCTCTCAGAGTACATGCCACTGACAATGGCTCGTAGCATCCTCCGCAACACCGCCCATCACCTCCGCTGTTCGCAGCTTCTCTAGCACCACGTCACTCTACAAGAAGCAGAGTCTGGCTGCGCGATACCGAGACCCGTACATCCGAGGGCAGGTGCTGGCCGCCAAGGCAGCAAATATATCACGGCAAAAGGAGCTTCAAGAAGAGCGCCAAAAGTCCATCGGCGATCCCATCCGCGGCCTCGAGACTCCGTTTGTGAGGTCCTTCGACACTGCTCTGCCGGAACAGCAGACCGTCACCGACTTGATGCTCTCGCGCGAAACGACCGCAAAGGACCCAAGCCAACCTCCTCCAGGCCCCAAGGCAACGCAGGAACCATTCCTGAACCACTTCCTGTCCATCGGCGAAGTCATGAAGTCATTCGAGTCTTCAGCCACGCTCTCCGAGCCTTCTGCCGAGCGAAGGACCCGAGCAGAACAATTGAAAACCGCCGACGAAGCGAATGCGTTGCGAAATGGTGACAAGGCCTACCCCCCCGACGCAGTGGACACACCGGAGGAGACGGAGCGCAAGAGGAGGAATGCCGAGCTCGCCATCCAGCGCATCGTCAGCCTGCGCAACGGCAGCTCCAAGGACAGGACTCTCGCGAACGTGAGGCGCTGCGTCGCGATCTTTGGCCGCCATTATACAGACCGCGTGCTCTCGCCCAAGCCGGCATCATCCCACGCCGCTAACCACGACGTCACGGTCCCCGTCGTCAGCGACGCCGCCGCCGCCGACACCAAGCAATTCAAAATCCAGCCCCTGAACCCAGAGTGGAACTTGCGCGGTGGCCCGGACACGGGCAGCAGCGAGGTGCAAATCGCCATCCTGACGGCCAAGATCCGCACTCTTGTCCGGCACATGGAGGGCGACGGGCGCAAGGACAAGATGAACAAGCGGAATCTACGGCTGCTGGTGCACAAGCGGCAAAAGCACCTCAAATACCTCAGGAAGAAGGAGCGCGGCGGTCCCAGGTGGCAGTACGTCGTTGAGAAGCTGGGCGTCATTGACAGCATGTGGAAGGGCGAGATATCCTTGTAGAGCGACAGGCTGTAACATTATGAAACGCTTTCTCTTGGTACAAAGCTTAGGCGCTGCTTCATGCGTTGGAAAGCGCATCCATCACTGAATTCAGAAGTGCACGACTCTGCTGGTTGTCGAGGGCAACATTCTTTCACGGGCATTGGGGCGTTCCATGGGGTCGAAAAAAGGTGGCTCGACTGCCGTGTGAATCCTGCGCTGGTTTGCCGCGGCTGAGATGAGTGTTAGAGGAAATAGATCCAACGCTGCTCAAAGACTCCAACATTTTGACCAGCGGACCGGGCTTACGTCTAGTGAAAATGGGTTTCGATTCACTTCCTCCATTGCCATCGCAGTCAGACCTTTTCTCTTAATTGACTTTTGGCCCCGGTACCATGAAATATGAGAAACATCCTGTGATTAGTTCGGCACCCCCGTCCGTCACGTAATTCTTCAGGCATCGTTGCGGTGCTGTTATTCACGGAGATTGACCGCATCATCACAATAATAGTTACCCAACATGGGCACAAACACTTTGGACAGCTTCTTTAACCAATCTCTGCGCAATTTTCCCAACTATCTGACCTACCTACGTGTAGTCACGGATGCCAATAGGGACAACGACGCTACAGCACCCATGATTCAGCAAGAAGGCCATTGCAACGCAACGCATCAATCGGAGGAAAGAACAAGGACTTTGAATTTTTGTTTTTTGGGGAAAAAGAGAGAGGATAAAACGGACAACACTGCAACCTCCTCCTCCAGCAGCAGCAGCTGCTGCTTTCCCTCCTCGCAAAACGCGCGCGCAGTAGACATAAACAAGAAACAGAAAACTTTTTGCCGAGGAGCTGAGAAGATGGAACTCACCAAACCACCGCGAGTGAGCAGTAAGGAGGCTCGAAAGAAAGGGCAAACGAGGGATCAAACAAAAACGAGCAAACAAAGCGAATGCAATCGCCCCCATCCATCATGGTAACCGTACATGTCCCATCACTTAACCCAACTTCATGCCGTGCTATTGTGCTCTTCCTCCCTCATCCAGTCTGACCGATGCACTCCATCCAGCAGCCCTTTCCCCATCCAGACGCTTGAGCGATTGCTGCTACCAATTCGACGTTCCCCGCAAAACTTCACCGGCAGAGGAACGACCCAACAACGAAGAGGAGAAGGGAGGAAAAGACGCATTATGTTGAAGAAAATGACGCCGTGGACAAATAGACAGTACAGTCAATCTAGGCTTTGTGCACGAGGACCGAGCACTCACCCTGAGTGTGATTTGTGACCGCTCAGCTGCTGCTACCGCTGCCGCGGCGCTGGCCCAGTTGCTGCAAAAACACTTGATAGTTGTCGCGCGCTGCAGGCACATCTTCGAGGAATTGACGCATGCCCTCGAGCATGGGCTCGTTGATACCCTCGCCCGCGTCGCGCAGCATCATTTGCGTGGTGGGCGCATCGATGAAGGAACCCAGCACGCGTCTCGCCATCTCGAGCACCTTGGGCGAGATCTGAACTGGGGGGGAATGGTGTTGGATCGGTTGTTGCTGTTGTTGAGGAGGACCATGGTGCGGTTGCTGGTGCGGTTGCTGCGGTTGCTGCGATATCATCGGGTGCGTGTAACCGGGCTGTTGCTGGGGCTGCTGCTGAGGAGGGAACTGGTTGTGGCCGTGAGATGGCCATTGCTGGTAGCCCTGTTGGGGCGGGAACGGCTGCTGATGATGTTGCTGCGGTGGATAGATGGGCTGCTGTTGCTGTTGGCCGGGAACGCCGCCATACGCTGGAACGTTGTTCATTGGTGAAATTGAATGTCCAGGATGTTGGTGATGAGGCGGATAGGCAGGAGGTTGTTGATGATTCAGAGGAGTCGGCGCGTGTGGTGTCGGGGCCTGTGGAGCACCACCGCCCTGTACTGGAGCATGGCTGCCAGGTGTTCCGTGTGCACCAGGTGCGTCCCCTTGGATCGGCGTTCCCTGGGATGAGCTGACTGCATCACCAGTCTTGACCACCAGTAAGAGAAGCAAGAGGTTGTCTTGCCGGGGGATTTCAACCGTGACATTGTCCAACATTTCGATGCAAACAGGTAGAGAACTTGCGCCAGCAGAGACTGGCAGGATGTAGGCATCGCGAACTCTATCGCTCCGAGCCTTTTCACGGTTGAGGACGGCCCATCTTCCCTTCTTGTTGTTGAAATAGTCAAAGACTGCTTCGTACTGAGCCCTGTCTTCAGATGTCGTAGGACTGAGGGATAAAATGACAACGTCGTGAACCTGGCTGGCCCGCATGTTGACAATGTAGTCCTCTGTCTTGGTCATCTCGATGCGTCCATTGATTTCCGTGGGCTGAGGGATTAGATCGGCATAGGGGATCACCTGGCCAACGTCGCCTCCACCAGAGAAACGAGCCACGGATTTGAATTTGATGTTCCTGCTGGGCATGGCAATCTCACCCCGCCATTTGATGGTAGGGTCTTCATCAAAAGCTCCAGCCTCGTTTTCATCCTCGTGCAACAGACGATCGATGTCTGGGTCCTCGCCTGGTCCAGATGGTGCTTGCTGCTGCGCGGAGCTTTGTCGGTGACGAAACTGCGGTGCACGTTGGTGGTTCTCATCCGGCGACTGCACACTAGACCAAACTTTGTTCAAGTCGAAATTCGATGATGAGCGTCGAGCCGACGTGTCGAGTTGAGAAGGCCGCTTGCCATTGTCAACGTGCTCAGGCAGCTCCACCTGCATTGGACTGCCGCCCTCGCGGGGGCTCATGGAACGGCCCTCCTTTTCTGCTTGACTCTCCCTACGAACAGGAGGATCGAAACTGGCGTCGTCGACAGCCGTTTTCTCGTCCGCATCGTCGATGATTTCGTCTCCCTTGTGGGTCTTGCGGTATCTTGGGCCAACAACATCCTCGTTTGTCAAGATTGACTGCTTTTCGGCTTGTTCTTTCAACAACGCATCCTGTCGCTTCTGTTCCTCGCTTGCCATTTCCTGCGCGGACATGACAGCAAGCTGTTCGGGCGACAGGGATCCAGCGAGCAGGCCAGTCAACAGTCGCGGATTGCGCGGAAAATTCGCAACAATGTTTCGGAATTGCTGCGCATAGGTAGAGGGTCCTTGGGGAAATTGTTTCATGAGGCCATCTTCAATCTGGAGAGCAAAATGGGCACCGAGGGAGTCGGGCGTCTCTCCATCCGGAACCCTGTACTCCCCCTTTGAGGCATCTTTGATCAACTTTGCAAGATCACCGCGGAGCTTACTTGCAGCCCTCTGGCGGTCAACGGGAAGTTCATCGATGGTGACTGGCTTGGCAGCAGGTGCGGGGGACTCGGGAGACTTCTTTTCCTGGGGAGTCGATTTGCGGCGTTTGGTCGCAGACTCGTTCCCAGTCTCCGCACGTCTCTTTTCGCCACCCGGAGCCGACTCTGAAGGGCTCTTGGCCTGGCTTATCAGCATGTTGCGATTCAGTGTCATGGATTCGTCACTCACTTCAGAATTCCCATTGGCAGTCTTCTCTTCGGGCTCTTCGGCAGCTGGAGGAGCCTGCGGTGTCGGCGCAGGGCTAGTGGATACTGGTTGAGGTTTTGGACTGGCAGCCTCTTCGCTGACGGCGGCGCGAATCTCGCTCTGGCGCGACTTTCTGGACTTTTTGCCCTTTTTGCCCTTGGTCTTCTTGTCTTCGTGCCTGACGTCCCAGATCTTGATACCCTTCTTCAAAGCTTCAACCGTGTCTGGGTGTCCGTCTGGGTTGCACTGCTCGCAGAGATAACTGTCTGGCTGTTTCTTTGGGTCTTCAGTCAAGCCCATGCAGTCGTTGTGTTGCCAGGCGTCGCACTTGTCGCAGCAAATCATCATGCGACCGCCCTCGTCATCGTCGTCGATGCCGCAGATGCACCTAATAATGGCGTCGTCTTCGCCATCATCGTCTTCGCCATCGTCCTCGGGTTCTGGCTGAGGCTTGTTCGCAGGCTTCGAGGTCTTTTTGGTAGACTTGCGCTTCGGAACGGGAGTGTCGGGCAGGTCGCGGTCCTTGGTGTGCTGGCCTTTGGTGGCGCGTCCCGAACGACGTATCTCTTCTATAGGTGATGGATTAGCAGATGTTATGGGAATGGTCGAGGCGCAAACGACGCCAAAGGTGTCGAGCAAGGACGCGCCATGGCAGTGCTTACCAGTCATGATGCAGCGAGACACAATCACACGTCACTGAGAGATTGAGCAGGGCAGGATGACGGTCGTTGAGGGTTCAAAAGAGATATGTCTCTCGCTCAAGGGCTTCACGGCGATGCTACTACGGACAGAAGACTGAAATGACGATGATGCGACACAAGATCAAGCGGCGAGCTCCAGGTGACTAGCCAAGTCGCTGCAGCTATACAGGTCCCCGTCCTCCACTCTCCAAGGCGACAGAATGAAGCTGGTCGGTAGCGTGATGTGCGCCGACCAAGCGCGATCGCGTGCCCGAGCTAAGCCCTTGGTCAGTGGCGCGTCCCGGCCTGTAGTGGACGGAAACGGCGAAGAAGTCGAGTCAATGGCAGATGCGACTGGAGTAGCGATGGAGAAGAGCCGGCGCGCGCGCGGTGAGGAGCGACGGCAGACGACGGCAAGGTGGTCGGTGGGTGGTTGAGCTGGCGGAGATGTTGTTGCGCGGTGAATGGAAATGTGCTCGGCAGCCGGGAAGAGTGGAGGCACCGGCAGCGCCTGTCGGTGGGATCACTCGGCGACCCTGGCGTCATCACCTTCACACGTGATCACCCTTCCTTGACCCGGACGGGCTTGGCGTCGACTCGCGCCGAGGACAATCCATTTGTATAACCAAACAACCTCTTCGACCTTTCGTCTCCAACACCACCATGGCAGACGTCCGATCCATGCTTCGCGCAGAGCGTGCTGCTCGCTCCCAACCTCAACAAACTCGTAAACCCGCAAAGACAGCCCCTCCGCCAGCTTCCGCCGCTAGCAAGAAGCGCAAACCCGAGCCCGCCGACGACCAAGTCGAAGAAGCCGCCCGAAAGCGGACGAAGGGCCCGACATCCGAAGTGCTCCCACAGGGATTCTTCGATGATGGCGTGAGCAGGCACGATGAATCAGGCGAGCAGGACCTCTCCGTCGAAGCCAACGAGCCAGCTGCTCCATCTCAACCAGCACCAAATGCGGCCGCACCTCAACCTGCCACACAAGACGCACAACCAACGGCTTCAGCAGAGGTTGACGAGGATGAGTGGGCCGCATTCGAGCGCGAAGTCGCTGCTTCACCTCCGCCAGAACGCTCGCGACTGGCCGCTATCAACGCTGCAGCCACCATCGAGACCAAACCCATGACGGCCGAGGAGCTATCAGCACAAGCGAGACAGGACCAAAGCAAACAGCGAAGCAAGCGGGAAGAAGAGCTGGAAGCCGAAAAAGAAGATGCCATACGACACCTCGAGGAAGAGTTTGACGAGATGGACGAGTTGGAGCAACGGGTACGAAGGCTGCGGGAACAGCGAGAGGCTTTGCGACGCACTACGGAACACGGTAGCGAGGATGCTACGCGCACTGCCGTAGAACCTGATCCTGCCAACCAGAAAGACGAAGAAGACGAGGACGAGGACGATGAGGAAGACGACTTTGATGATTTTGACGACTGGAGATTCAGAGGACCTTGAACCTCTAAACACCATGATTTGTTTTCAGCGGCATTACGGGCGTTCATGGCTTTCACATCGAACAGTGGCACAAAAAGCCACTTGACCGCATCTCCAAGCAGCCAAGTCTGCATCTGCATACCCACACCAACAACTTGGGGGTCGAAACATGTCTCCTTACGGTTTGTATACCTCAGAGGAGCATCCAGGACGACGAGCATTGTATTACATACCAAAATGGCATATATTTCAAAGGATCCGAGGCATAGACGGATTTGACCGCAACAAGCATCCTGCACGGCTCTTCAATGCCGCTCTACCTTCCGACGGAAATCGCTTTCCTCATTGTACTGTCTCTCTTTCGCGCTCCAGTGCCATACATGCTTCTCCATCACGGCAATCTCGTCTCCACATCCCACCCTTGTCGCCTCTCCCACGTCCCTGGTTTACCGTATTCGCTCCTACGCGCCAATCCATGTTTGCACGATGTGATATCGCATCTACATGTCCTCCGATAAAGACCCATGCAGCTCTCAAGTACCTAATTTGCGCTTCCGCACACGACTCTGCTCAGAGAGATGAGAAGGAGAGGCCCCTGACAAGATCAAGCATAGGTAGTGGATCATTTATTCCAACGGAGCACCAACACAAAGGAAATGTGAGAGGCACGAGAAAGTTGGGAGGCGAATATGGAGCTCGACCTTGGAAATCACCTCAAGGGACAAGGACAAGACTTGACGCAAACGCCAGTTCAAAAGCTCTCCGATTTGATGTTTCGATGCTGCGCTTCCTTCCCTGCAGTTCAGTCTGAGCTACGGACCAACCAAAATTCATATGGGAGCGCAAAACCAAGCAAGCCAGCCAGCGTTCCGTGTGGGAGTCGAGTACAAGAGGTGTTAGTTAGTTAGATGGGCGATTAGAGGGGGACCGACCTGTGAACGAGCAAAAAACCGCAGCTATTCGAAAGTGGACAACGACAACACAGCTCAGCACCATATCCGTCCATCTCCAGTAGTAGTCTTGCCTTCTCCTGTCTTCGCCCCTTCGCTGTGTTCCGTCTGCCGCCGCTATTTGGGCGCAAACCCCAGATTATCGCCCACAGATGTAAAGTCTACCTTCCAGTCGACAAAGAACAGGCTGCCCAAGAAGACGGCTGTCGTGTATACCGTAATGACGCCGAAAAGCACCTCATACCAGATGGAGCCGCGGCCCCACTTCTGCCTCTTACGCTCCTCCTTGGGATGCGCGACGCCGGTTTTGGGATCACGATCAAGCAGCTCCTCGCGATCTGGCACCGTGGGCGGGGAGATGGCGTACAGTAGCGGGACCATGAAGGCTGTGAGCGTAACGACCCACAGCATGGGCGGGAAGAAGGCATGCGTGAGCAGGTAGATGAGGGCGTGGTGCCAATTGTCGCCGCTGCGGGTGAAGGCGCGCGCGGTGCTGACGCCGACGGCAGCGAGCAGAAATGCGACGTACAAGAGGTGGATCCAGGCATGTGAGTCGATGACGACGACCTTGAGACGCCGCCAAAGCGGCGCGCGCCGCACCGGGTCGCGCTCGTTCAGCTCGTCCTTGATGCTGCCCGTCGACGAAAACGCCATCGGCTTGCCCCCCAGCCACTTGGGCAGGATGAAGCTCCGGAACACCGTGATGGCGTGGTATGGCGCCATCCACATCATCGCTGCCGAGTCTCTCTGCGCCAATCGGTACCCGGACGGCAGGAAGTAGATCCAGTCGTGGACGAGGGAGAACATGAGCGCGATGAAGGCCAGTTGTGTCTGCCGGCGCAGTTCCGTCGCGTTGGTGTAGGCCACAAGTGTTCCCCCTGAAATGAGAACTACCGGAATGGTGAAGAGCGCGACGATCAGGAAGAGCTTAGAAAAGGCGTCGACGCCAAACATAAGGCCAGAGACGCGCTGCAGGACGGTCATCTTCTTAACGAGGGGCCCGTACAAACAGAAGCGCTGTTTTATAGCGCTTTGGAGCGTCCCCAAGGTCCAGCGCGTTCGTTGCTTGAGGTGGCCTACGAAGGAGTCTGGCACCGTGCCCCACTGAAGAGCTTCGTGGACGTACGCGGTTTTGAAGCCTGCGCCAAGAAGAAGACTGGTACATCATTAGCAAAAACTCTTACATATGGCAATAATCAAAATTTACAAACCTAGAGGTAAAGGTATCTTCGGCAAGAGTTCCAGTGGGCCAGCCGCCAATGTGTTCGAGGGCCGAACGTCGAATGATGTAGCCCGAGCCCGTACACCAGGCAACGCCGCAAGTGTCTTTTGTGACCTCCATGACGTGGATAAAGGCATCCAGAGACTGCACAAGAGGGTCACTAGAGGGGACGTTGTAAAACATTTGCGGCGGGCAAGCCAGAGCCATGTCCGGATCCAGGAGGAGATGTCCAATCAGGGCACGAAGCCATTCCGGCTCAGGTATCATATCAGCGTCCAAAGCGGCAATAAATTCACCGGGACCGCCAGGCAAGGTGGTGACGAATTCCGTTCCGGCAATAAGATTGCCCGCTTTAGCGTGGTGCGGGACCCCTGGAGTCTTGACTCTCGCAAAGTAGTGCACGTTGGGATAGTCCATGGCCAATTCAGTAATGGCCTTTTTCAGTTCCTGGTCGCCCCCGTCGTCGAGAATTACGACGCGGTAACGCTCTCTCGGATAGTCCACGTTGCAAGCCGCACGAACCGTGTCGAGAACGACGTCGACGTCTTCTTTACAGGTTGTGATCATAACATCAATGGTCGGAGCAGCCTCGCCGTACAAGCGAAGCTTTTGCCTCTTGCGATTCTTGAAAGAGAGGAGCGAGTAAACGTGATGGAACATCCCTGGAACTGCGGTAAAGTCAGTCTTCTACTTCTCCGCGATTGAGAATCGGTTCATACCAATGACCATGATTTCTGCAGCGATGAAAAACCACGCCATGACGTAGACTCTCCCGAACTTTTGTTGGGCCTCGAGCGTATACGCAAATCGGAACAAGAAGTACAGAAAGTATGTCACGATTGCTGCAACCGTGAAAAGTGGGCAAGTCTTGTGCAGAACAAACTTCCATCGCGGCAGTCTATCGACGTCATCTTTGACATGGACTCTTTCGATGGTATATGCAGTTTCGGGCAGTTTGAAGTCGAAGCTGCTTGCCATGGAAATGGCAGAGGCCCGGTTGTCTGGTTTGGCATTCAGGGGGACCTACGGAGCGATCAGCTGATTTTCTCATCCCGCTGGTCCCAAATGGAGTAACCGGGATCTATACCTCCGAATAAGGACTGGAGATGGAGCATTGTGTAGATCCATCGGATAGTGGCGTGGAAGGTGCTACGTAGGAACCTCGATGCGAGTGTGCGCCATGGGACGGCCTCGGATGCTCAGGGAGATACAGTTGGGAAACGAGGGAGGATAAAGAATATTGAGAGTGGCGGGGGCTTGCATCCTCACAAGCAGTGATGCCATCGAGGTTGTCTTGACTGGAGAGAGCAGGATCCGCCTCAGTGGGACTCAGTGGTCGGTACGCTACTCCACCGGATTCAGTAGGAGAGGGGACGAGGAAAACTCGAGAGCTCCGCTTGCTTTGATGGTCCCCACGAGAGTCCCCCATTGTACCAGTAGTTCGGTCCAGCAAAGCCGCCCAGCAGAAGTTTTTGTCGTAGGGTGAGGAAAAAGGGACTCACTCCGGAGAGCAGTGAGGAACGTGTACCATTTAGTTGCGGTCGTGACGGGCCAGAGCTGCAGTTTCACATACACCAAAGCCATAGGGAGACGGGGGTTACCAGTACATATACGGGGGAAGTCACGAGCCGTCTGTCTCTCATCTGGGGTACTCTGGTTAGGTGTGAGCGGCAAGTTCGGACTGGTGCTGGCCCTGATTTCAGGTTGACCTTGCCGTTTCCAGCATGCCCGATGCTGGACTACTGCCCATGCATAGATCCCAACTTGTTGCAGATTGACTTGGTCAGTGGCGGATTGTTTACCCAAGGAGAATATTGGGGGGGACAGAAGTCTGCAACATAATGGTTGAGTAAAGAAAACGTTCATTGCAAGGAAGTAATTTTTTAAGCAGACTCGGACATAGCTGCCAGCTCCCAATGTGACCAGCAGTCTGATTGCACACTTTTGATAATGCCTGAGGTACTCGCGGAGCGCAAAGTCCAGCTTGTAGCGTGCATGGCGCAAGTACCCCGGTAAGTTGACGGCAAGGGGCGTGGTTACAAAGAAGGCCCCAAGTCACCCAAGGGAGACATTACGGTACCCTTGTCTGGTAAAAGCTATTGGTCGAGCGAGAACGGCGGCAAGAGATGCACAGGTCATGTTCTTGACCGACCCTTTTGTTGCGCGAGCATGGAAATGGGGTTCGCTCCGTTTCAAAATTCTTTCAATGCGGCAGGCCGCGGCCCAGCTTGGAGCTTCATATTTTTTCGTGTGATGGACTGTCATAGAGGTATTCGAAAGAAGTCTATAGGGATTTCCGTGGTCTTTTTCGATTCGAAGGAACTGTGTCTAGCGAGCCGGTCATGAATGTTCAAACAATCCTGAATGATTGGAGGTTAGCACGCGCAGAGAGCTTGGATATATCAGGGGAGTAGTTGCACTGGGAGCGGCCGATGTCAAAGACCGTGTAGAGAACATGAGGAGCTAGTGGGGGATGTAGTTGGAGGTGCCGGGATGTGGCTCCAGCACAAGCATATGGGTCGGGCCAGGACGCTACCCGGATCGACTGTCGGCCGATCTTGGGATAGCTTGGCAAGCTGGTGGCCGAATTCTGGGGTTGAAGCCAGCGCGACCCGAAGGGTGTTGGAGCCGCCAGCAAAGACGACGGCAAGCGAGGCGCAGTTGCGTCGTTTGGCGGGCCTGAGCAGCTAGAGCTGCCAGCGAAGAGAGCGCGCGTTTGAGCCAAGGGCATGGGTGCCGACCACGTATGTCTCCGAGATGCCCAAGCAGTCGTCAGTTGGTGTTGTTTCAAGGTTGGCTTGGAGCCTCAAAAGCTTGGGTTGTGGGATTGGAAGACGATGAGCGGGCGGGCGGGTGTGTTGCAGGCGCCGGCACCATCACATCACGCAAATAGTGCCTTCCTGACTCAGCTCCCTCTGTTTCCTCACCTCAACTCTTCAGACCCAACCCCATTTTCTCCCCAGACATGCCATCCACTGTCTTCAGCAACAAGCCTCCCCGGTCTGCGCATTTCTCTGCTTCCTGTCCAGCTTGGCATGTTCATCTTTTGCTGCCAAACTTCGATCAACATATTCACCGATTTCATTTCTTCGCGACCCTTTGCCCTAGACTTGCTGCTTCGACCCTGGATCGTATCTTGTCCCTTTGGATAATATGGTCATTCCTAGCTCGGGCGCTTGATTATCTCCCTACCAAAATTTCTTCCCGGCCTTAGCATTTGTGTGTTAGTCGCGGCTTCACGGCACCAACTGGACACAGAAAGTCATGTACAAGTCTCCATCGACCGCAAGCTGACGACAGCTCTGGAAAGCAGACTTCCAATTGACCAACATCTTGCTTATTTGCTTCGAGAAAAAATGGAAGGAAAAAATTAAATTAAATGATGGTCTACGTCTTCGAACCGCTCCCGTTTGGGGAGGGTCTTCATACTGCTTGAACGTTGACCACAGAATTTGCATCCGAGAGCGATTCTCATCGCCCATCGTGATTGTCCCATCACTCACGGATTTTGTGTTTCGTTTCTTCGCTTTCTATTTGTGGTGAAACGACAGTTCCGTTTGGACGCAAGCGACACACCTGGGACCGCCGTTTCATCAACCAGATTTTTGATTTTTAGAAAAGTTGCCGGCTCCCCAACCTTTTTGCGGAGATAGAAGTCAAGATCTAGTTGCTTGCCATCGGAGATTCGAAGAGCCGAAAGCATCGCACAATGGGACGCGTAAGCGCCGTCGAGAAAGAAGCTGTGCATCGCCGACACACCCAGCTAACGCGCTTGCTGGACGGGCAGCGACTCTAATTTCGGGACCTCAATTTGCGTATGCGCGCAGCATCGAGGCCAATCACTCTTCACAAGGCTCCCTGAATCCTGATTTTCGATTGTCGAAACCCCTAGACATTGATTGCTGCAACCCTCGGCGCAAAAAATGACCACAGGATGGGGCGCTTCTTGGACCCCCAAGAAAGAACAACCAATCCCTGTCAATATCATGTGCCCAACGACCATCACTGCCGCTAGCTTTGGACCAAGCGCTCATGGACATCCAAGTCTCCAGGTTGCTAAGTCTCGGCCAAGGGACCCGGCTGCCAGCCCAAAACAACGAGTACATGGAGAAAGGGGCGGACGCCGAAGCTTCTGCAGCCGCGTGCCTCTCTAACCACCGGCGCCTACAAGAATAGAAATCATGGCCAGGTATCCCCTTTGCAAGCGGTAACTGTCGGTTGGCTTGCCAGTTCCTGTGGTCGTCGAAGAATGCGCGCTTGCCTCTTCACCAACTGCCTGATGCTGGCGCAAGAGACGGCGCTCACCACATCTCACCACCTACAGATGCAAGACTGCCAACAGGCTGGTAGACTGCGGGATAAACATCTTCTCAGATGCTATTCAACTGCAGTCGCAGCACATGAGCGGCACTTCAGTCTTGCGGCCTCAACAGGCAATGCAAAGCACGCTGCGCTCGGCTCTTACTGGCATGAGAATAGGACAAAACTGCAGTGAAGCAAGGCTGTCAAGAAGGTACTTCAGTAAGTCAAGTCATCGCTCACCAGTGGATGCTCGAGCAAACACAGCCATCCTACATTTCTTGTCGCATGCTCTGGCCAGCGGCGCTTCCGTTCACCTCGATGCGAGATCCCTCGGCTCATATTCTGCATGCCTCCTTCCCATCACATCAACCTTTGACTGGGCGCAGCGCGAGATAGAGGATACCTTCTGCACTCAAACATTGTCGATATTTCTTTCAGGACGATGCTGCTGCGATCGCTGCTTAGGAGAACGCAGTGTATTGCGCTGCGGCTCCCTGGTGTTTCGGCTCTGTTCAAAGACACAACCGAGGACTGAGGGATGCGGTGGTTGATTTTTGTGTACGAGACACATGCGACCAGGTGACTGCCATGCTCGAGGACATATGAACCAGGGCCGCTCTCTTTGAAAGACATGATGCTGCAGAGGCATGCTGCACAGGCGAGGCATTTGATTAACAAATATCTCCTATTGTTTTTCGACCCAGTCACAGTGGATTTCGAAAGAAAAAAATGTTACTCCCTGGGTCCAGCTGCAGTGGTGGACGAAAGTCCCTAGGAGCAAGAAGAGCAGTGAGCCACCGCTCCCCAGATCCATCCGCAGTGGTGAACGAATGCTCTCTGGACGCAGCAGCGGTGCCAGAAGGTTTCATTTCTCATGTCAGAAACCTACTGCGCAGTGCTTGCTGCTACGTTCCTTCTGCTACGTTCCTCCTTTCACAGACCCACCGTCCCATTTTTTAACAATGGCAGCTCATAAACCTGCACTGTTTCGGTGCAGCTCGTAGGCACGTCGATCATTGAGTGTGGCAGATTGTCACTATGCTCAAGAAAAGAGCCTTCAGATGCCGACGAGCGGGCGAGCAATTTGCATCGCCCGCGGCTGCTCGCATGGAATGAGTGATGTAGCTTCGACCACGGCTACATGCACTCGACGGTCAGCAATCAGTCGTCCCAACATGTCGCGCCGATGCATCCTCGACACAAAAGACTAGGGCCCGCATGGGAAATTTGGTGCGACATTTCAGTGGCAAAAGCCCACGCGATGACGACAGAGGCCAGAGATGGGGAAGCGGGGACGTAGCGACTTATCTCTTCGCTCCAGGCGAGGGCAGTAGGAGAAGTGCACTCTCAGCGTCGGTCGATGGCTTGTTGGGGGAGGAGACGATGCGCTTCCGCCACCTTGTGGGCAGATAGTGTGGAAGGGAGGAGACCGGTAGTATAGAATCCAACCACGTGCGTACTCTCGCTCGCTCACTCGTGGCGCGATGATTGTGAGCAGCCAGCTTCAGCTTCAAAGCGAGCTCAGCGCAGAGCAGTATAGGATCGCCTCGAATGATTCTGATTCGTAGTCATCAGACGAGATGGGACGATCCGGGGGGTGGAAGGGTTGATCTGATCATCGCGCGCGCAAACACTCGCCATTCGCACATTCTTTTCGTTCGATGGGTGGCGGGCTGGTCCGATATTCGGCGCTACAAAGGGGCTTACCGCCTGTCTATCTGCCTGCGTGTCTGCTTTTTGCTTGTTCGCCGCCGTTGTGCACGCGTGTATCGATTTGCTGTACGGTCTGTATGTATATGCATGCTTGACAGATGTAAAGATTGACGGAGAGGGATAGATCGTCTTTTTTTGCCTGCCTGCGGGCCAGCGGACGGGCGGAGGCACGTCTGATGTCTGGATGCCTGGAGTCATGGTGCGGACGAATGGAAGCACTCACTGAGCGCCCGAGTGAGTGCTGATCTGATCTGGACGGAGCTTGCTCGCCGGCGGGCTTGACTGAGGCGCTCGCCTGCCTGCCAGCCACCACAACGGCGGCGCAGCGTTGAGAGCGTGACCTGTACGCACGTTGCCATGTAGAAGGACAGGTAGGGCAGTGCGTTCCTGGCCGACCAGCTGGCGCTGCGCGCGCGCGCCGTTGAAGCGGGTATGCAGGTGAGTGGGTGGTCAGATTCAGGCATATCAGTGTGCAGGGACTGGAGAAGTCGATGTCATGACGGCGGGCGACAGTGCGCCTAGTCGCAGCGCAGCGCGGTGTGGGAGCGCGACCAGAGAAAAGGAGTGTTTTGTTGGTGGTTGAGGTCGGTGACAGTGACGAATCGAGCGGTGCGTCTTTCGTATCAGCCCTCTCAGGCTGCCTGGTGCATGACATGACATGGCATGGCAGGGCATAGCAGGGCGTGGGCGTGGCGGCGGAAGTGTGCGCGTTGAACTAGTCGCGGTAGAGAGTCTGTGGTGGTGTGTAAGGCATGTATGTACATGCAATGCGCTCGCGGCGGAGGGATCGTCGCGGCCTTGTCTTGTGCTTGCGTTTGTGCAGGTCCACTGAACACGTGCGTCCGCCAGGGAATAGAATGGGAGACCTGTCGTTTTTTCTCTGGTGGTTAGGGGCAAGCAGCGACGTAGATAGTAACTTTGGACCCAGAAAACAGACGACGGACGCGCGCGTCACATCAAATTGGAGGTCGCCTGCTTCGGCTCCAGAGCGCCGGGTCCCGTCTTCGTATCCGCACCGTTGTTGGCCGTTCGATGGGGCTGAACCTTACACTGCACCGCTTTCTGCTTTGGGCAAGACATGCAACGGTGGCCGACGGGTAGGTATGCGCTCGTATGGAGAGCCGCAAGTCTGGAGGCGAAGATGATCAACAGCGCCCGCGGGGAGACACGAAACACGAACGCTGTGCTGCTGTACAGTACATAGCGCCCACTGCCGCCATTGCAAGCGCCTCTCAAATCCTCCAACATGTCTCGGGTCGAATTTTGATTAAATCAAGCCGTTTGCCGAAGAGCGGTATACTATTCAGGTTCGACGCATACGATTGTCTCTGAGCTCGGTTTCCTTATCTTGGCCGGCTTCCTGGAGCAACCAACGTGGTGTTGGTGTGGGGCCTGGCATATGCCGTAGCACGTTTTGTGCGCCCCAATGCTGGCTTCCTAACAACGTGCGCTTTCTTTGAATTTGTTGACGACACATATCCATTGCATTTTCTAATAATGACCCACTCGCCTGCAACTGTTGGAGAGGCGGGGCATGCAGGGGTCCAACATGTCCGAAACGCTGCTGAAGATATTCAAGCGGTGCAGGGAGGGCTTTTGACAGGTGTGCAAGAGGCTCACCGCGTGTTTCGAGACGAGGGAGGTACCGATGGAATGGTAGAGCTCGGGTCGCGGAGCAAAGTCTTCGGAGCAGAATCGCCGGCGTCAATAATTGCCAGGGACGTTCAGGGGCGATGCGTTCACCGCTGAAAGGCTGCTCAAGACGTCAAAAACATGGACAAGGATGTAGTATTGACGCGCCAGAGCGGCGGGACCAAGTTCAACGGGTCAACATCGAGTCCGAGCCGTCGTTGATCTTTTGACGTTGATTTGACGCCGACGCACCGGTGCATAAGAGCAAAGCTGTCAAAATGCCATGTCAGCGTGGACATCTTGCCGCCATTTTTTCACTTGCAACTTGAGAGAAAGGCATGGCAAAGAAGGCCAGACGTCAAATTTTAGCTGCCATGACGTCGAATTGATCGACCGTGACGGGGACCCCAGGCCAAAGTTTGAAGCTTGAACCAAAAGCTTGTTCGGAAGATGCTCGCGACGGACGGGATTGGCAAAGCTTGAGCGCGGTAGAAGCGTCGTTGACGTTCAAGAAACGTCTTGGTGGCATCAGAAGTGTGGAGTTGTGGAATGGAGGGAGGAGGAACGGCAGAGCGGACTGGGAAAAAGAGAAGTGGTTCCCCGCGGCTGATCGCATCTGGACTCGTCGCCTCAATTGTGGGGCCCCCTCTCGGTGATAAGGAGGAAATAATAGCCGCTGCCGCTTTGTAACGTGCAAACGTCAGTCGCAGGGCGAATTCCGCTCGGCCACTTTTTCCCGCGATCCAAACAGTCACGACGACATGTCTGTCGAACTGCCATGCCTTTTTTCGCGCTTCAACAGACAAGCTCGCTCTCGTCGCCGTTGATGGATCTTTGACTTCGCACCACCAGTCAGCGCCAAGAAACCTTAAACCTGCTGCTTCATGATGTCACCAGACCCTTCGAGCAGTTCGAGCTCCGTCGCCCATTCGCCAATCGACGACGAGAAGCGCCCACCGCGCGGCCAGAGCGATGCGACCTTTGCGCCCATCAAGCCCGAGGACAGAGACGACCGCGCTAGCCTGCAGCAAGTCCAGTCGCATCGCTCCTATGCTGCAAGCGATGGATATACACACTGGGACGAAGAGGGAGCTGCCCCTGGAACGAGACGCAGAAGCCGGAGTGCGCGCAGAGACCCAGAGAAGGAGTTTGAAGTTGGCTGGGACACACTCCCCAACTCAGAAGCCTCGAAGACGGTGCAGAATCCGCGGAACATGGGCATGGCCAGGAGATGGCTCATCGTCATCATTGTATCCACCAGCTCGCTTTGCGTGTAAGTGCGCGCTGTCTGCCAAGTCCTGAGCGCAGCCAGAGCCCCCAAAAATAATCCTAAATTCCAATAGACCCATTGCTGCAGTGGTTTGTGTGTACGTGAGCGAGCTCGGGCTAACCACCATGTTTCCAGCGCGGCCACGTCTTCGCTATACACCAGCACTTACCAGCATCTCGAGCAAAGGTTCCACACATCACGCGAGGTGGCCACGCTAGGCCTGTCACTATTTGTAGCCGGGCTTGGTGCAGGGCCCATGATCCTCAGCCCCCTATCTGAAGTACGTACGACGACGCAGTCGCGCTGACCGCCGCACCTGCTTCCGGTCAAGACGTCGATTTGCTAATGGTGCGTCAGTTCTATGGTCGACGAGCGGTCTATCTGGGCTCGTATACCTTCTTCTTAATATGGGTCATCCCTAGCGCTGTAGCCCCGAACATGGCTACTATATTGGTATCGCGGTTTCTGGACGGATTCTCTGGTAGTGCCTTCCTATCGGTAGCGGGTGGGACGGTTGGCGATTGCTTTGCGAGGCACGAGCTGTCGGCGCCCATGATGATTTACACGGCCTCACCATTCATTGGGTAAGCATTCTCCCCGGACCCCTACGTGTTCCCCATGGTCTGCGAGGCTTGAGCAATCAGTGTTGCCGGCGGGGGCTGGACCACGAGGCCGGTCTCCTGGCAAGACTTGCTCCACAAGGTCAAGCCCCGCAAGTGGAGACGCTCTTGCGGTTGTAAGCTGCGACGTACAAGTCCGTTACGCCAAGGGGAGGGACCAAGTTTTGTCAGTGCTCGGTCAGCCGTCTCCCAAATGGCGGACGATCGAGGCTTGGGGAAAGATTGCGGCTGAGAGAGTTTGGTTGCTAACACATGCGCTCAAGGCCTGAATTGGGACCGCTGGTTGGAGGATTCATCAACCAGTACAGCAACTTCCGGTGGACCTTCTATGTCATGTTGATCTGGATCGGGGTGCAGTTGTGCCTGATCACACTGTTTGTGCCCGAGACGTATCATCCTGCGTTGCTCCGCCGCAAGGCTCGTAAACTCCGACAAGAGACGGGTAATGACGCTTGGATCGCTCCGATTGAGCAAATGGACAAATCAATTCCAAAGACGGTGCTGTGGTCTTGCATTAGACCCTTCCAGCTCCTTATCTTCGAACCCATGGTGGGTGACAAGCCACTTTCTGCGCTCGCATATACACGCGCAGGCTGACTGATGCTATTCGCAGTGTCTGAGCTTAGACATTCTCTCCGCGATCCTGCTAGGCATCCTGTATCTCTTTTTCGGAGCATTCCCCCTGGTCTTCGAGAACAACCACGGCTTCTCCCTGTCGCAGGTGGGCCTGGCGTTCTTGGGCTTGTTTGTCGGCATGATACTAGGCATAATGAGCGATCCCCTGTGGAGAAGGAACTACGCGCGGCTCGTGCGTCAACGAGAGGAGCAAGGGGGTGAGCCAGGTGGATCTGAGCCCGAGTACCGTTTACCCCCGACAATCTTTGGAGCGATCGTGGTGCCGGTCGCGCTCTTTGGTAGGTGGAGACGATTTGAATTTGGGTTTTCCACCAGTAGCTGTGGCTGACTTTGTTGCCCAACAATAGGGTTCGCCTGGACAACGTATAGCAGTGTAAGTTGGATCGAACATGTCTCGCGGCGCGTAGCTAACCTTTGTCCCAGGTTCACTGGATTGGTACGTAATCGCGCCGGATGGGGCTCCTCCGTGCGTCTCGTATCCAGGGGAAAAATGTTCTGACTTTTGCAGTTCCAATAATCTTTTCGACCTTTTTTGGCATCGGGTAAGAGACGCGCCGTCAGCAGAGTTTGTTAGGACGACCGACGTGGCTGATGTTTCTTGGTAGCGTGATCTGGGTATACTCAGGGGTATTCACGTTCCTCGTCGACTGTGTGAGTCGATTGCAGTGCTTGATTGTCATATTTGGCAATGCTGACGCAGCGCAGTACCCATTGTATGCAGCAAGTGCATTGGCGGCAAATAGCTTCGCTCGGTCGAGCTTCGCCGCGGCATTCCCGCTGTTCGGGGTGCAAATGTACAACAGTAAGTACGCGCTGAGACAAGCAGGATGATGTCGACAGGCCTCCGGGGGGGGGGGGGGGGGGCGTCAAAAGAGCGGTCACTGACGTAAGCGCTTGACACTTTACAGATCTGGGCTACCAGTGGGCGACTTCGGTGCTTGCCTTTCTGGCTCTGGCCATGGCACCGTAAGACTCTCCGCATTATGCATATCCCAACAGTATGGTAAAGGACTCGGCTAACAAGTGCTGTAACCCTGGACAGGTTTCCTTACTTTTTCTTTCGGTACGGCAAGAGGCTCAGGGGAAACAGCCGCTTTGCGTCAGCGTAGGCTGAATGGGGGAATGCAACGAGGAGGTGAGGTGCAGCGGTGTAGTGGTGGAGGGCTGGTTGCTGGTTGCTGGCCTGGCAGATATGGTGGCATGCACTGCTCCCGTCCGCCGCCGCTGCTGCTGCTGCGTGCATGCGTGCCCTCTGCGCGTGTGCGTCCTGGCTCACGCGGCTATATATAGTGGGGGTCGCACAGCATGGTCCAGGCGAGGCCAAGGTGCGTTGCTAGCGAGTTCAATACAGCCGCTTGACTTTCCATCTGATGTGTGTCCCACATTGGTCAGTCAGTCTCTCGCCTCTGGTTTCTGGTAGTGCTCGCCACGTGACACGGCTTGTCAGCACGTTTTGCGAAGCGCATGAGGCCGTGGCGACACAGAGATCGTGTTGTTTGGTGCAACAGAGGCACCGTCCTAGCGCAACGTGGGCCGTGAGCGGGAGGAGCGGCCGTCTCTCACAGTCTGGCGAGCCGGTTCGATTGGTGCCAGGTTCAGAAACGTGGCCGCCTCACACTGCCAACCGGAAATTTCGCAGAGGGCGGAGATTGCGTACAGAGCGAATCGTGTAGATAGGCGACGCAATGGTGATTTGCAGGAGGGTCGAGGACAGAAGTCTGGGGGTGGACCAAGGCGAAGATGAGAACATGGATGTCGGGTAGGCACAGCGGACAATGGACCAGAGGGATCAAAAGCAAAAAAGAAAGCGGCGATAGGCGGATGGACCCGCGGGACCAAGGCAAGGGACAGGACAGGACAGGACAGGACAGGGACCATGTCTTGAGACAGGGAGCAGCAGTCTCAGACGGTCATGGACGGCCACGAGTTTTGAATGGATGGACGTGGTAGGCGAGCAAAGGTCGGTCAATCAGTGCTGAGTGGAGGGAGTGGGGATCATGGTCGATCGGAGGTGCACATGGGTGGTTGATCGAGGCAAGCACGAGGGCTGTACTGTCTTGTCTGTGTGTACATGGCAATGTAGATGACGAGTTTGCGATGGGTGTAAGGTAGATCATGAGAAAAAAACAAAGACGAGACCCGTCATGAAGGGGTTCGTTTGGGGAGCGAGGACGAACGGCCGGAGACGCGGATGGAGTTGGGTGTCAGGGCTTAGTCAGGTATAATACGGTACGGTAACGCGGACCCCGGCCCCTAAGCCGCGGCCTAAAGCGGGGTGTCGACGGCCAACCACAGCGGCGCAGCGCTAAAACGAAGACGACTCGACGGGCACGCGATTATCCTCTCCTCCATCGCATCATCGCAGCCTTTCCCAGGCGCAACCCACCGACTGGACTCGTTCTCGCGCCCGCCGACGGCTGCTCTGCTTCCCCTGCTTCTCTCAGCAGCGAGCTTGGCTTCTCTTCTTCGCCAACTCCCCGGTCCAGCTTCACCGCACTTCGCAGCTGCGGCACCGGAGACGCACTTTTGCTCTCACACCTCGCAGCTGCGCCTGCTGCACACCCTCCCTCTCGTAAACAGGGTTTCTCGAGTCCCACGGCAGCGTTGCCTGCATCGGCCATTTCCAAATCCCCAAAGCCTCCCAGCCAGCCCGCGCTCCTGCGTGTACCTGCCGGGGCGCACCAAGCAGCCCATTCTCTCCGCCGCCTTCCCTCCTGCACGAACCGCACGCTCCTCGTCGCCGCCATGCGCTCTGCCCAGTCGTGATCACAATCATGACTGAAAGGACCCCTCGATCTCTGCGTAGACCCCGGCCTTGTGAAACTCCAGAATTGCTTGATTCCTGCGTACCGGATTGACCGCATTCGCCGACTCGATTGGTCCACGCCCGACGTGGCGACAGCCCTCCGCACCCGCCCAGCTGGGAGCCCTCATTCGTACGCTGTAGACACTGCGCCGAACCGCAGAAGCGCCAGCTGAACGATTTGCTGCTGCCGGTGGTGCCACAGCAGCTCACTCTCGCGACTGCTTAGGGCACGCGTGATCGAATATTCGAAACACCCAACTGGGAGGTTGCCAGCTGCGGCACCCGTGCAGATTGGTTGATCCAGTGCCTTGGGAGGGGCCGCCGAGGCAACATTGGCGGATACGCGCAGCGTAAACGTGGGTCTACAGCAGCCGTAGCTCAGAACCAGACATCCGTGCCTTGAGGGGGGTGGGCTGCCGACTGCGCTGCCCAGTACTCTTTCGCAGGAAGGGATATTATGGCCACCCCAGACGCCGAAGATGCATCTCCCTCACCGGAATACAGCGGTGATCAGGACGGCAGCGAAATGGCCGACTCCAAGGACCAACGCCTCTCGAGCGATGCCTCGCCTGTACAGGCAAACTCCAACTCTACTGCTACCAAGCCTTCCTCCAACGCCAAAGACCCTCTCAGACCTCGCCGTAAGAAGGCGCGCCGAGCCTGCTTTGCCTGTCAGAGGGCTCATCTTACCTGCGGCACGTCCTCAAACAGCCTTTTACTTTGCCCTTTGAACTTGCTAACAGTACACAGGCGACGAACGACCGTGTCAGCGATGTATCAAGCGCGGCCTTCAAGACGCTTGTCATGACGGAGTTCGAAAGAAGGCAAAATACCTACACGATGCCCCACCCGAGGCGCTTATGCCCGGAGTCGGTGGCCACTACCCGCATCTCGCCAACAATGGCCAACATGGAGCCGCCGCCGGCCCCAATGCCGCAGCGAGTATGAACCAAGCGAACAATTACTATCCGCAAACCCAGCAAGCCACCTACAGCGTCTACCCCAACACCAGCCAGGGGCAAATGTTGCCACCCATGCAAGACGCAAATGTCATCAACACGTTCAACAACCAACATTCGCCAATATCACCTCAGTACGGCCAAAATTCAAATCAGCAAATGCCCCCTGTGCAAAACATGGGCGGAATGCCGCAGAACCAGCAAACGAATACTCAAGGCATGCAAAACCTCGGAGACATCGCATTCGACCCCAGCGATCCAGCCCTATTCAACTTCGATTTGGCCAGCCTCAATTTCGGAAACCATTATGGTGCTCTTGAATTTGGGATGCTGGGGCACATGTCTTCTGGCGCTGCAGAGACTCCGCCAGAGAGCATAAACAACCCCTTGAATCAGGCCGCAAACATTTACAGTGGACCTGTGAGTGCTTCTGGGTCAGCAGAGAATTTGCCAATGACAGGAGGCTTTGGCTTCAACGAGGGCATGTCCTCGGCGGATTGGCAGAACGCGCAATCAAGACATGGCAGCGCTGCTCAAATACAAACGCCGAACAACACTCCCGCGTCCGTCAGTTTGGACAACACGCTCGGTCGAGACGGGAGTGGCATGCCATTGGCTTATGCTGTCGGAGCCGGCCCAGGTAGCATGACGAGCGCAAGCCCAAGCTCAGTCCAAGATGGAATGTCTGGCTATGAACCACTTTCTCCTGCCTTTTACAACAATCAGCAGCAAGAACATCAAAGAAAACACAGCCAACAGTTTTACAACTGTCAGCAGCAACAGGCCCAAAGCCAGCGCCCACAGCCGCAACAGCAGGCTCAACAGAACCTCGCCAATCGGAAACGTCGACGGGATCCCAGCGAGATTTACGACTCAGTGACGAGCCCCTATCCTTATGCCGAAGGATTCCACGGACTCAGTGCTCTTCTCAAAGAGCGCTTTTCGATAGCCAAACGATCGAGGATTCATCGAGCACTCTCATCCATTCGGCCCTCGTTCATCGCTTGCACCAGCACGCTCAACACAGACGACCTCATCTTCATGGAGAAGAGTTTTCAGCGGACACTGTATCAATATGAAGAGATCATCAACCTGATCTCTCTTCCTACCATCATTTGCCGCCGAACCGGTCAAGTCGCCGCTGTCTCTCAAGAGTTTAGCATGTTGACTGGCTGGCGCAAAGACGTGTTACTTGGTCATGAACCCAACCTCAATGTCAACACCGGCGGCACAAGTGGAAGTGCAGCGAACTCGGGGGTCGCTTCTGGAAACCGCACTGGAGCTGGCGTCAACACTCCCCGCGAAATGGAAAAGCCGCAACCCGTTTACCTCGCGGAGCTTTTGAATGACAATTCAACATGCCAGTTCTACGAAGATTTTGCCAAACTTGCCTTTGTAGCGCCACGCACTGCAGCTTTCCGACACTGCAAGCTGGTGCGGTACCGCACAAAGGATGACTTGTCGAGTCTCGAGGGAATGAACATCAAGTCGGAAGAGAGTCACAACAAGGAAAACTATGACGGCAATCACGGAAACCGATTCATCAACGGAAACACCATCAAACTTGAAAGCGCAGGCACTGGAGCTGGCAGACCAAAAGAAGACGATGGTTTGATCGACTGCATGTTTTGCTGGAGCGTAAAGCGCGATGTGTTTGAAGTGCCAATGCTGATAGTCCTCAATGTAAGTCCCCTCCCTCCGCCTCATACACGCCTAGCTCACATTCCATTCACCAGTTCCTACCGATATTGTACTAGTACCACACGAGGCATAGCGGTGCAGCGCCGGTGCCAACTTACTTTCAACGTCGACTCAACGCGCCCCCTCACCCTCCCTCGCTCCGATTTTTCCCGGGACGCCAGACAAGCCCACACAAGAGCCAAGCAGAGCTTCGGTACCCCGCATCGCGAGTCGGAGCTCACCGGAAGCAAAACAACCCTGCGTTTTGCGTTTTCATTGCGGGTGTTGAAAACGAAACCGAGCTTGAAATTCTGCTTGCGCGGCGGGCGCGGCGGCTCTCGGCGGGGTCGGCCACTCCAACTGTGCGCATGTTCTAAGCTTGCTTAGTGTGCGCTCTAGAATGTCGTGGCCGTAACTTGTCACGACGGCAGCTTGCTTTTGGCGGCTCATCGCGTCTGAATTATGATCATCATTGGCGCTGCTGCTCATCCCCGCTCCTCTCTGCAGACAGCCGGCACCTGGTCCTACGTCCCAGCAGGCTCGAGGCTGCTACGTTCACAACAGACTCCTGCTGTGTCATGAGCAGCAGGCTCGAGTAATTTCGTCGGTTTTCCCACCAATCTTGTCTGCGTCATCTGTCCCTTGGGAACAGGAGGTTTTGTCCTCTGTTTGGGCGCGATTCCCAGTTTTATCCGGCACGTGGTGGGTGGCAAGAGTCGGCATTGTTCCTCTGTTCGTATTCGAGTTACGTAATGGACGCTGAACGACAGCAGCACGCGCCGGGTTATCGCAGCTAGCCTGTTCTGCCCGCCGTCCTTCCAGCATGAGGGTTTAGGGCTGGCCTTGGCCCTTCCACAAAGCTTCTGTTGAGCAACCCTCGCGTATGCGTCTCCAGAAAGTCACAAGTCGCGATGATGGGCGACGAGGCATCAGACCGAGCAAGCGGTGCCGCTGCGACTGTCGCTAGCAGCAGGTCCTTGTGGTTACATGGCGCCAATTGGAGCGATGTCATACGAGTTACACGGCTGTCTGTTATTCTCGCTTGGTTGCTGCTGCTGCTGCAGGTAGCTGTTCACACCAGCCGGTGTTTTCTTTGGGAGGATCTTTCAAATACATTTACCACTGTTTCCTTTCGCATACCCCCCTCCCGTCCTGGGTTCATATCGGATGTACGACACAGGCCGGGGTCTTCTCCCTTTTTTGCTGTAACCCTGTTTGATTGTTCTTGGTTTCCTTTTTTTGGATCTCCTTATGGGAAAGATGGATGGGCACAGAGCAATCACGGATTTACACCAGCGATGGATATAATACGCCAAAGGATAGGGGGAAAAGGAAAACGGAATAAATGGGGCGTGGTCTCGTGCCCCGCGTACGACGAATGCCTACCGCCGGTCTAAACGTTGGGAACGGGAGGCGCCCACATCACTGCACCGGAGTCGTTGCTGTTTGAAGAGAAGAGCCATTCAGGGGACACAACACGCGTTTAGATCGTCGGGGGGTTACGCCTACGTCCCCGCAGAGGAAGAGTGACGGTATTTTTTCCATTTTTCTGGGCAAGTGTCTCAATTTTGTTCCTCCCATGTCTTTGTTTGAAAGTTACCCACACACGACTACAACTACAACTACCCACGTACACGACCTTAATGGGGAGGAGGCTACATAATCGTTATGTTTGTTTGCTCGAGCTTTTTCGGAAGGGTGGATGTTTCCTTTTTCAGGTCATGTTTCCTCTTTTTGATCATATATCCCTGGTAAGCATGGTGTGGCATCTCTCTCGGGCCCCGCTCCAATGAAAAGAAATCAAACATTTCAAAGAAAACTTTCGGTGCATCGTGCATTGTGCAGGGGCAACCTTGGTGAAGTCGTGTCAAGTCATTTTGACATTTGCTCGGATGAGTTGCGGACACTGTTGTCGGTGTTGGTTGAGTGCTATGTTGAGCCGGACTCTTCGTTTGCACGATTGCGGCCTGTCTCATAGACAGGCTTTTGGGTTGCTGAGGAAACTTGACTTGATTGCCAGAAACGCTCATTCATTCACGGTCTGCTTGCTAAATTATACCCCGCTGAAGCAACTGCACCGCCAAATTCTATCCATCTATCAGAAGAGAAGCCTCTACCCATTGTAGCGAGTGAATGAAGGAGCCAAAGAAGAGTTGCCCATGACGGCTGTCGATCTTCCCATCCACCCATCCATCCATCCATCCCTTCAACACACACATCAATCACTTGGCCACGTCATCCTTGAGCACGTTTCCATGCTCATCCTTCGGGAAGTCCAACAAATAGGGGTCCTTCTTGAGCGCAGCGTACGCCGGGCGGGCGAGGCTGCGGCGGGCGACCTCAATGTCGGTGCGGATGTCGTCGATGAGGGCCTCCTTGGAGACGTAGTCGAGCTCGGGCCGGATGAAGCCCAGCACGACCAGGTTGAGGTGCGAGCCGTAGAAGTCGGAGGGGAAGTCGTGCATGATGTGCACCTCGACGCTGCGCACCGTGTTCTTGTAGAACGGGTTCCAGCCGATGCTCATGGCCATGGGGTAGATGTTTTCTTTGTTGCTGTTGGTGGGCGAGCGGTTGGAGCTGGAACCGGAGCCGGAGCCGTTGGTGGGTTTGCTCTCTGCCGCCGATGCTGCTGCTGCTGCTTCTTTGGTGACGTTGCCGTGGCCGCCGGCTTGTCCGCCGCTCTCAGCAGACTCGCTGCCGCTGCCGCCAAACAGCGCCGAGCCTACTGCGCCGGCGACTTTGCCTCCGGCGTGCTTGACGCGGTCTGCGAGCGTGGCGGCCGAGTTGTCCTTGCTCTGCTGCTGCTGTTGAGCGCCAGAATGATCGCCGCGGCCCGAGTCCACGGACGCTGTCGGCACGCCGCCGTCGGCCGAGTTGCTGCTGCTGCTGTCGTGGAAGTCCAGCCCCGCCCAGCCATAGTAGACGCCAGACTCGAGGTCCGAGTGACCGCCTACGCTGAGACCCTCAATGGGTATGTTCGCTGTGGGTATGCCGAGCTGGGGGAGATCGCCGTCAGCCTAGTCCCGTTGCGGTAATTCTGAGTGGTGGTGCATTGGAGATTTGCTTTCTTTTTTGGATCGGAATGTATTGGATTTTGGAGGTGTGTTTCGGATCTCGGTAGGGCTAGAAATGGAAAGAAAACGATGTGACGTGGATGGATAGATTGAGAGACTGCGAATAGGAAAGGACAGAAAAAATGGAAAAATGGAGAATTGGTGGAAAATGTCGTAAATGTGAAGACGGGGAACACAGCACACGAGGCGGGTGACGACACTGAGTCTTGTTGTTGGGCCCGAAAAAGTGGGCGAGACTGAGATACTGGCAGCGCAGCACAAGGCTGTGGCCGCAGCAGCAGCAGCAACAGGGCTAAAGCGGGCACCAGCACCCGTCAATGCGTCCCTGGTCAGCCCAGTCGCTCGGATCTCTATCCCATCCAACTGACAACAGCACTCGAGCGAGCGCAGCAGCTGAAGAAGAAATCACGTGCAACCTCGAAAGCACACGCCAGCGCTCCAGCATGATAGGGTTCTCCCCAGAGCTATCGCAAGACCGCCAGCTGCTGTTCAGACCCGAAATAGTAGTCAATCCACTCCAGCCCCAGCCGGCTGGGAGTCTGTACGACGCGAGCTCCGGCGGCTCCGTGTGCCGCCGTAGCGTTGTTGCGCAATGCTAGGACGGACAGACGGAGAGCGAGCGCAGCGTAGCCCTGCTTGCTTGCTTGCTTGCTTGCAGCCGCAGCCCCACGTGCCGCCGCATGGCCGCAGCCGCTGGGGAGTAGCAAGATGAAACGATAGTCTGGGTGTCGAGCATGTTGTTCTGGAAGTGGCTGGAAAAGGGAAAAAAGAAAAAGAGAAGGGAGAAAAAAGAAACGAAAAAAGGAGGCGTCATGCATGTCATGAGAGTCCGTTTCTTGCCACGGCAAATTTCGTTGCAAGGCGGCGCCAATGAACCGCAGACGGGAAGGTGCAGGATGACAGCGTGGAAGAAGCAGTAGCAGCAGAAGTGGTGACATTGAAGCAGCAGAGGGGTGGTTGCGCGAGGCAGGTCAGCCTTTGCTGGGCGCCGCTCCTGATACCAGCGCAAGGGAAAAGAGGGGAGGGAGACGTGGGATTGGATGCTTGAAGAAGTGACGGGACACGCGTAGGCAGGTGTAACAGAGTGCCCACGCGGCCGGCGTACGTACGTACCTCTTTGCTGCCCCGGCCGAAGCCTTTGATAACTTTGCCGCTGAGATAGAGCGGAAACGGAGCCTCGGGAGCGTCCGGGCCGGTGATGAGTTCGCGAGGGCCTCTCGGAGGGGCCATGATGGAATTGAGTTTGTTCTGGGGTGTGTGGAAAATTTGGAGGCTTGAGAATGGGGGGCAAGAAACAAGCGTGGTGGTTGTGGTGGTGGAGCGGGATGGCGAATGGGTAATTGCTGAATAATGGTGTTGAATGACGAGGCGATGCCGGTTCAAGTTTCGTCTGTGCGCTAGCGCAGCGGCCCGCTCGGGACTAGCGCCCTCCAGCACATTCGACGGTCGACCTCCTTCTCACCACTCATCACTCCCTTGCGTCTGACCGCATGGAATTGCGCCTCAACCTTGTCCACAGTCCTCATGATGGCCTTCCATGTCCTTTGCTGAGGCAGCATGAGCGTGTGTGCGTCGGGATCCAACAGTCAACACCAAGTGAGTGGCTTTCAATTTTGCAACCAAGTCGTGCAAGAACCCACTCAAAATATGCAATGCTACGCTCGCCCGCCAGTCGTTGTTCTTGCGCCTCACCATCTTGTTTCTCTCTCCCCTTCTCCAAGGTCTTCCCACCACCGACGTCCAGTCATGCCGTGCTTGTTTCAGAACCCTCTCATCATCACGACGCATTTATTGTTGAGGGGGGCGGTGGAGCCTGTCATGCCTTTTGGCGCATTTTCCGTGGATGAATGCTCGATCATGAGGCAGGAGTCCTTACATGTGTCAACGCTGGAGGCGTCCTTTGACTGCAGCGCCATGAAGGGCCTGGATCGGCCGTCAAGGTGCCACTCGTGGCTTGCAAATCGTAGATCTGGCGACCTGGAGATGAGACCAACGTTGCGGCCGACGGCGGACAGGAAAAACAAATCACGTTCACAGGTGCAACCATGGCGGCTGTCGTAGCGTGGATACTTTGGCAGGCAAATCGTATGATAGACACTGACGCCCTTGAGTCGAGTGGCGGTGAAGATGTCTGAGAAGTCACAATGCACAATCGTCCATTGTGGTGACATGGTCGACCTGTCCTCATGGTCATGTTGTCCAGTTTGTTTGGCTTTTGGGCATATCAGGCTTCCAAGGTGTCTTGGAAGACGAGAGCGCCGAGCCAAGATGAAACTGCGCGAGGAGGCAGTCTTGCAAGGACGTTTTCTTTTTTGAGATGCGAGTCGCACTGTATTTTTCAGTCATCATTTCAGTCGATTTCTTCTTTCGCACGCCTAACTTACCACCAAGATCCTTCACATGGGTGCTCTTGAGGAGAAATCAAGGGGTTTGACACCGTCGCCCCCCAATCTGCTTGACGAGTCGGACAGGCACGCCCTGGAATGTGTATCGAAATTTTGTCCCCCATGTAGGTCATTTGGCTCCAGCTCTTGCTTGTCGACACTAGCTTCACTTCGAGGAAGGATGAACGGACTAAGCAAAGCAGTTTGGAACATCATTGGATATCATTCCTTCAGATCAATGATTCTCACTACCCGAGATTTCCCATGCAATCCCACCGAAAATGAAAATGGGCAGACTGGGTAGCCGCCGACAAAAGAGACCATCCCCAAACGCCTTCCAGATGCAATATAAAAGTTCCAAATCAAACAAGTCCACCACCAGCGACAGCCCTCCAGGAGCCGACCCGAGGACCACCACCCAGCGTCATCCTGGAACCGACGCCGAAGCTCAGCCTCGCCTGCTCCTTCTTCTCGGCCTGCTCGACCTTGCCGGCCAGCACCCAAGGGGCAACTCCTTCGTAGCGTGCCAGCACGCGGTCCTGCATCGACTTTGCGCCGCAGATCCAGCCGAGGCAGTTGCTCTCACCGCAAGCACAGTCGAACGGCTGCTCCATGTCCCACTCGGTGCTAGGGTAGAAGTAGGTCAATTCGTCGCCGGCGGCCAGGCCCTTTGACGTGACGCGGACCTCGCCCTTCTCCATGTCGAAGAGCAGGTTGGGCGCGCACGAGTGGTTGACGTAGAGTAGTGGGCTGTTGAGGTTGATGTGCGAGGACGGTCCGGTCTGCACCGTGGCGTAGGATGGCCGCGGCGACGGCGTCAGAGTCGTGAGGCGTGCGAAGACGGTACCGGGTAGAAGATCAACTTGGCTGACTGCGCGTGCCGTGTAGTCCTTGCCGGGCTCGATGTGGAGACGTGATGAAAGGTCTTGCTCAGAGCTGCCGGGTGCTTGTACAGAGCTGTGGCCGTTGACACCCTTGGTGGTGCTCTTTTTGATTGCTGCCGTGCCGTTGGTGACGGGCAGTGTGGTGGTAGCGGTGACGGTCATGTTGGAGATGTTGGTGTGAGATGTTTCCTCGAAGGTCTCTTCCGTGTCTTGTTTGTCTTCTTTTAATCTTGATATTTGGTGCTTGTGGATGCTAACAGTTGCAGACACAGAGTGTGGTGGTGTTCTGCGGCTCGGAAAAAGGGAATTGGCTTTCAAAAAATAGTCGAGTGGTCGAAACAAGGTTCAGGTACGGTTGGAAAGTGAAAAGTGATGAGGCTTCTTCTTCAACAGTGGTACGCCAGCCAGGAACAGCGCAACGCCAGGACTTTATATCGCCAGCGGCAGTTTCTCAGCATGCTCGAGTCGCCACGGCCAGACAGGACAGTCGAGTGGCCCAGGCAAAGGCTGTGACGCCCGCGGGGCAAATACCCACATCTGCGCCGACGTCAAAGCAGGCCAGGGTAGGGCTCCGAGCTCGTGCCTACAGCATCCCGCACGCACCAGACACGCCCTCTGAGACCACAACCCCGTCATCATCGACGCTCCAAACAGCAAACAACCAGTCAAAAATGGCACTCCTCACGTCCTCCTTACCCCACGGAAACGACGCAATTCGACCACCGTTCGCGACGGGCTCCTGGACCGGCGCCCTTCTTACCCACAAAATGACGCCTCTCCCTTTCCTTTCCCATCAGCCGGACCCACTCGGGAGCCTGCAGTCTGCAGTCAGGACACAGACGAGCAGCTGTGTGTCTTTCTGCTGCACGCCAGACTCGAGGACTCGGTGCTCTCCCCTCCCCGACACCCCCCCGGCTGCCTCCCGCGATCTCCCGACGCCGGTGCCGAATGCGGATAACGCGCGCGCGCTGTTACGAGTTGCAAATGAGCGAGCAGCGCCCACAAGTCGAGTCGAGTCGAGTCGGCCGGCCATCGCAGCGCAGAGCGTCATTGCGACACGCTCTTGCAATCGACATCAGCGTCGATGAATTGACGTGACGACGCTGTTGTGGCCGCCGGTAGAGCGACGCATCAGCGCACGTACCTCGGTTGTTGGTCGGTCGTCCGGGGGTGGCAGACGGCTACGTCATTGTTGTCTGGCCTTTGGTCGATGAGCTACTCCACACTGTCCAGCCCAGCCAGCTCGCGTGCTCAATGGGTCTCTTCGCTCAGAGATCTTCCATCCCTCTCGCTCGTGCGGTGGCCGGCGCCCTGTCCTGCCCTCGTGCCCCAAGCCGCAGCCTCTCCTGCAGCAGCCGGCTGCCGGACATGGTGCCGGTGGGGTGAGATGGGTCGTCTGCAATACTGCTGGTGGTGCGGTGCTCTGCTGAGCGCGAATTTTGGTAATGCGAGTCGTGGATTGGGCTGGGGGCACGAATTGAGGGGCCCCCATTGCGGAGTAACGATAAGGGTCTCCTTCTGTCTGAAAGGCGGAGGAAACCATGGGGGAGCGGAGAGGATGCTACGAGGTGGCGTGAATGCTGCAACGAACTGACGTCTGGCGCCCATTTGTCCGTGGCCCACCCTTTGCTCTCACCACCATTGCTGCTGCTGCTGCTGCTGCTGCTGCTTGCATTCTGATGTTTGGATTGACCGGCCATCACATCGCAGCTTGTTCCCTCCGGCCAGATGGCACTCCCAATAAACCACCAATGACCCTAATCGGCAAAATGATAGCGCAAACAACCACGCACTCCCACCGACCTCTCCACCGCTCCCAAACACCGCCGTCCCATTGTCCCCTAGGAACCCAGGTATCCAGGTCCGCCAGGCAGTCCGCGGCCCCATCCAATCTGCACCTCTCTTCCCATCAATTCCCTCAAATCCTCGACACGTCGCTCCGACATCTCCCGACGCTGGTGGAGAAAGGGGAAGGAATCTACATGTCTACCTGCTAGGGTACGTATCTACAACTAAAACACTACTACGGATACGCCCCTGTCTTCCCCCCCCCCCCCCCCCCCCCCCCCTTTGACCGCACACGAGCAGAGCCCGCCGCCGTGGCGGACAACGGGCCGACGCGGTTCCTTGCATTGTTGTTTGCGGAAGCAGCCCAGCCAGCTACGTAGGTGGCCGGTACGTGCCTATCTGCCCGTAGTCGTGTATCCAGGGTCCCCCGTTTGCAGGCTGGTAGACGAGACGGAGCCGCGCAAGGGTCTGAGGATTTTTTCAATAGCCCGCTCTCAGACATGTGAAAGGCACGCTCTTTGCGAGCATAGAGACAATTTTCAAAATCTAGCTCCAGCTGTGGAGCACGGATAGTAGGAGAAGGTGCATGGTGGAGGCGCTCAGACTCTCAGACTCCCGCGTCAATCCGCATAACCAGCGACCCACCCTCCACCTCCCGTTGCAGCTCACGGCCAAAATAATGTCTCGTCTCGCACGTCATGTCTTCTGCACCTACCCGGACCCTGAAAAAAAGGAAAAGCGAAAAAGGATGCAGACGATGTGCACTGTGCAGCGCTTGGATCCCACCGACGCGCTTGCGTTCCGGTTTCTCCCTAGGGTTGATGAGGATATCTACGAAGTCGGGGCTTCTGTGCTCGCTTACAGTCGGCTTGCTCACAGGGGAGATGACGGGGGAAGGGAGCGAAGGGGAGAGAAAAGGTGCCTGGGAGTATGTGTCAAGGGCGTGTCGTGCGTGATAGCATGGCATCGAATCACATGCGTGCTGTCCTCGCTGGAGCCCTGGTTGGCACTGAGAAAATCCAGCAGGCATCCACCGCTTGCGGAAGACACGAGCAAAGCAGGAGAATGAAAGCGGCGGGAGAAGACGCTTTCTGCGGTTGCAGACGGCGAGTCCATGTCTTGACAGGTAGGTGGGTAGATAGGTAAGTCAAATCAAATGCTTTTTCCTCCTAGTACTCCATCGCATCTTCAAACAGAGTGCGCAGCTGCTCCCTCTCCGTCTCGACGGCATCGACCTCCAACTCAGGCGCCAGCATCAAGACGCGCTTCTGAGGAATGGTGCCCTCGACAAGCGCATCCACATCACCGCGAGAAAAGCCCAGATGCTTGAGACCGCGCGGCTGGTCGCCCAACTTGGCCAAAAAGTCGGCCAGCGCCTCGGACAAGACCTCGCCCGCGCTCTCCTTCTTGACCGATGAGATGTCGACGCCGAACGCCTCGGCGGCGGCAAGGTGGCGTTCCGGGTTGCTGGCGCCGGTGAACTTGAAGACGGCGGGCGCCGTCACGGCGACAGACACGCCGTGCGGGATGATGGGGCTGCCGCCCACGGCGTAGCCCGCGTGCTTGTATCCCGGATTCTGCGACGAAATGGGGTACGACATGCCGTGGCAGAGGTGGACTCCCGCGTTGCCGAAGCCTACGCCCGCCAGCGTCGCCGCGAGCAGCATCTGCTCTTGCGCTTCGTAGTCGTCTGGATCCCGAACGGCCCGCGGCAGGTACTTGACTGTGCTGCGCAAGGCCTGCAGACTGAAGATGTCGCTGATGGGGTTTGCGCCTTGATAGGCAGGTCGGTTGATCGGGTTCGTTGGCCGCGGCGTCCGCTCGTAGTATGGAATCGCCGTCCACGATTCCAGGCTGTGGCAGAGCACGTCGAGCCCGGACGACGCGTGCACGGCGGACGGCATGGTACGCGTGTTGAGTGGGTCGCAAATGCCGAGCGTGGGCTTCAGGTTCCGGTGTGCAATGCCCGTCTTTGACTTTTTCGACACCAGGTCAAAGATGGCTGTGCCGGTGGTCTCCGAGCCAGTGCCTGCGGTCGTAGGGACGGCGATCAAAGGTTTGAGTTTCGATGTAATTGGGAGGCCCTTCCCGAGAGGTGCGTTTACAAAGTCCAGAAAGTCGGCGTCTCGATAAATCTGTCAGATGTTGCTGCTGTTTGTTGGGACGAGCTGACATACCGGGAAAAGAGATGTACAGATTCATCAGCTTGGCTGTGTCTATCACGGACCCACCTCCCACAGCCACAAAGGCATCTGGTTGATGGGGCTTTGCAAAGTCAATGGCTTCCCGAATGCTGAGAAGGGTCAGCGGCCGCAATTCAACCAGGTTCACAAGTGGAGATGTGGAAGCTCTTGAAAACTGTGTGCAATTCGCTGCAATGACTTCAGAAAATCAGACAACGCATTCTCAGAGGAGTCCCAGGTTCACAAGTTGACAGACTGAATTCGACTTGTCATGACGAGACACCGTACGAAACCTGCTCTCATTCCATATCGGCGGCAGAATTCCACTCTCAGGGAACATGTTCTTTCAACATTTCTCCTCCTGCCACTCTCCAAATCAAGGGTTTCTCATCGCCCGCCAGAGTTGACAGAAAGGGAAAGAAACGGGAGATCGAGGACTCACGAGCTATCCTTGGGCTCCACCCTCACACCTTCAAACACCTCAAACCTAACGCCTTCCCTCTCCAGGCCCTCCCTCACCTGCTTCATAGCATCCAACTTGCTAACATTGGCGTCGGTAACAACCATGACCTTCTTAGCCCCCAAATTCTTGACGTCCATTCCAACCTCCTTTGTACAGCCGGGCCCGAAGCGTATCGAGCTGGCAGCCATCTCGAACGCGTATTCCTTCTGCTGCGAGGCATCGATGGGCGTGGCAAAGTTGCGGCGGTGCGAGGCCCGCGCGGGAGATGCATTGAGCGACAGCAGGCTGTGGGCCGAGCCCGGCGAGTGGTGGTGGTGCGACGGATTGGCGTGGCAGGGGCACGAGGGCGGGTGTGAGTACTGGATGGTGCGGAGGAGCGACAGGGCGCGAGCGGCGCGCGTGGGTGCGACGCGAATCGAGGTCATTGTGGGCTTGGACAAGGCTGAGACGGCGCTCAATGGGTTGGCAAAGGTTGAGAGGTGAGGATACGAGGGGAGGAGAAGGCGAATGGACGAGCGACGAGCAGAGGTGACGTTGACGACCAAGAATGGGGTCACTGGAGCGGAGGGGCGGCGGGTAAGCGGTTGTCTCTCGTGGGTCTTCCCCGCAAAACCCGAGGTTCGGGGTCCTTGCGCTACTTCTGAGATGTGGGGATGCCGACACCAATCACGAGCTCTCTTCGCAACACTCCCAGCCGTAATAGGCAACATCTTATCCTGGGTATACTGATTCCGCACGCTCCAGGTTTGGTTCGTGACGATAGCCACGGTAGATTTGGTTTTCTTTTTTGGTTTGCAAAATGATTGTCTACGCTGTGACGTTCGCCAGGACTTGCACAATTTCTCGAACGCCTTCTGCTCGTCTCCAGGACCAAAATGAAGGAGAGAAAATGGCCAACCAAATGGAAGAGTAACAGAGACAACAAAAGTCTTTCCCAAGCCGTGTCTACCTTTCCATCGCCTCACTTCTTCTTCACACACATGATCGCCAGCCCAATCAGCCTGTAAGCAATCACAATCGAAATCAAGATGCCCACGCACATGCCTCTCTCGTCATTACCATATCCATACTGTTGCAGCACGGCTGTTCCTGCAATCTGGCACTGCTGCTCAAGAGGACTCGAGAACATGCATCGGCAGCCGTTTCCGCAGGAGTATGTGCGATCTTTGAACTCTCCAACCATCATTCCTTGGAAAACCCAGCTCTGGTAGTCCGAGTAGTGCGCCCAGTAGCGCCAAAAGACGTTGAGGTCCTTCGGTGCTACCATGAAGCCTCCCACGCTCATCCAGAGGCCGTTGGCGAAGGCCGTCACGGCAAGAGCAATGACGAAGACTGGTGCCGCACTGGAGACGAGAACGACGAGAGACTCGGCGGCGAGAAGATCGAGGAAGAGAAACAAGACCCAATTCCAAAAACTGCTGCCAGTGGGGTTGAAGTTGGTGAGCCAGTAGGATATGACAGAGAAGAGGATCGTGATGAGGACTACATAATGTTAGCGATTCAGCAAGCATCAAGAGCCAAAGTGCTTACAAAGAAAGGGTATTCCGATGATGAAGTTTGCGACCATAAAGGAGAGCGGACCGTACAATCCATTGGCGCGTTCCTTGATGAAGAGAGACCGGTCCTCCAAGAAGGATGGGATATACGCAACGGCCATGAATGACATGAAGGCACCCCCGAAAAATATGGCGTTGGTGAAGGCTTGAATATTGTTCTGGTCAGGCTTCAGCCTAAGCCAAACTGTGCCCATCAAGATCGCCAGGCACACGTACATCCCAATGCGAATCCCATAGGCCACAATGTCCCTGTAACTCTTGATCAACGAGCGGTGTATCAAGGTAAGAGGGATCATCAAGGAGTTCGCTTTTTCTTGCGGCACGCCAGCATCTCGGGAAGATCGGTGCAAACTTGTCTCTGAGATTTTGATGCTGATGGCCTCATGTTGCTTCGAATTTTTCCAGCTGCTTTGGAGATGCTCAAGTCTTCTCTGAGCCTCATCCTGGTTCTGGATAAAGTCCGTGTTGACGAGGTCGATGATGTATTCCGCAGGATTCATGTACATTGGCGTTGGGTAACCCAGGTCAGCAAAGTATTGGGTCACACCGGAGACTAGCCCATTGTACACGGTGCGACCCTGGGAAAGAAGAAGCAATTTGTCAAAGAGCTCGAACGTGGCGGTGGATGGCTGGTGGATGGATGCGATGACAAGCAACTGAGACCATGTCAGCTTAAGGCAATGCGATGTTAGGGCGCAGGTAGGTGTCGACAGAAATGAGACCTCTCAGGCATTCACTGCCACACTGCCAACTACGCCAGAGACTGTCTTCCGCTATTACGGTTGCGCTTAGGGAGCTTTCTTTCACCACTGCAGCTCCTCTGACCCAGAGTCTCACATATTTCCGACACACACTGCAGGAATGTGACTTACTTTGTTGTTCTTTGCGACATCTCGAATGAATGACATGACTTCGTGGCTTGCGGCGCTGTCAAGGCCGCTCGTGGGCTCATCAAGGAAGAGAATCTTTGGGCTTGTGATCAACTGACTTGCCACAGAGACTCTTCGCTTCTGACCTCCACTGATTCCTTTGCGAATCGGGGTCCCGATGAGATCACGCGCCTGACGACGGAGACCGAAGGCCGAGATCAGCCCTTCGATCCGGGCGATACGCTCAGCCTTGGGGATCGTTCTAGGCCCTGTGTTAATTGATGTTGTAGAATCTTGGATTCAAGGCGCTTACCTTGGCAGGGCCAGTCTAGCGGAGAAACACAGCGTTTCTTCGACTGTGAGGGCACCCAAGAGAGCGTCCTCTTGCTCGACAAAGGAGGATATTTTGTGAAAATTCTGGTTTGATGTAGTGCTTCCGTTGACACGAAGAGACTTTTCCACCTGGGCGTTGGAAGTAGCATCTCTCTGGGCGAGGACATTGAGGAGCGTCGTTTTGCCAGAGCCGCTTTGAAAGCCATTAGCATATTTCGGCCAACTCATACAGGTGGCACACAATACCTTGGTCCTATCAGCGCAATGATTTCACCGGCCTGAACAAAGCCAGTGACATTGGACAATATGTCTTTGGGCTGTTTCGTCTCGCGGTCCTTGACTGTCACTTTGACATTTTCCCAGCTGTAGCTATGGACAGTGTCATTGTTGAGATGCGCATAGTCTCCGAGGGAGGCCTTTTCAACGTCGTTGACTGGCGACGGCATGCCGTTGTCGCTTTTGGCCCAATTGAAACTGCTCTCGGCCATTATGTAAACAAGAGGAACGAGAGGACTCTTGCGCTTCTTCGAGGTAAGATCTCACCAGGAGACCGCTTATGAGTTCGTTGGAATCTCGTCTTGAAGCACGATAGAAAGACGTCGGGAAGCGTGAGAGCAGACAGTGGATGTGGATGATGGCTGGAAAACAGTGTAATTGATGTGGCCCCCACCACGTTTTAACAGCTTCCTTCATTTCGAGGCATTCGCCGCCAATGCCGTGGTGGACCATCCCTTGATGGGTCTGAGTAGCGCGGGTGGCTGATGGCGTTGGGTGTCGTCGGCAAAGGTCGGCGACCATTTTGGCCCCAAAGGAGCACCACTCGTACCCCAGGTCCAGATAAGAGAGATCTCCCCAGAATGACAGGGTTGCTTGTTCGGTAATCTTCGACCCTTGCCCTTTCGGGCGTGTCTTCACAACAGGAGCCCAGCAAAACGCGTGGCCATGAAACTGGTCCGACGTTGTTCGTGCGATTGAAGCCGCCAGAATTTGCTTGTAAGGTCGCCAACCACCACCCATGACGCCGACTTATTTCGCTCGCAGTGTCGGCGTCCAGTGTGATCCGAGGAGTATGAGAGCTCAGGAGCAAAGCATGAGGACAGAATTCGCGATAACCAACCAAATCCTGGAGGACAGCCAGCCGTGTCTCAGGACGAAAAAGAAGGGGAAGTACAAGGCGCAAATGCCTGATCTGTCAAAACCTGGATGGGACCGGTCATCATCGTAGTCGCGCCCAGGCACTTTGAGTAATCGGTGGCTTGAAGCGGTCGAACAGAAAATCGAAAGCCCTGACGGTTGAACTTTTGTCCCCGTCGCCTACTCGCCGTATGTGGCAGCATTTACCGAATCAAGTATTTTTCGGCTTCCAGAAAAGTTTTCAGCTTGGTGGTGAGGCGCGTTTGCCAGCCTAGTTCTGGATCGGGCTGATGAGCAGAATCACTTGGTGGCTAGGCAGCAGGAAGCAGAGCGGGTCTTGGTGGGGAGTGTGTCATGATTCGAGTCGGGTCAACATTGAGGCTGAGCTGGGCGTCTTTGAACAAAGGATAGCGATGTGTGGCCGTTGCAAGGAGTTGGCACGCACGGAAAGGATTCCTGGGGCGAATGGAAGAGAGGCCGCCGAGTCGGCGTGCGCTAGGTCGCCGAACGGGACGTGGCCCGAGCGTCCGGTCTGCCGTTTGATTCCTGGCTTGCAACCCAACGACAGACACTGCACCACACTCCACTTCATCACCTGCCACAGCAACAGCCTTATCAACTCCACTCTAAGCCACGTAATCTGGCCTGCTCGCTCCATCTGCTCAGCCGCAGACACCGACATGTCTGATTGGACCATTTCGCCATCTTGCGCCGCACTTTGACCGCAGGCACGTGGAGGCCATGTTGTTGCACGGTATTCAGCTTTTGGACATTTCGACCGTTGAGCATGGCAGCTAGTCATGCTTCTGGCCCCAAGCGTCGATCAGCCACAGTCGCTGCCAGCGTCTTCATGGCTCTGCCACTTTGGCCCTCGGAATATGCGGGACGGCTTGCCAATAAAGCCTTGCCCAAGCCGCTCAAACGTTCCGAGATCGCATATGCTGTTGAGATCCCTGGTTTCTCCGTGCTATGCTCCATACTTGATCTTGCCTCTTTTTGATACCGAGCCTCCTTGGACAACATGGAGTTGAAATCACAGTACAACGACCCTGTTGAAAAAATTCGCTTGGACGAATATCCCATGATGCGTGGTAAGAACTCCATCGATTCACGCCGTGGATGATACTGAAATGAGTAGATGGGATCTATCTCGACCACGGAGGATCGACCGTGAGCAAAAGGTCTCTCTATCAAACACGACCACAGCTAACGCATCATTTAGCAACATGCAAAATCTCTCATGGAACATTTTGCACGCGACCTTGTCTCAAATCTCTACGGAAACCCTCACTCAAGCTCCACCCCGTCGACCCTATCTGGAGAAAAAGTGAACCGTGTGCGCGAGGGGACACTTCGATTTTTCAAGGCCGATCCTGAACACTTCGATCTGGTGTTCGTTGCAAATGCCACGGCTGCCGTGAAACTTGTCTCGGATCTCTTCAGAGACCACTCGGAGCATTCAAGAGCAATCGCACCATGGAGAAGATCTGGATTCAGATACTTCTATCACATGGACGTACATACCTCCATCGCCGGAGTGCGCGAGGTTGCCGACGCCGGCCATCATTGCTTCTCCGGGGACCAAGAAGTTGAAGACTGGATCGCCGGTAAGCATTTTGCTCGAAAGAAGAAAGCGGCTCAGCTCTTTGCATACTGTGCCCAGTCCAACATGACCGGCCGCAGACTGCCCCTTAGGTGGACCGGCGATGTTCGAAAGTCGAGCCATACTCGCGGCACCTTTACCCTCTTAGATGCTGCCGCTTTTGCGACGACCGGCTGCCTCGATCTCAGCGACCCCAGTGCAGCGCCCGACTTTACCTGTCTCAGCTTCTACAAGATCTTTGGCTTCCCTCATCTGGGGGCGCTCATCATCCGCAAGTCTCCCGAAGTAGCCGAGCTCATCCGGCATCGCCGTTATTTTGGAGGGGGCACTGTAGAAGTCGTGACGGCTCTGGAAGCATCGCCGCTGCATTCCAAGAAGAAGACCGACTATCACTCTGCCCTCGAAGACGGCACGCCGGCGTACCTGTCCATCGTTGCCCTTGGCCACGCCATCAAAATCTTCAATCAGCTCTTCACCAATATGACCTGCGTCTCCCAGCACACTGCTGCGCTGGCCAAGCACCTCTGGGAGGGTATGATGGGCTTCCGCCACACAAATGGAAGACCGCTCGTCCAAGTCTACAACCACGATACGGCCGTCTATGGAGATGCAAATACCCAGGGCGCCACCATCGCCTTCAACGTCCTTTACCCCGACGGCAGCCCGGTAGCTCCCTTCGAAGTCGAAAAGACCGCCGACGAGAACCACATCTACCTGCGCAGCGGCCGCTTGTGCAATCCGGGCGGCGTGGCACAGCATCTTGGATGGAGTGCGGCCGAAATCAGGGCCATGTTTCAGTCGGGGATGCGTTGTGACCTCCCAGCAGGCGTGTACAAAGGCAAGCCGCTGGGTGCGGTGAGGGTCAGTCTCGGGGCCATGAGCACTCTGGAGGACGTGGACATCTTCTTGGAGTTCTTGAGTCGGGAGTATCGGGACAAGAAGCCTGTCAAGTACGACGATGCAGAGTTACTGTCCCCTCCAGTCACCGAGTCCGGTGAGGACGAGTCTACGGTCGCGTGCGCGTCGCGGGCGATGTCTGAGAAAGACGAATACCCGACACCTGGATCCCGACGTCAAAGAATCCTGCGCTGGTGTTGTCGCGCTTGAAGTGCTGACTGACCCTTCGCGAAGTGATGTCTCTTCTCCCCTCTCCCCTCATTGTAAGCGAAGACTTCTAAGCCTATGCAAGGCGCTTCAAGCACAGTCCCTACCGCTACCAAAATTTAATGCACGAGTCCGATTTCGAATAATCCAAAAACTTGATTGGCTTTTGATTGACGGCCAGGCTTAACTCGCGTAGCGGGCCTATCTTTTGAGTGAGGGAATGGGCAATTGCTGTCAACCCAAGGAATAACTCCAAAAACGTGTTTTGATGCTTGCTCGCACCTCCACAGCACGCGCAATCTCTCGGTCCCTAATACACCAACTCCTCATACGCTGCCAAAACTGGGACCCTACATCTATCAAGGTCGATCCAATTCAAGCTCAGTCTTGATCTGAGTTTGCTGGTGACTCGAATAGTTGATGCGGATAAAGCGAGTCCTTGCGCCCCGAGCTGGTCTGAGCCTCAGTCATCTCTGTATCCGGCTTAGTCTTGATCTCCGTTTGCTGTGCAGTCAAGTCATCGAATATCGGAGTTGTCGGCGCCTCAGTCATCTCTTCATCCGGCTCAGTCTTGATTTGCGTTTGCTGTCCAATCTTATCAAGCAAATAATTGCGCCCCGAGCTGTAATGGCGCTCCGAGCTGGTCTGCGCCTCGGTCATCTCTGTATCCGGCTCAGTCTTGATCTTTATTTGCTGTGCAGTCGAGTGACTGAATCCTGACGTTCTTGGCGCTTCATTCTCCTTTGAATCCGGCTCCAGCTTCCATTGTTGCAGCTGGTTGGTCGGGATCATCGGATTGTCTAGCGGGGGAAGGAGAGGAGCGCGGTGCTCTCCTGGTGGGCTCACAACTATGCTCGGCAAGGCGCTTTCGCTCTCTCCCTCTCTCCTGTCAATCTTCTGCCTCTTCGAAGGTGGGCCCTCGATCGTGCGTTCGGCACCGCTCGGGGATGGCAACGCAGGAATGTGGTGGTGTTGACCAGCAACTGACAGCAGCGGTGGCAACGTTCGAGCGTGTTGTTGTTGACCAGCGACTGGCAGTGGCGGTGGCAACGCTGGATCGTGTTGTTGTTGACCAGTGACTGACAGTGGCAATCCACTCGTAGGCATTGGCGCTGTCAGTGTCGCGCGTGCTGATTTCACCGCCCTCTCAATGTCCCATTGCCTCAAATGGCGCGTCAAAAGCATGCCCGTCGGCCAGCGGCTCTGGTCGGATTCCCCAAATACACTCTCGGCGCTTTCAATAAAGGTAGGCGTAAACTCATAGCGCACTTGAGGGGACAGCGACTGGATTTGCTCAATGAGAGTCTTCTGCGTGTGTCGAAGTAGTTCCCACGTCGATGTCTGGCATCACAAAGGAATCAGCAATCCTTCCTCGAAGTCAGAGCAAAATTCGACAACCTTGTGCGCATCCAAGTTGCGGTACAATGGTATAGATGCCGGGTCATCTCCAATCTGAGCGACGGTCTTAGACCAAATCGAAACGCAAATATCATACGTCCGAAACTGATGGTAGCACGTCTCGAGTTGGCCGTGGAAGTAGCTGCACACGCGGTGCTTGGCCGCGCCGTCGGCCTGGTCTGCTTTGTCCATTGTAAGATGCTGCGATATTCGGCTCTGGAGTTGATGATGGCTGGACAGTATCAAGTTTGAGCTGGAAAACCCGGCATGGCCCAAGACACCAACCAGCCTTCCGACTTCCTCTTTGGGAGTTTTGCGGAAGGCAGCATTCTTGCCCCCTTCCCCTGCAGCACGTCTACTGATGCCTCCTGCCAGCACCTTGACAGTCGCTTCTGGCCTCAAGCACGGCTACGCGAGGTGCAGAGTGTGCGATTTCCACAAAGGATTCATGAGACTCGACATTAAAAGGGCCAATCTTGGAAACTCACAGTCGGATTTGAAATCGACATGACTCGGAGCCCTCGGTCGAAGCTGGCAATGTTCAAGAAACGATGGATACATTGATATGCCCCAAACGAGTGCCTTTGAACCTTTCCTGGCGCCAGACAAATCCGCTGCTAGCAACCAAATCTCCCTCTTCACTTTTTATGTCTCCAAGTTGGCAATGACTTTAGTTTTTCCCCCCTTTCTTTGGTGTTTTCCGTGGAGGGTCGGTCCCCATCAATACGAGGCGGGGAAGCATGGTTGTTATGAGTATTTGTCCGTGTTGGATGCTCCTTAAGGCCCTCGAAATCTTCGCGGGGCCTGGAGGCAACGCTATCGTCGGAACTAGTCGGTCTTGCCCGCGCCTTGAATTCTTCAAAGGTTTCGGAGGCCCTGGAAGTATCACTGGCATCGGAACCAGTCCGTCTTGCGCGCGACGTGTTGGGGGGCCTGGAAGTATTGCTGGCTTCAGAACCCGTTCGTCTTGCGCGCGTCCTTATTGTACTAAAGGCTTCGTAAGACTTGGAAGCAGTGCTGGCTTCGGAAGCAGTCCTTATTTTGTCCTTCCTTCAAGATCGCAAAAGTCAGCGCACGAAGTCGAAAAAGACAGCAGGGTCTGTCTACCCAAATGATTCCCATAAACGAGCCGAATTCTCAAGAAGCTGCCTTGCCCTGTACACGACTGGTAGATTCGAGCCAGGCACCTTCGATTCTAGGTCAGACTCGGGCTCTTTTGCTTGATTTGTTCCAGAGGCCTCTTCCGAGGGGTTGTCAAGCTCCGCTTCCGCAGCGTCCACTGTTGTCTGTGCGTTTGTGTCCTTCGGTCCGAAAACCAATCCTGGAGCGGACTCTCCTCTCCCTCTCGTACGGTGCCGATTTGGGGTCTTGGGAACGTCGTCGAGAAGTTCCTGAAGCGTTCTTGGCCTAGCATGTTCCAAGGGTATCCGATAGGTCGACGGGTGGCTGTGGCTTTCTGGAACGTGATCCGATGGCGGCAACCCGTCCGTTCCTGGAAGATATGCCTCCAGCAGACTGGCTTCGGATCCCATCGTGTCAATGGATTTTCTGATGAATGGCAGAAGATCTGGGTCGTCAGGCCACTTCGAAAAGTCCTCGCCGAAACAGGTTTTGAGATGTCGCCAAAAGTAAATCACGATCTTGTTGCGCAAGCTTTCTGGCGTGTCGCAAAGAGCGATGATCATTCTTGCGCTCAAATCCTGGCAACCTCTGCGAATCCTGATCTGAATCGATTTTCAGCAAAGACTGGTGCCATTTCTGTGACCCTTGAATGTTTACCTGGTCCTCTACCAGATAATCTCCGAATAAGCCACTCATTTGTAAACCGCACAGGTCACTCGGACCACCGTATTGGCTGTGTGGGACGCTCAGGTCTTGGGCTGCTGCTTCGGCAATGTTGTACGAAAGATATTGACTCATGAGGCAGCGAACCAGAGCTTCAGTGACGATGTTGTAATACGGTAGCTTTATCTCGTCAAGGGTCGCTTCTTCTTCGCCGGTCAACGAGCGGTCTGCAGTGTCCATGGTGCTAGAGGTCGGTCAGCTTTCTCCGTGGATACTGGATCGCTGTACTAACTAAAGGAATGAAGTTGATCTTGAACGGCAGTTATGCTTTCAATAAGAAGACGGTGAGTATGCAACGCGTTCCTTCAAAGGGGGCTTGGATGCATGTAAAATGCTTGGGTCGAAATGAGATGATTGTTTTGGACGATATTTGATTGGGAGAGCGAGAACGACTGCATATGGAAATCTGACGGTTGCTAAGGTACCCAATGCAACTTCCTTGAACCAAGTAACAGGAAAGTTGCCTCAAACCGAAGCTCATGGCTTTGCAACACTCGCCTTCCGTTCCTTCCAACCATTCGGAGCCTCCTCTGCCATGGCCAATTCAAGATTTCAAAGCCAGGGTTTTTCGATATCCTGCGGGTATGGCCGCCCGTTTCCCTCCCCATCCTCAAGTGTATCGAATTGGAGCACCAATGACCCTGAAAGTATGCTGAATCAAGGCAAGTGGTTTGAAGTTCAGGCTGACCACAAGCCAAGCTCGCCGGCCATGGCCTTTTGCTCAAGGGCAGAAATCTCGACGTAAAGGTTGGCGACTTCGTTCTCAATGTCCTGAGGGACTCGGAGGGTGAAAACATGCGGGGGCATGTTTCTGGCATGAAAAGCCTTGGCCTGCGCCCACATCTCCGAAAGACTGGGGAGCTCATGGTACGCGCGGATCACCGAGTTGTAGACTTGTGCAGCCTCTCGCTTGTGCTCAATCTGTCCAGATTAGTTTAGGTCAGAGTGGCACCAGGAAGAATGAACGCTAACTTACCTGCCTAGCTTGATAAAGCACCATCCTGGCGCGCGTCTCATACTTTGAGCGGCAACCAGATTCCTCGTCGACCCTCATCTGTTGGATAGACTGATGGGTCAGCTGGGCGAAGAACTCGTAGTCCTCCTCCAGACAGGATATCAAGGCCAGGTTGACCTTAAGCCTGTCCATTGTGTCGAAAAGCGGGTGACGGACGAAGTAGTTGTCCTGGTCGAATGGGGGAGAAAGGCCGTCTGGGAACATTGCGTTGGTCAGAGGTTGAGGCTGGCCGCGGGCGTGAGCGCGCTGGGATGCTTCCAGCGCGTCGCGCGTGAGAGGACTGGGTGGGTTCATCTTGGTCGTGAAAGAAAGCCTGGGTGTCACGGTTCGGTGATGAAGTTTTGAGTACGCCCATGGTTTTTTTTATAGAGGACTGTGTGGGACTCGCTAGCGCCATTGTCTACGGAAGGCGTGCAGGCGCGACTTCCATCTTGACAAACAGCGGTGGCTCGTGCGGTGTTGTGAATGCCTTGGGAGCATTCGTCAAGCGCTACGACTATGCATAGGGAGCTGTCATTGGACACCATATCTACGTCTAGGGAGCTGTCATTCAATGGTGCGGCTACGACTGAGGAGCAGTCATCAATCACCACGTCTTCGCTCTAGGAGCATTCATTAGACGTGACGTATACGTCCTGGGAGCAGTCATCAAATACCACATCTACGTGTAGGACTGGGAGCAGTCATTAGACACCACGTCTATGCCCTGGGAGCATTCATTAGACATGAAGTCTACGCCCTGGGAGCGTTCATTAGGCACTGCGGTCACGCGCCAGGAGCAGTCATCAAGCGACGCGGTGACGCGTTGGGAGCAGTCATAGATCACGACATCAGCGCGTAGGGAGCATTCATGCATCACTGGTTGTAACAGAATGGTTCCATTGAAGTGAAAACTAGCTACCAGTCCCTGCCCTAGAGCCATGTATCCCACTCACTGCGAGAGCGTACGCAGGTTCCTGACGAGGCCATCAATGATGACCTTCATGCGCGGGCCGCAGGGGTCCTGCTGCGCCGCCAGTATAGTGGCGATGGCGTTGGAAAAGGCATCCTTGTTCTTCTAGACCTCGTGGCCGACGATGTTGGCAAACTCGACCACCTGCTCGGACATGGAGATGAATGCTCCCTGCGCGTGTCAGCTATTAGGGCTGGTTTGAGGAAGGAGCAAGCAGGCTTACAAAGTCGGCAGTCGTGTCGAGCAGCTGGTCAAGGGCGCGCTGCGTGGTCCGATCGTTGGACGTGTTGAGGGGGACCTCCTCGAGGGCGGCGATGGACTTCCGAATGGAGTCCTTGACGGCGAGAGTGGCAGTCTCTAGGGCCCTGAGTGCAGTCCTCAGCGACTCTTTGGCCTGGTAGTCGTCATGGAGCAGCGAGGTGGTGATGTTGACGCCGCGGGGGTGTTCGGCGCTGCCGCCCGCCGTCTGGATCTGGCGAATCACGCTGTTGGTGGGAGGTTGATTGGATGCCATTGCGCTACTACTCTTTTGGTCAGCTAAAGCACATTCTCTTGGTCAGTAAGTGAGTGCTCACCACAGTTCGCTTGGGGTTGAGGGGGAGAGATTGTGAAATGAAGAACGGTGGTTGTAAAGGTTGTGCAAGGTTGGAAGGACTGTGAGATTCAAACAACTATAAAAGGGTATGATCTGAAGGAAATCAAATAGCGCCCACGGCATAAGGCGTCATATTTTTCCGGTCCGAATTTGGGAGCGGGCGGTGTTGCGGAACAAATGGGTTGTTTACATGGCTCCCTAGTGGCGCTGCACTTCCTCAAGGACTTGCTGGCTTGCGTCGCCTTGGAAAGGCCCTTCTACGTTGCCGATCAATCAGCGTGCGCATTACAGGTCAGTAGAGCTGGCTTGGACCGATGAAATGGTTGAGAAGTCCGAGCAAATGTCTCGTTTCACTCGTTTTCTGTAGTAGGTAGAGTTGCCCGCACGCTCGCCTGCCGCGGGCTGGTCATGCCACAACTCAGACAGCCTCGATCACTAGTCCATGCTCTTGAGGTCCTTGAGGAGCTTCAAAATCTCCTGCTGGTCTACCGCCCATTTGGTATGGTCCGGGCCATAGGTATCCTCTGCCCAGTTCATCAAGGTTGTCATGTACTTGAGGTACTTTCCCTTGCCGCGCTCCAGGAGCTCCAGGAGATCGGTGTGACTGGCAAGATTCTGCTGCAGGGATCGGTTGAGCTCGCGCTGGTCTTTATGTCAGTCTCATCGCCGTCGTCAAACTCGGGAAAAACTCACGTGGAACTCCAACGACTTGACAAACACCTTCATTCCCTGGTAGAACTTGGGGTCGTCGACGCTCATCTCTTGGAATTCCTTGAAGAAGGCATTGTAGTCCTTGCGACACTCCTTGATCTGTTGTCCCTGCTCCTCGACGGTGTCCTGGATTTTCTTGAGGTCCTTGGTCATTCTAGGCTGTTGTAAGCAATCGAAGCCTCTCAACGCGCAGTATTTTTCCTCTTCTTACCTTTTAAGCAAATCTTCCGCTGATGTCAGAATTCAGAATCCAAGTTTCAATTCTATGCGATGTCGAAAAAAGAAGAGGGGTATGCGTGGCGTTTGTTTACCCTTGCCGGGGGTCACATGTAGCCTTGCACTCCCCCGCCAGTGGGGAGATCTGTATGACGAAACTCTGCTTTTCGTATCACCCCATCCGAAGACACTCACTCCATTCTAAGAGCTCTACTTTTTCTCGGGCACTCACTTGTTCTGAAGAGACTTTCAGCTACAAAGGAAATCACATGGAAAACTGAAAACTGGCGGGAGTGGCGTTAGTTGACAATACAGGTCATTTTCAAGCTCGAGACCCCGCAATTTGAAGCCTAGATGGCTACAAAACTTTGCATGCCCATGCCCGACCATTCCAAAGCCCAAGTAATTACCCCAGCCCTCACCTCGTCAGACCTTTGCCAGGATGATGGCTTGCGTCGTGGACGCATGAAATCCTCTCGTTCCGAACTTCGACCCAGGTCTCCGGCTTTTTGTTGCCGTGTTACTCCTCCAGGGACTGGATTCCCGCCATGATGTCCATGATGCTCTGCTTTGATTCTGGCCAGTAATCAATTTTCGACCACCTCAGAGTAGCATTTGCCATTTGCTGCATGTCCTTCATGTTAATCCACCACGTGTTCCGGAAAATTGTGGTCTCGATATCTGGGTTGTCGGCGATGCTGGTCATCATTGCGTCGCGCAAATCGGCCTGCGCTTCATTAGTCTGCGCCCAACCGCTGACAAGTGGGAAACTCACAAACCGCGAAAGAAGCCGGAGGAGGTTGTTTGCTCGCTCAATGAGGCGGTCGCGCGCCTCGATTGTGAGGTCTTTGTCTCTCTCTTCGAAGGAGTCCGACACGAGCACCAAGGCCTTGCAGAAGTCGTCCCGCCATTCGTCAAGTTTTCCGATCTGGTCCCAGAGCTCCTGTGTGAGCTTCGCTACCACGCGTTTGCGACCTGTCTCGCTAGGAGCCTGTCAGCAATGAGAATGTGGCCAGGGAAGTTCAAGACTAACTCTGCCATGTCGTGGCCCGCTTTGTCGTATCGGTAGCAAGACGGATGTTGTGGTCGCAAGAGGTGGAGATTTGATCTGGCGCTGATGGTGCGGCCAGCCAAAGGCCGCCTTTTTCCGCCAGTTCAGAAGGCTCGACTTTGAGTAGGTAACGCCTGCCGTTCCTTCTATCCCAGGAGCTGTCACGTGAGTACCAGTGCATCTGACCGGGGGAAAATGGCGTTCGTTCATTTCTACTCTTCATTTGTGTTAATTCCAGCATGAATGGTTCAGCCTCCGCAGGCTGCTGGCGGTCAGCAAACTCCTCAAGCGGTGATAAGCCATAAAAGGTGGTCGCCACTGTGACGGTTCAAATTTGTTCCCATAATTAAGCATCTCGACAATGAAAGTGGACGAGATGTTGTTAGTAACTTGAGGCATTCTCTTGCCGAAGTTGAGACAGGCAAATGGCGTATCAAAGTTTGTTGTGCGCATCCCGGAAGCTTCTGTAGCAGTAGAAACCCGTGGAAACGATCGTCAAGCTGGGTTGAGTGATTTTGTGGTGGTGATGCTTGCGCAAAAGACGAGTATTTAGAAAAAGATCCAATTTTCAGGCAAGACAAAAACGGACACTGTCAGATGTGTCAAATTCGATCATGAGCCCGTATTTTCGAGTGCCATGAAGATTCGTGTCGTCCGGGACAAGAAGGCACTGCTGTCATGCCAGGAACAGAAGGCGAGTGAACTGAAACACGGCAAAAGTTGGCACCGCACCGACTTTGCTCATTTACCATCAAAACTAGAGCTCCGGGAGGGAGTATCAGGGCCAACATCGACGTAAGCTGAGAAAATAAAAATCAAAGACAACTAACAACGTAGAGGACAGTTTTTTGACAGCAAGACGGGAAAGTTCCATGGTCGAATTGGAATTTTGGGAATTGTTCCTCGGGAAAATTCCTTAAATATAATACTTTTGCGCCGCTTGACTTTTCACGTACGACCATAGCAGGTAGAAAACTCGGAACCCCGTCCGCTCTTCCATAGATAAGCTACCTTGCGGCCGATTAGTAGTTGCGTGGGTGACCAGCAGCGAATCCCGGCTGTTGTACGTTTTGTTTTGCGGTGTTTCTTTTTGCCCGGTGGTGGTGATGACAGGCCAGGTGGACCCACCTCGGTTGGCACGAGCACGATTTTCCCGGCGGCTCCGCGCCAGAGAGCTATTGAATGTCGGGACACCAAGGGGTTTATAGATATCGAGAAGAGTTTCAGCAGCGCAAAGACGATGGGGTTGACGGACGCAGGGAATGTTTTTTTGAGGACGAGGCGGACCGGGGCTTCTGCCATCAAGGTGTGAGGAGTCTGCAAGGGTTCGCCGGCGGATCTGGTCCAGAGGGCCACTTCAACGCTGGTGCTTGCGAGAACAGCCTCCAAGGTGCTGAAAGCCAGGCCACATTGCTCGTTGACATGGACCTCCGGGACTTGGGCCGTGTTCTTGATGCTCTGTCATGAAGGCAATCAGCGAACTTCCAACGCGGCCCCGAAGCGCGAGCGATGAGGATCAGCAGCTGACGCATGCGCTGACAAGAGGCGGCAATGATATCACCAGGAAATTCAGGCCATGTTGGAGAGCTCCGGGCGCGTCGGGCGTGGGGATGAGGTGGTGGTTTTGAAATCTGACGGACGGCGCGTGACGGTGGCTCGACTGTTGGCCCAAGCTCCTGGCGCGTCTCACGACTCAGCGTCTTCCCTTACCCCGAGTTTTCATCCGCAAACTCTCGTCCCCAGACTTTTTTCCGACATAAATAAGGACCGAATGCCACGAAGCTCTCCGCAACTTTCCACCATGGTGCTGAACTCATGCCGAGGGCGAGAACGCCGTTGGATTGATGTCAGACACATCGAGTCACCTTAGGGCCCCGGTTGCCAGCACCTACCGCAGTGGGGAAGGCTGCCCGTCACGCATAGCCTGATATGGTGAGAGGCAACAACTTTGGTCCTGCCGCCCGTTACGAACAGGTCGAGAAGCTGCATGACCGCATAAAGGGATTCATGGTCATGTACTCCTGGCGCCAGTCAAGCCGTCCCCCGCAAATCTACCCTCCGGCATCTAGCCATAAAGTCTTGTCCCTTTGCATGTGTCTTGTCTGCAAGCTATCTCCTCAATTTCTCGTCTCTTCCCTTCCAAATATCTTTTCCACTAAACTCCAACATGGCTTCAAATAGCTGCTCATTCTACACGCACACCGGATCAGTAACGCCGTACTCAGCAGTCCCTGCGCTGCGGTTCTTCCACGGCTACCTCTCCGCCCTTGATTCCAACGACTTGGCCGCGTACTCATCCAAGACCTTCTTCGCCGATGCTGCTCTCTACCACGCGGCCGATGGCACCACATACCGCTCCGACCAGGAAATCTGGGACGCGACCAAAACGAGGTTTCAAGATATGGAATTCATGTGCCACCAAACATGCGTCACGCGTGTATTTGGTCCCGAAACCAAGAGACTGGGGTGCGGCGAGAAACACGTCATCAACTCGCAAACAATCATGCTGTGCAGGCTCAAGGGATGGGAAGAGGAGAGGATGCTCGAGATTCCGCGAATGTTTGAGTTTGTCATTGGCAGAGTCGAAGACGCACCGCCCTCTTCGTTATCGGCGAATGACGAGGCAGAGGAAGAAAACGAGAACGCAGAAAACGTAGAGGACGAAGCGCCCCAGGGTCGCGAAGGAACCGCTGAGCCGACCACGGTTGACGAAAAACGAGGTTACCAAGGACTGCAGATATACGAAGCAAGAGTATGGTGGGACTCAGGCGCTCTCGCTCGCGCCATTGAGGAAAAGAATAAGGAAGAGCAAAAGAGAAGATTTCGAGAAATTTTGACTCTCAACAATGGTTTCCTGGGCCAAGGACGGCGCTGAAGAGCTTGACCGTCGAACTTTCTGCACCTGTACTATACCTGGGTTGGCGTTCAACTGGCCTGGAGCCAAAGGAGTATTCGGGATGATTCAGCAAGACGCTTTGCAACGTTGCGAAACAATGTGCTTCCATCGATGGATTGTTCTTCAAGCTGCTCGTCTGATGGAGAGACAAGAGCGCTTGTCAGAAGAACATGTCCACCTTACTCAGTCTCGAAGATTGAAAATGAATGGCTCGAAGGACCATGAGCTTCCAAAAAGCCACGACGTTGGCGTCGGTTGCTACTCAGGTAGCTCCAAGCCCCCCCGCCAGCCTCGCGCTACCAGCGCTGCATGAATTACAGAACGCCCTTGCTCCTGTCAAGTTGGGCAAATTCAAATCCTCCAGAACCTGGGCGAATTGTCAGCGCTCTCTCGAACCTAGGGCTCTCCAGCTGTGCCCAAACTGCCGCCCGTCACCCCAAGACCCAGCCTTTCGGCTAGTTCTCAGCCGGACTGGAGCGAGGGTATCTGCGCGCAAAAAAGGCTTTTTGGCTTGCCCGTCCCTTTCCGCCAGCGGCGCAGTGCTTGAATGGTGAGCAACGGGACGGGTTGATTGGCTTCTATCTGTCATGAGATGGCGACAGAGACGCTGTTTCTTCGCGCGGATTGCAAAGCTCCCCTTCGGACCTCAACTGGGACTCGTTCGTTTTGCGCTCCTCATATTATCAAGCTTTGGCGGCAGTACTTTGTTTGCATGGAAATGCACAGATAAATCTACTTCTAGCTGCTATTTAGCTCTTGTCAAGACTTTCGGCGGTCTTTTCGTTGACAAGAAATATGAACAAATCGCTTTACTTTCATATTCTGTCCCCTGTCTCTTTGCTTGACTCGGGGTTTAACGTCAAACTCGACGCAAGCCAGAAACGCCTTGGCAAGACAAGACTTAGAGTCAAGCACTTCCATGATAAGCAAGCCAGGGAATCCGACATTTCGTTCTTGCTCTTTAAGTCGTCCTTGCTCGACTTCTCGGGCTTGTGCGTTTACTTTACAGGCTGAAGATCCAGACTTAAGCTACGACAACGCCGCGGTCGCGATTGCAACAAGAAGACTTGCTTGGCAATTGCTTTGAGCACCGCAGCGCGGCGTTGCTCGATGCGCCGGGCTGCCAACAGGCTGTAAGGCGACGAGAGAGAAGCAGCAGGAACAAAAATCGGAGCAAAGAATCGCCCATTTTCATAACAAAAGGCATTGCGGTAGCAGAACTGTCTGCATCACCTGTTACCTTGCTTGCATTCCATTCTGCCTGTCCATGTGTCTCTTTCATCTCCCCTTCCCTTCGTACCAGATACAGTCAACAACCTTGCCAATTTGCCAATGTTTCAATCTGATCCACCCAGTGCTATTGTCATGCCATTGACCCACCATACCAGCCTGACCGGCACATCCTATCCGAACCAGCGCGTTGCGCGCGTAGCAAGCATGACCCCAACATCACGGCAGCGGCAGCAGCAGCGGGAGCCGTTTTCTTGGCGAGCGGCCCGTCCCGTGGCGCCGTGCCGCTGGTTGGGGCCGTGACGGACGAGTGGTTGCTGCAAGCCAGTGGGATTTGGGGGTTGCTTGTGGGGGAACGGTGGATTAGATGAGCGGATGATGCGTGGGGGTCAATGATGGAGAAGGGAAAGGTTCAATGGTGCGGTAGATGATTGAAGGCAGTGGACGACGTGGAAATAGGCTTGCAAGTGCAAAATGAGCTAGGTGTTGGTTGATTGGGAGCATACGTCAATGGACCCGTACAACGAGAGATGGCAGTATCTTGCAGGATGCCAAGGGCGACGGTGCTTAGTAGATGTGTACATGTACCATTGACATGTCAGGGCATGGAGAAACCACAAGCCGTGTTTTCTGACTGCACCGCCCCGCCATGAACCAGGTGGAGACCACGGAAGATGGCGATGAGTTTCAGAATGGCAGGCCTGCGCCTCTATTCTCACATCCTGTGGTTGTCTGCGCCCGTACAAAAACCAACACGGCTACGTCATGTCATCTGGCTAACGTACCTACATACATAGATAGAAGGTAGCATTCGAGGGAGGGCCGGAGGGCAGGCCAGGGGCGCAGCGCAGCGCATTGCAGCGGCAGAAGGAAGAAGGACCCGCACGAGCCACAATCCTCTGAATCCTTCTGGCGTGGTGTTGGCTTGCAGGGCGCTGGGTGGACGGACGGATAAAACGGTGTGCG